>CM070783.1:11671782-12315532 GCA_036346955.1 Dipus sagitta | reverse complement strand
CTGAGCTGGATCTCCCTCCAGGCTAGCCTTGAACTCACAGTGATCCTCCTACCTCAGCCTCCCAAGTACTGGAATTAAAGGCTTTTATACCACCACTGCCAGCCTTGTCTACTCTTCTTTCCAACTTACCAGGTATCCTCAACCATTTGCCATCCAGATCACCCTGAAACTTAGTGGTTTACAGCAACAATTACTTTATTATTCTCAGAGTTCTGGAGATAGAAGACACCCAGCTAGGTGGTTCACCCTTGGATTCTGTCATGCAGTGGCAGTCTGACAGTGCTGGGATGCAGTCATGTCAGCTGTCACTCGTATGTCTGTTCATGTTCAGGTAGGAAGAATTCAAACAGCTGAGGAAGGGGACAGATTCCCTGCCTCGTGCTTCAGAGTACCTGGCACAAGTCCTGGGAGAGCAGAAGAAAAAAATCCAAGCATATTACTTTTTAGGACCTAGCTTTGGGAATTTACGTGTTATTTTCAGACATGTTTTACTGGTAGTTGTAGTCACAGAGGCCTGTGGGTTAAGTGGAAAGGTCCCCAAAGGGTGTGTATGATGGAGGTATTCTGGAAACTATGAAAATCTAATTTGCTATTCCAAAGACAAATGCTATTAATAGTTTCGTTTACTTTCAGGTATTTTCTTTGCATATACAATTTATATTCCATTACCTACTTGATAGCACTATAATATTGTGCTTTATTTTTTATGTTTTTGGTTTTTTGAGGTAGGGTCTCACTGTAGCCCAGGCTGACCTGAAACTCAGGCTATAGTCGCAGACTGGTCACAAACTTAGCCTTGAACTCACAGTGGCCTTCCTACCTCTGCCTTCCTAGTGCTGGGAGTAAAGGTGTATGCCACCACACCCACTTTCTGCTTTATTTTTTATTTCTTTGTGTTTTGTTTTTCAAGGTAGGGTCTCACTCTAGCTCAGGCTGACCTGGAATTCACTATGTAGTCTCAGGGTGGCCTTAAACTCACAGCCATCTTCCTACCTCTGCCTCCCGAGTGCTGGGGTTAAAGGCGTGCGTCACACCCGGCTCGGTTTCTGCTTTTTAATTAAAAAAAATTAATAAAGTGTTGCTGGGAATACAACAACACAAAAAAATAAATTTAATAATATGTGATATTTGGGTCCAGATTCTCCTAAGGGAGCACTCCCATCTAGGGTGTATAAATGTCATCACAAGAAGACATGTTTGGGCTGGAGAGATGGCTTAGCGGTTAAGCGCTTGCCTGTGAAGCCTTAGGACCCTGGTTCAAGGCTCGACTCCCCAGGACCCACGTTAGCCAGATGCACAAGGGGGTGCATGCGTCTGGAGTTCGTTTGCAGTGGCTGGAGGCCCCGACGTGCCCATTCTCTCTCTCTCTCTCTCTCTCTCTCTCTCTATCTATCTATCTGCCTCTTTCTGTCTTTCACTTTCAAATAAATAAATAAAAATAAACAAAAAGTTTTAAAAAAAAGAAGACATGTTTCAGGAGCTGGAGAGAGAGCTCAGCAGTTAAGGCACTTGCCCACAAAGCCTAACCACCCGGGATTCATTCCCCAGTACCCACATAAACCCAGATGCACAAAGTGGCACATGCTTCTGGAGATCATTTGCAGTGGCTAGAGGTTCTGGCATGCCTATTCTCAGTCTCTCTCTCTGCTTGCAAATAAATTTAGATTTTTTTTCAAAAAAGACATGTTTCAGGGCTGGTGGAATGGCTTAGTGGTTAAAGCATTTGTCTGAAAAGCCAAAGGACCCAGGTTCGATTTCCCAGGACCCACATTAGCCAGATGCACAGGGTGGTGCATGTATCTGGAGTTCATTTTCAGTGGCTGAAGGCCCTGGTGCACCCATTTTCTCTCTGTGTGTGTCTCTCTGTCCATTCCTCCCTCCCTCCCTCTTTCTCTCTGTCAAATAAATAAATAAATAAATAAAAATAATTTAAAAAGACATGTTTCAGTTTGGGGTATTTATTTATTTGTACATCACTAATGATAGAGCCATTATTTAACCACCCATATACTAGTGGGCATTGAAACTCTCCTGCATTTACATATAAGTCAACTCTTTAAAATTTTTTTGTCCTTTATTTTATTTATTTGAGAGAGAATTAATGGGGTGCCAGGGCCTCCAGCCACTGCAAACAAACTCCAAACACATGTGCCACCTTGTGTACCTGTCTTATGTGGGTCCTGGGGAATAGAACCTGGGTCCTTTGGCTTTACAGCCAACTGCCTTAACAGCTAAGCCAGCTCTCCAGCACAAAGTCACCTCTTTTGACTGCTGTTGAGTGGGCCTGCAATGAACGTTGCTGTGAATAAGACATAGTAGGCAAGAGCTAATAAGCTTTTTATTGGTGCTATTCTTCCACCTCTCTGGGAACTGTTTCCTCTTCTCTTACGTCTTTGCTCCTTCCTCCTTCTCTTGCTCTGACTTGGTCAGTCATCCTGTGCTTTGGTCCTCATTTCAAAAAATGGTAGAGAAAAGAATAAAATCACTGAAGATACAAGAAAGCTGTCTTACTTGGCTCTTTACCAGTTGATGGATTCTGCTTTTTTGCCCCCTTGTTAAGTATAGAAAAGCCATCTTTAATGATTTCATTTGAACTAGTGGTAATCATTTAATTAAAAAAAGCTGGTATAGAAGTCATAAAAGCTGATTACTTGTACATTTGACTTCAGTCAGAACATGTAGATATTCGTGTGTTCATTTTAACTGATTCAGGCCTGGCTGCGGCCCTCAGCTGAAGAGTTTCATCTTTACGGACATTTGGAATGCTTGCAGACATCTGTCATTGTCCCCGCTGGAGTAAGGGAGCTGTGGTCATCTGATGGGTGGTAGAGAAGCCAGAAGTGCTAATGGACATCCTTCCACTCACATCATTGTCCCCCATCCAACAGAGACTTCTCCTGTCCAAAATGTCAATGATAGCAGTGTCCACAGACTTGATCTTAGGGCCACAGCCCTTTCTTGGTGCATGAATCCACAGACGAGCATCCCACATCAGATTTCATGCACACATCTATGACTTAAATAGAGGGAAATGTTAAGGGTACTTATAATCTATGAGCCATATTTTAATATGTTGTCCGAGTCTTTTATGGTAGTCTCCCTCACATCTTCTTATTTTTAGTAAACCATCTTAAATTGCACCAAAACATTTAACTCATTTTTTTCTTTTTGGTAATTTACTTTTTATAGAAACAAGACTTCACACTCCTATTTTGTTGGTTTGGATAATGTGTAATTACGTCCTACGGTTGCAAGAATAGCTGGGATACACGGAGAAAAGAAGGAGCCTCCTCTTGGTTGGCACAGGGGTATATGGCTGTCACTTTGTTCTAGGAGAAGGTGGACAGCGTGGTTTGGCTTTCATGGATTGTTAATTAGGTTGGCTCAGAGGTTCTACACGAACAATAAGGACCTGAAGGATTTTTGTTGTTGGAAAGAATGGCTCTCCAAGTGAATTTACTATTAACTGTAGGTTGCAGTCAGGTTCACATTGCCGGCAGAAAACACCCGACCAAGAGCAGCTTGTGGGGGGAAAAAAAGGTTTATTTTGGATTACAGATTCGAGGGGAAGCTCCATGATGGCAGCGGAAGGTGATGGCATGAGCAGAGGGTGAAGATCACCTCCTGGCCAACATCAGAGGGACAGCAGGAGAGTGTGCCAAACACAGGTAGAAGAAGCTGGCTATAACATCCATAGAAAGTCCACCCCCAACAAGACACCACCTCCAGGTTTTAATTCCCAAATTGCCATCAGCTGGGGACCTAGCATTCAGAACACCTAAGTTTGTGGGGGACACCTGAATCAAGCCACCACACGTTGTTTCTTACTTAAATAAGCAACAAACAAAACCACACAGAGAGAAAAGAAACAAATTCTGTAAGCATAATACAATTTTTTTTATTACAACTCCAGTTTGTCTTGCCCCAAATGGATAAGATTTGTGAGGGTGTCAGGGAGAAGAAAGGACAGCAACAGTGCCAGGTGTCCCTTTCAAAGAGAGTCATACTGTGCTCTGGGTGACAGGAACGTTAGAGAATCTGAATGTTAGACCATCAAGAAGCCTTGTCTAGCTAGAGGTTCCTATGTCAGTCATCGCTGGGCTCTAGCGCTTTCTTTGCCTTCCCTCATCCCCTGCCCTTCTTCCCTGTGTGAGGTGGGAGGCTGGGCCCGGACCAAATACACATGCCACTCTTCACATGCATTCAGTAGTGGCTTCAGCCGCTACGAGCAGCTGGTCTTTTGTCCTGTTTGATTGCATGTTTCAAGCAGGCGGACGTCTATGATACTTTCAGTGTTTCCGGATTACCTTCATTAAACCAGTCTCCTGTATTTTGTGAAAGCTAGAGCTCTGGCCTTGCCATGTAAGCACGCACTCTACCACTAAGGTACATCCCTAGCCCCCTGAAGTGTTTTGTTTTTGAGACCCCATCTCTCCGTGTAACTTGGGAAGGCCTGAGTGCCCAGGCTGCAGGAGTGTACCACCACGTCACTCCCAAAACATTTCATATTCTCTTTGAGAATACAGTCAGCAACTCAAGTTTACTACTGAAAACACTTGACTAACACATTTCCGGTCTTTGTATTACTAGGACATTTTATTTTAGTTTCGATTATATACAGTGTACAGTGTATGGCTGTGTATATTTATGTAGGCTGGCTCATTTGTTTTCTCATAAAAGTTATTTATGATTTTATGAGATTAATCAGAGAAGTCCAAAAATGGATTTTAGATATCCTAATGAATTATCTAGTAACCAACCCCTAGTGGGAAATCTAATCTCAAGACATAGGTAATCTTCTCAGACCTAGAGGATTAAGCTAAATTAGCCTTGGCTTGTTAAAGTTGTTAACTACTATTTCTATAGTCATCTGGGACAGCCTTAGTCTATCTTTCCTGCACTTTCTGCCAAAGATAGTGATTTCTGTAGAGAAACTATAATATTAGCCAAACATGATGGCTTATGCTTGTAATCCCAACACTCTAGAGGCTGAGGCACATGGGTTGCCTTGAGTTCAAGGCCAGCCTGGGCTACACAGTGAGACCTTGTCTCAGAAGGAAGAGAAAGAGACAGAAAGAGGAAGGGGAGGAGGGAGGAATATTATAGAGATTACATAGAGTGCTTAGAGTACATGACAAAATTAACTCTTAGATTCTAAACAATGACTATTCCTTCCCTTCTATATTAACAAAGTTCACTGTCTGAATGGTATTTTATTTGGAGGCTGGAGAGCTGGCTGAACAGGTAAAGACACTTGTTTGCAAAGCCTGCTGGTCTGGGTTCGGGTCTGTGTGGGTTCCATCCCACAGTACCCACTTAAAGCCTGAGGCACAAAGTGGCACATGCTCTGGAGTTTGTTTGCAGCATGAAGAGGCCCTAGTGCACTTATACTCTCTGTCTCTACCTCTCAAATTAAAAAAAAAAAAAAAAAAACTTGTATAATTACATAGTTGTCTTATAAGACATTATGTTTGGACATTTTCTAAGTGCTCCATTCCCTCTCCCTTTTTGAATGTAATAGATGTGGCAAATCCTAGGAAAAGCTTTTTGGACAACCTTGAGTGTTGGTCCTCTCCTTTAGTCTTGGTTTTGAGGCAATCTTTCTTATTGCTCATCCCTGCATGTCCCGGGCTCGTTGGCCTGTGAGCTTTGGGATTCTTCTGTCTCAACCTCTTTTCTCACCATAAGCATGCTGGGAATACAGACACTCGTGCTGTATGTCCAACTTGATGTGTGTCCTGGGGATCTGGACTTAGGTCAGCAGGCGTGTGCAGCAAGTACTTTACCCACTGAGCGAGTCCTAGGTTTTGATTTTTTTTTGTTTTTGTTTTTCGAGGTGGGGTCTCACTCTAGCCCAGGCTGACCTGGAATTCACTATGGAGTCTCAGGGTGGCCTCGAACTCAAGGTGATCCTCCTACCTCTGCCTCCCAAGTGCTGGGATTAAAGGCGTGTGCCACCACGCCCGGCAGGTTTTGATTTTTTTTTTTTACCTTTTTTTCTCAATTTTTATTAACATCTTCCATGATTATAAAAAATATCCCATGGTAATAACCTCTCTCCCCCCATTTTCCCCTTTGAAACTCCATTCTCCATCATAATCCCCTCCCCATCTCAATCGGTCTCTCTTTTATTTTGATGTCATGATCTTTTCCTCCTCTTATGATGGTCTTGTGTAGGTAGTGTCAGGCACTGTGAGGTCATAGATATCCAGGCCATTTTATGTCTGGAGGGAGCACGTTGTAAGGAGACCTACCCTTCCTTTGGCTCTTAACATTCTTTCCGCCACCTCTTCCGCATCAGACCCTGAGCCGTGGAAGGTGTGATTGAGATGTTACTCAGTACTCCAGTCACTTCTTTCCAGCACTATGATACCTTCTGGGTCGTCCCAAGGTCACTGCCAAGATGACATTTTTTAACCTTCCTCCATCATCCGTGACATAATGCTGATAGTCCCAGTGTTGGGTGGGTCTTGTGGCAGGTGACAGGAATCACTGTGAAGTCATGAATGCAAAGACCACTCTGTGTCTGGAAGACAGCATTCCAAAGCATCCCTAGGTTTTGGTTTTTTTAAAAATAATATTTTATTTATTTATTTCAGAGAGAGAAAGAGTCACAGAGGAGAGAGAAAGAGAGAGAGAGAGAATGGGCACTCCAGAGCCTCTAGCCACTGCAATGAACTCCACACCCATGCACCACCCTGTGCATCTGGCTTACGTGGGTCCTGGGGACTTGAACCTGGGTCCTTTGGCTTTGCAGGCAAGTGCCTTAACCACTAAGCCATCTCTCCAGCCCCTAGGTTTTGATTTTTAATAGCAATTCATTTGATCTTTTATTTTAATTATTACTTTATAGTAATCATTATCTAAACAGTTCCATCCATAGTACACTAACGGTGTGTGCAGTGATAGAAGGATGATAGACATCTAAGACAGATTTATGGCAACGAAACCACGTATATTCACATCTCAAGCTGAGGTAGGGTCTGTAACAATTACATTAATAAGTGACTGTCCAGCTTCCTGCAATTCAGCATGTCCAACACGTTACTACTTCAACATACTTTTATACTAAGTACAAACACTATTAATGAGATATTTCTTTTTCATGTTGTCATGTTGTCTTTTATTTTTTTGGTTTTGGTTTTTCAAGGTAGGGTCTCACTGTAGCCCAGGCTGACCTGGAATTCACTATGTAGTCTCAGGGTGGCCTTGAAGTCAAGGCGATCCTACTATCTCTGCCTCCCAAGTGCTAAGATTAAAGGTGTGCGCCACCACCCTCAGCCTTCATGTTGTCTGCATATCAGTTTGGACTAGCCATATTTCTGGGGTACAGTAGCCACGGTGGCCAGGGGCTACTGTATTGAATAGCACTGATTTAGTTCGATGTGTTGTCTTGGAGCTAGCTATGCCCAGTTTGGCCACATGCAAGTCAGCAGATTAATGTGTTTCCTTGTTCATATGTTTTAGGAGAGAAGATGTCATAGTTTCAGTCTTCCCTTCTAAGTAAGGGAAAACTTCTAATCCTTCAGAAAATGTCACCATGAGTTTGTTTTGGGCCCTGTGATATCTGTGGACCCTATCATTGTGACAAGGATGAGATTTACTAAATGGTACCTGCTTCTCTAAGCTTTTTCTCCTGGGTTTTCTTATAGAAGTTTCACAATTTAAGGTTTTACATTTAATCCTGTGATCCATCTTGAGATACTTTTTATAAAGTATTTGAAATATATCTCAAGGTTCAAATTATCACATGCAGATTTCTATCCATTCTCATGTATGGGAAGGGCCAGCCTTTCCACATGGCGTAGCCTTGCCCTTCACAAGACTGTTTTAGTCGCTCACTTTCCTTTACCTGTCCATAGGAATTTGAGAGTTAGCTTTTCAATGTATTTCAAAAGTTCTGAAATTTGGTGGTTGCATGGTTGACAGTTTGAGCAATTTACAGAGAATCAATTAGCATTTTAATAACTGTCCATGAACACTGTGTGTCTCTCTTAGTTTAGGTGATCATGGACTGTTTTCCCCATTAGTTTTCCATTGATCATTATGCAGATTCTGAGTCTGTTAGTGAAATTTACACAGTGTTTGGTGCTTGAATAGTATTGTGTAACTGGTACTTTAAAAAAAAGTCCTTGGGCCGGGCGTGGTGGCGCATGCCTTTAATCCCAGCACTCGGGAGGCAGAAGTAGGAGGATCGCCATGAGTTCAAGGCTACCCTGAGACTACAGACTACAGAGTGATTTCCAGGTCAGCCTGAGCTAGAGTGAGACCCTACCTCACAAAAAAAAAAAAAAAGTCCTTGGATTTCTAGTTCATTATTAATATTACAAATGTAATTGGTTATTTATAGTGTCCTTTTTTCTGAGAACTTTTCCAAAATCATGTTTTTGAAAAGTTTTTTTTTTTTGTACAAAACTGAAGGTTTTCTACATTATAATCATATAGTCTAGGATAATACCAGTTTTTATTTCTTCTTTTCTTGCACTGGCTAAGACTTTTGGTATAATGCTGGTTGATAGTGGTTAGAGTCCATGGCCATCCCACTCTGAATGTACCCTATCTCATCTGATTGTGGTTAGGATAAGGTAATTGGTAGTTCTAGAAATTTATTTTATTACTCTTTGTGCGACCGTAGTGGAAAAGATGTAACTGTTACAACAAGTTATTATATGGCTAGATGATGTTATGTGCTCCATCTGATAGGATGATCTGTATATTCATTAATATATTGGACTGTTTCCTCAAGGATATATTAATGGACATTTATTGAGCTACTGTTTTACTAGAGACTGTGCTTAGGTTTTAGAAAACAACAACGTGGAACTGGAGAGATGGCTTAGCAGCAAAGGGGCTTCCCTGCAAACCCAAAGGACCCAGGTTCGATTCCCCAGAACCCACATAAGCTAGATGAACCAGGTCACTCATGTGTCTGGAGTTCATTTGTAGTGGCTGGAGGCCCTGACATGGCCCCTGCTTTCTCTGTCTGCCTCTTTCTCTCTCTCAAATAAATGATGATAATAATAATAATCTTTTAAAAATATTTATAGTTTGAAAAAAAACAATGTGAGTGAAAGACAATTTCCTAACCTTATAATATCTACTGTCTAGTGAAGAAGAGGGGAATATAAATAAAACCAAGGAGTATAATCATTACCATAATGGGATTATACATAAGGTAGCATAAAATAGAAAGGGAAAGTACTTAATTAATCTGCTTTGAATTTTGAGAGACTAGTCCCAGAGAAGGCAGCAGCATCTATCATTTCAGAAACCAAATATTCTATAAAATAATGAGTAAATGAAATGACAATGGTGGAGACTCAGAGGTAAATGAAATGGCTAATTGAAGTAGAGACTTATTTCACTTTTTATCTTGACTTAAAGAATAATTTAGACTAAGAATAGACGACAACTGTCCCAGTTTAGTGGTTCTGAAAGCATTATGATAACATTGGAGTGCAAAGAAGAGAAAAGCTTTAAAAGGAATATTTCATATTTAAGTCATATTTTTAAAATATGTTTATTTATTTATTTATTTATTTGAGAGCGAGAAAGAGGCAGAAAGAGAGAGAATAGAGCTGGGTGTGGTGGCATTCACCTCTAATCCCAGCACTTGGGAGGCAGAGGTAGGAGGATCACTGTGAGTTCAAGGCCACCCTGGGACTACTGAATGAATTCCAGGTCAGTCTGGACTAGATTGAGACTCTACCTCATTAAAAAAGGGAGAGAGAGGAGAGAATGGGCATGCCAGGGCCTCTCAGCCACTGCAAACAAACTCCAGATGCATGTGTCACCTTGCACATCTGGCTTTCCATGAGTACTGGGAATCGAACCTTGGTCCTTTGGCTTTCCAGGCAGGTACCTTAACTGCTAAGCCATCTCTTCAGCCCCATCTTTTTAAACTTTTTATTGACAACCTCCATACATATACACAATGTACGCAGATTATAGTCCCTTCCACTACCCTCCACTGCCCCTTCCAGTGAACCCCTCCTTGTTTCTTTCCAACTAGTTCCTCTTCTCTTTTGATGTTAAATCATACTTAAACTAAACATATTTTCATAGACCTTTTGTCATCATTTGATGCCAGAATGATGGATTATGACCTTTCACACATAGCTTTTATCACACAGTGAATAATGTTCTAAAAAGGAAACCTAGGAAGAAATACCTGTGAAAGATTTTAATGATTTCTCTACTATAAGTAAAGCAGGTCTACATGAATACTACTGATGGAGCATTAACCAAGTAAAGCAATAGGGTTCGCAGGGACTTTAATGATGGTAACGGTATAGATTTCCTTTATTATTCACTGTTAGGATAATTGCAAAATTATTCAGCTATATATCTTCATTTAAAATATACAACATGTGCCATACTAAAAAACAAAAAAAAAAACAATTAAATTTCTTTTTAAAATATACATGAGGGCCAGAGAGATGGCTTAGCAGTTAAGGCATTTACCTACAAAGCCAAAGGATCCCAGTTTGATTCTCCAGGACCCATGTAAGCCAGATGCACAAGGGGGCGCATGCATCTGGAGTTTGTTTGCAGTGGCTGGAGGCCCTGGTGCGCCCACTCTCTCCCTCTCTCTCTGCCTCTTTCTCTCAAATAAATAAGTAAATAAAATATATTTAAAAAAAAGATATATGACAAGCTTGTACAAATAAATTATGTGTTGGCTTTTATATTCCAGGGCTACTGGTAAGTAAAGAAGCAAGCCTCTATCTTTGGGGTATCCATCATGGAAGTTGAGCAAACCTGTACTAGACATAACCCTGTTACTGACCAAGACAGTACACACCAAAAGTGTTGTCTTGTATTACATCCCTAAATGAGAAGCATGGAGGAAGCTAACCATCATTATTTTTATTTTTAGTAAGTAGAAGAAGAATACCAGAGAAGAGAGAGAACGGAGCTCAAATCATCAGGAAAAGCTTTAGGAGAAGGCTTGACCTAAGCCTAGGTTTGAAAGCACAGAAACTCCTTTGATAGGCTTTTATTTCTGAGTTCTGCTGATTTCTAGAATTATCTTTGCAAAGATAAATCTATAGCTTAACAAATGCAACAGCATTTTTTCATTTAATGGAATCTTTGTGGTTTATCAGTAGTTAACCTGGGTACAAGTAAAATCTGGAAATTATGATTTCTCATATATATATAAATATATATATATGTATATATATATATATATATATTAGTTTACTTGATAGAGAAAAAGAGGCAGAGAGAGAATGGGCATGCCAGAGCCTCCAGCCACTGCAAACGAATTCCAGATTCATGCACCATCTTGTGCATCTGGTTTACGTGGGGAATTGAACCTGGGTCCTTAGGCTTCACAGGCAAGCAAGTGCCTTAACCACTAAGCCATCTTCCAGCTCAGAGAGTGCAATGATTTATTTTTATTTTTTTCAAGGTAGTATCTTGCTCTAGCCCAGGCTGACCTGCAATTCTCTCTGAAGTCCCAGGCTGGTTTTGAATTCATAGCAATCCTCCTACCTCAGCATCCCAAGTGCTAGGATTAAAGGCGAGTGCCACCATGTCCAGCTGTACTTGTTTTCTTATGGTCATTTTTAAAAGTCATTTGAGATAGGGTCTCATGAAACGCAGGCTGGCTTCAAACTAGCTTTGTAGCTTAAGGTGCCATTGAACTCCTGGATCCTCCTGCCTCCACTTTGCAAGTGCTAGAATTATAGGCACACACCACTGTGCCTAGCCTTAATATTATTATTTTACTTTATTTTAAATATTTATGTATTAGAGAGAGAGAGAGAATATGGGTGCACCAGGGCCTCTAGCCTCTGGAATGAACTCTAGACACATGTGCCACCTTGTGCATCTGGCTTTATGTAAGTACTGGGTCCTTAGGCTTTGCCACAAGTGCCTTGACCACTAAGCCATCTATCTAGCCCCTATTTATTTATTTATTTATTTATTTTTGAGGTAGAGTCTTGCTGTAATTCTAACTGACCTGGAATTCACTATGTAGTCTCAGGCTGCCCTTGAACTCACGGCGATCCTCCTGCCTCTCCCTCTCTGAGTGCTGGGATTAAAGGCGTGCACCACCACGCCTGCCTCCTGTTTATTTGTTTTTCACAAAGGTTGTCTTCTTATGTTCCCTCTCCCCTTTCCCATTCCCTGAGGGCTCTCCTGCATGGGGTTGTTGGTGTTCACTGTTGGATAATTAAGGTCTCAGTCAGTCTGGGTGTGTATGGGGGCGGCTGTGCCTCAGATTTCTACCTACCTTGTGGTTCTTACAATCGCCCCCTCTCTACAGTAGCTTCCTCGGGTCTGTTAGTAGTCCAGGTTTAACATTGAGTTCTGTAGCCTCTGGATTTCTAATTCACAGTGTTTTGATTTTACACAGTGTCTGCGCTGTTTCCCTGTGGCTGGTTGTCAGGCTAGTAGTGGGAACAGTACTCATGTTGCTACTTCCTCTGTAATTTCTCGTGGGCCCCAGCAGATGTGGTAGAGGTGGCACATCTTAAGATGGGCAGTTGACTATCTTTTCTTGTGGTATTGATGGTTTTTGTATCTTCTCCGTTTTCTCTGGCATCTGAAAATAAAACAGATTCTCCAACTTGGATTAACATTATTCTTAATGTATGATAGAAACAACACGTGTTATTACTTACATGTTCTGTGAAGTACAATTGTAACTTTTAACTGTCCAAAGTGCGTCTTTGTAGCAACCACATTTTTCTGAGATAATAGTTATTTAATGGACTAATACTAATTTATAGATACATGATAGCATGTCCCTGATCTCATTTTATGTATTACATAACACTGTATAAAGGCCTTCAGGTAGGCAGGCATATCTCGTGGTTTTGATCCTTTGATCCTTTTTTTTTTTTTTTTTGGCTTTTTGAGGTAAGGTTTCACTCTAGCCCAGGCTGATCTGGAATTCACTATGGAGTCTCAGGGTGGCCTCAAACTCATGGTGATCCTCCTACCTCTGCCTGCCGAGTGCTGGGATTAAAGGCGTGCATCACCACGCCTGGCTTGATCCTCTTTTCTCTTCCCTTTAAACAATGTTTATTGTGGGGATGGAGATGGCTAAGTGGATATAGCACTTGCTATGTAAGCATAAGTACCTGAGTTTGGACTCCCAAAACCCGCTTAAAAGCATCTGTAATCCCATCATGCCCGTGGTGAGAAGGGAGGCAGAGATGGGGAATGTTTCAGAAGCTTGCAGGCCCGCTTGCCTGGCAGATGCAGTGGGGAACACTGAGAGGCATCGCCTCACACAAGATGGAAGGTGAGGACTGACCCCAGAAGTTGTCCTCTACCTCCACATGTGTGTCACAGCACGCACACATGCACACA
The DNA here is from genome assembly GCA_036346955.1 of Dipus sagitta. Classification (NCBI taxonomy): domain Eukaryota; kingdom Metazoa; phylum Chordata; class Mammalia; order Rodentia; family Dipodidae; genus Dipus; species Dipus sagitta. Next base: position 12,302,203 of record CM070783.1, on the reverse strand, counting down.
CATTCATGAACACATCCACGCACCACAACAATGTCTGCTGTGTAAATACATATAACATAAAATTGACCACCTCAACTATTTTAGGGTGTTTAATTCAGTGGCGTTAATACATTCACAATATAGTGTCACCATTAGCACTGTCAAATTCTGTCCCTGGAACCTATTGATCTCCTTGTCTATAGATTTGCTTGCTCTGGACATTTTGTGTAAGTGAAATCATATAGTACATGGTCTTTGGTGTGTGGCTTATTTCACATAGACTAATGTTTTCAAGACTCATTTGTTTGGGAGCATGAATTGATACTTCATTCCTTTTTTTTTTTTTTTTTTTTTTTGAGGCAGGTCTCACTCTAGCCCAGGCTGACCTGGAATTCACTATGGAGTATCAGGGTGGCCTATAACTCATGGCGATCCTCCTACCTTTACCTCCCGAGTACTGGGATTAAAGGCGTGCGCTACCACACCCAGCCCTTTCATTCCTTTTTATACTTGGATCGTGCTGCTAACTTTTCTCCATCCCAATTGTACAAATTGATGGACATTTGGGTTGTTTCTGCTTTTGCCATTTATAAGTGATGCAACTATGAACATTTGTATACGATTTCACTTGAACACCTGTTTTCAGGTATTTTTGGATGTACCTGGAAGTGAAATGAATTAATAACATAATCCTAAGTTTAATTTTTTGAGAAGCCAGCAAGATTATAAAATACCATTTTACTTCCCTTGAGAAATGTACCGAAATTCCTACTTTTTACATTGTTACCATGACTTGTTTACTTTCTGTTTCTGTTGTGGTTTTTGCTATGGCGGTGTGAAGTGATTCTGGCCAGTGATGGTGTGACGTGCTTCTGGCCATGGTGGTGTGACGTGGTTCTGGCCAGTGGTGGTGTGACGTGCTTCTGGCCATGGTGGTGTGACGTGCTTCTGGCCATGGTGGTATGACATCTCGCCCGTGGCTTTTATGTATGTCCCTAATGACTTCTTGGAGCTCCTTTGTCTCTTGCATGTCTTCTATGGAGAAATGTCTATTCAAGTCTTTTACCTATTTTTGAATTTTGTTGTTTGTTGAGTTTGGGTGTTTCATGCCCAAGAAACCCTCACTAAACCCGATTGTCATCATGATTTCTCCTCTGCTTCCCTCTAGGAGTTTTATAGATTTTGCTCTGATAGTTAATATTTGATCCATTTTATATAGTACTTCTTTTTTTAAAAAAATCATTGAAGAAAGTATGGTCATAGATTCTATATAAATAAAAGCAGAACAGATCATTTTTCCTATTACTGATCTTTCTGCTAAATTAGAGACTAATAAACAATAGCTCACAGGCCAAATGTAGTTAACCATCTATTTTTAGTCATCTGCTAAGAATGTTAAATTTTTAATGGAAAAATATATTTTGTGACATTTAAAGATTCTCTCACAAGTCAAATTTTAGTGGGGCACAGCATGTTCGTTTGTTTGTTTGTGGTTGTGGATCCCATCAGATATTTCCCATCATGACTACGGCCCAAAGTAAGAATCCTTTCACAAGAGCTTGAGCCGATATTTGTATCTGATTCAACGGTTCTACAGAGAAGACTTGCTTTTTTCTTCAGTATGTTCGTAGGTCTGGTTTGTTCTTTGAGTCTCAAGCTATCATATAGTTACTGTTTAATCCTTTCTTTTGTTTATTGGCAAGCAGTATATCTAGTATCACTTGCTCTCAGTTCAAGGTGGTGATGGAGAAAATATTTTGAAAGTACACAGAGTTCTGTAGCTGAAAATAAAATATGTTTATTAGTAAAGGACTGCAGGTAAAATGACTTGGTTTTGTCAGAAATATTGATTCAGCCTTGATAGTCTGACCCTACAAAGAAACCTCTCACTATTTTAATAGGAATCCATCTGTTTCTCCCTCAGAATGGTGCTCATTCTTTTTTTTTTTAACATTGAGAGGCATTTTTCATTTCAGAAATATCTTTTTTATCCTTAGAAAAACAACCACCCTACATTTTTAAAAATAACATTAATAAAAAAAACCAACTAAGAGGCTGGAGAGATAGCTCGGTGGCTAAGAGTACTTGCCACTTAAACATGAGGACCTGGGAGGGCCAGAGATCCTTTGAGATCACACATAAAAAGCTGGGCATGTTCACTCATGTCTGTAACTCTGGTATAGGGGAAACAGGGCAAGGGAGGATTAGAAAAGTTTTGGGGCTTGCTGACTGAAAACTGCAGCTCCAAGTTGAGAGACCCCCATCTCAAGGGAGTAGTACATGGTTAAGCAGTAGTGAAGGGCATCCAAAGCTTCCCTGTGGCTGTGCACAATGTGTGTGCCCCCCCCCCCGCATACACATATGTGTATACTAAATGTACTGTCCTACACCACACATGCTTTATACACACCACAAAAAAATTAGTAAAGAAACTAGGTAAGATGTCTCACCCATGTGGGAGGCCAGAGTAGGAGGATCACAAGTTCATAGCCAGCATGGGCTACGTAGTGAGTTCTAGGCCAGCCTAAGCTACAGAGTGAAACCCTGTCTCAAAAAACCATAAACATGGGCTGGAGAGATGGCTTGGTGGTTAAGGCGCTTGCCTGCAAAGTTAAAGGATCCAAGTTCAATTCCCCAGTACCCACGTAAGCCAGATGCACAAGGTGGTGCATGTGTCTGGAGTTCATTTGCAGTGGTAGAAGCTCTGGTGTGCTCATTTTCTCTCTCTCTCTCCCTCTTTCCCTCCTCCCTCTCCCTTTCCCTCTTTCTCAAATAAATTAAAAAAATATATTTAAAAAAATATAATATCTGGGTATAGTGATGCAGGATCTGGGGGTCCAGAAGGGGCTCCTCCCAGGCCTGAAAACCCCAATTTTCAGGCTCTTGTCTGTTTTTAACAATGAATTGAAAAAACAGACTGAGAAGGATAAATTATGAGTTATTGAGCTGATTTAGGTGAAAAAATAAATATAGGAAAAGGCTGGATCAGTTACACATATGGAAAACAGGACCTAGAAGCCCAGGCCAAAAGACAGGGAAGAAACACTCACATACTAGCATATGGAAGCAAAGCTTAAAAGCACCAGCCCTGTACCTCCACCTAGAAGAAAGTGTAGAGATTAGGCAGTGATGGACTCGGGGCTTAAGGGGAGATAACAACAGAGAGAAGGCCCCACAGCAGGGACAGGAAATTCAGATGCCTGGAAAATGAAGAGCAAAGAAAGTCAAGAGCGTGAGTAAGACCCAGTCTTTTCCTAGAGAAAGCAGTTCTTGAGCTGAGGCCAGAAGTTAACCCACTTAAAAGAGGAGATGGATCCTGTCAGCAGAGTTAGGGTAAATGAACCTGAGAGCTGGGTTGGTGATATAAGTTGGTATAGCCATTATGAGAACTGCATGGCAGTTTCTCAGAAATTAGACAGAACTCCCATATGATCTAGCACTCTTACTTCTGGATATGTACCAGAGGAATAAAATCACCATCCCAACGAGACATTTGCACTCCCTTATTTGTTGCAGCACTATTATAATAGCCAAGATGGGAACCACCTAAGTGTCCATCAACAGATAAATGGATGAAAAGAAATGTAGATAGGGCTGGAGAGATGGCTTAGTGGTTAAGGCGCTTGCCTGCGAAGCCTAAGGACCCAGGTTTGATTCCCCAGTACCCGCATAAGGCAGATGCACAAGTTGGTGCATGTGTCTAGAGCTCGTTTGCAGTGGCTAGAAGCCCTCTCTATCTGCCTCTTTCTCTCTCTGCTTGCAAATAAATAAAAATATTAAAGAATAGGTGTGGGCTGGAGGGATGGCTTAGCAGTTAAGGCGTTTGCCTGCAAAGCCAAAGGACCCAGGTTTGATTCCCCATGACCCACGTTAGCCAGATGCACAAGGGGGTGCATGCGTCTGGAGTTCTTTTGCAGCGGCTGTTAGCCCTGGCGCACCCATTCTCTGTCTGTCTCTCTCCCCCTCTTTCTCTGTCAAATAAATAAAAATAAAATATTTTTTTAAAAAAGAATAGGTGTAATAAATGTGCCAGGCTTCCAAAGGAAGTTTTTTTTTTTTTTTTTTTTTTCGAGGTAGGGTTTCATTCTAGCCCATTCTGACCTAGAATTCACTATGTAGTCTCAGGGTGGCCTTGAACTCATGGTGATCCTCCTACCTCTGCCTCCTGAGTGCTGGGACTAAAGGTGTGCACCACCACGCCCTGGTCCCAAAGGAAGTTCTAAAAAATAAAATTAAATAAATAAAGCTAGAAGAGGAGTATGAGGTCAGATTACCTTTTGTGATATATTTGGAGGAAACTGATCTCTGCCCCAAGATTAGTGAAAGTATATGGAAACGTTTTAAATTAGCAGAAGGATAATTTGAAACTCTGGTTCTCATTGCTCTTTAAAGGGGGGGGGTATGAAAAAGCAGAATGAATGAAGATTAGTCCAAGGCTGGACATGTAGCTTGCTGGTAGAGGGATGGCCTAGTATGTTTGAGGCCCTGCATTCGATTTGCAGCACTGGAAAAGACCAGTCCAATCCAGTAGAGGTGATGGGAGCCAGTACTAGGATGATTTTGGTGGTAACGACGATGGCTGTTTAGGGAAGCGATGACTGACAAGATTTCAGAAATATCCAGGAAGTCAAATTGATGTCTTAAGGTTGGAACAGAAGGGTGAGAACTGGGAAGATGGCTCAGTCAGGTAAAGTGCTTATCACACAAGCATGAGGTCCTGAGTTGGGATCCCAAGTACCCATGAGCACAGTGAGCACAGTGAGCACAGTGGCACTTGCCTGTAATCCCAGTGCTGCAGAGGTCAGGACAGGAGGATCTCTGGGGCTGCTGGTAGCTGGTCTAGCCAGATTGATGAGCTCCAGCTTCATTGACAGACCTTGTCTGAAAAGTAAGATGGAAAATGATTGAGGGATTTACCCAACATCAATCACTACCCTCTACATGCACCCTTTCACATGTGCACATGCATGCACACATGTGTCCAGATACATAAATACACGTGCATACATGCCAAAATAATTGGAAATGGAGAGACCGTTCGGTATTGAGAACAACACTGGCTTTTGCGGTGTTGATGGAGGGTAGTGCCATTTATTAAACAAGAATAGTTGTTTTTATTTGCTGTATTTGTTTAGGATAGATCAGGGAGGAAGAAACATTCCTATGTTCCTGTTGCTGGCACAAAACACCTGTCCGAAAGCAGCTGGTGGGACAAAAGCGTTTATTTTGCTTACGGACTCGACAGGAAGCTGCATGATGGCAGGGGAACGTGTCGCGTAAGCACAGGATGGACATCGCCTCTGCCACAGCTGAAGCAGGCGTGGGAGTGAGCTAAACTCTGGCAAGGGAAAGCTGGCTTTAACCCCCATAAGCCCACCTCCTCTAGCAAGGCTCCAGTTCCCAAACTGTTACCAGCTAAGGATTAAGCATTCAAAACACATGAGTTTATTGAGGTGGGGGGCACCTAACCTATTGCAAACCACCACAATTCCCTGCTCATGTCTGAGTTTGAAGAGCTGTTAGATATGTGTGTATCTGATGCTCAAAGGAAAGCTCTGAATTGGAGAAATAAACTTATCATGCTCACTTCTGACTACCTACTTTACAGTGAAGCACTGGGGCTGTAGAGATTCCTCAGTGGATACAGTGCCTATTACTCAAGCCAGAGTATCCAAGTTTGTGTCTCCAGACCCCGTGTAAGAGCTGGAAATCATGGCGGCTGCTGGAATCCCAGCTTGCTGACAGAAAGGGGAGACAAAGACAGTAGAATTTCCTGGAAGCTAGCCAATGCAGCCACAAACAAGAAGAGAGAACCTTTTTTCTTTAAATGAGATGGAAGGTGAGGACTAACTCCCAAAAGTTGTCCTCTGACCTCTACATACACACACCAAAAAAATTTTTGAGTATGGTGAAATGTTGCTGTCCTTACCTCCCCCCCCATACTTAGGATCCTCGCTCTGTTTTTCTTTGTCCCAAAACTTAATGTACCTGGATATCTTGTGATGCTTTATTATCCCTGGTACCAATAAGGAAGCTGTAATAGGGCATGACACATCTTTGCTCTATTAACTGCCTATGCCACATGGAGAGTAGAGCATAACACTTAGATCTTTGTTAAATATTTGTTGAAGGTTATTTAACTTTGCTCTCATGAGTACTTGTTGAAAGACTGGAGTAAGGCAGACTGTCGGAGACTGGCTGAAGATCAAAAAGTGGACATTTCATTGTTTTCAGACAAACGGAATTGGATGGAGTTGTAGGTGTGTCCTTGCATTTCATAATGGAGAGGCATGGTTATTCTTTTTATTATTATTATTTATTTGAGAGAAAGATGCAGAGAGAGAGAGAATGAATGGGTGGAACTTCAACCATTGTAAATGAACTCCAGATGCTTGCGGCCCCTTGTGCACGTGTGCAACATTGCATGCTTGTGTCACTGAGCATCTGTCTTATGTGGGAACCTGGAGATTCGAACATAAGTTCTTAGGCTTCACAGGCAAGCGCCTTAACTGCTAAGCCATCTCACCAGCCTGCATGGTTATTCTTGATGGTTTTCTCTATCACATTGGAGACATGGTGCTCATGTCACATCAAGAAAAAAGTTTCACATAAGAACTGAAGATACTGAAGATTTGCAGGAGCCAGAGTAGAATGAAAGGATGAGACAAAGCAGAGAAATGTAGGATCTGTTACCTTGTGTGGAGAGGGCTCATTTGAGGTGAGAAATGATGAGTCAAGGATAGAATCAACTAGTTCTTTGGAGAGTTTCGTTGCTCAGAGGCAGTCATGCATGGGAAAGTGAGTAATGATAGGATGCTTGAGTTACTAATGTTGGTGGAAGAGCAGCTTTGAGTAATGATCAGAGCATGAGATTTTACCCTGGAGATGGATAGTTAAATGGCATATACAAGAATAGCATTGGAAACTACCTGAGGCTGCACTACTGGGAAAGTAGTTCTCAGAATCTGAAAATCTCCCAGGATGGCGACAAGGCTGTAGACCCGCCTCCAGAGCCATGTGGGGCAACAAAACCGTGCTTAGGAGATGCCAAGTAAGAAAGTAAGAAAGATGGTAACATACTGCCTGAGCACCGTGGAAGTGGGTTTGTTTAAAAACAAAATTATGGTGGGGGATAACACAGTGAATTAGGTGCACACTCCAGCCCGAGAACCCAAGTTTGATGCTCACAGGCCCAATAGCAGAAGCTGGGGTCCAGGGATGGCTTCTGTAATCCCAACATACTGCTGACAGGCTGGGAGACAGACACAGGAGAATTTCCATGAAGCTTGTGGCAAGAATAGCAAAGAATAGCAGAGCCAGATCCAGAGAGAGAAACCCTGCCTCAAATGAAGTGCGAAGTCAAGAAATGACTGGAAAAGTTGTCTTCTGACTTTCATACATAAGCCGTGGCTGCACGCCCCAGCACATAAACCTGTTCACACATAGAAACAAATAGACAAATGAACAATAAAATGGCTGAGTAATTTCTGGAAGTTAACTAGGGGCCTGGAAAGTCAATTTTCTCCTCCTGGCCCTGAGGTGACTACAGTGGGAGGAAAAAGGAAAATGACAACACACACACACACACACACACACGCACGCATGCACACACACACACGCGCACACGCACGCACGCACACACACACACACACACACGCACACACGCACACACGCACACACACGAAGCCACAATTTGAATGGGCTGAGATGTAGTATGGGACTCAAGGAAGAAAAGCAAGACAAAATGAACTGTGTTTTAAAGGAGATGATCTTCCTAGAAAAGTTGTGAGATAGAATTTCCTGGTGATTGCTGAAGACAATGGCCAGGCACATTTGGACCCATGGGCAGATGGAGAGCTGTCTGCAGGGAGGGACAGGGCATTTGGGGTATAAACCTTAACCAGATCTTAGATTCAGTTTCTTTGTGTTTTTTTTTTTTTTTTTTGGTTTTTCGAGGTAAGGTCTAAGGTCTCACTCTAGCTCAGGCTGACCTGGAATTCACTATGTAGACTCAAGGTGGCCTTAAACTCACAGCAGTCCTCCTACCTCTGACTCCTGAGTGTTGGAATTAAAGGTGTGCGCCACCATGCTCGGCTCTTTCCATTTTTTAAAATATATTTAATTGATTTATTTGAGAGAAAGAGAGAGAATGGGCATGCCAGTGCCTCCAGCCATTGCAAATGAACTCCAGATGCATGCGCCCCTTGTGCATCTGGCTTACGTGGGTCCTGGAGAATCGAACCGGGATCCTTTGGTTTTGCAGGCAAACGCCTTAACTGCTAAGCCATCTCTCCGGCCCTCTTTCCTTTTCTTTTTTTTTTTTTTTAAATACAAGTAAGATTGACACAACAAATGAACTTAGCCATTTAGAAACATACAAGTAATTGACATTTTCTATGTCCATGGTGTTGCATACACATCACCTCTATCTAATTCCAAAATGCTTCCATTCATTACTCCCGGAGGAGGCCCTGTGCCCCACGAACATCCCCATTCCTTTCTTTTTTACTTTCACTTACTTGGGTAGTCTTTTTGTTTGGGAGTCTGTTGTTCATTTGAGCAGTTTTTTTTTTAGGATGATGGGGCCCTGAATTTAATGGCAAGGAAATGTGTCTCTCTTGCTACGGCCAATGGTGGGCATAAAAGCTGCTGCTTGGAGTGAACAATGAAGGCTCCAGAAACTGGATACGCTGCTCTTTTAAACTCGCATACTTCTGCAACCAGATGCTCTTGTCAGTAAAGAGAGCGGTTCCCATTTGAAATTCATATTTTCCTCTCAGTTACACCATCATTCTCCCAGTGTCTAAGGTCTCAGGCCTGGTAACCTTTATCTTACTTCCACTTTATCACTATAGCATGACAAATTTCTTCTTTCTGTCCCCACTGCTGTCATTTTAACTGGGATGCTTATTAGCTTGTTGAACTTTCTTACCTAGTCTCTCTGCCTACAAGTTCTTTATTCCCTAATGAATAGTCTGTCATAGCTACTGCTCCCAACATGTATCAGCAGATACTTAGGACCGTCTCCAGCCCTCCTTTCTCACATGATTGCTTTGGCGACCAAGTAAGCTAATGAAGTAGAACATTGTACAAACATCTGCATGAGTGCAGGTACCAGACTTCACCCATCTTCCTCCCTGTTTCTTATGCCAGGCAACCTAAAATTTCAGTCACTTTCATGTAATCTGTATCCATGAATATATTTTGTAGTTTTCTTCCTTAGCATCTGTTATAGAAATTCTACTTCTATGAGCTATTCTTTTCCCTTCTTATTTTTTAAAAAAATAATTTGTTTATTTAAGAGAGAGAAGGACAGAGAGAGAGTATGGGCCTACAATGGCTTCCTACCACTGCAAACAAACTCCAGACATATGTGCCACTTAAAACATCTGGCTTTATGTGCATCCTGGGGAATCAGACTCAGGCTGTCAGTCTTCGCAAGCAAGCACTTTAAAAAAAATTATTTTTATTTATTTATTTGAGAGTGAGAGAGAGAGAAAGAGAATGGGCACCCGAGAGCCTCAAGCCACTGCAAATGAACTCCAGATGTATGCACCACCTTGTGTATCTGGGTATGTGGGTCCTGGGGAATTGAGCCTTGGTCCTTTGGCTTTGCAGGCAAGTGCCTTAACCACTGAGCAACCTCTCCAGCCCCTCTTTCTTCTTATTTATTCCTATTTGGAGTCTTCATTTATATGTGCCTTAGTGAGCTTTCACTTCTTTGAAGTTATTACTTGTGTCATTGGATCCTTTTGGCATCTAGCCTGTTATTCCTGAAATGGGTGTTTATTTCTTTGTTTTTATTTTTGAGATAGGTTTCATTATGTTGCCTGGGCTGGTTTTGAACTCCTAAGCTTAAGTGATTCTCCTGCCTTCGCTTCTTGAGTGGCTGTGACTACAGATATATACCACAGTGTGTGTGTGTGTGTGTGTGTGTGTGTGTACACATGCATGCGCAGTAAGTTGCAACCTCAGGACAAGCACTGTACCACTGATCTTTCCCCAGCCCTGGTTTTAATTTTTATTTATTGTACATTTTTACTTGCTCAGTAATCCCAGAACTTTTGGGATACATAGTGCCAAGCAAAGTTGAAATAAAGGGGCCCGAGTGTAGCAGCTGTCGCCATAGTGCCTGCTAGGTCTTATATACCCTGATGTTTAGTAAGCACATAATAGAATCCGTTACCAGAACCAGGAGATCACATAGAGCCGTGAGTGAGGTAACCTGAGGTTAAGCACATCTCCTAGAGAACCTTCTGGACAAAGAATTAAACGGAGATGAGAGGAACAATTGAATAAGCTTCTAATGAAATGAAAGGAAGGAAATAAAGTTCATTTGTGAGACCAAGGCCACCAGGACCAGAACAGACATCGCTGGTCTTACACTGGTTCTATCTCTTACTGAGGTGAGCTGAACATGGTGTCCTGCCCAGGATGACTTCAGGCTTGGGTGTGAACACTGAGCTTAGCCTTGTCAGGCCAACAGAGGGAGGAGTAGCTGCAGCTATTGCTATTGATTTTAACCTTGTGGCCAGTTGAAGGATGGTTTCTGTTTGACCTAAAACTCAGGATGGGTTTTTAATAAACTATTTATTTACTTATTTACTATTTGAGAGAGAGGAAAAAAAAAGAGGGCGGGGGGGGGTGGATATGCGTGCACCAGGACCTCTAGCTGCTGCCAAACCAACTCCAGATGCATGCGCTGCCTTGTGCATCTGGCTGGCTTGGGTATGGGGGAACTGAACCTGGGTCCTTAGGTTGTGCATGCAAGTTACCTTAAGTGCTAAGCCATCTCTCCAGCCCTCAAGATGGGGTTTTAAGATAGGGCTTGGGCTGGAGAGATGGCTAAATGGTTAAGGCAGTTGCCTATGAAGCCTAAGGACCCAGGTTCGATTCTTCAGGTCCCAAATAAGCCAGCTGCACATAGTGGCACATGTGTCTGGAGTTTGTTTGCAGTGGCTAGAGGCCCTGGCGTGCCCATTCTCTCTCTCTCTCTCTCTCTCCCCTGTCCTTTTCTCTATCTCAAATAAATAAAAATAAATCAGAAAAAAATTAAAGAAGAAAGATAGGCCTTAACTAACCTGGCTTATTATCATGAGTTTGCCTTTTAGCTTTTGTTACCTGTGGACCAAGAAGGAATAGCTAATTGTAGTTACTGTCATTCATTTACCCTTTAGATTTGTAGCAACTTTAAAGTCCCTGCCATTGACCTGTCTTAAGTAGTTATAAAGCCCCAAGCTGTTCTTCTGGTTCTTTTTTTGTTTTTTTTTTTTTTAATATTCTTAAGCCATACATGGTAGTGCACGCCTTTAATGCCAGCACTTGGGAGGCAGAGGTAGGAGGATCGCCATGGGTTTGAGGCCACCCTGAGACTATATAGTGAATTCCAGATTAGCCTGGATTAGAGCAAGACCCTGATTTTGAAAACCAAAAGAAAAAAATACTCATATATTCATATATAAATAGTGACAAGCTATTTGAGGGTTTCCTGGTGAAAGGTTAGCAGTAGAGGTATTAAGCTGCCTCTCTCAGAATTTGTCTCCTCTCACAGCATAACTCCTTGTCTACCCTAACATAACTATGGCCCACCCTTATCTGACCTCCCTTGTAGATGACTCCTCTGAGCAAAGTCAGATTGAAGTATGAAATACGAAAATGCTTGAATGGCTTTTACCAAATGTGACAATTGTTGCTAAACGCAAATACTCTAGGAAACAAGAAGCTACATTTAAAACATATTTATTTTGAGAGATAGATAGAAAAAGAGAGAAAATAGGTATGCCATGGCCTCTAGCCACTATACACAAACCCCAGATGCATGTGCCACCTTGTGTATCTGGCTTACATGGGTACTGGGTAATCAAACCTGGGTCCTTAGGCTTTTCAGGCAAGTGCCTTAACCACTAAGCCATCTCCAGCCCCAAGAAGCTACATTTTGATAGCAGTCAATACTAGGAGAGGTAAATCCGGGTCAGTACTCCATCTTAACTTGCGTTATCAAGAAGGTGTCTTTGGGGTGTCATTTGAATTAACACCCGAGTAATAAGAGCCAGCTGTGGAAAGCATATTTTAGGCAAATGGCACAAAGTCTATAAAATAGAAGTGACCTTAGGAGCAGAAACAAGGCTTCATGCCGAGGGCATGGTGAGTGAGAAGAGGCCAAATCTTATCAGGCAGCGTTCGAGACCGTGAGGAGTTGGATTTTATTCTGTGTACCATGAGAAAATTGCTCCAGGATCTTAAGTAGGAGCAAACATGATTTGAGGTACAGTTGAAACTTCTCTGGCTTCCTTGGAGAACTGATTGTCAGCTGTTTTCTCAGAAGCCTTTGTTTTCCTAACTTTAGCATTGGCAGCAAGAGCTAGCATGTAGCATGCTGGCGGAAGTGCTTGTGTTGTTCCCAAGCACAGGAGGAAAGCGTTCAGACTTCCAGTAGTAAGTTTGATAAAGTTTTACATATTTGGTAACTACTGTTATTTTAAGAAAGTTCTTTTCATGCCTAGATTGCTGAGTTTGGGTCTTTGTTGTGGTGCTTTTTGTTTGTTTTTTGTGATGGAGAATTTTCATGTAAATGAACATAGTGTAATTTGATCCTAATCCCCTCCTGTTACCTTCTTTTGTACCCCTTCTCCACCTCCATTCCACTGAACCCCTTCTTTCCAGCCAGTCCCTCTTCTGTTTTGATGGTTTCTCCCCCAACCCCTCCATCGTTCACGTTAAAATGTTGATGAATAATGTGAGGTCTTGCAAGGGTAATGACAGCCGCTATGAGATCATGAATGCAATGGTCACTTTACGTCTGGAAGATATTGTCCCCAAATACTCCTCCCCAACCCCTGGCTCTTTTGTGTCCTCCTCATCTTCTGCAGTACTCCCTGAGCTTTGGCAGGTGTCATACAGATGTGTCATTTAGTACTTAGCTCTCATCAGCACTTTGGTGAGCGTTGAGTCTCCCAGGTATCCGCCACCTTTTGCAAAAAGAAACTTCGCTGACCAGTGGTGAGAGCAGCATGTATGTGGGCTCTGCAGGAGAGAGAACGTGGCCCTTGTCTTTCTGAGCTTGAAGTAGTTCACTTAGTATATTTTCACATCCATACATTTCCCTGCAAATTTTGTGATTCCATTTTTCTTTACAGCAGAAAAAAGCTCCATTGTGGGTATGTCCCATATCTACATTATCCATTCATCAGTTGATGGACACCTATGCTGACTTCATTTCCTTGCTATTGTGAATAACACAGCAACACCTTGATGAGAAAGCGCTTCTATAGTGAATTGTGGAGTCCTTAGAGTATATGTCCAGAGGTCGCATAGCTGGACCATATGGTTGACCTATTTTTGGCTTTTTGAGAAGACTCCACACCAATTTCCATAATTACTGTACCAGTTTACACTCCCATCAACAGTGAAAAAGGATTCCTTCCCCAAACCATCACCAGTATTGTCATTTGATTTTTTTTTTATATTAGAGTTTTTGATGAAAGCCATTGTGACCAGATTGAGATAGAACCTCAAAGTAGTTTTAATTTACATTTCCCTGATGGCTTAAGATGTTGAACATTTAAAAGAAATATTTCGTTTGTTTGTTTGTTTTTTCAAGGTATGATCTCACTCTAGTCTAGGCTGACCTGGAATTCACTATGTAGTCTCGGGCTGGCCTCGAAATCCCAAAAGCCAGCATTAGAGATATGCACCATCATGCCTAGCAAGAAATATATTTTTAATATTTTCATTTATTTAATTGAGACAGAAATAGGAGGCCGACACACAGAGAGAGAATGAATGAATGAATGAATATGGATGAACCAGGTCCTTTTGCAAGTGCAAACAAATTCCAGATGCATGCACTACTTTGTGCATTTGGCTTTACATAGGTACGGGGGAGTCATATCCAGGCCATTGGGCTTTACAAGCAAGCCCCTTTAACCGCTTAGCCATTTCTCCAGCCCTAAGAGAAATATTTATTGGCCATTTGTATTTCTTCTTTTGACATCTCTCTCTTTAGTTCCATGACCATTTTTTAAAATTTATTTGAGAGAGAAAATGGGTGTGCCAGGCCTTAGCTGCTGCAAACAAATTCCAGATGTGTGTGCCCCCTTGTGTGCATGTGAGACATTGCACTCTTGCTACTGTACGTCTAACTTACATGGGACCTGGAGATTTGAACATGAGTTCTTAGGCTTTGCAGTCAAGTGCCTTAACCTCTAAGCTATCTCTCCAGCCCTCCATGGCCATTTTTGACTGGGCTGGTTTTTATTTATTTATTTTATTTTGTTATTTTGTCTTTTGAGTTCTTTGTATCCTCTAGATATTAAAGCTCTGTCATATGTATAGTGTTTCAGTCAGGTTTGCATTACTGGAGGAAACACTTGACCAAGAGCAGCCTGTGGGGGAGAAAAGGTTTATTTTGGATTACAGACTCAAGGAGAAGCTCCATGATGGCAGGGGGAAATGATGGCATGAGCAGAGGGTGGACATTACCTCCTGGCCAACATCAGATGGACAACAGCAACAGAGAGTGTGTCAAACACTGGCAAGAGGAAGCTTGCTATAACATCTATAAGCCCACCCCCAACAATACACTGCCTCCAGGAGGTTTTAATTCCTAAATTTCCATTTTCTGGGGACCGAGCACTTAGAACACCTAAGTGTATGGGGGAACACCTGAATCAAACCACCACATATAGCTTGTGATTTTTCTCCCATTTTGTAGGTTATCTCTTGACTTGGTTGACTGTTTCCTTAGCTTACAATAATTGCCTTAGTTTTAGATGGTCCCATTTCTTGATCATTTACCTTATTTCCTGGCAGCCAGGATCCTATTCAGAAAGTCCTTCACTATGCCAATATCTTGAGGTGTACTTCCTACTCTTTCCTGTAGTCATCTCAATAGTTTCAGGTCTTACACTGAGGTCCTTGATCTATTTGGAATTGATTTTTGTGCATGGTAAGAGATAAAGGGTCTAGATTTTGTCTTGTACATGTAGAATCACAGTCACCCATTTGTTAAAAATGCTCTACTCTTTCCAATATATGTTTCTGACCTCTATCAAAAAATCAGGTGGCTGTAGTTACATGAACTTATATCTGGGTCATTTATTCCATTCTGTTAATCTTTGTGTCTGTTTTTGTGCCAGTACCATGCTGTTCTTATTACTATGGCTCTATAATATATTTTGAAATCAGGTACGATGATACTCTTGCAGTATTCTTGCTGAGGATAGTTTTAGCTGTACTGGTATTTTGTGTTTCCATATGAATGTTAAGATTATATTTTCTATTTCTGTGAAGAATGGTATTGGGATTGTATCAAAGCTATATATTGCTTTTGGTAGGATGGCAATTTTCACAATACTAATTCTTCCAGAGCATGGAAGCTCTTTCTATCTTGTGTCTTCCTCAATTTCTTTCTTCAGTGTTTTAAAGTTTTCATTGTAGAGGTCTTTCACTTCCTTGGCTAGAGTTATATCCCAAGATACATTTGTGACTGTTTTCCTGATTTCTTTCTCAGTATGTGTGTCATTGGTATATAAGAAGGCTACTGATTTTGTTTGTTTTGAGGTAGGTCTCACTGTAGTCCCAGGCTGCCCTTGAACTCAGTGATCCTCCTACCTCTGCCTCCCAAGTGCTAGGATTAAAATGTGCACCACTTTATTTTATTTATTTATTTATTTACTTTGTAACCACTTTATTTACCCTAAAGAATTCAAGGCAACTACTCATAAACTGCCTGTGTCCCTCAAGTGTCCGTGTGTCCACACAGCAATCTGGTCCCTTATATACATTGTTTCATCATGTATATAAATTTGTTAATTTTGTAATCTGCCACTGTGCTGAAAGTATTTATTAGTTCTAGGTGTTTTCTGGTGGAGTCTGAGAGTATCATGTACATAATAATATCATCTGCAAGTAAGGATAGTTTGACTTCTTCCTTTTAAAGTTCTGTCCCTTTCATGTCTTACTCTTCTGGCAGAGACCTGAAGTACTGCATAAAGTATCAGTGGAGAAGAGTAGACAACCTTGCCTTGTTCTACATCATAGTGGGAATTCTTTGACTCTTTCTCCATTTTTTAAAATCATAAATTTGATCTTTGTCTATTGAAATTATTTTAGTTCTTGTATCTGAGTCTGTCAATATTGATTGATTGATTGATTTTAGAACATTAACTTAATCTCACATTTTGTCATTATGTTTGTGAGTCATGATGCGGTAACCTTTTATTTTATTGCTGGACTCAGTTTGTTAATGAATCACTTCCTAGTATTTCACCAAGGCTCCTTGCATATGTTCCTGAGGGATACTATTCTACAGATTTCTTTGCTTATAATGTCTTTGACCTGGCATTGAGGTAAAACCAGCCCCATCAGTTGAGTTGAAAAGTGTTCCCTTGTCTTCTATTTTCTAAAATAACCTATGTGGAATTGGCAACATTTCCTCCTTAAATGTTTGGGAGAACTCACTTTAAAGCCAAAAAGCATGAACAATAAAAAAAATTGATAAAGTCTATTTCATCAAATTAAAACTTTTCTCCTAGAAGCATGATTAAAGAGCAGCAAGGTCATATTACAAATGGACATGCATCTTGAGATTGGTATAATTTGTAGCTTTCTTTGCAATCCATCACTCCAGTGTAGCATATAGAAGGGAGGGAGAGAGCTTAGTCTGCAGCCTGTCATCTACAATTCTAACTCTGACCCTTGCAAGAGATAGGACTGCATACATTACTGAGTGTTTGTTCTCTTCTCTCTTAGCCTCAATTTTCATGGTTTGGGAGGTGATGATGCCAATAGATGCTATAGAATTGCAGCGATGTTCAAATGAAAACAGTATCTTATTAAAATATTAAACTGGGACCGGGAGACAGCTTAGCAGTTAATTCACAAAGCCTGCTGGCCTGGGTTCCATTCCCCAGTAACCACATAAAGCTAGATGCACAATATGGTGCATCATCTGGAGATCATTTACAGCAGCAAGAGGCCCCTTGGATCCATACTCATTCACCCTCTCTGTCTTTCTTTAATAAATAAAAAAATAAAATTTAAAACTATTAAAGTGCTGTGTCTGTGAGTGTGTTGCTATTAGACATTGTCATTTATACATTGTTGATCTTTTTTCAAAACACAAAAGCATATTTATCTCTTAAGGAGACTCTTTCAGTAGATGCATTGACTGCAGTTTCACCTTAGGGATCCTGCAAACTGTGGACCTGGTGAGTAGACATAAGCAAGTTACCCTCATACTCTCTGATGGGAAGAACTGTTGATTCTGCACACACTCTGTAGTTTTATGCCAGGCCAGTGTCTTTCACCAGCATTACTTTAAATTGTAAACATAATGAATACTAATTATATCACTGGTTCTCATAAGATTCAATATCGTATGTTATATAATTAAACTATAATAATAAAACTAATGAGTTGTCACTGCTTATTGCACTTTTACCTGGAAACTCCCTCCACTTACTTTTTTAGTTTTTGCAAGATTCAGCCAATCTGTAAAACATGTAATTACCCACCATGAGAAATGAAAGATAGTTAAATGGTTCCCAAGAACGTATTAGGTACTTTGAGCCAGAAAGAGAATGATTTCATGTCAAATAAGACAAAATTCTGTGACTTCAAAAACCCACTTGTCTTTGGCACAGAGGAAATGAATTTTTTTATACCTGGGATTAGATAATAGAGCTTCATTTATTCATTACTAATTTAAACTATATAGTATAGAATTTAAAATCTTTTTTCATTGAAAGAACAGTGACCTAGAAGGTTATATAGAACAGCAACTAAGGTCATTTTCACAAAGTCAGCTTAGGGGTTTGGGGACAAAAGAAAAAAAAAAACATTTTATTCATGCTACTATTAACATAAAGCCAGGCTATATGAAATACTATTTAATACAATTCAAATACAATATTGCGGTTGGGAATGTGGCTCAACTGGTAAAGTGCTTGCCTAGCAGGCACGAAGCCCTGGATTCTGTTCCTAGCACCATGTAAACTGGGCATGATGGTGCTCACCTATAATCCCAGCCCTTGTGAACTGGAAGATCAAAAGTTCAAGGTCATCCTCAGCTACCTGGCAAGGTGTAGTGTACCCGGGCTACATGAAACTCTTGTTTCAAAAAGGAAAATAGAGTGCTGGAGAGATGGCTCAGCAGTTAAGCTACTTGCTCATAAAGCCTGTCGACCCAGGTTCAGTTCCCTAGTACCCATGTAAAGCCACATGCACCAAGTGGCACATGTGTCTGGAGTTCATTTGCAGTGGCTGGAGGTCCTGGTGCACCCATATTCATATTCTCATTCATTCTCTCTCTCTCTTTCTCACTCTCTCTGCCAGATGTGGTGGCATGCACCTTTAATCCCAGCATTGGAGAACCTGAGGTAGGAGAATCACTGAGTTCCAGACCAGCCTGAGACTACATAGTGAATTCCAGCTCAATCTGGGCTAGAGCAAGACTCTTCCTTGAAAAACCAATAAATAAATAAATAATAAAAATTAAAAATAAAACACAGTATTATTCTTTATTTTAGGTAGATAGGATATGAGACAGTAGCATTTCAATCAGATAGAAAATTAGATTATCATCTTCCATTTTTCATTTACTGCATGCATCACCTTTTCAGTCAACCAGGTAAGAGGAAAAGTTAAGACTGATACTAAAGGTGGTATAGCTAAATTGGAAAGAGATTTATTTTTTAATTTTTTTTGAGAGAGAAAGAGAATGGGCGTGCCAGGGCCTATCAGCTGCTGTGAATGAACTACAGACATGTGTGCCCCCTTGTGTGCATGTGTGATGTTGCATGCTTATGTCACTGCCTGGGACCTGGAGGACCTGGAGATTTGAACATGCGTTCTTAGGCTTCGCAGGCTAAGCGCCTTAACCTCTAAGCCATCTCTCCAGCCCTGGAAAGAGATTTATAAACTGGTTCTGGAGATCTGATTAGCATTTCTGTGCAACTAGCCTATAGCTTTAGATTGTAGTACTTGTTCTTTGTTAACCATGCTTAGTAAAATTCTTTTTTTTCCTCATTAGCAGCTTTTTGATTCTGTTCTTTTCAACTTTATGTTACATTCTTTAAAGGAGAAATTATTCTTGTGTGTATAACATTATCACCTCATAGGCCGGGTAGATTGATTAGCCAAAGGCACCTAATTCCTTGAACTGATTTCTGGTGACATGGAATTCTCTTATTCAGGAGTTAGAAACTTTTTGTTCTTTCATACAAACAGTTCTTTTTAACACAAGGACTGGAAATATAATTCCGTGGCAGAGTGCTTACCTAGCATGCATGAGGTCCTGGGTTCCATCCCCAGCGCCACCATCCCAGAAAGCAGAGGGAAAGGGAACTGACAGCTCAACAGATTTTCTTAGATATAATCCTGTGAGGCATTATTCGTAATGCTTGCTGATGTTGCCAAAATGTAAACCTTGAGGCACAATATAGCCACTTAGTATTTATTAAAGCAGGACTACTATATGCAGAGTCCCCTGTGCTCAGAAAGGAAAGAGGAGTAAATGTGGTGGAAGAGTAATGGTGGTGCAGTTTGAGAAACTAAGGGAGAAAATTGAAGAGTCGCTTTGAAACATGAGGAGGTGCTGGTCATTTTCGTCCCTGGGAAGATGGCACTGCCTAGTTTTGTTTTGCTTTCCCCCTAAGCCACAAGCGTTCTTTTTAATATGTCAGTGAGTACACGTCACCCGAGGTATTTCATCCCTGTCACTCTTGTCATTTTTTTTGTTTTTCAGTCTAAGAAGACCTATTCTGCTCTTGCTCATTTACTTTCATTCTGTTAAAGACATGATAGCTTTTTTTGGTCTCAAATTATTAGTAGCATTCTTAAGTATCCGGGATATCAAAACTGCATTGATTCTTATTTCAGATAACAAACTTTGCTATCTATTCCATATCATGATGATTGGGAGTCTGGCAAAAGCAAGGAGCAGTTTTGAAATGTGACCGTGGACAGCCACCCAATCTGGTTTTCTGGGCAAATAGACAGACTCACATACCTTCCAACCTGGTAGTATGAATACAGACCTAAAGAAAGCTTTGTCAGCTGCCAGACTTCTGTAACTCTACCATAGTATGGGAATGATAATTTTAGAACAAGAGTGCCACTAAGAAGGACTGCAGTAAAATAAAATATTTACACCCCCACGAAGCAGCACGTGCTATCTTTTCTGTCTCTTCCCTATCCAAACTAGCTTCTTTCTGGAAATTCAGTCCTTCTCTAAAACCTAGGGCAAATGTCACCACCTTCTTCCTTTATTGCCTGAATTAGAAGTGATTTCTAAAAACCCTGAATGTAGATAATCTAGTGACCTGTGAATGGTGTTAGTAGTTCTCTTTATTTTTGCATGTTTCCAGTTTTCCTGATTCCCAGTGGAGCATCCAGACACCACAAAACAGTTACTAGAATGGTATATACAAGGGAGTATGCAGGGAGCTTTTGAAAACAAGCAAAAACACCCTTACCTTACCAAATCTTTGGATGCTCTGAATCCAGCAAGTTGTGGGCTCTGGTTAACTACTGTTCTGCCTTTAAATCTTTTGCATTTGATTTGTCTCTCATAGGATGTTCTCTTTGTCTAGACTCGGTGTTTCCTTCTTGTACCAATGCAGTGCCTGTCCCTCAGATCTGACTTTATCAGTCCCTCAGGAAATCCTTTCCTGGCCTCTGATGAGGTCAATTCCCCCACAGTAGAAGTTCTCATAGCACTCAGTAAACACCCCATTTCAGTATTCATTGGGGTGCCACTTTACATACGTATGGTTGTTTAAATGATGATTCTCACTAAACTGGAAGCAGTCAGAAAGGTAGAAACTCTGTGTGTTCCTTTTCTCTGTTATAGTCCTAGTAGTTATATTAATACTTATATTCTTAAGATAGCTCCTGGAACACAGTTGCTGCTTAATGATCACTGAGAAGGTGGATTAATAATGGCCCACCAACTTCTTTTTGAAAAGCATTGGACCAGAGTTCTGATCCTTGCATTCTAGCTCTAGCTTGTGATTTTTCTCTTTATTTTCCTGTGTCTGTTTGAGTATCTGTAAAACCGAATGAAACTTGCCCTACCTTTCTCTGTGGGGCATTTGAACATCAAACGAGAAACATAAAGGTACCTTGAAAAGTAAAGGGGTGCAAATCAAACATTAAAGAGCCCCTGGTAAAAGTGGGAAGCAAAAAAGTGTATAAGTGAATTTTGCTACTTTTACTTAGTCTGTCAACCACAGTTATTTCAAGATGAGGTTCATTATATATTTGACTTCTTGCCAATCTCAGAAATACCTCTTTCTGTCCATTGTTTAGGGTCATGACTACCTTTTATTTTTCACCCATGAACCCATATTACCTAAAGGCAGCCTTCAGTCTCTCTCCTGTTTTGCAGTCTAACAGGTCTTAATGGTTTTAGTGCAAACTCCATCTCTTACAAATGGCTCATCCATGTCTTTTTATTTTGTGCTACAAGCTATAAAAGGATTGTATGTGTTACTTTTAACTTAGGAAAATAGGTGAATTAAGATACTTTGTTATATTTTAGAGCATGGCAAGGTATTTGCAACTTAAAAAAGGAAATAATATATACTTGATTATTCTGTACCTTTATATCACTAGGCTATTAAGGTATATTTCCCCCCTATTTGTGTTCCCCAAGTCTTCCTACTTTTACCCATTCTCATTCTTCTAATTTTTCTCCTTTTTAACTTCAATAATCTGGGTTGCAGGGGGAAAAGCTGGCGCTTAATCAAGAACATGATCTCATTGCTTTCAGTGGCTTAGAGGAGAAACATTTTGAGGCAGTTGAAAGACTTCTCTTGGGAAAGCAGGTACTACGTAACTCAGCGTGTTGGTTCCTAGCAGAGCCTTGAGTGACCTCTTTCCAGCCATCCTCATGGTTCTCCTCCTCTGTTTCCTGGGTAGTGAACAATACTAGCCCAAGTTTTCCAAAAATCCTTATGATTTTGCTTTTGGCTTATCTCACTGGTTACTGTTTCCTTTTTCTTCACTCCTCCCCAACTTGTCTATAGAAATTGTTCTAGTCTTCATTATACCTATGCTTACACTAAACCCTTTCAGAGCCCTCTTAAATATTTCTGAGAGTCCTGGAGAGGAATGTCACATGTATTCAGGCACAGAAGTTTAGGACTGCTACTCTGTGGTACCTGATCACTGCCTTCGGGCCTGCGAAGGACAGCAGCAGTGCCCAGGAATCCATCTCCCATGGTTCTGAGCGCTGTAGGGCCCAGCACAGATTACAGCTGCCTTTTTCTTCTCTGCGCCACACTTTGTCCCCAAGTCCCAGGTGGCAGAGCTTGTGTTCAGTTTCCCAGACTCTCTTGAAAGCTTTCTTATCATTTGGATCGCCCTTTTTACTTCTTCAGGACTCACAACCAGTTCAAAGAGCCAGGTGGCAAGAGATGCCATGTCATTTCTTCCATTGTCCCAGTTTCTTACTCTCCTGCTCACCACTCCACCCTCTGCAGGGCTCCACGGAATCCTCTGCAACTTTGCACTCCAAGGCAGAATCTACATATTCAGAGGAAGGTGTCACTGACACCCTAGCTCTGAGAGCTGCTGAATTGTTTTGGAAGTACTGAGAATTGAACCCTAGCCTGTCCATGGTAGGTAAACACTTGACCTACAATGAGCAGTAGGCTATATCTTCAGCCTCCAAATACTAAATTCTCTTTTTTAAATGTATTTTATTTATGAGAGAGAGATAAAAGAGACAGATAGAGAAAATGGGTGTGCCAGGTCCTTCAGCTCCTGAAAACAAACTCCAGACACATGCACCACCTTAGACATCTGGTTTATATGGGTACTGGGGATTCGAATCTGGGTCCTTAGGCTTCACAGGCAGATGCCTTAACTGCTAAACCATCTCTCCAGCCCCCCGACTTCTTAATCATACTTGGAGTTCTGCCAACTTATTCTATTTATTTTTTTAAAAAATCTCTTTATTTTTGATTAAGTATCAATTACCTGCTAGTACAAAACTGTGTACCAGTGAAGTCTCCTTCCTATATTCCTCAGTCATCAAGGGCCTCTCAGAGAATTAGGATTACCAGTTTCTTTGGTATCACATCTGTGCACAGTTATATATTCTTTCTTACTCTTCCTCCTCCTCTGTAACTAACATAGTGGAAATACTGTGCTCTTCATGGTTCTTTTCAACTGAGGTCTATTTCATGAGTGCACACCAGACATTAATTTTATGACTACATATTTGTACAGTCACCTTGTAGTCACTAGATTTTTTTCTGATCTTTTGTTCTTACAAATAATACTGCAAAGATTAACCTCGAACATGTTAGTTTGCTCCTGTCTGAATATATACCAGTGGGCAAATCTCCAGAACTGGAATTCGTAAGTTAAAGGGTATATTCATTGTAATTTGAATCCTGTCATCTTTATTTATATTTTCTTCTTTTTTGTGGGGGGGGGGGAGGAGGGAACAACCCCTCCCCCAGGCAGGTTCTCACTCTAGCCCAGGCTGACCTGAAACTCATTCTCTATCCCCAGGCTGGCCTTAAGCTCATGGTGATTTTCCTACCTCAGTCTATATAGTGCTGGGATGAAAGGTGTGGGCCACCACCCTGGAGCTCGTGACACTTTCTACTTAATGAACTCTGAGGGTTTGGTTTATTGTTGCTATTGTTTATTCCTAACGCAGACTCTGGACTTTTTCTTTTGGGGAATCCACTTTATCACTGATTTTATTTAATGATTGCTCAGGCAATGACCAGGCAATAGAAAATAGACCAGGGGGGAAAAAGTAGATGGTTTTGTTTTGCAACATAGTGAGAGTAAAATACCTCCTCTGTTCTCTTAGGGTCTCTGGCTGAGCCTCAGAATTAAACTGCCATAAGATAGATTAAATGGAGAAAAGCATACAGTTTGATTTAGTAATTTTTTTTTCCATGGGAGCCCTTGCAATAAAACTGAGTGCTCTAAAAAGCAGTTAGGACCAAAAGCTTATATTCTAGGTTAGATAAACAGTAGGAAATTGTGAAAATGTGATAAGGCAAAGGGATTTGGACCAGGGCAGTTAATCTTGAAAGAGTGACTAGGTAGATAAGGGTTAGCTTAACTGGGTTTGTTTGTGTAGGTCCCTTTCATCCTAGACTCCCTGTCTGGTGATAAGGATGTCTTCCTTCCCTTGGCACTGGGAGGATGCCCTCCTCCGGGAGCACTATCTCCTGCTTTCAGGGGGCAGAAGGAAAGAGTGCCCTTCTCGAGTCTGCTGCTTCCGAGGACTTGCAGCTCCGAATAATTAGTATGCCAGCTCAGCATCTCCTGGGGTGGCTCAGTTTGAATCCATCACCATGTTTCATAGGGATGTAAGTAGAAAGAATTACATTTCTTGTCTATAATTATGGAAGTTGTCAATAAAAAAATAAAAATAGAAAAAGGAACCAAAACAATACATAATAAACAAGCAGAAAAAAGAATTACATTACGTTCTTGAGACAAATCACAATGTTAAGCTCAGTGGTAAATGCAATGGAAACTTGCTGTCTGGAGACTTGGGGTGAGTTCTCTCGCCTGCCATTGGCAACTAGAGACAGGTCGACTTCCACAGGGTTATATAAGGGATTAGCAAACTGGAGACATATGCAGCAGGGTTTAAGCAAAAGCCTTGATAATTTTATCTTTTAGGTGCTATGTAGGATAGTACGCATCAACAGGATTGATTCAAATCCCTGTCAAAGGATAAAATTCCACAGTTTAAAGCTCTTAATTCGCTTTATTTTTCATTCTAAAATTGGGCCACACTTCTTTCCATAAAATAGAATTAAGTGTTCCAGTGAGCCAAGCGTCGGAGGTTGGTTTTATTGACCAGATAAAAGAAAACAGAAACAAAAACACAAAAATTACATTTGTCATTTCAGAGTTAGTTTCCTTGCAAAGCAGGGGCAGGGCGACAGAAGAGTAACTGATGGTTAGTCAGCACAAGGTTACCTCTGTGGGATGTGTGTGTGTGTGTTAAGCCATAAGGAAATGTGTGTATTAAAACTGGGCTGTTGAGATCTGAATCTTGTCTGTGTGAATTCTGATTTCTCAGAAGGTCAAGTTTAGTTTTAGTATGGTGATACGGAACTTTAGAGCGAGTGCTTCGTTTTGATTTTTGGTTTTTCGAGGTAGGGTCTCACTCTGGTGCAGGCTGACCTGGAATTACCTCTGTCATCTCAGGGTGGCCTTGAACTCATGGCGATCCTCCTACCTCTGCCTCCCGAGTGCTGGGGTGAAAGGCGTGAGCCGCCATGCCCAGCCATTTTGATATTTTTTAGTGCACGAGTTTGTACTGAAACAGTTAATGTCCTCCTGTGATCTTTAGATAACCCTTCTATTAATATTTAGCTCTAGTTGTACCCTTGACTATAGGGCACGCACAGGCTGTTCCTTGGTCTCCTTCACTATTTGTGACCCCCTCCCCACATATTCCCATGCCTTATCCTCTGTGGTTAGCTGGATTGCCTCTAGACATTCTGCTGATGTTAAATAAATTAAGTTCTGCATGTCGTCATGTCTGTCTTAAAGCTGTATTTGCAGCTCCCTTCACCACTTATGTTTCCTAGTCACAGTATACAGAAGCACCAGATCCTGAACATTGCTGTCCATCTGGTCACCATTCCCCGCGACTCCAAGAAGTATTTAAAAATTTTTGAAATTGCAGATTATTGGAATTAATGGCTAGGAGCAGAAAATACTGCCATTCCTTCTTTAGTCACCATGATCTGTACCAGGTGTCTTTCCAGTCTTGTGACTATTTGAAGGGGGGGGGGGGTGAAAACTATAGCAAAATTATAGAGATTAATAAGTATTAACACTTAACATGGGACATTTTTTCCATGTGAACTCATTCATGGAATCGTTGAATATGGTTTGTTTTGTGAGCTATTAGAAGATGTAGCAACAGGGCTGGAGAGATGGCTTAGTGGTTAAGGCATTTGCCTGCAAAGCCTAAGGACCTAGGTTTGGCTCCCCAGAACCCACATAAGCCAAATGCATGAGGTGATGCATGTGTACAAGGTCATGGGTGTGCACAAGATGGCACATGTCTCTAAAGTTCGATTACAGTGGCTAGAGGCTCTGGTACGCCAATTCTCTCCCTCTCTCTCTCATAAATCAAATAAATTAAAAAGTGTTTAAAAAAGAAGATGCAGCAGTAGTTTGAGCCAGAGTCTACAAAGCTTAGATTATGATTCCCATTCGAGCAAACACACTTGCCTGGTCAATCTCTGGTGTGTCATCTTTCTGATTCCACTACAGAAGTTCCCACTGGAGAGGGATATAAGTCATGGCCATCAGTTCTTCCCTACCTCTTGTCAGATATTTCCACTGACCCTGGGCCAGGTCCTCCCAAGGTGATCTCCCATACTTTTTGGGAGTTAAAAGTAGTTCCCTAAAGATAATTAGAAGTTACTGTTCGTTTTGCTTTTACTCAGTTATTTCTAATTGGAGTGGTTAAAAGGTTTGATAAAAGTACTGTAAAAACTGAATTTTGGCCGGGCATGGTGGTGTACACCTTTAATCCCAGCACTCAGGAGGCAGAGGCAGGAGGATCACCATGAGTTCAAGGCCAACCTGAGACTCCATAGTGAATTCCAGGTCAGCCTGGGCCAGAGTGAGACCCCACCTCAAAAAACAAAACGAACAACAACAACAAAAAAAAGAAACCCTGAATTTTGGCCAGGCATGGTAGCTCATGCCGTTAATCCAGCACTTAGAGGCTGAGGGAGTAGAATCACTGTTGAGTTCAAGGCCAGCCTAGGGCTACAAAGTGAGTTCCAAGTTAGCCTGGGCTAGAGTGAGACCCTACTGTAAACACAACAAAACAATCACACCCTAAATTTTGGAAAGCAACTTGGACAGTTAGTCCTTGCTGTTGTTGGGGAAAGCAAGCCTTGTCCAAGCAGATACTGGCTGAGAGCTATCTATCAAGCTCTGGCTCTTTGCATACTCAGCAAACAGCTCCTCATCCTAGCTTGATCTCCACATATATATCCCACTAGAAAGCCATTACATTTCTATGGCTGGTTTTTGTTTTCAGAGTTGTTGCAGAGATACAAATATTGTCTCTTGTGACTTTTATATTCCTTAAGTCAGCTTGCCCTTAGGGTGTAATAATCTCTTAGAAAGATTGGTGGCTCAAATTGACAATGGAAGGAGGCAAGGGAGCTAACGTGTGGGCCTAATTATTATAGAATCTCTTCTGCCATGGCTTATTTAGTTCTCTAGTGACCACTTGTCCATCACTTATAGAAGAGGAAACCAGTACCTTGCAAGATCAAGAAAGTTGCACAAGATTAAACCAGCAACAAATACATCCTGAGGTTTCTAGAACACAAAACAATCTTGCCCCAATTCCCTATCCTTTTTATTATTCCCTTGTAGCTGTCACTGTCTTTGTTGGGATAGAACACCCGCCCAGGAGCAGCTTATTGGAAGGAAGGGTTTATTTCTGGCTTACAGTTTCAAGGGGAAGTTTTAATCAAGGCAGAGGAAGCAGGAGGCTGGCTCACATTGTCTTATACTAGCAGGGAGTAAGTAGAGAGAGTGAGCCGTCTTAAGTGTGGCAAGCGGGGCTGGACTGTAACACCCCATGGCCCTCCCCCACCTCCCAAAGGCTCCACCAGCTGGGGGTTTAGTATGAAGCTTAATCACAACCCCATGAGACTATAAGGGACACTCCACATCAAACCACCGCTCACATCCTGGTCTCAGTTGTACATTTTAGAAAGATTACTCTAGTAGCTCTATGTAACAACATGATAGGAGGTGAGAGAGCAGTTGGTGTTAGTACAACAAAAATGAGTTAAACAGATGTGGCAGGTTTGGCAAGAGGGTGCATAAAAGAACTGCTATGGGGGAAATGGACAGCCCTTGGTTTAGCTTATATTTGTGTTTGTAAACACAGGTACAACAGTAAATAGTAAGCTTTTCAATTGTGAATTTCTGCCTAAAATAACAACCTGTCACTTATTGTGATATTACACCCTAAGTAACACTAATGTTTGGGAACACAACAGTGTCTGCCTTTCATAGGGAATGTTTCCCCACTGTTCAAATAAATTTAATAAGGTGTAATTTAAATGCCATAAAATTCACCTACTTAACGTATTCAATTAAGTGAATTTTATTATGTTCACTATTGTTTAACCATAATCATAATATAGCAATGCATAGGTTTTTTGTTTTTTTTTTTTTACTTTGGTTTTTTTAACACTGAGTCTCACTTTGTAGCTCAGGCTGGCTGGAAACTTGGAGTAGTCCAGCCTCAGCCCTCCAAGTGCTAAGATTACAGTCATGAGCCATCACACTTGCCTCACAGGAAATACTCTTAATACAATTGCACAAAATAGGTATGTTCACATTTTATATTTATATACATACATATATATGTATACATACTAGTTTAAAGAAGTAAAGGGAATGGGATGTAGATTTAGCACATTTATTTATTTTTATTATTAGATATGGACATATTTTGTATGTGAATATCACATGTTGGTACCATCCTTTCCCTCTCCCTGCCCCTTTTCTGAAGAGGCCTTCCTCTCTGGGGATGCAGGTCAACCCCATGGGGATTGTGGGTCATACATTATGGAGGCGGCAGTCAGTTATGGAGAGAGGCAATGTCTCTGGGCAAAATGTCCCAACTTGTTAGCACATTTTTTTGTGTGCTAGGTAGAAATAATATAAAAGAATATAGCATTGATCCAACTCTGGAACTTATTCCAGAGAGTAAAAAATTCTCATAATCTATAATTAGATGTAAATTCATAGTGCAGCAGGTACTCTTTGATAGCTGGTTTTATTTGATTGCATACAACAAATACGGATATTACTACTTTATATTTGGATAGTGTTCATTTATAATTGTCATAAAATTTGAAAGTCTCTGAGCTTCTTGGTAGATATCTGAAGGAAATAATTCAGAATAATGGATCTGAAATCCATGAACGCTTCAGCATATGCCATTGTCATAAGCTGTTACCATGCTATAGTAGATAGAATACATGATCTTGCTGGGGAAATCAAGACAACTGAGTCCTATAAACCCAGGTTTTTAAAGATAGCAGTCTGGAAAAGCTGCACATTTCCCAACTCAGACAACATACATTTAGAGTCCTGAAACTAAAATTAGTGGAAGGCCACTGAGGAGTTAAGAGAAATAAAAGAAACTTGTCCTTGGGGTGCTCATAATAGTATTATAAGGATTGGGTCTCTGGAATCAGTTGTGAAACGTCTGATTTTAACTTGCAAATTATCTCTTATCCTATCAAACATAAAGCACATCCCCCCACCACCACCACTGTGTCTCTTTTTCTTTTTTCTTTGTTTAGACAGTCTCGCACCTGGCTGATCTCAGATTCGTGGTCCTCTTGTCTCAGTCTCCTGAGTGCTTGGATTTTGGGTGCGCACCAACAGCCTGCCAGCACCCTGTTTCTCCTGCAGTGACTGAAGAGCTTGTACAGCCCCTCAGCCTCTGCCTTCTGTCCTCCTTTCAGCATCCACCTAGTAGATTGACCAGGGACACTCCAGGGCTATTGCAAAAGAAATTTAAGTTGCTCCCGAGAGTGCAGATGTGTTTGTTTGAGGGCAGGGTCTCGCTGTAGTCTAGGCTGACCTGGAACTCATTCAGTAGGCCAGGCTGGCCTTGGCCTCATGGTGATCCTCCTACCTCAGCCTCCAGAGTGCTGGGATTATAAGCATGAGTCACCATGCCTGGCTCAAAAGTACAATTGAATGGATGCTGGGCATATCCAAAACATAAATTCTCTACTAACTTGATATTATTTGAAATTCTTCCATTAGCCATACATATAAATTTCCTAGTTAGTTATCCCTGATAGGGAGATTGATTTAATTCCTTCTAGCTAAGGTACTATTTTGTACTCCTGAGCAAAAACTGTAGGCTCGAGTTGATCTGGTCCTGCCAGGAGCTCCCCCTTCTGGTTTTATATTCTGATACATTACGTCTTGTTACTCTTTGAACCTGATAGGCTATTTCTGGTCTCAAGATCTTGATATTGAAGGTTCTCTCTCCCTTCTCTATCTACCTGGATTTCTGCCTAACTTCATTTCAGTCTTTATTTAAATTTAACTTTCTTTGTGAGAATTTTTAAGGTTTTTTTGTTTGTTTGTTTGTTTTGTTTTGTCATTCAAGGTAAGGTCTCACTCTAGCCCAGGCTGACCTGGAATTCAGGCTGGTCTCCAACTCATGGTGATCCTCCTACGTCTACCTCCCAAGTGCTGGCACTAAAGGTATGCACCACCATGCCTGGATTAAAAAATGTTTGTTTGCTTGTTTTTTAATTTATTTTCAAGCAGAGAGGTGGGGTAGGGGATGGGTGCTGGGTCCTCTTGCAAATGAATTCCTGATGCCCATGCCACTTGTGTATTTGGCTTTATATGGGTACTGGAGAATTAAACCCAGGACATCAGGCTTTGTAAGCAAGTGTCTTTAATTGCAGAGCCATCTCGCCAGCCCCAGTGAGACTGCTTTTCTTTTTCCTTTTCTTTTTTTTTAATTTTTATTTGAGAGAGAGAGAGAGAGAGAGAATGGGCGCACCAAGGCCTTCAGCCACTGCAAATGAACTCCAGATGCATGCGCCCCTTTGTGCAGCTGGCTTACGTGGGTACTGGGGAATCGAACCTGGGTCCTTTGGCCTTGCAGGCAAACACCTTAACAGCTAAGCTATCTCTCCAGCCCTTCTTTTCTTTTTAAAAATATTTATTTGCAAGGAGAGAGAGAAAGAACAGGCACATCAGGCACTCTTGCCATTGCAAAGAACTCCAAATGCATGTGCCAATTTGTGTATCTGGCATTACATTCGTACTGGGGAATCAAACCCAGACCATTAGGCTTTGCAAGCAAGCGTCTTTAACTGCTAAGCCATCTCTCCAGCCCCCCCCCCATGAGACTTTCTCTGTGCACCCTGTTTAAAACTAATCTGGTAACCCATAAGCTCGATCTTTCCAAGCCCTATTTCTCTCCGTTCTTATGATATACCCACTGTAGATTTGATGTGTTTTTTTTTTCTTTCTCCACAAAAATGCATGTTCCACGTGAGCAAAGAGTTCTTTTCTTCGTTGCTGAACTTCCCAGAGCTTTGGATGCGTAGGTGCTCACTAAGTGTTCGATACAGCATGAGTGATGATGCCGAACAGTCCATTGGGCAGTTTCTCTCTGCATTATATTAACATGTCTTATTGCTCCCTCCTCCTGCCTGCAGGACGTCCTTGCATAATGGCAATTGTAGAAGGTCTCATTTTGTACATTTATAATAATCATTAGCAAAATCTCCAAGTGACAAGCATTTAATAAACCCTAAATTTCTCTGGGTGTGGTGGTGCAAACTTTTAATCCCAGTACTCAGGGAGCAGAGGTAGGAGGATCACCATGAGTTCGAAGCCACCCTGAGGCTATATAGTGAATTCCAGGTCAGTCTGGGCTAAAGTGAAACCATACCTTGAAAATCAAAACAAAAACAAAAAACCCTAAATTTCTAAATGCCTGGAAGTTTTGCTTTTATTTATTGTGTAAACCCATGTGAACACTAACTTGGGAGCTTGGTTTCTGGCTCCTAGTGTTACCAACCAGACCAGTTTGCCTCCCTGAGTGAGTAGCTTGGGCACATCTATAGGGTAAAGAAGAGGGTGCGTCAAGATATGGAGACAGATGATTAGGAGGAGAAGAAATAGTGGTGTGCGCATGCGCAGTCAGTCATCGACTCCGCACAATATGTGCTGCGAGCGTGGAGTCACGAAATCAAAAGGTCTCACCTCAGACACGTGGGCTAAAGTGAAGAGGCAGTGGTTTCAGCACAAATGGCCTTCAAGTCACTAAGAAGTAACCAAGGCAATTGTTACTATAACTCACACGTCAGAGGGTTAGCCATAGTAAAGCTAGTGAGAGACTAAAATAATAGGCAGCTGAGCCGCTTTACTTCCACAATCAGTGGTTTTCCCCTTTTAGAGATAAGATCTCACTATGTAGCCGAGATTGGCCTCAAAATCACCATCCTCTTACCTCATTTTTGGCAAATGAGAATAGGCCCGCTGTGTTTGTTGGCTGGTAATTACACAAATTGGGGTCTGTGTGTGTCGCTGATGTGCCATGGTCAGCCCAGAGACACTCCGACGTCTTCACGGGCACAGAGCCTCCAGTTAACCTGGGATCTGCCGAATCCACTGTGAACGTAGGAATCCAGGATATTTGTAAGCAGCTCCTGACGTCATTCTGCTTGGCGACCAATGGTCTAGAAGACAAGAAAAACTATAATAGTGTAATGTCATATATCTTGAGTAAAATATAATGATGCCTAAGTATAAAGATAATTTTGAGCCTAATGTCATTATAAAAAATAACTCTTACAGGGCTGGGGATATGAGTCAATGGTAGTGTGCTTGGCTAGCATGCTCAAAGCCCTGGGTTCAGACCCCAGCTCCCTTCTCCCCATACACAAACACAGACTTCATAAATATATACATATATAGAGATATGTGCATGTACATGTTATATGTGCATATATATATATATATGTGTGTGTGTGTGTGTGTGTGTGTGTGTGTGTCTCAATACCAATAATTCCAAGCTGAACACTTAAAAATAAATGTGACTAGCTATCTATAAGTAAGGTAAATTTGTCAACACATGAACCTATCCACTTTAAAGGAATGTATCTAAGTTTTTCATGTGTTTCTTATGCTCACTACAGTTAGGGAACAGCTGTCCTTGCCTTACAGAATATTCTACCCGCTATCATCCACTCTTAGTGTAATTCAGCAAGAATGAACCCATGTGCACTTCACAGTAACAGCCCTGTGAGAGGGGAGTACCCCGAGACTTCCAGAGAAGAGAAGAGCGAGTCTAGTGTTATACGCAGTAGTTGTTCCATACGTGTGTTTTGAATTTAAATGAACCTGAAGTCAAACCACAGCGCCCACAGCTACAAATCTTCCTGAGGCAGTGAAGCTGCAGGGGAAGCGCCAGCTACTGAGTGCCATGAGGTGCTCGGTGCTTGGCGCTCAGTGCTCGGTGCTCGTGGCTGCAGCTGCTATCAGTGTGTGAGCCACACAGGCGGGGGAATGTGCTGCTCACTTGGGACCCACAGACATATTCCCTGAAGCTCACAGCACAGCTCAGTAGGGCTTACCAGTTACTCACTATTGGTAATAAGGAGGTAGGTATTTCATTTTCTGGTTATGTCATTATTTCAGAATGGAAAACAAGGTAGCCTCGTGATTAATAGTCAGCCTACTACATTTTAAGGTAATGAAGATGTATAATTGCTGTCTGCTATAAAGACTGTCATAGCAGATTCTAGAAGACATGGGGCAGTTCTGAAACTTCTGATTAATTGTATTGATACAGCTCTGAGCTCATCTAGCATGGAGGTACAGTGGCCTGGTGACTCCTTCCCAGAAGGCATATTTTGCTTCCTTCTGCTCGTGAATCAGTGCCTTCATGTTCCAGATATCTGTTGCAGTGAAACAGTTACTCCAAAGAAATGATAAATAAATGCAACACGTGTTCCTTACCCGACAGTAGGCAGAGGATGAAACCTCTAGTTCTATGAGTGATCTGTTAACTGATTCACCTTGGGCAGCCAGTGTCGTAACTGTGTTCTCCATGGGATTGAGAGCTTAAATATACTGTAGATGTAAAGCATTTACCCAGCGAGCATTTGGCCCAGAGAACAGTCAGTAAGTAGAGGCAGAACACTAATCTTAAACATTAACTTCATGAAGAATCACTTTATCATATGTTCTTGTAATCAGTTTTTTTTCCCCTTTGGGTAGCTATTTTTTCTTTTGTGGTTAAACCTTTTTATATACTTGCCCACCTTTTTAAGTTTTTATGGCTAATCTACTGTGGATTTGGAAACCAAATACTGAAACTTGCCAAGAATTATATATGAAAATGACAAATATAATACCCCTGTAAAGAGATGTTTTTGATTTTTGCAAAAGTGATGACATATTACTACTTATTTTTCTAACTTTTAGTATATTTGATGTATTTGAATATTAGTATATTCTGACTTTTAGTATATTTATATATATTTTATAAACTTGATAATATGTATCTGTTTCTTCTCTACAAGTCTAATATTTTATCTGAGTTAATTGTATAGTTGGATATTTTTGTATAATTGGAAAGTTTTAAGTTTTTTTTTTGTAAATTTTATTTATTTAGTTGAGAGAGGAAGAGAAAGAGGCAGACAGAGAGAGAGAATGGATGTGCCAGGGTCTACAGCCACTACAGATGAACTCCAGATGCATGCACCACCTTGTACATCTGGCTTTCATGGGTCCTGGGGAGTCAAACCTGGGTCCTTTGACTTTGTGGGCAAGTGCCATGAGAGCTAAGCCATCCCTGCAGCCCAAGTTTTTATTTTATTTTATTTTATTTTTCAAGATAGGGTCTCACTCTAGTCCAGGCTGACCTGGAATTCACTATGTAGTCTCAGGGTGGCCTCGAACTCATGGTGATCCTCCTACCTCTGCCTCTGCTGGGATTAAAGGCGTGCATCACCACACCCGGCTCCAAGTTTACCTTTTTAATGTCTACCTGTGTTTCTAGTCTGTGTTAAAGGCATGCAGAAAGCAGATGATTCTCTCACTCTTGCTGTAATTACTCTTTGCTTTGTCTTTTCCTACCTGGAGGGTATTTATATGTAATATAAGAGGAGAGAGATCTTGCTTAGAGAATACAATCCCGAGCATTCTTAGTACATTTTCTTTGTGCTTTACATCTTTTTCAAGGGCAGGTATTTCCTAAATCAGCAAAAAAACTAACTACAACAGAAACATTGGAATTTAAGATATGCAAATGTGTACAGTTTCTAACTTTACCATGTACATTTCACTCATATCATTAGTCATCATTGGTTCGGTACATTGGTCATGTTTAAAATAATTCAGTGCTACCTTCCAAGGCTCAGGGCACATTGCAGAAGAGGTGGTGGAAAGAATGTAAGAGCCAAAGGAAGGGTAGGACTCCTTGCAATATGCTCCTCCAGACACAAAATGGCCTGGATATCCATGACCTCACAGTGCCTGACACTGCCTACACAAGACCATCATAATAGGAGGAAAAGATCATGACATCAAAATAAAAGAGAGACTGATTGAGAGGGGGAGGGGATATGATGGAGAGTGGAGTTTCAAAGGGGAAAGTAGGGGGGAGGGCATTACCATGGGATATTGTTTACAATCATGGAAGTTGTCAATCAAAAAGAAGTTTTAAAAATCAAAAAAATAAAAATAAAATAATGCAGTGCTGAATGTGTATTATAATTTAAATCTTTTACATTAGCAGTTTTACTAATGAACTTTTACTTAATTTGAAATTTTAATCTAGAATTAGTGAAAATAGTTATCTCTATATTATGGTTTAAAATTGCTAATAAGTTCAGTCTATGTAATCTTTGGTTCCTAAATCATGACTAGATTATTTATTTCTTTCGGTGAAGGTCTAGGTTAGAATGCAAAAAGGTACAAGTGTCACAGTGGTGAATAAAACCATACAAATCAGAAGTAGAAAAATGCTGGCCTCCGTCCATCATGTGTTCAGACTTCTAAGTGGAGCAGGCTATTTATCGCTCTTTAAAGTCGGCGGTGCTTATTCATTTATGAGATCCTTCATCACCTCCATTTAAAAACTCAATTAAAAAAATTGTTAAGTTGGGGCTGGAGAGATGGCTTGGCGGTTAAGGCACTTGCCTGTGAAGCCTGATGGCCCAGGTTCAATTCCTCAGAACCCTTGTAAGCCAAATGCACAAGGTAGTACGTGCATGTGGAGTTTGTTTGCACTGGCTAGAGGCCCTAGCACATCCATTCTCTCTCTCTTTATCCACCTCTCTCTCTCTCTCAAATGAATATATAAATATTTTTTTAGATTTATTTTTATTTATCTATTGGGGGGGAAGAGTAGGAGAATGGGCGCGCCGTGGCCTCTAGCCACTGCAAACAAACTCCAGATGCATGCCTCCTTGTACATCTGGCTTATGTGGGTCCTGGGGAATCAAACCTGGGTTTTGGCTTTGCAGGCAAATGCTTTTAAGCCATCTCTCTAGCCCCCTCCCCTTCTTTCATAGGTAGGGAAGCTAAGACTTAGAGAAATTAAGTCAGTCAAGATTATGCTAGCAGCAAAATGATCATTAAACTTGAAAATAGGTGCCAGAAATTACCTTGCATTTAAGGCATTTAGTTACAATTATTGCCAGGGCTTTTGTTTACAGAATGCTTACAGCATACAAGTATGCTGATATTACTATCAAGAGGTTAGTTGAGGACTGGGGATATCGCTCAGTGGTAGAGTGCTTCCCTGGCAAGCATGAGGCCTTAGTTTCAGTGCCCAGTACCGTAACAGAAAAGTAAGCTGAAGTCATTATAATATTTTGATTCCATTATGTGATAAAAGCTACTTCTGTGGGTGGTTCCCAATAACAGGTTAGAGTTTGCAATGGTCATTGCTTTTTCCAAGGGAATCGACTGGATAGCTCTCAGTGTCATTTTTCTGGTGTTTTTGTTTTAAGTTTTGCTCCAAGTCAGTGTTTTGTTTCAAAATTGCAAAATATTTTTACAACGTGATTAGCTTAAGGTTAACTTTAATATTCTTAGGTTATTACACTTCTTATTTAACATGGAGTAACAAGTATTTTCCAATTTCCTATCTGTCTTCTACAGAATGCTAAATCACGCTGGCCATCTCTGGGAAGGATATTGATCCGCCTCATGTAAAGTATGCTCAGTTCCTTTCCAGTGGTGTAAGTATCTAGTTCTTCTGAGCTCCTCTCTTGTCAGCCACTGCTCTGCCTCATAGAAGGTATTTTCACTTACTTTCCAGTGGTGTAAGTAATCTAGTTCTTCTCAGCCTTTGTCTGTTATCACTATAAGAAAGTGAATAGAGTGGTATAATTTCGATTCAGATTTGCCAATTAACATTTGTAAAGTTGAAAGGTTTTTTGTTTGTTTGTTTGCTTTTCAAGGTTGGGTCTCACTCTAGGCCAGGCTGACCTGGAATTTACTATGTAGTTTCAGGGTAGCCTTGAACTCATGGCTGTTCTCCTACCTCTGCCTGAGTGCTGGGATTAAAGGCATATGCCACCAGGCCCAGCTGAGTTGAAAGAATTTCTTAGAAAAAGAATTAAAGGGTGGGACTAGAGAAATGGCTCAGCAATTAAAGAAGGACAGAAGGCCATAATGTCCCATTCTTTCTCTGTGTGTGTCGTAAATGAATTCCTTTATGTATTTATTTATTTATTTATTTATTTATTTATTTTTGTTTTTTAAGGTAGGGTCTCACTCTGTCCCAGTCTGACCTGTAATTAACTGTGTAGTCTCAGGGTGGCCTCGAACTCACGGCGATCCTCCTACCTCTGCCTCCTGAGTGCTGGGATTAAAGGCGTGTACCACCACGCCCGGCTTGAATTACTTTTTAAAAAAGAATCAAAGGAAGCCGGGCGTGGTGGCGCACGCCTTTAATCCCAGCACTCGGGAGGCAGAGGTAGGAGGATCGCCATGAGTTTGAGGCCACCCTGAGACTCCATAGTGAATTCCAGGTCAGCCTGAGCTAGAGTGAGACCCTCCCTCGAAAAACCAAAAAAAAAAAAAAAAAAAAAAAAGAATCAAAGGGTTTATATATTTGAAATTAAGGTAAACAACTATCATAATCATGGTGGGGAATGAATTTTTACTTTTAATTTTGTGTTTTGACATCGGTGTTTCAATTAAACATAAGTTATCATATTTATTCTGTTTCACTAATAGCCTAGAAGCTTGTAAGGTAAATGGCTATCAACTGGAGAGAGCTGGTGTTAGATTCTTTATGATAAGCAGAATATGAGAACTGTGTTATCTTAATGCTGGCTGTGTCTTGTGTGCAAACTCCTAGCACCTTAGCCATTTCTGTTTACTGAGGATGATAATGTAGTTAAGCCTATTAGCTAATGTAGTTGTTAGGCGTTCTTTGAAGTCAGGCAAAAATACAAATGGAGGTGGTGGTATTATATTGAGAGTGTTTTTGTGCTAGGATATGAACTGTAACCACCAGTTCATATTAAATAGGCCTCTGAATAAAAGTATTCCGGGAATTTCAGATATTAGAGAAGATAAAGCATTTGCTAGCTCATTAAGTGCATCTGAGTGTCTAGTGCAGAGTGCCTTTAGCATAAGTATTTTCTAAAATTTGGTGGAGTCTGTTTCACTAAAATTTCTTCCGTTTTGGTTGACAGTTCTATAATCCAATAAGTAGACATTAAGATCAGTTTTCTTTATTATTTAGCTTTTTCTTTAATGTTTTTCCCCCTCTTATTGATTCAGTGATTTAGTGATTTAGTGAAAATTCTCTGGAATAGGTCCACATAATACGAACCTGCTAAAGAGCTATGACCCTGTAACGACACTTTAGCTTTCAGTCCTTACCCTCCTTCCACCTTTATCTTTCCCTCCCTCCCTCCTTCCTTTCTTAGAGACTTGGTGTCACTGTATAGCTCAGGATGGCTGGAACTTGCCGTGTAGCTCAGATTGCTCTTGAACGTGCAGTGGTCCTGCCTCTACCTCCCAAGGGCTAGAATTCCAGCTGCATATCATCACACCTGGCTCTTCCACGCTATTTTTTTTTTTCCTCTGCATATAAAGTTGCAGGTTTTCACTCACTTTCTTCTGTAGAGTGGAAACAGGGAGATGATCAAAGTATGATTTCAGAAGTCGCATCACTTGTTGGCATACAAAGAGGCCCCTCTGCCCCCACAGGTTCATGATTCCTTTTTGCTTGTTTTTAGTCATTTTAAACAGGATCTCATGTAGCCCAGACTGACCTTGAATTTGGTATGTATCCAAGGATAACCTTGAACTTCTGATCCTCCTGCCTCCACCTCCCAAGGGCTAGAGCCTCAGTGTGTACCATGCTTCATGGCAAGGGTCACAGTGCTTGACAAGGGAGCAAATACCATGCACAAACCTGGCAGTCATGCGCCCGATGGGTGCACTGCATCTCACTAACCACATAGTGAGCTCTGATTATGGAAGTCGATTGTGATTGCTCAATTTGGATAGAATTGGCTTCTGGAGAAAGTAAAGTCTGCACCTTAGGGGTGATTCTTGGCTTAACCCACCACAGCTGAGATCTCTAAGGACTTGACGGGAGGGAGGAAGACGTACATAGTCACTTGATGCTAGACCGTGCTGGTGTTGGCAGGTGAGGTTCCAGAGGCCTGTCATAACCCGCTGTCAGACTCCCCAGTTTGTGTATCTGGAAGTTCAGTACTTGAGGTCAGCAGTTCACATGTGAAGTCTAATGAGGTGTGTTGTAGCCCTTCTGAAAGGAGTGTTCCCAAGGGGAAAAGGTATTGACTCAAGTTCTCCACAACAAGGGTCTCATAAAACTGGGAAAGTAGCTCTCAAGAGTTTCCATACCATGACAATAGATATTAGGTTTTGCCTTGGAAAACATATATTGTTCATATAAAATTATGTTTTTAGAAATCATTTCAAAGCTACATAACAGTTTTCCTTCAAATGAGCATAAAATAGTTACATTAGAAAAATCTCAGTAAGTGCTAATTTTAAAACTATTAAAATATGATTGACACACTGGAATATAATTCTAGTTTTCACCAAATCCTTCTATTGTGAAAGAACATTTTTGTATTGTGGTCCACAGATAGCCTGCTCTTGAATTATAGAGTCATTTTTATTATTGTACTTAGCTCAATTCCCTGTTAAGTGTCATTTCCTATTTGTTCTCACTTGTCATTTGTTTTCTTTTAAAACTGCCACTCCTTTGATGGCAGCAATATTGAAGAGAGAAGGCAGTGTGTGTAAGTAGCAAGATGGACCTGGTACATCTTTAGCTGATGGCTCTTATGTTGAACTCTAGAATGTGAAATCCTCCTCCAGTATACCACATGTGCAAAACACAGCAGGTCTTGCCTAGTCATTCTAGATACAGAGATGCGAACAGCGGATCCAGCTGAAGGACATCCTTTGTCACCCAGTGAAATCCCCTGAACTGCGATGCTTAGAGTTAAGGGAGCGATGTCCCATTTGCCCGCGTGATTTCAATGGTAATCACGTCTGAATGCTGGAGCCTCTTCTGTTGTACATATTTTATAGAATATATAAAAATATGTTCTTGGCTGGGCGTGGTGTTGCACACCTTTAATCCCAGCGAGGCAGAGGGGGGAGGATCACTGTGAGTTCAAGACCAGCCTGAGACTACATAGTGAATTCCAGGTCAGCCTGGGCTAGAGCAAGACCCTACCTCAAAAAAAAAAAAAAAAGGAGTTCTGGACCTCAAGACTTATCAAGAAGGGGTTTAGGGTTGGAGAGATGGCTTAGCAGTTAAGTGCTTGCCTGTGAAGCCTAAGGACCCCAGTGCAAGGCTCGATTCTCCAGTACCCATGTAAACCTGATGTACAAGGTGGCCCATGCATCTGGAGCTCGTTTGCAGTGGCTGGAGGCCATGATGCACCCATCCTGTCTCTCATTCTATCTCTGTCTGTCTCTCTCAAATAAATAAAACAAAAATTTTTAAAAAGATAAAAATATGAAGGGGCTTAGATATTATTGCACTAGGTTTACTGTTAAGTTCTCATGACACAATGTGTTCTTCAAATATCAGTTTATGAACTGAGCCATAATTCCTGAATTGAATTATTCTTTCATGTTTTAAACACTGTGAGTATTACCAGACTATCAAAATTCTTACATTAATTTTCAATTATTGTTAACTTAAGTCTGCTTTCATATTGGTAATTTTAAAGCACAAAATGTTCCTTATCCCATGAGCAGTCCTTATACATAAGAAAAATGATTCAGTTCCTACATGACATCTTTTCTTGTTACAAAAAGATTTTTGCTGTCATGAACTTAGGAGACCTTTATAGGTCATCTACTGTTACAGTTTTATGATGATGTGCTTAAACTTGATAAATTATGAGGAAGGAAATTTGAAAATGCCATAACATATTCCTTTGTTTATATTGAAACACATTTGGCATATTATTCTCAATCTTCAAGAAAGCCTCTAATCTTTGTGCTCTCAGTAAAATGAAAACAAAAATCTGCCATGTCATGTGCATGATTCAGTCCTGTCATTATGCCCCATCGCTGTCCTCCACAGCCTGACTCCCATTCTTGTGGTGGTGGGTCTTTTTGTTCAGCTCTGTTTTTAGCAGGGGCTTCTGGGAACAGGTTATAGAAATTTTAACTAAAGAAGGTTAAGTGTAAAGGGAGATGTACTGTTTCCCATAAAAAAGAACAGAAGCAGCAAGGTGTCAGGTTTAGGAGTTGCTGGCCCTGCACATAGGCCACTGCAGTGCCTTTCCCCTGTCCTTTGTATGTCTTGCTGCACTTGGTTTCTTCTCCCACAAACTAGCTGCTTCCCCGTGGTGAAGAATCCACCAGACTAACGTCTTCCTGTAACTAAGTACAGTTAGGACTAGTTGGCCATCTTCCCAGAGCCCTTAGAAATGTGGAAGAGAGCAAGATCCTTAGACTCCACATGTGCCCAGAGTGCTCAGCAGTGGCCCAAGTGGTCAAAATAACAGGCGTGTCTTGTTTCTCCTTTTATGGAAAACCACTCTAGAATAATAGTGCTTTCTCATTCTTGATGAATCCTAAGCGACATAAAATGTTATTTTATTATGAAATATTCTGATTGGATTAGGACCTAAGATAATAAAACAGGTTTGTTTCATTTTCAAGGGAAAAGAATTATGAGTAGAAACCAGAATTTGCCAATCTAATAAATTAAGGGGTAAATATTTTGGATTTGGCAGCTACTAATAAAAAATACTTCCTGGGATTGATACATTGCTAAGCACTTGATAAGAACAAATGAAAAAGGTTGAGGATTTAAAACAGAAACTAAAACTATAAAATAATAAACAGAAACTAAAGTGTTGGGTCTGGAGAGATGGCTCAGCAGTTAAGGCACTTGCCTGCAAAGCCTATGGACCCAGGTTTGATTCCCCAGTACCCACCTAAAGCCAGATGCATAAGGTGATCCCTGCATCTGGAGTTCGATTGCAGTGGCTAGAGGCCCTGGCATGCCTATTCTATCTGCCTTTTCCTCTCTTTCTCAAATAAATAATATTTTTTAAAAAAACTAAAGTATTTCATATAAGCCCTCATATAAGTTCATATAGCTTTTCAAGTAACTACATTTAAATATAATATAGTACTGAAGTACACCAACTGGTACTTTCCATCTTTGGTGAATTTCCAGAGAGAACGCATTTCAGTCATGTAGTGATCGCCTAGAAGAAGATACAGAGCACGAACGCCTTGTAGCTTGTTAGTTTTCACAGAGGAGTGTGTGAGTCTGTATGTGTAAGTAAATGTATAGCAAGAAGGTTTTGAAATAGGACCTCACTATTTAGCCCAGGCTGGCCTTCAACTCACAATCCTCCTGCCTCTGCTTTCCAGTTGCTAGGTTTAGCAGGCGTGTGCCCCCATGTTTGGCTTATTTTTGTATAATTCTTTAGTGGGTATGGTTTTAAAACTAGAGACATTTCACATAAAAATTTTAGACTTTTGCATGTTTATTTTGAGAAACATTTGAAAAAGAGAAAAATCAAAGCAACAGAATCCAAGTGGAGAATCAGAGTCATAAGTAGCTTTTGCATATGATAAAGATGGTATTTAGATCAGAAGAGAATATGTAATTTTTTGTTTTTCTTTTTTAAACATTTTATTTATCTATTTTATTTATTTGAGACAGAGAGAGGGAGGGAGAGAGTGAGAATGGGCATGCCAGGGCCCCCAGCCACTGCAAATGAACTCCAAATGCATGCGCCACCATGTGCATCTGGCTTACGTGGGACCTGGAGAATCGAACCTGGGTCCTTAGACTTCGCAGGCATATGCCTTAACCACTAAGCCATCTCTCCAGACCAAGAATAAGTAATTTTTTGTCATGACATTTTTTACATATATCATTGTACCTTGTTCATACTCACATCCCCTTTCTCATCTTTCCTCCTGCCTTTTGCTGGTCCCCTAAATAGTTCTTCCCCCCCCTTTTTGTAACACACACACACAAGTTAAATCTAGATTCTATATTTTGTTGGGCATGGTGGCATACTCCTTTAATCCTAGTGTTCAGGAGGCAGAGGGAGGAAGATCATTGTGAGTGTGAGGCCAGCCTAGGACTACAGAGTAAGTTCCAGGTCAGCCTGGGCTAAAGTGGAAAGAAAAAGAATATTTTGTTTGGTGCCCCACCATTACCTTCTCTTGATCTTCCCTCCTCCTCCTTTTAGACCTCTCACCCCTGGCCCCTTTTTACTTTCATGTCATATATATTAATATTTATATTTAAGTCTAGATTCTTCATGTGAGAGAAAACCTGAGATATTTGTCTTTCTGAGTATAGCTTATTTCATTTAACATGATGATATCTAGTTCCATCTGTTTTCCTGCAAATGACATACTTGCATTCTCATTTCTGACTAATAAAACTCCATTGTGTATATTTGGCACATTTTTCTTTATCCATTTATCTGTTGATGGGCTTCTAGGATGGTTCCATATCTTGGCTGCTGTGAACAGTGCAGCAGTAAACAAGGATATACAAGTATTTCTGTGGTATGTTTAGATTCCCAGAGGAAAAAAATACATTATTCAATAAAACAGACAACTAGCCACCCATTATAGTGATATCTACCATTACAATGAGCTAGCCAAAATCTTTCACACTTGTTAAGTAAATGTAAATTCTAGGAGGAACAAAGTTTTTAATTTTAAGTACTATTACTAATACCCCATAGTTCATCAGTAAATTGAAGTGTTTTGTTATTATTTTTTGAGACAGGGGGTCTTATGTAGCCGAGACTGGCCTCAGTTGAACTCTGTATACCTAAGGATGACCTTGTACTTCTGTTTCTCCTGCCTCTACCTGCCACTCCTGATTATTAAGGAATGCATCACCACACCTAGTTTATGCAGTACGAGGATTGAACCCAAGGCTTCCTCCATGCTAGGCACACACTCTACTGTAGTTTGTTTGTAACTGGAGACTTAAAGGAATACAGCAGCCTATATTCTCAGTCCTTTAATGCTAATAAGCTCTACAATATATTGGACTGCACAATGATGTCACAATGAGTTAGTGAGATTAAACACATAAGTCTTATTTTCTTCTGTTATTTAGACTCCCCTCCCCCTTGTAGTACTAGGGATTAAACCTAGGGCCTCACTCATGCTAGCCAAGCATTCTACAACTACGCTGAATGCCCCCTCAGTCCTCTTTTAATTTTTACTTGAGACTCAGTCTCAATAAGTTGTCCAAGCTGGTCTTGAACCCACTCTGGGGTCTGGGCTGAACTTGAACTTGGAATCCTCATGCCATCAGGCCTGGCTTCTTTAGATTTACTTTTTCCAAGATATTAAAGCACTCTACCATTCATTTCTTTC
Source organism: Dipus sagitta (assembly GCA_036346955.1). Classification (NCBI taxonomy): domain Eukaryota; kingdom Metazoa; phylum Chordata; class Mammalia; order Rodentia; family Dipodidae; genus Dipus; species Dipus sagitta. The sequence goes on along the minus strand of CM070783.1, from coordinate 12,257,785 downwards.
AAAATTCCTAACATAACATAAAATGAAATGAAATAAATATTTACCACAGAGTGTTACTGTGAGGATTGGGTGATATTATATTTTAGGGAATTCTTACACAATTTCTGACTAGAAGTGAATGGTATAGAGGAATAAAGAAATAATAAGATTTCCAACAGGTTAACGGGAGTGGCCTAGAGCATACATTTCCTGTCAAAGGACGAGAAAATTCCTTGACCTCTGTTTCTGTTTAGCACATACTTACTGTGAGCCTACTCTATATCATACGTCATATTTGACACTAAAACAATGAAAAGTAAAATAGGAGAGCATATCACTTCAATAGGCCTTGAATTCAAAAGTTGGGTTTTATAGAAAAGAAATTCAAATACAGAAAGTCTTATAATTTAGCAGCTCTTTTAAACTAAATACCGTTTTTCACTCTTAAGAAAACATTTTCTGGGCTGCAGAGATGGCTTGCGGTTTAGGTGCTTGCCTGAGAAGCCTGAGGACCCAGGTTTGACTCTACAGATCCCACATAAGCCAGACACAAATGTGAGGCAAGCACAAGATTGCACATGCCCACTAAGTGGCGCAAGCATCTGGAGCTCAATTGCAGTGGCTGAGGCCCTCGTGTGCCAATTCTCTCTCTTTCCCTCTGTCTCTCTCTAAAATAAAAAAAATAAAATAAAATCTTTAGAAAAAAGAAAAAGAAAGAAAACATTTTCTGATGTGCTACAGTATCTTGAGCTAGTTAAGGGAAACACGAAGCTTCCTACCAAAATCAATTGGCTGCAACCATGAGAACCAAAGGGTTTCCAGGGTCACTCTTCAGAGGCCGAGTCCCAGAGAAGAAAATGTTGAGGCTGCTGAGGACTAGAGGGGGCTGTGCTTAGGTTTCTTTTTTTTTCTTTTTTCGGTTTTTCGATGTAGGGTCTCACTCTGATCCAGGCTGACCTGGAATTCACTATGGAGTCTCAGGGTGGCCTCGAACTCATGGCGATCCTCCTACCTCCTGAGTGCTGGGATTATAAGGCCCATGCTTGTTTTAACTCCTCAGCTTTGTCTTGGTTCTTAGTACTTGCTCGGGCTTAGGCTTAGCCAAGCCAATTGTTTTTCTTTAAGTAACAGAGTTCTTGGTCAGTTTTGTTGGTACTTGGTAAAGCAAGACCATACAAACTTTTTTTCTTAAAATTTTATTCATTTGTGTGCAATGTGTGCGTGGTCTGAGTGCACCAGGGTTGCCGCTGCAAACCAATATTACTTTTTGCATCCCGTCTTATGTGGGTGGGTTGGGAGTTGAACCCCCAGGCTGGCAGGCTTTGCTGGCAATCACATGTAACCACTGAGCCATCTTCTCAACCCTGATACAAACTTTTTCAACAGTTTCCCACTTCCTTGTAGAATAATATATTTGAGATTGAAAGAAATCCACTATACTGTCACATAGCCTGAACTTAATGCACTTAATGTACCAAATCTTTTGAACTGGTATTTTGGACACACTTCAAATTTTGGTAACAAATACTTGTTAAATTGTAAACAAATTCTATCCCATTATAATTGTGTTTCAGCTGATACATATCTATAAATAAAATCAGTGTCTGTGCCCATCCCTGTGTCATTACTAAAACAGTCTAGTCAGGGAATGACTTACTATTTTCAATCAAGTTGATGTAGAAATGATGCATCTTTTGCTGAGGATTTCTGATGATGAAGTGTTCTATGATAGTTGTTAATAGTAAAGAGACTTCTCTTTTTATCTTTCTCTCTCTTTTTTCCCCCAGTTTGCTGGAAACCATGTCTCACTATACAGATGAACCCAGATTTACCATAGAACAGATAGACCTGCTTCAGCGCCTCCGGCGTACAGGAATGACTAAGCATGAAATTCTCCACGCGTTGGAAACGTTGGACCGTCTTGACCAAGAGCATAGTGACAAGTTTGGAAGAAGGCCTAACTATGGAGGAAGCTCCTATGGGAACAGTTCCAACAATGTCCCAGCATCTTCCTCCACAGCCACGGCTTCCACACAGACCCAGCACTCGGGAATGTCCCCATCACCTAGCAACAGTTATGATACCTCCCCACAGCCTTGCACTACCAATCAAAATGGGAGGGAGAACAGTGAGCGATTGTCCACATCCAATGGGAAGATGTCACCATCTCGCTACCATGCGAACAGCATGGGTCAGAGGTCATATAGCTTTGAAGCTTCAGAAGAGGACCTAGATGTCGATGATAAAGTGGAGGAATTGATGAGGTTAGTCTCTTTGCTTAGTAAGACTTCACCTAAAACATACAGTAATAAGCTCTATTTCCACTAAGTAAGAACACTGACTTCTCCCTGCCTGCTTTGGAGATGAAAGAAAATAATTGAGATTGTGTTTTTAAGTCAGATTTTCTCTTCTCTACTTAAGCCCTTTCTTTTTGCTACTTGATAATCCTTTTCTTTTCCCTTGATTTACCAAAGGTTTGTTTTCTCTTTGGGGCTAAATTTAGCAGCTAACTTCTGATTCATAAAAGCTAGTCTCAACCTTTAGTCTTTTATTATAAATGTTTGTTCTGAGTGATAAATTTATCATGGTACACTCTTCATTTCTCCTTGCAGTGACTACTAGACAAGAAGTGGTTTTTAGGAAGAAACATAGCCATGATTTCTGCCCTTAAGAAACTAAATTTCTAATATTAGCAGTGAATGAAACACACATGTACATGCACACACATTATCTATTACTAAGTAAGTGTGCACACTTAAGAGTTGTAAATACCAAGAAGAGAGGTCCAATTATAACAGAACTAATTTAGAAAGACAGTCATACTAGAACTGGTTCATACGTTTTCTGTTGTATGTCAAGAACTTTCTTATGCACGTGGTATAGGCTTAAAAAGCTAGGTGAAGTTGGACGTGGTGGCACACACCTTTAATCTCAGCACTCAGGAGGCTGAGGTAGGAATATGGCTGTGAGTTTGAGGTCAGCCCTGAGACTGCATAGTGAATTCCAGGTCAGCCTGGGTTAGAATGAGACCCTACCTCGAAAACAAAACAAAAAAAGAAATAAGGTTAAATAAGTAGGTGAATTCAGCTAAATCTTAAAGGATTGCCTCTGTTTTGAAATATAAGAACTTTAAATGAAGAAGCCAATAAAGGGTATCAGGAAAGGCTGATAAAAAATACAAGCTACAACTGGGCGTGGTGGTGCACGCCTTTAATCCCAGCACGCAGGAGGCAGAGGTAGGATGTTTGCCATGAGTTCGAGGCCACGCTGAGACTACATAGTGAATTCCAGGTCAGCCTGAGCTAGAGTGAGACCCTACCTTGAAAAACCAAACAAACAACAAACAAGATACAAGCTAAACACGATGGCTCATGCTGTCATCCCAGCGCTTAGCAGGCTGAGGCAGGAAGATTGCCACAAGTTGGAGGCTAGACAGGACCAAGTAGAGCAGCTTGGACTATAGAATAAGACAGTTTCAAAAATCACCAAACACAAACAATAATAGAAATGATACAAATGAGTTACAGTATGACAATAACAATAATGTGTCAGGAGCAGGAGAAGTTTGCAAAGGCTTTGGAGTCCATACTGAACGGTTTATACTTACGTTTAGACATACTGAATGGTTTAGACTTAGGTTGGTTAGAATTACGGAGCTTTTATAGGTTTTTAGGAGTAATAGATATGACATAAGCATGTTTTCAGAAGAGAGAGCCTGCATAAAATTAGTTTTAGCAAAGATTGAATGAAGGTGTAGTAGATTGTCAGAAATAAAAATCTTTGAGTTGTAACTCTTTGAAGAGTTACGACTTCAGTAGACTAATGGTGACGTCACATGAAAATCCTTCCTGTAGCACCACACTGGTGAAACAGCCTTCAAACAAACTAACTTCTGAATTTACTTTCAGGGTGGAGTTGCAGCATGGGATGGTGTCTAGACTCCAGTGGGATGCTTGTAAGGAATTGTGTACAACAGCTACAAGTTAGTGTTACCACACTTAATACTGTAAAGTGAACGTGATCAGTTTGGTTTTTAGTTCATTTACTCCCATAGATAACCAAAATGTAGCTAGCTGGTGCTTTTCACTTTTTGCAGTGGTGGAGATTATGTCTGTGCTAAGTATGTGATCTATCATTGAGTCATATCTCCAGCTGTAGCTGTATTTTGAACTTAATATATATTGTTGTTGAACTTAAAAAGCATAACTATTTGGGCAAATAAGTTACTTCACTTGTTGAGTATAATGAGAGTATAGCCATCCCAAGTAGAGAGGCTATCACAGGCCAGCTAGACAGGCCTGTCCAGCAGCTAAAACAAGGGAGACCCTGACTCAAAATGGAGAAGATTGACAGCCTCCACACACATACATACACAGGCACAAAAATAAAAATTTTAAAGATCAAAAATAAAACATTTGTTCAGTTGCCAGTTTGTTTTTGTTATTGTTGTTCATAAGCTTTGATAAATTTGTATGCAATTGTTACTTTCTAAATGTATATTAGATTGACATGAAGTACGAGAAACTTTCATGAAATACTCTAGAAGACTGGACAGTTTAAGAAAGCTCTAAAAACTTCACTCAAGTGTGTGCTCACAGTAAACACAAAGCCTCTTAGCAACCACTAGGATGTTGGCAGTGACTTCCCGCAGTGACACACGTTCGCTTCAGGACAGTTCTAGACGTCGCGGTCTGGGTTTAACTTGTGTACTTGAACTTGCTGCATCATTAGGACACTGTCTTCTTCCCTTTCTCTGCTTCTTTCCCAGCTGCCCCTGGGTCTGTCTGGCCCTCCTGCCCTTCCTCCACTATCCTGCCTTCCCCACTCCCGCTCCACTTCAGGTGCCCCTCCTCGCGCTCCTCCAGTTTGCCAGGATGATCCTCCTTCGGGCACAGTTTACCCACTGACTGTTCACACTTGTAATCGTTTCAACCATGCTGTGAGGATGATCAGAGAAGTGGAGATTCATAAAAATTAAATAATTTGCTCAAGAAAAATCAAGCATTAGGTCCCTAAGCCTAAATTATAGCCTTTCCTATCATTGTGTTGCTAATATATGTTACCACTGTAAATAAGTGACTGACGCACGTAGGGTAATGAAACTTTAGGACAGGTGGTTATTGTGACTCAGTAGTGTGAGTGGACTTACCGGGGTTGCCGGTTCACCCCCCACACATGGTATCAGCCACTTCAGTCCAGTCACTTACTAAACATGCGAGTTTTTACTTGAGATGTTAGAGAAATGACTTGAATAGTTGCTCTATTTGATATTCTGTGTCCATCTAGTGATGTACTGCCTTCATCACTCAACGTGATATGAAAGGGAACTGGAATCAGTGGTCTCTGCCAGGAAGCATGGGTGCCCGAGTGCCTGCTGCCTCCTTTGATTTGTGTAAATCCTCTCCTCCTCGCTTCCATGCCCCGACCTCCAGGACACCCAGTCATGAGACCTATTTTGCAAATTTCATATAACCTAGTGAATCTATATTGGATTATGTAATTTCAGGGTACAGAATAGAAAACTTCATCAAGTTATCACTATATCCTTGATCAAATTGTTTTGAATTAAGGCCAAACAAAGAAAACACAAGAAAAAGACAAAAGGCAAACTAATTCTGAATAAATGGTTGAATTCCTCATTGCTGTAAGAATGGCTCAGAGGCCAAGGAGGAAGAGTCATTTCATGTCAGTGTCTTAAAAGGTACGTCTATTAGTATGTAAATATGTGGACAGAAGAGTGTGTCTATGTCTACTAGTGTAATAGTATACATTAATGTTTATCTGCTCAGGTATATATATAGTATAAAATAACAATTAGGTTTATCAGAATTATTAAACAAGTCCGCAAATTAAGGATGTTTTTCTTTACCTCCCATATGCTAAATTGTGAGTGTGTTAGCATTTTGTAGAAATACTGAGATTTTATTCTAAGTTGGTTATCTGTAGACCAAATAACAAAGTACCTACATCCAAAAATCTGAAATCCAAAATGCTTCAAACTCAGAGTACCAACATGATGCCCATAAATGAAACTTCCATAACATCAAATAGTCTTGGACACAAAATTATCCAAAATATTGTCTAAAATTACATTAGGCTATGTATGAAGTGTAATTCAATTTTGTATTTATATTTGGGCTTTGCCCCCAAGATTATATGTATGGGGGTGGGAGAGAGAGAGACACTGATTGATTACCAAATCAAAACAGAAGTCTCCAGAACCGGAATGGCTTCTGGTCCCATGCATTTCAGATCAAGAATTCTCAACCTGGATTTACTTCTGAAGATAGGATATGTATGTTCTATCGGTAAGATTACATGATCAGGATAGGCCATTTCCATGTTGGTTTTTCATATAGAATAGCCTTTTCCTTTTACTGTTTTCTCTCTTTTAAAGTTAGCTTTGTCTGTCCCTGGGCATAGAAAGTTGTAGGACAATCTTTTAGTTCTAATGTGAAAGACATTTGTATGTAATTGCACTTTTCAACTGTGAAGCATACTGTTCAGGTAAGGTATTTGCCTAATCTTCATGTGACTGAGATAGACAAGAGATTCTAAAGAATCTTCAGTGCATATTAACTCAAGGAATAGGAATCATGTCAAAGCATACCATTTCTAAAATTGCCTTTTCCTTCAGGAAACAAGTCAGTGTCTTTTTTTGTTGTTTGTTTGTTTTGAGGTAGGGTTTCACTCTAGTCCAGGCTGACCTGGAATTAACTATGTAATCTCAGGGTGGTCTCGAACTCATGGTGATCCTCCTACCTCTGCTTCCCGAGTGCTGGGACTAAAGGCGTGCACCACCACACCTGGCCCGTCAGTGTCATTTTGAATTGCTATAAACAGCAACCCTGGGAATACTTGAGAATAAGAATTTCAAGCTATTTCACAAGTTGTCTATATCCTTTATCAGGTTTTCCATTTTACAATCTTTTATCTCTAACTACAGGTAATATTCACTCATTTAACAAATTAAGTTTTATGATATGCAAACTCCATGATGACAGTGCATAATTTTTATGCCAAAGGACTTTACAGACTAACAGGGGCAATGAGACCTGTTAGGAGCAACCCTAAGAAAGTATCTCGTGTAATGTAGTGTTGTGTGCATGTTATAGTTGAAATGTTGACATTAACCATTACAAAAAGAGATCTTTTTCCTCAGGTGCGAAGATCAGGGAGAACTTCTCTAGACAGATGACAATTATAGTGTGTCTTTCAAAGGTGTTCAGAAAGCAATGTGTGGTGGCACATTCTTGTAATCCCCACACTCAGAGGCCAAGGAAGGAGAATTGTTGTGAGCGTGAGGTCAGCCTGGGCTGCATATCAACACCCTGTCTCAAAACAACAACATTTTTAAAAATGAGGGGAAGAATTAGAAGCAGTGTATGGTGATGACACAGCTCTCTGGAGACTGAGTCAAGATCTGCAGTTCAAAGTCAGCCCAAGTTGCATAGGAAGACCTTGTCTCATAACAACACCACAGCAGTGCTTTGACAAAGAGGCATCACTGTTGAATTCCTTCATATATCAAGAAAGGTCTATAGGTGGTAGTGGAAAACTTTACAAGTTATAAAAGAAATAAGTGCAATGAAGTGTGGAAAGGGAGAATTACCTTCTGATATGGAAATCAGTCCTCCTACCTCTGCCTCCTTAGTACTGGTATTAAAGGTGTACGCCACCATGCCAGGCATAGCAGCAGTGATAAGTAGCTGGCGGAGATGACTGAGTTATACGTCACATGGCTCACATTGGACATGAGCTGTGAAACCAAAGACATGACTGGCCTAACCTGTATTTTAATTCGTTAAGACTTGAGTAGAAGGGCTGGGGATAGGCCAGCAAATAGAATGTCTGCCTAGCATACACTAGGATCTGAGTTCAATTCCAAGCACCACATAAAAACTAGGCATAGTAACACACTTATAATCCAGTATTCAGGAGATGGAGGCAGTAGGATCAGCAGTTCAAGGTTATTCTAGTGAGTTCAAGGACAGCCTCAGCTACATGAGACCCTCTCTCATAAAAAGGGGGCAGGAGGGCTGGAGAGATGGCCCAGCACTTCCTATGCAATTATGCAGTCCTGAGAGGCCTGAGATCCCTCACGTTCTATCCCTAATACCCATATAAACAGCTGGGCATGGTCATGCGTCTGTAACCCCAATTCCATAGGGGAGCAGTGACCCAAGATCATGGAAAAACAGCAATCTCTGAGAGCAGTAAGAGACTTGGGGATCAGCAAGGACACTCCACCTCAAATAAGAGCAGGTAGAAGAGCAGTAGAGTAAGACCCCTGCCATTCGTCTCTGCCCCCTGCAGGCAAGTGTACCCACCAGCTCATAGGGTGCTACGTAGCCACATACATGTGCATAAGTCATATACCACATCACACACATACAAGCACAAAACAAATTGAGCCAAAATCAAGGAATGTGACATTTTATAAAAGGAAAAAGGGATTCATGATCTTTAGGGAAGATGTCGGATTATAGGAGAGAGGAAATGTAGAGAAGATGAGAGAAATAGGTTTGGAGTGAATGACGTTTTCACACAAACATGGCTGATTTCAGTGACAAGAATAGGAGAGGCAGGTGGTTGAAGAATGCTGAGCACAGTAGGGAAGAGTACTGCAGTTTAAAGAGCCCAGTAGAATGGGGCTTACTGTATTTAAGAGAACTGGATACAAGGAAGATGAGTGCTGTTACTATTCAAAATACCGAGTAGCTGTCAATAAATGATACATAACTGCTTGGGTCTAAATTGACCTTACAGAACTCATCCGTGTGCTTGAAAGTGTAAGTAAACCATAAGATGTTTACTTCAGTCATAGCTGGTTAGAGCTCATTTGTTTTTTTCTTTAAATCCTGTCTGAGGCTTATGAAATAATAGGGTTTATGTAGTGCTTTTGCAATTTCAAAACATTTCACTTCAAAGAAACTTTGAAGTGTGTGTGTGTGTTATTGTATATTATTTACTATTCAGTTTTGATTTGTTACTTGGGTAAATTTTTTGGAACATTTTTTTTCAGTGCTAGGGATTGAATCCAGAGTTTTGTGCATGGTAGGCAAGGGCTGTACCACTGGACTACATCCATAGTCCCTTAAAAACATTGTGAAAACTGGGGAAAGGAAGAGAATCAACAGGAGAGAAGGGGGAAAGAGAGGGGAATGGGGCCAGGTGCTTAGGACCAAAGTACATTCAATACATTTATAAAAAAGACATAATGAACCTCATTATTTTGTTGAACCTAGTACATGCTAATTTTAATTAATTTGCGAGAGAGGGAGAGAGAAAGAGGCAAATAGAGTGTGGGTGTACCAGGTCCTTTATCCACTGAAGACGAACTCCAGACACATGTGCCACCTTGTGCATCTGGCTTACATAGGTCCTGGGGATTTGAACCTGGGTCCTTGGGCTTCACAGGCAAGCACCTTAACTGCTAAGCCATTGCTCCAGCCCCATGCTAATTAAAAAAAGAAAGCTGTTAATGTTCTCATTTTACCTGATGGTGAAAGCAACATGCAGCTCTACTAATTGACTTGCTAAACATTTCTTTATCTGTTTGGGGTAGGGGGATGGAGATGGAACCCAAGGGGTCTTGTGATACCAATCATGTATTTATTTAGACATTGAGCACCACCCCAGACCTCTTTAAAAAACAAAAGTAAAAGGAAAAAAGTATTTTTCTTTCAAAGAAGCTTCTCTGGTAAAACAGCAAAGAATTTCTTTTTGATTTTTATTTAAGAAGTTTTTATTTTTGTTCTCAAGGTAGGGGCTCACTCTACCCACCTGGAACTCACTCTGTAGTCCCAGGCTGGCCTCAAACTCACATCAATCCTCCTACCTCTGCCTCCTTAGTACTGGTATTAAAGGTGTATGCCACCATGCCAGGCATAGCAAAGAATTTCTGATGTGTATATTTTGTACTTATTGTGGGTAGTTTTGAAACTTGCATATTTAGAATCTATCCTTCAAGTAAGTGGTGAATAAATTGCTGCTTTTGAGAGTCCTTCTGTCTTGTTAACATCCTTATAATATTATACTCAAGGCTATGAATAATTTACACACTAGATATTTCTTTACTGGAATAGTTCAGTGTTATGTGTCCTGTATGATTCAGTGTCTATTCTAGGTGAATTTTATTGAAAACTAATTGTTTTAAATTTGATTTAAAATCATGAGTCAAAAAATACCATTTATTCATTTTCTGTACAAAACACATTTTTTGCTTAACTGGGATAATTATTCTCAAATATAGTTTCATTTTCTAAGATTAGTATTTTAAAATGCAATATTCCATGGAGAAATTTTCAACTTAATTCTGTAGTATGTCAGAAACCAAATGATTTGAGTTGTGTACACAAGCCAAGTAAAGTCGATACTGCTGAAGTTCTTTCTTGCCCAACTAATAATTGGCACATGGACAAGCATTCTGTGAGATCTCCTTAGTATCTAGATCAGAATGTAAACCAGTCTGAAAAGTATAAAGTATTGCATTAGGAAGATAATTCTTTTTTAGTTTTTAGAGAGAATGGGCACACCAGGGCCTGTAGCCACTGGGAACTCCAGACTCATGCACCCCCTTGTGGCACGTTTGTGACACTGCATGCTTGTGTCACTGTGCGTCTGGCTACTTGGGATCTGGAAGTTCAAACATGAGTTCTTAGGCTTTGCAGACAAATGCCTTAACCACTAAGCAATCTCTCCAGCCCAGAAAGATAATTCTTTATTTTCTTCCCTTAGGAAACTTGTTGGCTAGGATTTCCAATCAATAAATCAGGAACATGTTGTAGAACACATGTTGGAAATATATCTTCCTATCCCTGATCCATTGTGGAGTCCCCCAACAGAGTGTAGGAATCAAAATACCTGATTTAAATTAAATCACAAGTGATTTGTTTTTTTGTTTTTGTTGTATTCAAGACACATCTCACCCTAGTCCAGCCTGATCTGGAACTCTCTGTAGCTGGTCTCAAAGTCATCCTCCTACCTCAGCCTCCTTTAAACCCAGCCAGTGCTGGGATTAAAGGCATGTGCTACCATGCCTGGATAACAAGTGATTAAGATAATTTCATATAATATGCAGTGAGACTTGAGCCTTTGTGAAGAGTTTGTGATTCATTCATTAAACCGTTTGTGACGGTTTTGTGTTCTTGTCTCAGATTAAAGGTGTTTTTTTTTTTCCTATAAAGAGCCTGATAGTTAACATTTTAGATTTAATATTGAGGCTATGATGGATCCTCAAAAATGAGAGAAAGCCAGCCATGATAGTGCATCCCTGCAATTCAAGCATTCAGAAGGCCAGCCTGGGTTCATGATGAGACCAGATCTCAAAATAAAATAGCCAACCAAATAAAGACACAGGAAAGAAAGAAAGGGGCCACAATTTTTAGTGACAAAATTCAATATCGAGCCTATGATTCCAGCACTCAGAAGGTTGAGACAGAAGACTGCTTCAAGTTCAAGGCCAGCCTGCATTGCATAGTGAGTTTCAGGCCAGACCCTGTCTCAAAAAAATTGAATAATTGTATACTGTTTTTGGAAATGCATGCTTACTAATAAGGAAAAGGAAGGGGTAATATTTTGATCAAGTTGTTTGCAAATGTACATCTGAGAAAATGATTGCTAATAAAAACATATGGCAGGCTGGCTTTAGCCTGTAACTTGCCAACCTGTCATTGGATAATAAGCTGCCACAATTCTGTGTGTGTTCTGAGCTTGAACAACAACAACAACAACAACAACAACAACAAATCAGTGCTCTATTTTTGTATTCTTTCTTAAGATAAAGCATTCAGAGATAGGAAGAACTCAGTTTTAGTGGCTTAACTATTCTGTTTGTTTTGGTGAAGGAATGAGTTGTTGCCATTCTCATGAATGTCTGGTCTTTTGAGAATTTGTTGAGGTTTTTCTTTTTTGAGGGGGCGGCAGATAGAGAAAGAATGATTTTGCCAGGGCTTTTAGCCACTGCAAATGAACTACAGATGCCTGCGCTGCTTTGTGCATCTGGCTTATGTGGGTACTGGGGAATTGAACCTGGGTCCTTAGGTTTTGTAGGCGAGTGCCTCAACCGCTAAGCCATCACCCCAACCCTTGTTGAGTTTTTAAATAAGCAAAAATTTGCAATAGGTATCTTAGTAGAGGAAAAATGAGATCTAAAATGTATAATGTTGAGGATATTTCTTATTGTTTTTTAGTATTATATTGTATGTTATATGTAACAGAATTACCAAAGGCCTTCTCAGCATTAAGGTTTAATGTTCAAAACTAATCCACATTAATATTCTTTTGCTTATTCAGAAAGGTGAGGGGGCAGATTACCAAGCCTTTCCTAAAATGGCTAATATTTTCAGTTGTGAAAGTGGTAATGGCCCCTTAAGCATTTTAAAGGTTTTAAGGTGCTTAATTTGCAATTCCATAATCACAACTGATTTTTGTTACTTTTTATTCCAGGATTTCTGCCTGTGTAAGATTCATTCATTCCCCAGTAATGAGCCCTTATATACACTGCAAGGCACCGTGGTCCTAACATGAACTGTACACAGCACCCAATTAGCCACCCTCCACAATGGGCTGTAGCAGGGCATTCACTGAAGTGTCTGTCTGATGGTGTGATGTTTCAGGATTGAGTATTTTGGTGTTTATTGGTTTGTTGTAATTCCATATTATCACACAAGTTTAGTCTGTTCTCCTTTTATTTTCGTGTCTTCCCTCTCTGTGTTCTCCCCACTTCTCTGCTCCACCTTTCTTTTAGAATAGATGAGGATTTCTACCTTCAGCATACATTGTTGGTCTTGTCTTCTGTTTTTGTTAGGAGGGACAGCAGTGTGATAAAAGAGGAAATCAAAGCCTTTCTTGCCAATCGGAGGATTTCCCAAGCAGTTGTTGCACAGGTAACAGGTAAGAGCGATGAGCCCTTCGTTACACTCATGTCTACCCGCTGCCGTCAGTGCGGACGCTGGAGCGCCGCTTCCGGCTCTGCTCTGCGGTGCAGCTCTGTCAGCTTGGGCATGACAATGTATGCCTGCGATCTAAAGCCATTGTGTCGAATGTCACGGAATTTCCTCAGTATTTTTTTTTAATTTGTGCTAGTAAATTTTAAAGCATTCATATAATGCAAAACATTCCCCATTTTATTCCTTATTAAAGAGGATCTCTAGTTTTCTTTAAATTGTAACAGCCTATGCCGCATGTACAGCCACTGTTTGCATCTCATGATTTTAAAGCATAGCAGGCTTCTGAATCTATTCCTTGATTTACCAGTTAAAAGTGATTTGTGAAGATAAAGGAGGTTGTGGGAGGGTTGATCTTGCTTTTTGGTTTTGGGCTGGGGTGGGGTGTTCTTTTTTTTTTTGAGCTAGAGTCTCATGTAGCCCAGGCTGGCCTTGAACTCATTGTGTAGCTGAGGATGACCTCAAATTTGTGATCCTTCTACCTCCTCCCCCTCAATTCTGGGATTACAGGCATGTGTCAACACACCTGTCTAAAATGTTTGTTTTAAGCCCAGTTTTTTTCTGTATGTGAAAGGTTTCCTCAGACCATTACAGAGAAAATGAGAGTCACCATTTTCTTCTCTTTGTTCTTTATATCCCATTTCATTGTCTGCCCTCACCCAAGCCCCAAACCTGACATGTGGTGTATATGTGTCTTTTTCTACTCAGGTTGCATTCTTCCATGGAATTCTTAAATGTGGATGCAAGCACGTCTTTGTCAGTGTGTGCTTATCTTTCTTGGGGACTCAATGATTTTAGTATCTTAAAATTGTAACTGTTTCTAGTCTTTAGACAAACCTGAAGTTCAAGTACACTTATTATATTATACTTTCTGCATTAGAAGATAAAACAATTGATTTCTTCCTCCTCTTTTTTTTTTTTTTTTTAACTGAAAGCTGTGTGACTTCGGACTCTTCAGCCTCTGTCTCAGTTTCATATTTCTATGACTTTCTATTACTAAGCCTGGATCTGATCTTCAGGCATGCCTTCAGTTTTGATATTCTTTCTGGGCTGTAGGCAGTGACCTGTATTGAAGCTTACATCCCTGAAAGTTATTTCTGATCATTAATTTGGTTAAAAACGAAACCGGGTTTAGAAGTGTTCAATTTCATTCCATATACCTAAGGTCAGCCAATCTTTTAGAATATGTGGATGCACGTGTACATATGTGTAATATATTTCATTAGTAATCCATTTATATAAACATACATTTATGTAATAATAGATAAATATGTATATAAATATTCATTTATATAAATGACCTGTCCTTCCTCATCATTTGTATCCCAAAAGATTAAGTTCGTCCTTCCCTGAGCAGATATTGCTGTTGGTCCTCCATTGTCCAAAAAAATGAAATTCCTTACAATGCTCTTCCAGATCCCTTTTGTATTGCCACATCCTCACTCAGCTGGATTTAACTGGTTTCGGTTTCCAGAGCTCTGCTCATCTGTATGCTTCCCAGAGCCTGGTCATACCTGGGAAGCCTTTAACTGCTTATCACAGCTTTCTCAGTTCCTGCTCACCGAGATGGTCTCAGTTGTTACCCTTCTGTGAGAATGCAACTCATTATATACGCATATGTACACATACATACATAATGAATATTTACATATATGTAATACATATATATTATGTGTATACAATATCTATATATGTTTTAATTTATTTGAGCGAGAGAGAATATGGATACACCAGGGCCTCGTCCCACTGCAAACGAACTTCAGACACAAGCTCCACTTTGTGCATCTGGCTGACATGGGTACTGGGAAATTGAACCTGGGCTGGCAGGCTTTGCAAGAAACCACCTTTAACCACGGAGCCATCTCCTCAGCCCTTTAAGATGTAATTCTTCCTTCTTAGCGTAGTGACACTTAGTTCACCATCCTGAGGTTTAGTTATGACTTTACAGAAGTAGTCGGGGATAGTAGCCTTGCCCACGTTTGATCAGATCTTGCATTGTCCATCCACACTCAGCATTTCATGTTTACTAGCTGCCCTGTAGAGCTATGTGGTGGTATTAAAGGTGTGTTGGTGATTTTAACACAAACTATTCATCAAAAATGGTTCTGTATGACTTTTTAGGAACTATTATGTATTCAACAATTGCATGAATTTCTATACATAATTAAATTGCACTTTTTTATGTACAAAGCAGAGGAATATTTGACAACTAGATGTTGGTCATCTTACTGGATTCTTGTTTCTTGTGTATGATTAATTAACTACATTTTTACCCCAGCCCGTCCAGCCTTTAGGCTAATGGGAACAGAGCTTGTCATTGCAGAAAGGTCTCATTAGAAAGCAGTGAGTTAGCAAGAGCCTACATAAGTCCTGTACCTCATAATGACCAAGCCAGGAAAGAGTGAGCCTGCTAGTCACGCAGCCTGCCTCCCCGGAACACCTCGTCAGCGCATGAGCAAAGGAGCTGAGTGGATCTTAGGAGAATGTCCATCTATCTGAGGAAATCTGCACCCAAATAAAGCTTACAATACAGCGTTTCCGAATTTTGTTAGGCCACAGATTCCCTTAAAGTCATCTATGTTCAACTCTAATATGTGAAATCCACCTTGAGATAAAAATGAGAGCGGATGGTGCCTAACAACAGAAAATGCTAAATAAAAAGGTGTAGTGAGGTGCAAAATGATAGCACACGTGTTGTTCCAGAAGCAAATGCAGAGGCTTCTTTTTATAGATTCAGAGGACTTCTATAATAAGATAAACAAGAAGTCCATGGGTGGGGTCTGTATAAATCATATCTTACTGATAGGAGAAATGACAGTGTAAACAGGATATAATAGCCATGCCTGCCGAATTCCCAGCATGTGATTTGCAGCTTCCCTCACAGTTACAGCTGCTCCCAGCACGGGCGGATTTGTACCTCTGAAAGAGGTCAGCCACGAGTCTAGCTTTCCACTGACAGTGAGAGGGTGGTGAGCACGCCATTAACTTCAGCCACACACGCATATCTTTCATATTCTCTTTCAGGGTAAAAATGTTTTCTTGGGCTGTTTAAGAGTTCTTAAAACAAAACAGAACAATGAATCTTGGGATAAAAATCACTCACAGGGTAAATGAGTAAGTGGTAGGGGCTGACAAGGGCCAAAGAGGTACGCTAAGTAGAGCCACGTCCTCTGGAAATGTGGATATGTGAAGGAAGAAAAACAGGTAGCATTTCTGAAGTTTTAAGACATTGATTGCAGTTTAGTTTTCCTGAATTGTTACAGCACAGAAAGGTGACAGAATGCCCGGGTTCTAGTTTTTCTGCCCTGTTGTGACTGAGAGCCATACTTTCCTTACTTAAAAGATGTGGGGCTGTCACCAAATCATTTTTGTCTTAGTCCATTTGGGCTTGTAGATAATACAAGATGCCATAAATGTATGGGTGGCTTATAAGCAACAAAAAGTTATTATTCATAGTTTTGGGCCTCAGAAAGCCCTGAGATAAGGCAGGTTTAATGTTTGGTGACAGCCTACTTTCTAGCTCATAGGGCTGTACCTCTTGCTACGGAAGAAGTAAGGGATCTCTCAGGCTTTTATTGGGGCACTACCCCATTCAAGAAGGTTCTCCCCACATGATCTTATCATCTCCTCAAGACCCCCACTTCTGAATAGGATCACCCTAAAGGTGAGGATTTTAACAGTGAACATGAGAAGGCAGAGGTGTTCATTAACATAGGAATTTCTGTCTTTCATAGCTGTCAAACTTGATTCTGCTTTAAAAAAATTTTTTTTGTTCATTGTTTATTTATTTGAGAGTAACAGAGAAAGAGGCAGATAGAGAATGGGTGCGCCAGGGCCTCCAGCCACTGCAAATGAACTCCAGATGCATGCGCCACCTTGTACATATGGCTTACATGGGTCCTGGGGAATACAAGCCTTGAACTGGGGTCTTTAGGCTTCACAGGCAAGCGCTTAACCACTAAGCCATCTCTCCAGCCCCCTTGATTCTGCTTTTAAACTGCAAGTGCATTTAATGTGTATGTGTCTTACCTATATCTGGTCATTCTCATTCCCAGTATGGAAGGATTTTGTAAAGACAAGTTCTGAAATAGTTTTAGAGATGTTCCAGCTGTAGTCACATCACTTCCCTTTTCATCTGTCTTCAAAATGAACAATGAAAATAGTACACATCCACTGTAACTTCTTTGCAAAGGTGAAAATTATAATACTGATCCTTTTCCTAATTTGAGAACTTTAGGCCAGATATTAAAAGCCAATTAAGGTACCGGCATGCTTCTTAAAAATTAAACTTTATTGGGCTGGAGAGATGACTTAGCGGTTAAGGCACTTGCCTGCAAAGCCTAAGGACCCAGGTTTGATTCCCCAGGACCCACGTAAGCCAGATACACAATATGGCGCATGTGTCTGGAGTTCGTTTACAGTGGCCGGAAGCCCTGGCACACCCATTTCCTCTCTCTCTCTCCCTTTCCCTCTCTCAAATAAATAAGTAAAATAAATTTTATTGTCAAGGGCAGTGTTGGATTCACAGCTAAACTGAACAGAAAATACAGATTTCCTATTTGCTCCCCCATCTCTCCCTCACAGTCACCATCTAGAGTGGCTCATTTTTTTTTTTTTTTAATAATCAGTAAACCTACATGGACATCATTGTCAGTCAAAGCCCTTAGTTGATAATAGGCTCCCTCATGGTATGGTACATTCCATAAGATTTGGACAAAATGTCTAATGACATGTATCCACTTTCATAATAGCACACAGAAAAGTTCGCTGCTCTAAAGTTTCCTTGCAGACTGTCCATCCATTGCAGGAGTCCAACTCCTGCATCCACAGATCTTGCCAAGTACCATAAAGCTTGCATTCTGTCATTAGGACTCTTGAATACCTTTCTTCAGTTGGTAATAATGCCTTTAAGGTTCCTGGGTCTTTGCATAGCACAAAAGCTCATTGTGTTTGAGTGCTGAATAATATTTCATTGCTAGACAACCTAGTTGATCAACCTTAGCTCCTAGAGGATAGACTGGTGATTTCAACTTTTGGTGATTATGAATAAAGTTGCTATATAAAATAGTAGAATTTATATTTATATTACAAAATCAATGTTAGTAAAGTATAGTGACAAGATATGGAATTGTCCCATTATAATATAGTCAGAAATTATTCATTTGACAAGACTTTTATCAGTTCCTACCTAATGGATTTTGCTTGTTTAAAATACGTCTCCAATTCGAAGGCTGTTATCTGTCTACAGAATGAGCAGGTTTCTACTTGCGAGGTATAACTCTTCCAACTGAAATGGCTCTGCTTTTGTTTCTATTAGGAAAACTTTTTTCACATCTTCTTTACATGGTACATTTGAGGATTTTTATCTTGGGTTATCCAATAGCTAAAAATTTTATTCTTTCTTTCTCTCTCTCTCTTTCTCTCTCTCTCGTTTTTTGAGGTAGGGTCTCATTCTAGCCCATGCTGACCTGTGTAGTATCAGAGTGGCTTTGAACTTACTGCAGTCCTCCTGTCTCTGCCTCCTAAATGCTGGGATTAAAGCCATGCACCACCATGCCTGGCAAAAAAATTATGCATTTTGTCTAATTTTCTTCTTCAGTTTCTGGGCAACTATTTTCCTACAAAGCCAACACATGGAGTAACACTTTTTCCCCTCGTAGGATGAAAAATCAGCCTCCCCCATGTCCCAGTGCCAGTGTTTTGTCTTGGGTAACAGCTGAGAAATTGGAGTGAAATGGTTCTGGATGATACTTGCTAGTGGCAAAGTGGTTCTCTATAATTACTGTAATTCACTTGTCCTCCTAGAGGCTCGCATATGCTCACGTGCAGTGCACAGGACTGCAATTCTGGAATAAATTAGATTGGCTGTCAACTATAAAATGAAATCCACCCTTGCCACCTGTATTTAAGGTAGAAACTACATTTAAAACTGATTTTATTCTGCCATAAGACTTGTCGGTTACTTATAAAGATTAGATACAGATATCCTTTTTACCCAATCAGTAATTTTAACGTTTGTTTCAGCTCCAAATCTTTTTTTCCTAAGATTGTATACTTATAGTGCAATATTTTTGTTAAGTAAATTATTTTTTACCTACCCCAGCTTTTAAACAAAAAACTCTGCACTGAGCCAGGCATAGTGGTACACGCCTTTAATCCCAGCACTCTGGAGGCAGAGGTAGGAGGATTTCTGTGAGTTGGAGGCCAGCCTGGGACTACAGAGTGAGTTCCAGGTCAGTCTGGGCTAGAATGAGACCCAAACTCCAAAAAGAAACAAGTATGGTGGCAAATGCCTATAATCCTACTCTGAGGAGGTAGAGGCAGTAGTACCCTAGGTGTTCAAGGTAACCTTGGGCTGCATGGTTACTGCCTTTAAAAAACAAATCAGGGGCTAGAGAGATGGCTTAGCGGTTAAGCGCTTGCCTGTGAAGCCTAAGGACCCCGGTTTGAGGCTCAATTCCCCAGGACCCACGTTAGCCAGATGCACAAGGGGGCGCACGCATCTGGAGTTCATTTACAGAGGCTGGAAGCTCTGGTACGCCCATTCTCTCTCTCTCTGCCTTCTTTCTGTCGCTCTCAAATAAATAAACAAACAAACAACAACAAAAAAATTTTAAAAACAGGCTGGGGAAACAGCTCAGCAGTTAAAGGCATTTGCTTGCAAAGCATGCTGGCCTGGGTTCACTTCCTCAGTACCCACGTAATGACAGATGCACAACGAAACACATGCATCGGGAGTGCATTTACAGTGGCAAGAGGACTTGGCACGTGTTTTCTTTCCCTCTCCCTCCCTCTGTCTTGCTGCTTGCAAACAAAAGTATTTTTTAAAAACACAAACTAAATAATAAACAAGGCTAAATTATTGCAAAGGTGAAACTGACACCATAGGAAGAAAATTTGAAGGTATGTCTATGAAGATAGTGAAATTTGAAGTTGAGCTACACTCACCCATGTGAATTTTCAGAAAATATAAGTAGCTTCTTCCAGAAGGCTCTAAAGAGAGGGTATGCCATTCATTTACTCATTTTGGTAAACTAGACGTTATAGCACTTTATGCATTAAGGAATTCTCTTGTTGGCTCTTAGTGTTTTACTGGAGGACACGGCTTCAATCAGAGGGTTCACCATCACTTACCACAAATAACTTATTGTGTCAGAAAGGTATTCTAGGCTTAGTAATGTCAGGTAAGGAACTGCTCGAATTACCCACATGACAGCTGGGGCCTTTCACACCTGGAGAGGCCTATACAAATATAAAGGTGTGCAAATTTTCTATTTGCTTATGAAAAAGGGTATTAATATAAGACTGTGTTAACATTCTCCATCTATACAGATATGAACATATGATTCTTTTCTTTTGTAGCCCTATTAGTGAGGCTAATTACCTTGATTTGCCTTTTGGGAAATATTTCAGTTAGTCATGATATATTGTCCTTTTAAAAATATCTTATTTTTATTTATTTGAGAGAGGGAAAGCGGCAGAGAGAGAGAGAGAGAATAGGCACACCAGGGGCTCCAGCCACTGCGAACGAACTACAGATGCATGTGCCGCTTTGTGCATCTGGCTTATGTGGGTCCTGGGGAATCGAAGCCAGGTCCTTTATCTTTGCAGGCAAGTGCCTTAACCGCTAAGCCATCTCTCCAGCCTGTGTTGTCCTTTTTGATTTAACTTGCTGATAGTTTCTTAAAAATTGTATTTATGTTCATGGAGTATATTTTTCTAGGTTTATGTTAGGTTTTGTTTTGTTCTGTTTTCTTGGAATGAATGTCTTTCTTATGGTAACTTTGGCCTTCTGACTTAGAAAGTGTGTCCTTCTCTTATCTCGTCTGGGAGAGTTGGTATAGTTGTTACTTCTTTAATTTCTTGAATTTGAGACTGTGCCTTTTTGTTAGGATGAATGTCCTATACCGATTATGACTTACCCCTCTATACCTAACCCTCTAAGGCTTATGCCTTATACTGATGTCTGCAAAATAGAAGATAGAACAGTAGAAATAATTGGGTTTTTAATCCTTTAAGGAGTACCAGCACTTTCCTCCAGGATTTAACCCTTGGCATAAATATTTCTCTCTTGACAGTTGTCTAAAAATAACAGGGTGATAAGCCACGAACCATACTGAAGTAGTTTTAGATGCAGCAATGGCCTTTTCCTTGTGGTCATTGGGTAGACAAGATAATTTTACTTCCTACGCTATGAGATGTGTTTCCTGTGATAGTTTTTAAAATATCAAGTGACCGATACCTAGACCTCCCAAGCAGATGTGTGTGTAACATCTTGGTCTTGAACACACTCATTTTTGTTGGTTGGTTTTGCCGTGTGCCTGCCAGACTGCACGTATGGAGGACAGGGGCAGCTTTCAGGCGCGGGTCCTCACTGTCTTGTTGGAGGCAGGGCTTCTTGTTCATGTTCACTGCTGTATTCGCCAGGCTAGCTTGTCTCTGAGCTTCCAGGAAATCTTCCTCTCTCTCAGGTTTGCAAAGCAAGTGCTTAATCCACAGAGCTCTCGCCCCAGCCCTGTTTTCTCTTAAATTTTATTACTTTTATTTATTTGCAAGCAGAGAGAGGATAAGTGTGCCAAGGCCTCTTGCTACTGCAAACAAACTCCAGATACCTGTGCCACTTTGTGCCTCTGGCTTTACTTGGGTACTGGGGAGGGAAATGAACCTGGGCCCTCAGGCCTTGCAAACTGCTGAACCATCTCTCCAGCTGTTTCTGTTTTTAATACAGGCTTTTGCTGTGTAGCCCAGGGTATCCTCAAACTTCAGGTCCTCCTACGTCAGTATCCTAAGAGATGGGATTATATAGGTATGTGTTACCTTGTCCAACTTTTAGAAATAGTCTAAAATGAATTTTTGTAATATTTTAGTTTGAGTCATTTCAAGAACTAGAACATACCATTTAAAGATTTTTTTTTTCCTCTTAACAGTTGTTAACATAAAGATTACCCTTTGCTCTGGAGAGCTTTTCCATCACCTAAATTATTTTTGAAGGATGTTTCTTTCCAGTTTGTCTTGATGTTTGCATCTTTGCACAGTTTCAGTGTCTGTAACCACACTAAGTACGCAGAGTGCTCTCAGTCCGTGTGGGTCCACAGCCCTGGTCTTTGGCTCAGCTTTACCGTCGTGCAGATGACTCAAGTGAGTTTTACACGACCACTTGCTTTCCTTTTTACTAGTGTGCACTCTCTTAGCTAAACCTCCTTTCTCTTGGAGGTTTTATTTTTAGCTATAATTTATGTAACACTTACCAAGTGCTAGATGCTATGCTAATTGTTTTATGTAAGTGAGAAGCAGGTGTTAACCTCCTCCGTTACAGATGAGAAAACCGAGACCAAAAGAGATTGGTTAATCTGCCCATCGGCATGCAGCCGGTTATTACTTGTTTTGCATCAAAGCCAATGTTCTTCACTATAAGCAATTCAATACAGAGGAAGCATATTAGTCTGGTGGCCAAGAACATAATGTTAGACATGAGGTGTCGGGGTTCCAAAGAACTCTTTTTTTTTTAATATTTTTATTTATTTGCAAGATAAAGAGGCAGGGAGGGAGAATGCACGTGCCAGGGTCTTCCACCACTGCAAACTCCAAACACATGCACCGCCTTGTGCATCTGGCTTATGTGGGTCCTTGGGGAAATTAAGCCTGGGTCCTTTGGGTTTGCAGGCAAGCACCTTAACCATTAAGCCATCTCTCCAGCCCCCTTTTTGTTTTTTAATTTTTTGTTTATTTGCAAGCAGAGATAGAAGAGAGACAGACAGACAGGATGGGTGTGCCAGGGCCTCCAGCTGCTGCAAACAGATTCCAGATGCATGTGCCACTTTGTGCACCCTGCTTTATGTGAGTACTAGGGAATTGAACTTGGGTCACTAGGCGCCATAGGCAGGTGCCTTAAACACTGAGCAATCTCTCCAGTCCAAAAGAACTCTTTTATTTAGGTTTATTATTCCCACTTCCCAGAAGAGAAATTAAGCAACTTGTTCAGTAACTTGCCCAATTTCATAGATAGGAACTGAAAACATTTTGTACTCAGGAAATCTACCCTTGAAGTCATGCTCTTGGCTGCCTTACCATATGTACTCTTTTTTTAAATATTTGTACTTAATTTATTTGACAGAAATAGACACAGAGAAAGAGTGAGAATGGGCATGCCAGGGCCTCCAGCCACTGCAAATGAACTCTAGATGCATGTGCCACTTTGTACATCTGGCTCTACATGGGTCCTGGGGAGTCAAACCTGGGTCATCAGGCTTTGCAAGCAAGTAACTAACTACTGAGCCATTTCTCCAGCCCTTCTTTCTTTCTGTCTTGAAGTGCAGTGTTTAGGAACACTGGCTTTGCAGCAAAGCAGCAACCAGCTGCATGACTACTGGCAGAGTAGTCAGTCTCTTCAGCCTTAGGCAAGGGTGAATAGAATATTGCCATGGGGCCCACATTGTGCGAACACCTGGGCTTATCCTGCCTCAGCCTCTCCAGTAGCTAGAAGTACAGGCAAACACATTGTGTCAGGTGCTAAAAAGACCGAATAGATTAAATGAATTAGACTAAAGTTTCAAATGCCAAATAGGAATTGTCATAGTTTTCCTGTTATCCTTTATTAACTATAATAGTTATTTTCACAAAGCATTCATTGTCCATTCATCTCTCCCCAAACTGATCTTTATAAAATTCCTGGACCCCAGCATTCCTCCTGCCTCAGCTTTCTGAGTAGCAGAGATTGCACAGTTTTTTAAATAGAAATTTTATTTGTTTATTTATTAAGAGAGAGAGAGGGAGGGAGGGAAGGAGAATGTGTGCACCAGGGCCTCCAGCCACTGCAAACGAACTCCAGACACATGTGCCACCTTGTGAATCTGGCTTATGTGGGTCCTGAAGAATTGAACCCAGGTCCTTTGGCTTTACAGGCAAGCACCTTAACCGCTAAGCCCTCTCTCCAGCTGCACATTTTCTCCCCCCCCCCCCCCCCCGTAGGGTCTCACTCTAGCTCAGGCTGACCTGGAATTCAATATATAGACTCAGGGTAGCCTCGAACTCATGGTGATCCTCCTGCCTCTGCCTCCCGAGTGCTGGCATTAAAGGCGTGCGCCACCACGCCTGACACACATTTTCTTTTTTAAAACAGTATTTTTAGGGGCTGGAGAGATGGCTTAATGGTTGTTGCAGTCAGGTTCGCATTGCTGGTAGAAATCACCTGACCAAGAGCAGCTTTTGGAAAAAAAGGATTTATTTTGGTTTACAGACTCAAGGGGAAGCTCCACGATGGCATGAGCAGAGAGTGGACAATAGCAACAGGAGAGTGTGCCGAACACTGGCAAGGGGAAACTGGCTACAACACCCATAAGCCCACCCCCAACGATACACCACCTCCAGGAGAGTTCAATTTCCAATTGCCATCAGCTGGGGAACCTAGCATCCAGAACACCTAAGTTTATGGGGAACACCTGAATCAAATTACCACATTCCATCCCTGGCCCCCATAAGCTGTTAACCATCCATGATGTAAAATACAATACATTCAGTTTATCTTTAAAAGTCCCCATAGTTAAGCTGGGTGTGGTGGCATGCGCCTTTAATCCCAGCACTCAGAAAGCAGAGGTATGAGGATTGCTGTGAGTTTGAGGCTACCCTGAGACTCCATAGTGAATTCCAGGTCAGCCTGGGTTAGAGTGAGACCCTACCTCGGAAAAAAAAAAAAAAAAAGTAATGATGTTCAAACATCCTCATAACCCAAGATCTTTTAACTGAGCCATAATACCAAAAAATTCCCCCAAAACCCATAATGGCACAGAATAAACATTCACACTGCAAAAGATGGCATTGGGCACAGCGAAGAAATATTCTACCAATACAAGATTTAAAACAACCAGGGCAAACATCGAACTCTGTAGCTTCAAGTAACAACTCTAGCCAGTAACACATCTCCAAGTCCAATAATTCTAACAAGCAACAAACAAGTCTCTGGAGTTCCAATTCCTCCCCTCCAGCTAGGCTACTCACAGTCCTGGAAAACTTCATGGGGCCGGCAGCTCCTTAGCAGCCATCTCATGGTCCCTTCATCTCCACTGCAATCCACGGTTCATCCTCATGGCCCCATGGGGTCTCCATGCAGGGAACCAGCAAACCTGCTTCACACTGCCCATGGCCATTTCCAAAACACAAGACCATGTTGCAAACTCAATGACCCTCTTTTTCCTGCATTTTTTATACTCCACAATACCAGGTGGGGTGCCAGTTTCTTAATCCAGGGGGAAATAAAGCAGACTTTGAAGAACAGGACACTCCCTGAGCACTCAGGCCCCTCCGAAAGAGTCTACATTCTTCCTGTTGCCCCAGTGCAGGTCAGCTGGCTCAATCTCAAAGGTTATAATCTCTCAATTGCAGCTGAATGGGCAGAAGTTCACTCAAAGAATTTTCTTTCTGTGCCATATCCCTCTGCTCACACCAGTTCATTTCTACACAAAGCAACCCTGCACAACTTCTCAGGACACGGGTATAATAGCAAGCTTCTCACACAAACTGCTAGCCCAGTCCAGGAAAAGCTCTTTCTCACCCTCACAAACCAAACCTCACAGTCCATAGTTCTTACTGCATTCAGGTCTTTCAACTCTGACCAGAATAATCCATCAAGCTGTACTTACAGCACTGCAAGGCATCTCTTAGGCCAAGGTTTCAAATCCTCCCACATTGCTCTTGAAAATCAGCTCTAAAAGGCCAAAGCCATATAGTCAGGTGTCTAGCAGCAATCCCACTCCTTGGTACCACATTACTGTTGCAGTCAGGTTCGCATTGCTGGTGGAAATCACGCGACCAAGAGCAGCTTTTGAGGAAAAAAGGGATTTATTGTGGCTTACAGACTCAAGGGGAAGCTCCACGACGGCATGAACAGAGGGTGAACATCACCCCCTGGCCCACATAAGGTGGACAATAGGAACAGGAGAGTGTGCCAAACACTGGCATGGGGAAACTGGCTATAACACCCATAAGCCCACCCCCAACGATATACCACCTGCAGCAGACTTCAATTTCCAATTGCCATCAGCTGGGGAACCTAGCGTCCAGAAAACCTAAGTTTATGGGGGACACCTGAGTCAAACTACCACAGTGGTTTAGGTGCTTGCCTGTGAATCCTAAGGGCCCAGATTCAATTCCCCAGTACCCACATAAGCCAGATGCACAAGCGTCTACAGTCTGTTTGCAGTGGCTGGACTCTCTGGTGTGCCCATTTTCTTCTCTCTCAAATAAATAAAATATTTAAAAATTTTTAATTTGTTTTTGAGGAGGCAGGGAGAAAATGAACATGCCAGGGCCTCTTGCTACTGCACATGAACTCCAGACGTGTTTGCCACTGTGTTCCAGGCTTTAGCTCAGTACTGGGGAATCTAGTCCAGGCCATCAGGCTTTGCAAACAAGTGCCTTGAACTGCGGAGCCATCTCTCCGGCCCTGGATTTTCTTGTGTAGGAAAGTACACTCAGCGCACGTAGGGTTTTGGAAGCACGTTCAGGAGGACGTGCTGAAGCTCCTCCTTTCCTAGCTTCCAGTGTCGTCCTCCATCCCAGAAGAGATGAATATTCATTTCTTCAGAGATCTCTTATGCATTTACAGACAAATAAGCATATGTATGGTTCTTTTTTCCTTTTGTGCCAGATAAATGCTACTGTCGTGTAAAGTTTTCTACACCTAGCTTTCTTAATTTGGAAATTATTCCATAATACTGTATTGGGAATGTTATCACTTTAAGAAACAAATGCACAATAAATAATCCTTCAGATACCACAGTTTTCAACCATCTGTTGACATTTAGCCATTCAGTAACTAAGACATTTTTGTTTATATACAGGATATTCCAGTTTAATACTTGCTTAATACATTAAATACAGTATATTTGGGGCTGGGGAGATAGCTCAGTTGCCTTTCAAACATGAGGACCTGAGTTTGATCCCAATAAAAATGTAAACGTTGGGTGTGGTACATGCCTGTAATCCCAGAACTGGTGAGGCAGGGACAGGCAGATCCGTGGAGCTTGCCAGGCAGCAAGTCCACGCTAATGTGTGAGCACCAAGCCAATCAATAAAGCCAACAAGGTGGATGGTTTACCTGAGGACGATACCCGAGTTTATCCTCTGGCCTTTACACATAAGTGCACATGTCCACGCACCACATATAAATGTATGTATGTATGTAAGTAAATAATATACACACATGCATACAAATATGTACCCATATGCATATATATATATATACACACACACATGCATACATGCATATGTATATAGTATATGTCTGCATACATATAGACTAGGCAGCTACTGTACCACTGAGCTACAACGGCCCAGTCCATAATTATATTATTACCCTTTAAAATATACATACTCTTGGGCTGGAGAGATGGCTTAGCGATTAAGGTGCTTGCCTGCAAAGCCAAAAGATCCCGGGTCAACTCCCCTGGACCCACGTAAGCCAGATGCACAAGGAGGACTCATGCATTTGGAGTTCGTTTGCAGTGGCTGAAGGCCCTGGCACATCCATTCTCTTTCTTTCTCTCTCTCTCTCTCTCTCTCTCTCTCTGCCTATTTCTGTATCTCTCTCTCTCAAATAAATAAAAATAAAATTTTAAAAATACTTAAAATATATATATATATGCATACTCTTATATGATAACATATTACTTTTTTACAATTTATTTATTCTCCTTTTCATCATGTAATTTGTCTTTCAGGAATTAATCCTATGGAAATACTTACTTATGTCTGGGATGATGACTATACAAGAATATTTATTACATGCGATATGATAGCAAAAGGCTGTAAATAACTGAAATGTTCCTAAGAAGGATGCTAGCTAGGTGAATTATGGCACATCTATATTATGTTGTATATTACCATTTGTCCTTAAAAAAATAAAGCAGCTCTATTTCAAATGCAATGAAGAAGAGAATGTGTTAGGAAGTGTGGATGAGAAATGGCTTATTTCCGTTCTTTTTGGATTTTGTATTTCATGCATGAGTTCTATATTTTAGAAAAATTCCAATTTTTAAAACCGACACCTCATCAAAGGCTTAAAAAAGTAAAATGTCCTGTCTAGTTTCAGTGTGAGTCATCAGTTTGCTCTGTGAGCTGTCTGATAGCAATCAGAATCACAAAAGGATTTGTTGTTTTTGATAAAATGATTCCAAAATTTGTCTACAAGAAAAAAATATATCAAAGCAAAAAGCTTGAACAAGCTGGGTGTGGTGGTGCACGCCTTTAATCCCAGCACTTGGGAGGCAGAGGTAGGAGAATCGCCATGAGTTTGAGGCCACCCTGAGACTACATAGCGAATTTCAGGTCAGCCTGGGCTAGAGTGAGACCCTACCTCAAAAAAACAAAAACAAGGCTGGAGAGATGGCTTAGCGGTTAAGCACTTGCCTGTGAAGCCTAAGGACCCCGGTTCGAGGCTCGATTCCCCAGGACCCACGTTAGCCAGATGCACAAGGGGGCGCACGCGTCTGGAGTTCGTTTGTACTGGCTGGAGGCCCTGGCATGCCCATTCTCTCTCTCTGCCTCTTTATCTCTCTGTCTGTCGCTCTCAAATAAATAAAACTAAAAAAACAAAAACAAAAAAAAGCTTGAGCAGTTCATTGTACCTTAGTATAACATTCTGTGTGGTTGGAATAGGTGAGGTCAGATTGTCAAGGAGGGCGACTTTGTAGAGTTCTGTAATTGATCATTGGAAATAAGAAATTCAGGTTAAATGAGGGAAGGATTTCAACTCTGTGAGGAAATAATGTTTTCCCTTAGATTATTTTTTGGAAAATGTAAAAAGTAAAACAGCCGGGCGTGGTGGCGCACTTCTTTAATCCCAGCACTGGGAGGCAGAGGTAGGAGGGTCGCCATGAGTTGGAGGCCACCCTGAGACTCCATAGTTAATTCCAGGTCAGCCTAGACCAGAATAAGACCCTACCTCAGGAAAAAAATAAATAAATAAAGTAAAACAGATACCAACAACAAACCATAAATAAAAATCCATCCCCATGTGATATGTACACACACAGAATGAAAACTCCTTCACTACTGTTAGAGGAAAATAATGAGTGCATCCATTATTTCGAGGTGGGAAGGCGTTTCCTAATACATGAAACCCCAAAGATAAATTGGGATAGATTTACCTGTATGAAACTTTAAGCATACGTCCAATGGAAGACACTATAGACAACCTTCACACTGAAAGCATTTGCGGCATTCAGAGCAGAAGCTTGATAGCCATGTCAGAGAGCTCCTGCACCTTATGGTAGAAGCAACAGAAACTTCAAACTGCAAAACACAGCAGTGCATCATGTACATAATCCAAAATATAGATTCTTCATCAACACGTGAAAAGCTTTCAAGCCTCCTAGAAAAATAAGAAGGGATTAATTGTAAGGTGAGTGGGGTGTGAGGGTGCCCACCTGGTCAGCAAAGTTTAGAAGGTTGAGGATACTGCTCTCCCAGCTTCTGTCCATTAAAATCCAGACCAAAACCATAAAAATAAAATAGGAGAAAATTTATCTTTAATGAAGTACTAGAACCCTAAACCAGGCTAAATTTGTAAAAATTCCAGATCCAAACAAAGTTAAGCCCATCACAATATTGCACACTTGTACCAGTTACCTTCTTGTGGCTGGGACATAGTATCATGTTGAGTTTAGAGGCAAAAGGTTTTATCTCAACTTACAGTTCCAAGTTACTGTCTGTCACGCTGGGGAAGGCGTAGCAGCAGGAGCCTGAGGCCGCTGCCACATTTCAGTCCATTGCGAGGACCAGAGAGTGATGAATGTGCTGCTCAGCCAGTGCTCTCCGTTGAATACAGCCCAGGACCTCGCCCCAGAGAATGACACTGCCCATATTTCAGTGCGTCTTCCCACCTCAGTCAGCTGAATCGGTTGACCGGTTGACCGGTTGACCGCTCACAGGTGACTCTAGGTGCCCTCACCTTAACAATATAAAGCATCACTCCTGTGGTCCCAGCACTCAGGAGGCAAAAGCGGCAGAGGCTGAACAGGTGCAAGTTCAGGCCAGTGAGGACTACATTAGCAAAACCTGTCTCCCCCCGCAAAAAAAAAAAATGTTGCGTGGTAAACACTGATATCTGCCTGCTCCATTATGAAGAAGGAAAGAATCCTAATTTTGATAGTCTCATCTTTGATTTTTTTTTTTGTTTGTTTTTTGTTTTGTTTTCCGAGGTAGGGTCTCACTCTAGCTCAGGCTGACCTGGAATTGGTCTCAGGGTGGCCTCGAACTCATGGCGATCCTCCTACCTCTGCTTCCTGAGTGCTGGGATTAAAGGCATGCGCCACCATGCCCGGCCCAAAAGGTTAACTTTTAAACAATTAAAAAAAAAAAATCAACACCTGGCATGGTGGCGCATGCCTTTAATCCCAGCACTCAGGAGGCAGATATAGGAGGATTGCCATGAGTTCGAGGCCACCCTGAGACTCCATAGTGAATTCCAGGTCAGCCTGGGCTAGAGTTAGACCCTACCTAGGGAAAATGACAACAACAACAAAATACCTTTTGGGGTTCGGGAAATGGCTCAGCGGCTAAAGGCACTTGCTTGCAAAGCTTACTAGCCTGGGTTCAATTCCACAGTCATCCACATAAAGCTAGACAGGCATTCATTTACAGAGGCCAGCAACCCTGGTATGCCCCCCCAACCATACACACACACACACACACACATGCGTACAAACTATTAAATAAAGGATTCTCCATTGAAAGACAAACTAGCAGTTTGTAAGGAGGTGGACCAACAAAAGTAATGGGACTGTTCCTCTTCAGATACAATCCAACATAGAGATCCCATACCCATCAGCAACACCTGAACTGTCCACCGTGTGTGTGTGGTGCCAGGGATTGAACCTAGGTCCTTATGCATATTAGGCAGATACTCTACCAATGAGCTTTAGCCCCAGCTCAGATAAATGTTGTACTGAATGATTGTATAGACTGCCATATGGACATTAGAATGGGACAATAGGGGTTGGGGATTTAGCTCAGTGGATGAGCACTTCCATAGGAAAAAAAAGAAAGAATGGGAACAATATTCAATGTACAGTGTGAGGAAATTCTAA
The DNA here is from genome assembly GCA_036346955.1 of Dipus sagitta. Classification (NCBI taxonomy): domain Eukaryota; kingdom Metazoa; phylum Chordata; class Mammalia; order Rodentia; family Dipodidae; genus Dipus; species Dipus sagitta. The sequence continues at coordinate 12,226,773 of CM070783.1, read as the reverse complement.
GACATTGTGTGAGAAAAGTAAGTTCCTTAATATGTGTATAACCCCAAATATAAACTCTGTATATTTAAACACACATATATGCATATGTTTATGTATTAGATGCTTTAGAAAAGTGTAGATGGAGTCACACAAAATAAGCAAGTATAATTACAGGAAAGAGAGTAAGAAAAGTGGTAGGGCGCCGGGCATGGTGGCGCACGCCTTTAATCCCAGCACTTGGGCGGCAGAGGTAGGAGGATTGCCGTGAGTTCGAGGCCACCCTGAGACTCCATAGTGAATTCCAGGTCAGCCTGAGCTAGAGTGAGACCCTACCTCGAAAAACCAAAAAAAAAAAAAAAGAAAAGTGGTAGGGCAGGAGGAAGGGCTTTTTCTCTGTGGTTTGTTTTATAGAGCACCATTGTGTTTTAATTTAAATTTAAATCATGAGCCAGGTGGTGGCACATGCCTATAATCTAGCACTCAGGAGTCTGAGGCAGGAGAATTGTGTTCAAGGATAGCTTGGACTATACCGTGAGTTCCAGGCCAGCCTGAACTAAATAACAAAAAACCCTGACTCAAAAAAAAAAGATTGAGAGAGAGAACTGGGCATGGTGATACACACCTTTCATCCCAGCACTCGTGAGGCGGAGGTAGGATGATCACTACGAGTTTGAGATAAGCCTGAGAGTACATAGTGAACTCCAGATCAGCCTGGGCTAGAGCAAGATCCTGCCTCAAAAAAAAAAAAAATTATTGTAAACATAACTCTGATTGCATCACAGAAGGTAAATTCCAAAGATGATAGCATTTCTTCAGTAAAGAGCTATGGAAGAGCCAGTCTTGGTGGCCTTTAATCCCAGCACTTGGGAGGCAGAGATAGGATCAACATGAGTTTGGGGCCACCCTTGAGACTACATAGTGAATTCCAGGTCAGCCTGGGCTAGAGCGGGACCCTACCTCAAAAAAAAAAAAAAAGAGATGTGGAAGTAAAAAGCTGTGACATGATCTGCTAATTTAAGAGGAGCTATTCAGGTTTATATACTTTGTGACTCATAGGTGGTTTGTTCATTTCATCAAAATTCTTGCAATTGTCCAGGTAAAAGAAGCTAAGATTCCAAAATCCAGGTGTGAGGACTAGAAAGAGCATGAAGAGAAAGTGATTGGGCTCGGTGATCATATAAGAGTCCCGCAAAAGAGCAGGCGAGGGGAGAAGGCACACAGCGAAGACTAGGGATGCGATTAACGTAGGCTTGCTATGTTAAGGACCGATGAGAAGTTCTCACCGAGGCTATCTAGCAAAGGTTTAGAAAGAAGAGTCTGGCGCCCTGAAAGCCTCTTGCACTTAGATGATATTTTTTACGTCATGACTGTTGACAATCAAAGTGACCAAAGGCAGGGTGAAAGAGACCAAAAGATTGAGCCCTGGGGGCCCCCAGCATGGAGGGGGCAGCAAAACACCCGATAGCAGAAAAGCTGTACTGCAGAGGTTACATCCTGCATTGCAGTGACGAGGATGGGATGTGCTGACAGTAGGGCTGTGGACGAAAGTGCATGTTTGTATTTGTAGAAGACTGAGGTTGTGGTGGGGAGCCCTCTAGTGGAAGGGAGCATTGTATTTGGACCACTAGATGGAGCCTGATGAAACTGGAGATTGATTATACCAGAGACACCTTCTATATTTGTATCTATTTATTTGAACTTTTAAAACATAGGGGAGATCTTTTAAAATTCAAATCTCTATATATACAGCGAAACCTCCTTTGTCTTGTCTCCTACTCCTCAGCCTGTTCCTTTCTATATAACTTGAACTTTGTTAATCAATTGAGTCCTAGAGTTATGTATATATAGCTCTTTTTTGTTGTTGTCATTTTGGGTTTTTTTTGTTTGTTTTGTTTTAGGAGGTAGGGTTTCACTCTAGCTCAGGCTGACCTGGAATTCACTATGAAGTCTCAGGGTAGCCTCGAACTCATGGCCATTCTCCTACCTCTGCCTCCCGAGTGCTGGGATTAAAGGTGTGTACCACCATGCCCGGCTCATATATAGTTTTTTTTTTTTTAATGTGTCTGGATTTTTTTTGGCCAATATTATTTTGTGAGATTTATCTCTATGGTTGCTGGTAGCAGTGGAATGGCAGTTCCAGTTAAGAGGTACAAACACCATATTTATACATTACGCTGCTGATGGGCATTTACATTTTCTGAATTGGGGCCTGTTCTGAGTAGTGCCATATATGAAGCTTCCCATGCATGTCTTTTGACTATATTGCTATTGCATGTGTACACATTTCTGTGGACTTTATACCTAGAGAAGACATGGCTAGATCGCATCATATGCATGAGTTCATCTTCAGTAGATAGTGTCCAATGCTCATATATCGCATGTCTTTGCTGCCACTGGGTATAAACGGCTCATCATTTCTTTAGATTTGTTTTATATCTCTTTTTAAAAATATTAACTTTAAAGGTCTGCCAGTATTTAATGATCTACTATATAATTCAATGTCTTTGATGGGCTTTGCCTTCTCTTCCTCCACAGCATGGATAGCTCTTGATGCTAGAGACTTTGTGGTTTGTTCTGTGTGATCTAGTAATGTGAGGAAGATTTGATATTGGAACAAAGTAACAGAACTGATATATAGGTTTTTCTTACAGATTTTCAGACTCCGCAATTCTGAGTTGTATAACAATTAAAAAATCCATGCAAATAGTTTTTTTTATATTTAATTATTTATTTGAGAGAAAGAGGCAGATAGAGAGAGAATGAATGCACCAGGGCCTCTAGCCACAGCAAACAAACTCCAGATGCATGCGCCACCTTGTGTAGCTGCCTTACATGGGTCCTGGGGAATCAAACCTGGGTCCTTAGGCTTTACAGGCAAGTGCCTTAACAGCTAAACCAGTTCTCCAGCCCTATGTAAATAGTCTTATTTGGTTGACATAAAAACCAGGGTTTTTTTTGTTGTTTATTTGTTTGTTTGTTTTGTTTTTCCGAGGCAGGGTGTCACTCCAGCCCAAGCTGACATGGAATTCACTATGTAGTCTCAGGGTGGCCTTGAACTCCCAGCGATCCTCCTGCCTCTGCCTCCCAAGTGCTGGGATTAAAGGCATGTGCCACCATGCCTGGCAAAAATCAGTTTTGATTTCATGGTAGTAAATGTTTGGTTTCTTTACTCTTATGTATAGTAATGCTAAAAAATACTATAATGATGACATTAGACTTTCGGTGAAAATTTTACCAAACACAAGTGACTTAATTATCTAGACTCATTAGCATTCTCCAGTCTAGGTGCCAGCACCTGTGTCACATGATCCTCAAGCCTATGGAAACCCATTCTGAATGACTTGAGAACATCATCAGTCAGGTTTTAGAAAACTGGATCTACCTTTGAAAAAGAAAAAATGTTTTAGTCAGAGAACCTTCCTTCATAGTCTTTCTTTGAATACTTTATTCCCACACTTCCTCAAGTTTTCTTTTTTTTTGTTTTGTTTTGTTTTGTTTTGTTTTGTTTTGTTTTGTTTTTTCGAGGTAGGGTCTCACTCTAGCTCAGGCTGACCTGGAATTCACTATGTAGTCTCAGGGTGGCCTCGAACTCACAGCGATCCTCCTACCTCTGCCTCCCAAGTGCTGGGACTAAAGGCGTGCACCACCACGCCCGGCTAAGTTTTCTTTTAACAAAGGTTTCTATGTCAAACTCTAGAGCCTTGCTTTTAGAGAATTAAATGTGACATGTCCTGCTCTGTCTCCTGTTAAGAAGTGTGACTATTGCATGATGGTCCCTCTTTCGCTGGGCATGATAGATTTCAACACACGTGGTCTGTAGTAGTACCCAGTTTCCAACAGGTCCTTCCTCGGGAGTGTTTAAGGTGATGGTGACCTCTGTTGTAGCTGGACAGTCTTTTGGAAGATGTCCTATGGACTTACAGGGTGTCTCTGTTTTTCCTGGTAATCTTTGCCTTTGCCACTTGTATATTGAATTATTTGTTTTCTCAAGTAGCTGTAATGACCAGAATAAAGCATGTGGGTCTCTTATCATAAGTGTTAGACAGGCTCTTTTGGCTTGTAGATGTGGAGATTCTCACATTTCTAAGCAAATGCTGACAAGAACTTTTTGAAGATAGCAGAGAAGTTCTGCACTGTAGTCTGTTCCACTGTGCGAGGAAAGTCACGTGGTAGAAGGAAAGTGTCTTCAGAGGTCATGTTGCAACATAAGCCTAAAAGTCTGCTCTGTCCTCACGGTAATGAGGCTAAAATGCCTAAATAAATTAACAGTGGGCCAAAAACCTTTTTTTTTATAATTTTTTGTTCATTTTTATTTATTTATTTATTATTTGAGAGCAACAGACAGAGAGAGAGAGAATGGGCGTGCCAGGGCCTCCAGCCACTGCAAATGAGCTCCAGACGCGTGCGCCCCCTTGTGCATCTGGCTAACGTGGGTCCTGGGGAATTGAACCTCGAACCGGGGTCCTTAGGCTTCACTGGCAAGCACTTAAGCGCTAAGCCATCTCTCCAGCCCCCCAAGATCTTTTTATCAGGTTAAGTGCTGAGAAGCAGAACTTACCAATGGGAGCTTTTTTTCTCAAAGTATCTGTTAAAGTTCTAGTGTTCTAAACCATATGTGAATGGTAGTTCTGACAAGTAACGGTTACTTCGCAATTTCCTCATTTTCTGGGCCTGGCTTGAAGATTATTTTGAGAAGTCTTAGTTGACAAACTGCTTTGACTACTCACAGATAATTGCTGTGCATGGTGTAGTCAGTGCAGATAGCCCAGTATGAAGGAGTTTGCTCAAGTTACAGCTTCCTTACAGAGACACAGAGAATCGAATCCTGTAGTTACAACTGTCAGAACCCTGAACCCCCAGTGACGCGCTACAATTTCAACACCCTCCCAAAGCTATTTTTCTTTCTCTGTAGGCATCAGTCAGAGCCGGATCTCTCATTGGCTGTTGCAGCAGGGATCAGACCTGAGCGAACAGAAGAAAAGAGCATTTTACCGATGGTATCAACTTGAGAAGACTAACCCTGGTAAATATTATTTTCTTTCACTTATTTTGTGTAAAGCAAGACACATGTAAAATAGTTTCATGCTGTGCTGTGTTCCTTTATGCAAACAGGTATCTGACAAAACTCTAAGCTCTGACTAGAACTAGTTCTAGGTTTTTGGCTGGTTTTTTCTAGTCACCTCTTCCTCTAAGCCACCTCGTTGCTTCCAGGTGATGTGATTTTTAGACAGAGTGGAAGACTGTTAGTCTGCTTGGCTTCAATTGCAGGAACTCATGTTCGAATGCATCTCCTTTTTGGATTTTTGGGCAAATCTTGTATTAAGTAGTAGCGTGGGTTTAATATGCTTTACTTAGTTCCTGCTGTGCCATTCCAGTGATCTGTCCTAATGTTTCTGATTCCATGGCCTGGGTGGTCTGTTAGATGAAGGCTGCCCTGAAAATGCCCAGGAGGGCAGGAGGTTCAGGGCAGAATAAAGCCTTTGTACGTGCAGTTGCCACGAACAGGCCAATAGATTGTGAGACTTTTAACAAGTGACATAGCAAGTAAAATGAGAAGTCATGGGACTGGCTGCCTCAGTCTGCACATCACACCAGCCAGCAGTAGTGAGCTGCTCTCAAGTGTAAACTTATGGTTGAGAAGTCTATGGTAATGCTGCTGCCATGAAGCGCCAGTGACAATACTCTTGTTGTAAAAGCCCTGACTCTCAGCTGGAAATGAGGAATGCTACATAGACACGTGTGTGCAGTGTGTGTCTGCAATAAGGTTTGGTTGTTTCTGTTCCCCCCCTCCAAAAAAAAAGAAAGGGAAAAGAACAAACATTCTCAGCCAGGCATGGTGGCGCACGCCTTTAATCCCAGTGCTCAGAGGCAGAGGTAGGAGGATCACTGTGAGTTCAAGGCCAGCCTGGGACTATAGAGTGAGTTGAGTTCCAAGTCAGTCTATACTGGATTGAGACCCTACCTTGAAAAATAACAACAACAAAAACCAAAGGTCCATAAAGAATAAAACAGACTTAACCATATCACCCTACAGTGAATTTTCTAGATTTACTCTCCCCTCATTTTCTCCTTTGAAGTGTTCCAGATATGCAGAAAAGTCAAAAGAACAGCAGAGCATCTTCTTCCTGGGTATAATTATGCACATTTTACTATATTTGATTTTTTTCTCCATAAAGTAAACGAAATAAATTTTTAAGATTTGTGTGTATATTCAACATAACCTATAATCCCCATTATTACCCTCAAGAAATTTAATAATTATGCAATATCTAATTCTGCATCACAGTTCTCTAGTTGTTCCAGAAATCTCTTCTCTATCTCCCTTTCTCTCTTCCTCTGTATCTCTCTCTGGCTCTTTCTCACTAGTATCTGTTTTAGGTTGGCAAATTAGAATGCCTCCCTAGATTCTTATAACACCAAACTTTATTTTTAGTGACGTGTATTTAAATCCTGAAATCTTGAAATCTTTCAGAATGTCCCACATTCTAGATTTTCTGAACTTTTTACTTCTAAATAACTTAGTTCTTTATCTTCTGCATTGAGTGTGTGCTGGAAGTTAGAATTAAAGCTTTCTTTGGGTTCATTTTGAATATTTTTTTTCAAAACATATTTCATAGATTATTTAGAGAGGCTTGTCTGTGCTAATGACAGTACTTTACACTGAAATACAAAAAACCGACATGGGTTGATAGATGGGGGAGTGGATTGATCTGTGACACAAACTATAGTGAAATGTTAGAAGGGACAGTGTATGATTTTAACTTGTAAAATGCTTTCAATGTTGCTCTACATGTTATATTTTTTTCATGAAACAGTGGGGGAAAAATACTATGGGAATGCTGTTGCCACATAGCATGAAGCCTGTACTGCCCACGTGTGGCCTTAGGGTGGCGGGCAGTCTTTTGGTTAGGGTTAGGGGCTGTCTCAGGAAGAGATTAGCTCAGGGGGGCTGAACTTGACCAATCAGTGTTTAAATCCTATGCAAGACCTCCCTCCCAGGAGGGGTCCTGCCTGTTTGTGGGAAAACAGTTTTTTGGCCGGGCATGGTGGCGCATGCCTTTAATCCCAGCACTCGGAAGGCAGAGGTAAGAGGATTGCTGTGAGTTCAAGGCCACCCTGAGACTACAGAGTGATTTCCAGGTCAGCCTGGGCTAGATCAAAACCTTACCTCGAAAAACCAAAAATTTAAAAAAAATTAAAAAAAAAAAAAAGGAAAACAGTTTTTTGGAACTAGGCAAGAGATAATAAAAACTTTCTTGCCCTTTTTTAACCTTCAGGGGTCCAGTCACCCTAACTCTATCCCCCTTCGCTTGCATTGATGGTCTTAGCATTCCTCAAATAGCCTTGTTTGAGTCAGTTCTCCCAGTGGAGATCCAAAAGTTAGATAATCAAGTCCATCTTGCCTTCAGCCCTTATCAGCTGGAATTTTTTCTGCAAAGAGGAGAATTCAGGTTTCTAATGATGTCCAAATGTACAAGCAACCCTCTTAAAGTAATAGCTCTATTCTTACTATTAGTAGCTTCATGAGCCAAGGCAGTGCCGACCAGGAGAAATAACATATGTGATTTTAAATTTTCTAGTAGCCATATTTCAAAAAGATAAAAAGACACAACAAAAATTTAGTGAAAGGATATATTTTAGCAAGTATTTTGTCAGTTTGGTGTTAAATTAGCAGTTTGAAACTTGAGCTCTCCCTGCCTCCTGCTTCTTTCTTATCCCAGCTCTTGTAAATCTAATGTATGTTTACACTTACAGCACGTATTTTCAGACAAATTTCAAGTGCTCCGTCATCACCTGTGACTAGTGGTTACCATATGAGAACACACAGCCTTCAGATATACTTAAAGCCACACGTTCCCCATGACACAGAGGCCAAGTCAGGAGAGGGGAGCAAATTGGTGCTTCGTAGAGCGTCTTCTGCTGCTAACAAAGATGCAGTTATGTCAACTAGGAACTGAGCTGACCCCAGGGGTTGGTGACCTCAGGATCAGATCAACTGCTCGTTCATTGAACAGGGCCCACTAGCAAGGTGTAGGGAAGACCAGGAATAACTTGATAGGCTCTATCGGCACATCAGACAATCAAATCAGCCCCCATGAGAGAAGGGACTTTGATGTCTGGATTGGCACTTGGAGAGAACTGACATAGACCCTAGGCCTAATTGTGAGGCTGCATTGCCACCCTGGAGTCCCAGGGCTGGTCTGCAGCCTCGGCCAGTGCTGAGGAGGCGGGGATGCTGGGATTCCTCCACTTCCCTGCAAAATGGAAGGAGGGTGGAGGGGCAGCCCTCCCTGCAGCTGCCTGGAGGGGACTGATCCTGGGGTGCTGCTGACTGAGGAATGGAGTGCTCCTGGAGGAGTCTGATTTTCAAACTAGGAATGGTAGTTTTTGTTTTTAATCACAGTTCCTGGTTAAGTGTATCTTGAAACCAGAGCTAGGCTCACCCAGCTTTGGGAAACTGAAGGAAGTTGGGATGTAGGCCCCCCACTGGGAAAATGGGAAGGATGACCCACCCTCATTGAGAGCTCTCTTTACATGTCCTTGGAGGAACGAGTGCCCTTCAGTGTACACATTTGCTTCTCAGGAAAGCAGAGCATTACTGTCACCTTTTCCAAGGACTGGTTCTTTTGCTTCAAAACCAAATCCATCCATCCAACTTTCCCTTTATGTTCTAACTTAAAGGTAGCTAACAAGAAAAGGGTAAGCTCATCATTGTCAAAAGGTGGGTTCTGTTACGTTAATCATAGTATTAGCAGTAATTGAATATTAGCACCTTGGTTTAACTTCTGAATTCTATTTCACCAGAGATAAATTTAATTTACATAAAGTGTCTTAACAATGACTATCCCATAGTTTAAGCAACTTGAATGACTTGCAAATAAGAACATGATATACAGCAAGCAGCTATTTACCAAGGAGGAGGAGTGGATAATCGATTCTCAGACGACACTCTGGTCAGTCCATCTCATTCAAACAAAGCAGTAACTCCAAAGTGCCTTTAGACTGTGAGCAAGAGCAACCCTATCCTTTAAACAAAATCGAAGGTTATTTTAGAGTCAATAAAATCAAACTTCCCTCTTATCTCTCACATTAGAGGTAAAAATGCATCTATCAAAATTGGGGGAAGAGGTTACTAATTATATAACATCTGGATGTTTCTTTTTCTTTTCAAAATTTTGATTGATAGATTGATTGCAGTGCTGGGGATTGAACCCAGGCCTTGCAAGTGCTAGGCAAGCACGGTATCACTGAGCTATAGCCCAGCCCTCTTTCTGGGCCTTTTAAAATTTTGAACCACTTATTATAGGGTTGGAAAATACATATAAAGTGTAATATAAGAAAGGAGGAATGGATGGAGAGAAGGAAACAAGAGAATCTTTCTTTTTCATTTTAAGATAACAAAAAAAAAGAAAAGAAAAGAAGAACTTTGGTTCATGTGGTCCAAGGAAGCAAGCTGTCAGTGCTTGTTTGTTATTTCTTTTTGTCGTTATTATTGGTGGTTGTGGTGGTGTGTGTGTGTGTGTGTGTGTGTGTGTGTGTTCGCACTCACAGTGATGTTCCTGCCTCAGCCTCCCTCAGTGATGGAATGAAAGATGTGAGCCACCATGTGGCTTTTATTAGTAGGTAATTCTCTTATGTCATAACTTTCTTTCTAGAGCAAGCAAATCACCAGGAAATATAAATAGTATTATGCTTTTACATATATTCTAGGAAAAATGCAAAATTAAGGAAAATTATAAAATGAAAAACTTCTTTGTTTTCTTCTGTAATGGAAGCATTTAGAAAACAGCCCAGACATGTTTGTGTGCTCTGCCTTGTCCTTGGCCTTAACTCTTTCTGTTGTGTTCCCTGAGTGGAGTTCTCCTTTTCATCCTCTTGACTCTAGGTCCGTTTAAGCCTCTCTTTATATGAACTCAGCAAGAAAAATAATAGAATGGATATTTAGGTTATTTTTACTGATAATCCAGTAGCTATAGATAAAGTATAATTCTCTGATAAACAAACCCATCATCAGAATTTCCCAGCATAACCCAAAGTCTGCCAAGACTTATAAATAAAATAAGCTGATGGAAACTAATCAGATGTACTTTATCTTGTTTCTTATGAAAACATTTACAAGAAAATGCCAAAGAACCAAGTGCTAAATTCAGCCTGGTTGACATCAGAAGAGCTGCTTTATTTAATCAAATTAAGCCCAACAGTCTTTTTCCTGGTCTAATTTAAGCATCACTACAGCAGACAAGGTTTGCTGGGACCGCTTGGCTCCTGCCACTTCTCTGCGTTAAGCAGAGCCTGCCAGCAAGCCTGGGCATCAGGCCCCTGAAGTTGATCCGGAAATTCAAAGTCATCATGCCCAATTGCTCCTCGGCCATTTGGCTTAGATAAAGTGTAGTATCTGCCCTTAGTTTAATATGTGATACATCCTCTGTCCAAGGACATGCCCACTTCTTCCCATGTAGATGGTCAGAGCTCAGGGCAACATACGTATGTGTGGCCTGGAACAGAGGGACTACCGTGGGGAAGGAAACTAGAGCAGCAGTGGCATTCTCTTCCCAGCTGATTTGTAACCCTGCTAAATCAGGTAATTTTACCTAATAGAGAATATGTACTCAAAGTTAAAATATGTGAATAAATGATGAAGGTTATTATTTCTTATGGGTTTAGATTTGCTGAGTGAAAGTGCCGATTTTTGTTTTAATGGAAGTTCGTATATAATGTAGAAAAATGTTTCTGTAAAGCCCACATTTTTCTTGTAAGGCCCTTTCACCAGCTGGGAGCACCTGTAATAACTTCAGGGGAGTTGCAAGGCTTGTCTCCATTGCTCTTACATTCTAGTATCTTTGTGTTTTTTTTTTTTTCTGTCAAAGTTAATAACTTGATCCTATTCTTGCATCGTTTAATGCTCTTCATCCATTTTGACCAAAGCAGGGTAAAACTGGGATTTCTAGAAGAAATCTGTTTATTAGAATGCTTCTTGTGCCAAAATTGTAATGACTGCTGCATTGGAAAAGAAATAAAGCAAGAATCGCTGTGTGCTTTAGGAAAAATAAGAAAGACTTTGAACAAGGCCCAGCCAAATCCTCACATTATTTTTGCAGAATGGAACCCTTTTTCTTAAGCTGCTTAAAGAAGGGGTTCAGTTTAGAGTTTCATAGTGGACAGGCCAGGAATGTTTTTTAAGTCCTAAGGTCAGGAAGCTCTTCCTATAAAAAGCAAATAGTACATATTTCATATTTTGGAGCTGTATGATCTCTCACAGCTACTCAGCCTACTGAGTTTTGGTAGTGCTGAGAAATGAACTTAGGGCCTTGAACATGTTAGGCAAACACTACCTCTAAACTACACACCCAGCCAGCTCTGCTGGTAAGTAGAAAAGTAGTCATAGAAAAGACTGATAGAATTGACTATGTATAAATTAAGATCACAAGGTGTGCCATAAATAAAGATAAGGCAAATGACAAACTGGGAAAAATAATTACACCTATGTTCTAGTGATTGATGTGGTTTCTACACACAAAATGAATAGCTCAATAGAATATATCAGGAATCCAAGGGCAGCTGAACTGGGTGCTTTGGGTTCAGCATTCCCATGAGCTTTCAGTCAAGTTGTCAGCCAGAGTTGCCATCAATGGACTGAACAGACTGCTTGCAAGGCTACTCACCTCACACGGATGTTGACAGGCCCCAGTTCCTTACTGCCTCGTAGCCTTAGCGTCCACTGTCCAAGTGTCCTCTGACATAGCAGTGTGTTCTCCCTGCAAGAAAAACAACTAAGACAAACACCAGTATCTTAATCCTGGTTCAGCTGGCCCCAAGGTTACTTGTATCCAATGCCAGAAACACGAAGGAAAAAGCCATCTCGGACACTCTACAGAAGTCATCATGTGGAGAACTCTAGAACCCAGCGGAACATTCTTCACTCCATGCAGCCTTTCCACACGACGAGGTTAGGTTTCCTTACAATGTCAGGATGTGAGTTTGCTCAGATTCCTTAAAGGGCTGCTGAGCCCACATTCCAGGGAACCTTGACAAAGTTTGGAGCTTCCCTTCTCATGTTCTCCATCAGTACTGTGCCACTGGCCTAGCCCAGGTCTCAGAGCACGCCGACCAGGCGACGTGACTTACCGTGAGGCTCAGTCTTTGAACTTGGTCCACAATCTCACGGTCATACCATGCTGGCGTGTTCTGAAGTAACCATGAATGTCATGACACTGGCTTGCGGGCTGGAGAGACGGCTCAGCGGCTAAGGCATTTGCCGGCAAAGCATAAAGACCTCCGTTTGCCTCTCCAGATCCCATGTAAGCCAGATGCACAAGATGATGCAAGTCCAAGGTCGCACATGTGTACTAGGTGGCTCATGTGTCTGGAGTTTGATTGCAGTGGTTGGAGGCCCTGAAACATCAGTTCTTTCCCTCCCCCCCCATCCCTCTCTCTCTCTCTCTCTCTCTCTCTTTCTCTCTCTGTCTCTCATTGAAAACATTTGTTTAGGGGCTGGAGAGATGGCTTAGCAGTTAAGTGCTTGCCTGTGAAGCCTAAGGAGCCCAGTTCGAGGCTCGATTGCCCAGGACCCACATTAGCCAGTTGCACAAGGGGGTGCACACATCTGGAGTTCGTTTACAGTGGCTGGAGGCCCTGGTGCGCCCACTCTCTTTCTATCTGCCTATTTCTCTCTCTGTCTGTTGCTCTCAAATAAATAAATTAAAAAAAAAAAAAAAAAAAAAGCATTGGTTGGGCCAGGCTCATTGGTTTAGCCCAGGCATGGTGGTACACACCTACAATCCTAGCACTTGGGAGGCTGAGGTAAGAGGATCGCTGACTCTATCTCAAAACTCTAAAAAAAAAGGTTTGGTACTGGATGTATTTTGAATGTAAAGTTAATAGAATTTGCCTGTAGGCTGGTTGTATAGTAAGTGGGAGAAACAGAGAAGTCAGAGATGAATCTGATGTGCATGTACACATGCAAAAAGGAAATGATGAAACTGAGATTTTTGAGCTCAGCAGTTTGAAGACTAGAGATCTACTTGCTGAGATGGGAGTGACTACAGGACAGTATGTTTGACATGATCAAGCACATCCAAGTTAGTATGGCCACCATAGACAGGACTATGTTTGAAGAGGAAAACCAGGATTGGTTAAACTAGCAGGCCCTTATGTAAGAAAAAAATACATAAATGCTGTCATTATTAAAAAGATAGAGGGGGGTTGGAGAGATGGCTTAGCGGTTAAACGCTTGCCTGTGAAGCCTAAGGACCCCGGTTCAAGGCTCGTATTCTCCAGGACCCACGTTAGCCAGATGCACAAAGGGGCACACACGTCTAGAGTTCGTTTGCAGTGGCTGGAGGCCCTGGCGTGCCCATTCTCTCTCTCTCTCTGCCTCTTTCTCTGTCTGTCACTTTCAAATAAATGAATAAACAAAAATATTAAAAAAGATAGAGGGGCTGGAGAGATGGCTTAGTAAGTAAAGGTACTTGCTTGCAAAGCCTCTCTCTCTCTCTCTCTCTCTCTCTCTCTCTCACACACACACACACACACACACGTACTTACTCATAAATAATTTTTTAAAAAAATTTAAAAAGAAGATAGAGCCAACAAGCCTGGTGACACATGCCTGCAGTCCCAGCTACTTGGGAGGATGAAGCAGGAGGATCAGTTGAGGTCAGCCTGGACCACATAGTAAGAGCATGTTTCCAGAAGATAGTGGTGCAGCAAGGGAGAAGAAGATGTGATCCATGGTGTAACTTGCCTTCTCCTGCCTCAGCCTCCCAAGTGCTGGGATCACAAGTGTGTCCTATGCCCTGCCTTAAGTAGAGATTTTCAGAGGAAGGTACACTAAACCAAAGTCCTTCCTTCCCCTAAGGAGGTAGACTTTGTGCTTTGTTTTGAAAAATGCCATTAAAGAAGATGATAGACAAATGACCAAGTAAAAAAGGGTGGCACAGCCAGGCGTGGTGGCACACGCCTTTAGTTCCAGCACTTGGGAGGCAGAGGTAGGAGGATCGCCGGGAGTTCGAGGCCACCCTGAGACTACATAGTTAATTCAGGTCAGCCTGGGCCAGAGTGAGACCCTACCTCAAAAAAAAAAAAAAGAAAAAAAGGAAAAAAGAAAAAGGGTGGCATATAAAAACGACTAATATTCCAGGCATGGTGGCACAAATGTTTAATCCCAGGACTCAGGAGGCACAGGTGGGCAAATCACTGTTAGTTCAAGGCCAGCCTGGGATGAAAGAGTTAAGTTCTAGGTCAGACTGGGCTAGAGTGAGACACTACCTTGAAAAACCAATAAAATAAAATAACTAAGGCTGGAGGATGGCTTAGCAATTACAGCATTTTATTGCAAAGCCAAAGACCCAGGTTCAATTCCTGAGGACCCATGTAAGCCAGATGAGCAAGGTAGCACATGCATCTAGAGTTCATTTGTAGTGGCTAGAAACCCTGACACACCCATTCTCTCTCTAATGCCTTATTGTCTCTCTCAAATAAATAAATACATAAAAATAACTAATATGAATGTTTTAGAAAGAGATTTTTACCACTTGGGATTATTATTTTGGTCAAAGTTTTTTATACAAATATTAAATCAGGGGCTGGAGAGATGGCTTAGCAGTTAAGGTGTTTGCCTGCAAAGCCAAAGGACCTATGTTCGATTCCCCAGGACCCACGTAAGCCAGATGCACAAGGGGTGCACATGCATCTGGAGTTCATTTGCAGTGGCTGGAGGCCCTAGCGTGCCCATTCTCTCTCTCCCTCCCTCTCTCTCTCTCTCTGTGCCTATTTCTATATCTCTCTCAAATAAATAAATAAAATATCTTTAAAAAATCATTGATCTGTAAGTTACAGTGGAAAAGCAACAGTTTGTTATATTCAGAGCTCATTGCTCTCAATTTTGTGCTATTTGTGTCATATTGGGTTTAATAAATTGCAAGATAGTTGCTAAAAATGCCTTGTTTATTCCAGGGGCTACGTTAAGTATGAGACCCGCCCCCATCCCAGTGGAGGACCCTGAGTGGAGACAAACACCTCCTCCCGTCTCTGCCACATCTGGGACCTTCCGACTCCGGCGAGGGAGTCGATTTACCTGGAGAAAGGAGTGCCTGGCTGTCATGGAAAGGTACATGTCTCCTCTTCCTGTGACACGTTCCCCTGACTTGGGGAAGGAAAATCTTGGAAAGGTTGGCACAGTTCTAATTTCCAATTTAATTTAGGTTCTGGATTCTAACTGTGAACATATTGTGGGGTATTAGAAATACTGTCTTACTTCAAAGTCCGAACTCATGAAGCGGTACTTAGCATCTGCCAACATATCTTGCTTACAATTTCATTCTGTCCTCGGCAAACATCTTTAGGGGAAATATTTTCGAATTTAGATCTGTTGACTATACTTTGAAAAAACTCCTTAAAGTGTTTATGCTCATCAAAAATGTTGGATTTGAAAGGAAAGGAGGGTTGTGAGATTGGCCTCCTTCAGTAAAGATGGCTGTGTGTGAGCTTGGCCCCAAAGGTTAAAAATGCTTGATTTTTACTTCGATTTAGAAATGTGTGCTCTCATCCCAGTTCTGGATCCTGACCCATATTTGGTACTCAGTTTGTTTTGACCATAGGTTGACTCCCTCCATCTGATATGGTGTAAATCCATACTCATCAAAGGTTCTCTGTTTAGCATGGATCTATAGTAGAATTGTCCTTTCCTTCACCTCCATGTATGTGATATTCCAGCAGGGTCATCATTTCACACATCTAATCCAAACAGTTGAGTGGCCCTTTAGGGGCAGAATCAGAAGGCCCTAACCCTGATGACCTCTGTACAGTCACCAAAATCAAACTGTAATGTCTTCATTTGTAAAATGAAAATGTTCAGTGCTAATAATATGTCATCTAGGACTTCTTTCTTCCTTTATTATTATTTCCCAGCTCATTAATATCACAACCTGAAAGAGGAGATTTACAGTGCTAAATACAGCCTGTGTTTTTATTCTTGTGATATATGTGACTTTAATAGGTTTGCTTAAGAAGATTGGACTCACTAGCCAAAATGAGACAGGAGATTATCCACTGCTCCTATCTATTCCTCTCCGTACTGTAGCTTATCCACTGATACAGTCTATTCTTTTCTGCTCTCTGTACTGTAGATGAGAGTGGAAAGTGGGGGCTGGAGAGATGGCTCAGCAGTTATGGTGCTCACTTGCAAAGCCTAACAACCCTGCGTTTGATTCCCCAGCACCCATGTAAAGCCAGATGCATGAAGTGGTGTATGCATCTGTGTTCGCAGTGGCGAGAGGCCCTGGTGTGCCCATATTCATTCATTCATTCTCTCTCTCTGTCTGTCCCCTGTTGCAAATAAATAAAAATATAATTAAAAAAAGAGTAGACGGTTCTGTTGAATAATGAATTCTTATATGTCTGAGTTGCTAAAGTGAATGAATGAGACTTTGTTGTTCTGGAGATCTGACACTTACAGACTCCATTCTTCTCTTCTGGAAGTCTTGATTCTTTTTAAAAACTTGTTTTAAATATCCCACATTGCAGATGGGAATTAAATTATTAAATTAAATTATTCACAATATTGTATTTTCTCTCCTAGGTAACATAATAAATGTTGGTATTACTTCTAGCTGATATTAGTTCTGATTAATGCTACTCATGTAGCCAGTTAATTTTTTTTGTTAAGATTCCAATATGTGGGGCTGGAGAGATGGCTTAGCCGTTAAGTGCTTGCCTGTGAGGCCTAAGGACCCAGGTTCGAGGCTTGATTCCCCAGAACCCACGTAAGATGCATAAGGGGGGGCGCATGCGTCTGGAGTTTGTTTGCAGTGGCGGGAGGCCCTGGTGTGCCCATTCTCAGATATCTGCCTCTTTCTCTCTCTGTCTGGTGCTCTCAAATAAATAAAAATAAAAATAAAGATTCCAATATACATTTATCATAATGTCAGTGTAAGGAAAAAAATAATTTAAAAATTATGAACATGGAAATGATAGAAGATCTTCCTTGTGCATTTTCAGAATTGAACCGCAGAGACTTTGGGTTCATTTATTAATGTTTCTCCCCTCAAGGCAACAACAATTAGCTGTAGTCATACTAAGTAAATTTTATTCAAAAAAGTACATTTAACTTGTGTAAGGCTCCCATTTCATCCTAATGTATATATTTTAACCTTAATTTTAATTAGTAAGTGTCTTTAGCACTATTTAATTTTATATTGCCTGGCACAACTAGAGAGCATAGGATTTATGCCAGTAGTTGCAAATATGTAGACTGTCTTTTAGGTACGGAATAGCAATTGTATAGATGCAGGGAACTTTTACCTTCTAAAGTGGAATGTGAAATGCTCTAGCCTTAGAGTAGCACATAATGTTTTTTGTTGTTTTCGTTCTTGTTTTTGGCTGGGGGCTGCTAAACTGAATCTTTGGATGAATACATCTGCATACTGTAAGCCTTAATCAAATGCCTGTATAGGATAAAAGTCAAAAATGACTCCACTTCTTCCACCATATAACAAGCTACATTTCACATGGATCAGAAAAGTGAATTTCATACCATATATGATAGAAGACACGGATGGTTCATTCATATCCTGGAAGAGGGGCAGATGTTTCCTAATAGACTCAACCCAAACACAGTAAGAGAAATGAATGATAAGTACAACTATGTAAGTGAAAAAAAAAAAAAACTTTGAGGTAAAAGTGAGCTAAGTAGAAAAGACAGATTGGGGCTGGAGAGATGGTTTAGCGGTTAAAGCATCTGCCTGCAAAGCCAAAGGACCCAGGTTCAATTCCCCAGGTCCCACGTAAGCCAGATGCACAAGTGCATGCATCTGGAGCTTGTTTTCAGTGGCTGGAGGCCCTGGCACACCCATATTCTCTCTCTCTCTCTCACTCTCTCTCTCACTCTCTCTCTGTCTCGCTTTCTCTCAAATAAATAAAAAAATAATTCTTTTTTTTTTTTTTTGGTTTTTCGAGGTAGGGTCTCACTTTAACTCTGTAGTCTCAGGGTGGCCTTGAACTCATGGCAATCCTCCTACCTCTGCCTCCCGAGTGCTGGGATTAAAGGTGTGCACCACCACACCTGGCAAAATAAAATATTTTTTAAAAGACAGATTGGAAAAAACTATTTACAGCTTTTATTATTCATCCTAAATGAGAAGAACAAGAACTCTATAGAGAAATGGGTTAAAGACATTAGGAGATAAATAATGTAAAAAGCACTTAAGCATATGAAAAGATGCTTAACTTTTTGTTTGTTTGTTTTTGGTTTTTCGAGGTAGGGTTTCACTGTAGTCCAGGCTGAGCTGGAATTCACTATGTAGTCTCAGGGTGGTCTTGAACTCAAGGCAATCCTCCTACCTCTGCTGCCCAAGTGCTGGGATTAAAGGCGTGCACCACCACACCAGGCTCTTGTTTGTAGCCATGACTGGCCTCAGACTCAGACAGTAATCCTCCTGCCTCAGCCTTCTTAGTACTGGATTTATGGGTATGAGCCACCATGCTTGGTTAAGATATTTAACAATTCAAAAGACATGCATATTAAAACTACATTGAGATACCATTTCTTGTCCATGATTATGACAAAAATCCAAATGCTTAGAAACATTTCCTATTGATGGGTCTATACAAAAACAGCATTCTTAGACATTGCCTATAGAGGTGCTAAGTGGAGTACCTTCCATGGAAGAAACATTGGCAATAACAGTGGCAGTTATCTATAAATTTACCCTTTGAATGAGCATTTCAGGTTCTAGAAAGTTTTCTCAAAGTTACAAAAATGCAAAATGATAACAATGTTTGTAATATAATATTGAAATACTGACAACCTCTACTCTGTCCTGTCGGCAGTTGACTGATCAGGTAAGCTGCAGCATACATGTGTGTCAAGTCTCACAGTGGGGTAGACTGCAGGTGCTAAAAAACAAAAGGCATGAAGACGATCTCTTCCTTTATCTGTAGGATAAAGTTTAAGAAAAGGGAGAGTCAACTATGTAATGCAGCCTATCATTTATACATTTACTTAAATTGCTTTTAAATGGAAGAATACAACCTAAAGTGCAATTATTGCCAATAGAAGATAAAAGTAAAAATGGGAGGAGACAGAGGTAGCGACTATTTTGAACAGTGTAGCCATGTAAATATTTTACATCATTATAAAACAAAATTAGGGGCTGGAGAGATGGCCCAGTTGGGAATATGCTTGCTGTGGCAAGCATGAGCACCTAGGTTTGGATCCCCAGTACCCACATGCAAGCCAGATGTGGTGGCACACAATTCTAATCCCAGCGTTGGGGTAACAGTGACAGGAGGATCCCTGCGATATTCTGGCTAGCTAGTCTAGCTAAAATGAAACAAACCTATCAAAGTATGACTTCAACACTCAACTATCCATTAACTTTACAATACAATACTCTCAGTGTACTTCCCAAATGGAACATAACTTAAAAGGAACTACCAAAAAAGCCTTAAGAGCCGGATTTGGAGCTCAGTTAGTAGAGTGCTTGCCTGGCATGTACAAAGCCCTGTGTTTTGTCCTTAGCACCACATACACTTTACACTTACTGTGTAGCCAAGGATAATCTTGAATATGATTCTCCTGTCCCCATCTTCTGAACACTGGCATTAGAGGCATGGGCCACCTTTTCTATAAAGTAAGTTCAAACCCAGCCTTGGCTACATGAAACACTCTCAGAAAATATATAATTAAAAACAACCCTCGGGAGGCAGAGGTAGGAGAATTTGCCATGAGTTCCAGGCCACCCTAAGACTACATAGTGGATTCCAGGTCAGCCTGAGCTAGAGTGAGACCCTACCTCAGATATATATATATACACACACATACATACACACACCCACACACACATATATGTACATATATTATATATAATGTTTTGCTAATTTTATAAATGTAGATATTTCCATTTATATACTGTTTATATTCATATTCCTAGATAAGGTAGGTATAGACGTAGATAATACAAGCAATCATCAACATGTTGGCAATGGAGACTTTTAGTATAAGTAAAAAGAGATTAAAAAATAAAATCAAAAGAAATTTAAGGGCTGGAGAGATGGCTTAGCAGTTAATGCACTTGCCTGCAAAGCCTAAGGACCCAAGTTCACTCCCCAGAACCCACATAAGCCAGATGCACATGGTGGTTCATGCATCTGGAGTTCGTTTGCAGTGGTTAGAGGCCCTGGCACTCCCATTCTCTTTCTCTCTCTCTCTCTCTCTCTCTCTCTCTCTCTCCCTCCCTCCCTCAATAAATAAGTAAAAATAGAATAAAAATATTTATTTATTTATTTATTTATTTAAGAGAGACACAGAGAGAGAATGGGCATGCCAGGGCCTCAGCCACTTTAAACTGAACTCCAGACGCTTGTGCCAACTACTGAACATGTGCGACCTTGTGCTTGCCTCACCTTTGTGTGTCTGGTTAACATGGGATCTGAAGAGTTGAACATGGGTCCTTAGGCTTCGCAGGCAAGCGCCTTAACCGCTAAGCAATCTCTCCAGCACAAAATAAAAAATATTTAAAAAAGAAATTTAGAGCTGGAGGGATGGTTTAGAGGTTAAGGCATTTGTCTGCAAAGCCAAAGGACCCAGGTTTTATTCCCCAGGACCCACGGTTAGCCAGATGCACAAGGGGGCGCACATGTCTGGAGTTTGTTTGCAGTGGCTGGAGGCCCTGGTGCGCCCATTCTCTCTCTTTCTCCTCCCTCTTTGTCAAATAAATAAATGAATAAACTAAAATAGAAAAGAAATTTAAAGACTATTATTTTGGTGTATGTGCATAAAGAGACATGTATCTCAAAGTGAGTTTTAAAACTTTACTGAAATGCAGCTTACCTTACTTAAAGTGTACATTTAAATGCCTTTATTGTCCCCAAAAAACCTTTCCATTCAACTGCAATCACTCTCCTTTTCTCTTATCCTTCCCCAGCTCTAATTCTATGTATGTAACCACTAAATCTTTCTGTATAAATTTGTCCATTAAGGACATTACAATTTTTAGGGACAAATCACATAATATGTGGTCCTCTTCTTGTACTTGCCACACTCTTTTCAAGGTCCGTCCATGATGTGCCATGTGTCAGCGTTGCACTCTGTCGCATTGCCAGACAGCACTCCTGTCCGAGGCAATGCTGCGTCTACTGCCCCTACTCATCATTTGGCTTATTGGCCCATGCTTCAGGGAATGAGCATTTGGAGTCATTTCCACTTTTTGGATATTATGCATAATTCTACTATTCAAAATTTGTGTACTATGGAATTGTGAAATCATATGCTCCTTAGTGAACCTTCTGAGAAACTGCCAAACTGTTTTGCAAAGAACTGTACCATTTTACCTCCCACTCAGTTCCATGTAAGAGTTACGGTTTCTTACCAGTGTTTGTTATTGTCACTCTTTTGGGTCATGGCCATCCTAGAAGAAATGAAGTGATGTAACATCATGGCATTGTTTTTATTACGGTGCTGGGGATTACACCTAGGGCCTCACACATGCTAGCTAGTGCTCTGCCATTAAGCTGTATCCCCTGCCTTCCTCACCCTCATGACAGGATTGTGCTAAGTTGCCCAAACAGGCCTTAAACTGGTGATCCTCCCCTCAGCTCCTGAGTAGCTGGGATTAATTACAGATTTGCACCACCAAGCCTGGTGATGATTGCAGATTTTGTTTGTTCGTGGTATGAGGCTTGAACCCAGGGTCTTGGCACGTTAGAAAAGTTCTCTACCACTGAGCTGAACCCTTAGCCCGGTCACTGTGGTTTCAGTGGTTCAGTGGTGTTTCCCTGACAGATGAGGCTGAACATTCTTTCCTGTGCTGAAGCAACAATGTGGACATGATGTCGTCTTTGGAGAACTGTCTATTCAGATCCCCTTCAGATTTGTAAGTTGGAGTCTTTGTCTTTTTATATTGAGCAGTAATTGTTCTTTATGTATTCTAGATACAAGTCCATCAACAGATATATAATTTGCACATATTTTCTCTCATTGTTTGGTTTGCCTTTTGACTGTTGATGGTACTCTAGAGAACACACAAGTTTCTAATTTAGATCAAGTGTGATCAGTGGTTTTTAGAGTCATACCTAAGAAGTCTTTGGCTAAACTGATGAGGTCATCAAGATTTAAACCAATTTTTTTTTCTAACAGTTTTATACTTCTAGCCTTTATATTTAGGTCTCTGAATCATTTTTGAGTTATTTTATATATAATATAGGGAGTAGTGGTCAACAACATTCTTTTTGTACATAAATATCTACTTATTCCAGTACTGTTGAAGATATTATCCTTTTTTAATTCTTGTGTATATTTTTTGTTTTTTCGAGGTAGAGTCTCACTGTAGTCCAGGCTGACCTGGAATTCACTATGAAGTCTCAGGGTGGTCTAAACTCATGGCGATCCTCCTACCTCTGCCTCCCAAATGCTGGGATTAAATGCATGTGCCACCACACCCAGCTATCTTTTTTCATTCTTTAGTCTTTGTAGTCTTTTTGTCTGTTTTTTTCAAGGTAGGGTCTCACTCTAGCCCAGGCTGACCTGGAACTCACTCTGTAGTCCCAGGCTGGCCTTGAACTCACAGCAACCTTCCTACCTCTGCCTCCCAAGTGCTGGGATTAAAGGTGTGCACCACCACACCCACCTGGCATCTTTGTAGCCTTGTTAGAAATCAGTTGGGGGCTGGAAAGATTGCTCAGCAGCTAAGGCACTTGCCTGCAAAGCCTTAGGACCTGGGTTTGATTCCCCAGTACCCATATAAAACCAGATACACAAAGTTGTACATGTGCCTATAGTTCATTTGCAGTGGCTTAGAGACACTGGTGTGCCCATTCTCTCTCTCTCTCTCAAATAAATAAAATATTTTAAAACTCAGTTGCCTAGGGCTGTACCTCCGAGTAGAGTGCTTGCCTAGCATATGAAAACCCAATCCCCAGCACAACTAAAACTAAACAAAACTCCAGACCAGTGACTGTAAGTGTGCAGCTGTGTTTCTAGCCTGTCAGTTCTGTTCTATTGACTTATGATCTTCCACATTGTCATGATCACCGAGGATTATAGTGCAGCTTGAAACTGAGAAAAGTGAGCCTCTGCTTTGCTTTGCTTCCCTTTACAAGTTTATGTTAGCTGTTCTTGGTCCCTAGCATTTCCGTATGGATTCCAGGGCCAGCTTATCATTTCCTCCAAATGTGCTTGAACATACACCATATGCACAAAGCCAGAAGGATAGGGACGAACCATGTATGTTAGCTGTAGTGTTGGCCCATGTAAATCTTAAGGTAGTAACAGTTATA
The DNA here is from genome assembly GCA_036346955.1 of Dipus sagitta. Taxonomy (NCBI): domain Eukaryota; kingdom Metazoa; phylum Chordata; class Mammalia; order Rodentia; family Dipodidae; genus Dipus; species Dipus sagitta. Next base: position 12,203,520 of record CM070783.1, on the reverse strand, counting down.
CCATTGAAGAGGGCTTCCGTTTATATATAATTGTTGATTGTATTGATAATTACATGAAAGTGATCTCTTTTAGTCTTCTCGGTTCTTTACTGTAGATATTTTATATGTAAGATGCTTAGGAAAAGGAAGTGACTAGCCTGTTGGCTAATAATATTCCAAGAGGAAGGCCAGATTAGGAGGTTATTTGAATAACCCGTGCATGAGTGATGAGGGCCTAAATGGTCATGAAAAACCAATGTGATAAGACATGAATAAAAGGTATTAAGTGTCAGAAAAGACTTTGCAGAAGGAAGCAATGTAATTAGCGATAACTGAAACATAGGACTGACACCATGGAGGTCTAACACAGAGCTTAGCATGATAGACTAATGGTCAAAGAGCATTCATGTGGGAGACAGTATCTGAACCGTTAGGCACATTAATCAATATTGTAGACTCCATTTGTTGTGTTCCTACAGTGAAGATTTCAAGCAAAAAGATGAACTTCAGAGCTAGATAAAATTTAGTCCCAGCCACTTTGTGTTAATTTGAGGGGGAGGAGGAGGTTGAGGGATTGTTAAGTTAAAAATAGTGTGGTGGGCTGGAGAGATGGCTTAGCGGTTAAGCGCTTGCCTGTGAAGCCTAAGGACTCCGGTTCGAGGTTCAATTCCCCAGGACCCACGTTAGCCAGATGTACAAGGGGGCGCACGCATCTGGAGTTCGTTTGCAGTGCTGGCACACTCATTCTCTCTCTATCTGCCTCTTTCTCTCTCTGTCGCTCTCAAATAAATAACTAAAAATAAACAACAACAACAACAAAAAAAAAACCAATAGTATGGTGGTTTGATTCAGATGTCCTCCAGAAACTTATGTGCTCTGAATGCTGGGTCCCCAGCTGGTGGCAGTTTGGGAATTGAAGACTTGCTAGAGGTATTTTGCTGAGGGTGGGCTTGTGGAGTTATAGTCAGCTTCCCTTGGTGAGTGTTGGGCACACTTTCCTGCTGCTGTTGTCCACCTGATGCTGGCCAGGAGGTGATGTCCAGCCTCTGCACACACCACGTTTCCCTCTGCCATCATGGAGCTTCCCCTTGAGTCTGTAAGCCAAAATAAACCATTTCCTCCCACAAGCTGCTTTTGGTGAGTTGCTTTGTGCCAGCAACAAGAAGGTAACTACAACAAGATATTTATAAGGAGCGTTGTTAGAATTGTTGGAGGTAACATGTTCAAAGCACATGGTGGAGTGGCTTTCTGAGCCAGTGCTCTCTCTCTAAGCAAGTGCCTTCCAGCTTAGAGCATGGGGTGTGAAGTTATCCCAAGATTTCAGTGTTAGGAGATTTTTGTGACCCTAGAAATTGAAAGTTATAGATAGATTAGGTACAGGTAAAGTGACAAGTATAGATGAGCTCGGGTTAAATCTTTCCACTTACTCAGTTTCTGCATTTTTGCAGCTAAATGTGGCTGGAGAAAAGCTTAAAACTCTGCTGATTTAACTCATTTTAAATTCATGACTATGAACCCCAAGTAGATCTTTAATTCTGCCAGGCAATCACACCGTCTTCTTGCTCATCCTTCCCCCACCTGAATGATTATTTCACACTTGGAACTTTTTTTCTCTCTGTCTCTCTGTCTAAGTTCCCCATCCTCATTCTCTCATGATGACCTTGCTTCATGTTTGAGTGAGTAAAATGAAGCACTCAGAAGAGAACATACAAACTGTGTGTGTGCACACGTGCACACATACACATACACACACAGTGTTTTCCTTATTCTTGATATACCCAACTCACCTCAATGATGCATATTTTCTCTAGCACATATCTTGATGAGTGGCTTATAGTAGATGCTCATTATTCAAATAATATGTGTGCATGCATATATATATGTATATGCAAATATATATATCTTGCTTTTTCCTCCTCATTGATCTTATTGCATTATGTATTACATAGAACTTTTAAAGATTTTATTGATAATCTTATACATGTATGTAATGCATTTTGATCATAATGACTTTTAAAATATTCAATTCCAGAAACATTTATTTTCACAAAGGACAATATTTTATTATTTTATTTATAGAAAATATCCAGAATAATCAAGTGTATCAAAACACAAATTAGATTAGTGGTTGCCCAGCGCTGGGGAAGATAGTGGTTTAGGGCCAGGGAACAGTTAAGGTATGTGTGACTTCTTTGGGGATAGAAGAAAAGGTCTAAATGTGTTGTGGCAATGCACAACTTCATGGATATGCTGAAAGCCTACCTCAAATGAATGAAGACTGCTTCAAGAAGGAAACATGTGGGCTGGAGAGATGGCTTAGCAGTTAAGGCTCTCATCTGCAAAGCCTAAGGACTCATGTTCAACTCTCCAGATCCCACTGTAAGCCAGATGCACAAAGGTGAGGCAAGCACAAGGTCTCACATGCCCACTAGGTGGCACAAGCTTCTGAAGTTCGACTACAGTGGCTAAGGCCCTGGCCAGCTCTCTCTCTCCCGCTCCCTCTCTCTCTCTCTCTCTAAAATAAAAAATAAGTAAAAGAAGGAAACATGTGTTCAGTGCACTGTTGGGATTTTCCCCTGGGTGTACCCTGCACATTTGATCTTAATTGCAGTCCTTTTACAAGTGAGGCAACTAAATGGTGTCTTCCTAAGGCCACAAACCTAGTAAGTGCCTGGGCCACATGTGGGTCTGGGGACAGTGCTAATCAGAGATTTGAGTTCTTGTCAGTTGAGGAGAACGTAATGTTGATTGCTTTTAGCATGTAGACTTGGCTTGAGTCACCTGTGAATCTGATGCCCTGGATTAACATGCATCTCAAACTTCTATTTGACAAGGCTTTTAATAGGGAAAAGATGAACAATGAATGGCCAAATGATAATTGCCGATGCTGGACAGTAGGTGGGTGAGGAACCCTGAGTTTATTATGCATATGTAAAGTAGAAATTTCTCGTATTCAAAGTATTTTGTTATAGTTTTTTATTTGTTTTGTTTTGTCGAGGCAGGGTCTTACTCCAGCCCAGACTGACCTGGAACTGTCTCTAGTCCCAGGCTGTCCTCAAACTTTTGCATCAGCCTCCTAAGTACTGGGATTAAGGTGTGCACCACCATCCCAAGCCTTGTTGTTAGTTTTCCTGAAGATTGGAACAGATGTTCGTAGACAAAATAGGATGAAATTATTGATTGTTTATTTGGTCATTTATTCATAAAGCATTTGCTGTTCATTAGCACTAAGCTAGGCTTACCTCAATAACTTACATTTTTTCATGAGAGAAAAGTCATCTGTACTGTATGTTTGAGTTATCTCTATCTGCAAATAATGTGAGACAAAAATGAGCTTTATTCTACAGACCTCCCCTCTGTTCATTTGTGTGCTAGTGGAGGAAAGAACAGGAACAGTTTAGGATGAGAGAGGAAGAGGACATGAGCCAACAGGACCAGAAAAGAGAGCCTGGGGTGGGAATTCTGGAGGCCTGTGGCCCAGGAGCTAGGCTCCCAGCGGACTCTTGCTTCATTCATCCTGCAGTGATTTGGTCTGGGCTTTCCCTTAGCTTTGGAAACAGGTGCTATTCCACTTACCTCTGTCTTCATCTTAAAGGAGGAAGGTTTAAAAAAAAAAAAAAAAAAAAAAACCTTCTAAATCTTACAGGTTGTTCAACCCAGTTAAGATGGAAAGAAAGCATGAGCTTTAGCGGAGGGACTGGGGGGATCCTTGACCAAATACAGTACATGGGACAATAGAAGCGGTGGAACACAGTGGCTTTGAAGTTAGATTTGTATAGGAAATAATTACTGTCATCTGTGATTGAAGTCACTGAGTGGATGGCCCTGATTTGACTATGTCTAGGTACACAAGTGTCTCTGTGTATGTTTGTCATTAAAACTACTGCATGTTTTATTGTTCTTGTAAAACAGTGTACCTGGGACATGTTTGTTGTTGTTGTTTGTTTGTTTTTTGTTTTTAGGTTCTTTCTGTGTTCATCTTCTGTGATTAATATAAAACAAAATCATTAATAAACTCAGAGCACAGGAATTGTTTGGAAAATGTTTTGTTTCTATTGTTTTGACTTTTGTAATGTTTAACTTTAGCTCAAAATATTCTCTCTAGCAGCCAAAGACTAGCATGAAAGTGAGTCTCTCCTCCAAAGAATTTAAGTATCTAAAAATAGGTTCTTAGGATAAATGTGCCTTCGTGAACGAAAATAGCATCGCAACCACAATACTATAACAAACCAAAATTAAATCAAAGCTCTAAACTTGGTGTCCCTGCTGTTAACCTCACATGTGTATAATCTGAATTTGAGACATGTCTGATACAAAATGCGTTTTATACAAGCATCATGACTTCTGGGAGAATTAGCGTGGCAGAGACAAATCAGCTTGTATAGCGTGTTTCTGGAATGTTGTTTGTGGTTCTGTAATTGAATTCTCCTGGTCTGTAGTGCACTTTGGAATTCTCCCCAGGACAGTTTATTAGTACTTGGATTTTGGTTTCAGTCTGTTTCCTTTCTCCTTTTTACTTCTAATTTCAGTGAATGCTTAGGCTGTGGAGGTTGAGGAGACCAATAGTTCCAGAAACTAAATTCTATATTTAACTGCAGACTGGGTGTGGTTCAGACAAATGGCAGTGCACACTTGCCTAGTGTTTTGCCAGTCATCAAAGCCTGGCCTGCAAGGAGCCTTCTTTTTCCTGGTCTTCTGACTCTAATAAAATATGTCACATTATTGTAATAGGAAGAAATATAGTATCTACTTTGATATCTGTATGAAGGAAACTCAGGTTTGAGCTTAAAGTAATCCTGAAGATGAGTGTTTTTGTGTAGTAACTTCCCTAAGATAGTGGCATTGTTAAGAATGATCTGGAGGGGGAAGTCTTGGGGGGGGGGGATGTGATCTCTGGGTCATTATCTTGTCCTGGCCCATTCCTGCATCCTTTTCTCTGCTTCCTAGCCACCATGATTTGAACCGTTCTGCTCTGCTCTCCAGTGACCTCCCAACCCTGATGGATTTACACCTGTGACCCCATTAAAAAAAAAAAAAAAAAAAAAAACAACTTTCTTTCCTTAAGTAGTTTCGGTCATGTATTTGGTGAGTGAGACAAGAAAAGTAACTAATACCATTTTTTTCCCCTCCCTCTTACACTCTGCTGTCTGCATGGTCTTGGTGGTTTCTTTAATTGATCATAATCTGCAACTGAAATATTAGTGTTTTTACTTATTGAAAAGTATCCTGCTCTATTTCGTTGAAAAGACAAATTGATCACAAAACTTTTTTTTCAAGCAGTTAGTAAATATTTTATAATTTCTAACAGTCCTTAAAATTCCCTGAACTGTATCACTATAATTCTAGATAATTTGTTTTATGTGGAGCCTTTGTTCCTTCTCAGGCCCTGCAGCTTTAGCAGGAAGACATTTCCCATATAAATCTTCAGGAGATAACCAGTTTAGCATGGCATGAGCAGGTGAACTTCAAGGGAGAAAGTCACCTCCATGATAATTGAGTTCTGTCAAAGGATCGGGTTCCACAGACTGAATTTTTATGCTTATCTTCCTACTCTCTCTTAATCTCTTATTTAACAATCAACCCTCAATGGTTCTGTATTTATATAATAATGAAATACTTTGAGGATGTTGCTGCCTGAAAATGGCAAAGAAGTCATTGTTCACCTACAATTTTATCAGTCTAGGAAGCTAGAATTACATCTTATAAAACGAGAAAGTCAAAACCTCATATCTTTCTACTTAGAAGGAACTGATGTTTATTTTTCATCTTGTCTCTAAAACTTTCTTTTAAAACTTGTCTCTTGACTGGAGAGATGGCTTAGCGGTTAAGGCGTTTGCCTGCAAAGCCAGAGGATCCTGGTTCAACTCTCCAGGACCCACGTAAGCCAGATGCACAAGAGGGCACATGCATCTGGAGTTCATTAGCAGTGGCTGGAGGCCCTGGCATGCCCATTCTCTGTCTCTATCTTTCTATCTCAAATAAATAAATAAATATTAAAAAGAAACACTTGTCTCTAAAACTATAAAGAAAGGTTCATTTTCATCTTTATTTTATTGTTGCTGAACTGAGTGAACTTGCTAAAGAAAATATCCCCTTCATATCAAGGATCACAGAAGCCATTTGAGTAGGAATTCAGTGAATCTTTTTTAGCTTCTTGGTATATAAGTGTGGCAACTTTTAATAAGTGGCTAAATAATAATGAATTTATTAAGTGGAAAGCTGATCAAATGACAGGTAAGGCTCATAAAAACTTGAGGGGAAAAGCCAGGCATGGTGGCACATACCTTTAATCCCAGCACTCAGGCTGCAAATGTAAGAGGATTGCTGTGAGTTCATGGCCAGCCTGGGACTGCAGAGTGAGTGCCAGGTGAGCCAGGGCTGAGAGCCTTCCTCAGGAAAAAAAAAAAAAGAAAAAGAAAAAGAGAGAAAAACTGTAGATAAAGTAATATTAGCACATGATGAAATATGTTGTCTCATCATAATAAGCAAAAAACAAACTGAGCATAGTGGCCTACTCCTATAATTTCAACACTGCTGAAGCAGGAAGATTCCCCATAAGTTCAAGGCTAGCCTTGGCAGCATAGTCAGTACCAGTTCATCCTGGACTACTATGTGAGATTCTGTCTGAAAGGATCAATAATAATAGCAATAATAATTAAATGAAGTAAAAGGCATGAGCATATGAAGATAAAGATAGAGGTAATAAAACTTAAATGACTTGTTTTAGGTGTTGGATAGTTGGTCCGTTTTTGTGTTAGCTCTTTTTTGTTTGGTTTTTATCATTACCAAGATGAATTATTTCACTGACTGCTAAGGACACTAAACCTGGTATTTTGTTTTATTTTTTTAATATTTATTTTATTTATTTATTTATTTTGTGTTTCAAGGTAGGGTCTCACTCTGGTCCAGGCTGACCTGGAATTAACTATGTAGTCTCAGGGTGGCCTTGAACTCACAGTGATCCTCCTACCTCTGCCTCCCTAGTGCTGGGATTATTAAAGGCATGCACCACCACGCCCTGCTTATTTTTTATTTATTTATTTGAAAAAGAGAGAGAGAAAGAGTGGGCACACCAGGGCATCCAGCCACTGCAAACGAACTCCAGGTGCATGTGCCACCTAATGCATCTGGCTTACGTGGGTCCTGGGGAATTGAACCTGGGTCCTTTGGCTTTGCAGGCAAGCGCCTTAACTACTAAGCCATCTCTCCAGCCTTGGAGCTGATATTTTATATGCTCCTCCAGGCCAGGGTCTGGTTAGATTCAGCAGGCCTATCCCCTGGGACGGTGCTGTGTATCAAGCCTAACATTAGTAAGTGTGAGTTAATGTTACTGAATTCAATACTTCAGTGTAGGAGAGCCTACAGCTTTAACAAAATTAGAGAATGCCATCCTATTCTTCCCCATTCAGATGTAATGGGCTCAGGTAGGGGGCCATACAGTCATGTAGCATTGTGTTGAAAGCTTCAAGGTCTTCTGCTCAACTCTACTGAAAATATTAAAAGTTACGAAAGACAGCAAGAGAAATTCCCTTCAAATACCTCAATGTTGAACCGGGCGTGGTGGCACACGCCTTTAATCCCAGCACTCGGGAGGCAGAGGTAGGAGGATTGCCATGAGTTCGAGGCCACCCTGAAACTCCATAGTGAATTCCAGGTCAGCCTGGGCTACAGTGAGACCCTACCTCAAAAAACCAAAAAATAAATAAATAAATAAATAAAATAAAATAAAATACCTCAATGTTATTTTCCCTTAGCCTGATTACTGAGTTGAGTTCCAGTGTAATGTCTGCCCTGAGGACAAAATAAATAGCTGCTCTCTGCCCTCCCGAGGCTTGCTTTGCCGTCACTGCAACCTGGGCCCACTGATTTTTCTTTCCCTTGCCTGATGTCATTGCTCTTCGAGGGTAGGAAATGCTGGGGAGAATAAACTATAAATTCTGGGATTGACAGGTACTGGAAGCTGAATTTTAAAGAGTTTATCCTCTTCCGTCTCCTTGTGGAGTGACTCAAGTGGAGCATAATGAACTTCACCTCCTGTATCTCTGCAAATAGAAGGAAGTCCTTAACATTAGACGAGACAGCAGGAGCCTGGACATGACCTCATTGCAATCCATTAGACTATTTGAGGCAGAAACAACAAAACTTCCCCACTTATTGACAGGTAAAGTTATCCCAAATCCATTTCTCATGGCCAGTAAGAGAGGAACTGTCCTTAAATGCATTGTAAAATTGGCATATTGTATTTCCTGGTTCCTTTCTGGTCACACAGAAATAGCTAAAGGAGAAATGATTATGGTGTTTTTTGGGGCAGATTAAAAGTTTTCTCCATTCTCAGGTAAATGCTTTGCCAGTAGTGTTATTTTGTATAAACAGTGTGCCCTAGTTTCTTACGTCTCTGAGCCAGTAAGTAGAGGAAGACTGCATGCTCCTCGTGCTGGTCAAGCGCACATCACAGAACTGAAGCAGAGAGGCAAACGCTGGTGTTGAATGTGATGCGTTACCAATGAGGTATAAGTAGTTTATCTGGGAACCTGAATTTTAGGTGTGTTGTAAACATTAGTACTGAAGGAGAGCAGCTTAAAGACTAACTAAAAACCCTTTATGGGAAATAAATGAGCTTTTTCTGTTTTAAAATTTTTATTTATGGGTTGGCTTTTTTTTTTTTTTTTTGAAGTAGGGTCTTGCTCGGGCCCATGCTGACCCGGAATTCACTATGTAGTCTCAGGTTGGCCTCAAACTCACAGCGATCCTCCTACCTCTGCCTCCTGAGTGGTGTGATTAAAGGCGTGCGCCACCACTCCCGGGTTATTTATGTTTTTTGAATGTACATGTGTGTGCACATGCCAGGGACTCTTGCTACTTACTGCAAGTGAATGCCAGACAATTGCCACTTTTTGTGTCTGGTTTTACACAGGTGGTTGGAGAATTGAGCCCTGGCTGGCAGGCTTTGCAAGCAAGCCATCTCCCCAGCTGTTTCTTTTTAAAACTCAAAGATGTCTGTTTCTACTTTGTCCTTATGATAGACTTAGGGATACAGTAATTAACAAGGACACATGTGGTCTTGGCTCCTATTTGTTTATTTGCACGTGTGGGTATGTGCGTATGTGTGTAGGGGGTGAGGGGTACCAGGGTCTCTTGCTGATGAACTCAGCAATTGCATAAGAGCCTTTAGTCACTGAACTGACCATGGCTCTGATAACAGTGTGTTAAGAAGTTGTTGTGGACTAAATATTCTTTTTTTTTTAATTCTAGCACTTTTCCATCTTACCTGTTCTCTTTACTTTTTGTTTATTTTTATTTATTTATTTGAGAGCGACAGACAGAGAAAGAGGCAGAGAGAGAGAGAGAGAGAGAGAGAATGGATGCGCCAGGGGCTCCAGCCACTGCAAACGAACTCCACACACATGTCCCCCTTGTGCATCTGGCTTACGTGGGGCCTGGGGAATCGAGCCTCAAACCGGGGTCCTTAGGATTCACAGGCAAGCGCTTAACTGCTAAGCCATCTCTCCGGCCCCTAAATATTCTTAATTTGTGCAGAGGTTTGCTAAGTATTTGAGGTTGGAAGATCCCAGCTGGTAGGATATGGATATAAACTTATGAGTAAATATTCTGCTTGATTGCCTTTTGGTTAAAGCTTGAATGGACTGTTGAGTGTATGGTATGGTACACTTAGAACTTTAAACTATATACTTTGAAGATTGTAGAAATCTAGATTGTCATAGTACTTTATCCAAAGTATTCTTTTTTTTGTTTTGTTTTTTTGTTTTTTTTGAGGTAGGGTCTCACTCTAACCCAGGCTGACCTGGAATTCACTGTGGAGTCTCAGGGTGGCCTCGAACTCACGGTGATCCTCCTACCTCTGCCTCCCAAGTGCTGGGATTAAAGGCATGCGCCACCATACCCGGCCCAAAGTATTCTTTTTTCACTGGTTCTTTGACAGGCCATACATTAAAATGTTCAGGCTAACCTATGGTTCTAACCACCTTGAGACTGTCATATAACTATCATGATTATACTGAGAGTAAAAACTGTCTTTGGCTTGTCATTGAAATGCCTTTGCTCTTTAGTTATCACCGACAAGTTTATTTCACTTGTTTACATTTGGTAAATAGCTATTCAGCTATGGCAATGCTAATATGATTCTATCAATATTACCAGAATTAATTTGGCTTTCACAAGGCAACTAACTGAAGACGTATTTGTCTACGTTCTGGTAGTTTGACTCCTATTGAAAATGGTAGCAAACCCAAGACACAGGAAGTATGAAGTTTGGCTTAAGTGAAGTATGAAGGACCCCAACATAATGTTATTTAAGTGTCCAGGTAAACACAGACTAGTGCATCCCCAATTCTTTACTTGGTCTCAGCCAAAAGAAACGGGTAGATGCAGTCACCACGTGGCAGCAGGAGAAGCAAATGCAGCAAGAACACGCTTGTCCAGAGACTCCCAGCCCTGCCCATCAGAGCCAGAGAAGAGCACAGGCTTAGGGCAGGGCCAAGGTTCCAGTGGAGACGGACGTTAGTTCCGGCCTATACCAGCCTCCCAACTTCCTTGGCCTTTTCCACTTCTTTTTGCGTGCTCTGCTCTTCTGTTCCTGCACTTCATTGTCTGTCACTGCAGATGAACACTCCACCCTCCACCTTCCTACCACTGCAGCCATCTACGGGCCTCTTGTAGAGCTCAGCTGTGCATCAGTGAACAATAGCTGAAGCAAAAAGAAAGGGAGGGGGGGAAGGAGGGAGGAAGGAAGGTAGGTAGGTAGGTTGGTTAAAGGCTTTGATTCTTTGTCAGGCCTCCTCTGTGGTACATCTAAATCCATGTGAAATGGGCTGTGTCATGAGATTCCATATGCATTTATGAGAGGGTTTGAAAACTCACCCATCTTTCATCTGTCCATAGGCCAGTGCTAATCTTTCTTGCCACTTTTCACAGGCTTTTCCATTCTAAAACTTTTAAGATGCTGCAAAGCCTTGAAAGTTAAACTTCTTCTACAATAGAACTCATTATATTTGAACTTTTCCCTTTACGCAAACCTTTCAAAAGAATACTATGGAGCAAGCCATTATTTATTTTCCTAAGTCTGTAGAATTTTTTTTTAAGTGCATTTATTTAAAAAAGGCATCAGTGTACTGGTGTCCTTTGTTTGTTGAACTCTAATATATTTGCAAACAAACTTTTTATGTATACTTGGGGCCAAAAGACATTAAGGCAAGCTAAGAAACCTTGTGATTTAAGAATAATTATGTATAATTTTATTTCCCTCAAATGTTAAGGCAAATCCTGTATGTTCAAATATCATTTTAAATTATAAAAAGTTATATGCTTAATATAAGTAGAAAATAAAACCTATTCCATACTATCACTTGCTGATAATCATTGTTAACATTTGGTATGAGTTTTCAGTCATATCTCTGTGTGTTATAAGCAAAAGAGACATGTACTGGATGTATAATTTTATATTTAATATCATTTATGTGACCTTTGGATCCTTTATATCTGTATTAAGAATATACTGTAGGCTATGGGCATTTTGGTTGGCTACTGTCCCTCTTGTCCTCTCGGCCTACCTTCATAACTGATTATGTCCCCAGTTTGTACACAGAGAATGACAAAGAAGAAAGTATTTTGAGAAGCAAACTGGTTGGATTTGAGGGGATATGTGTGTATGTGTTGAGACAGTAACTCACTATATATTTCAGGCTGGCCTTGAACTGCTGATCCTTTGGCCTCAGCCACCCAGATGCTGGGATTACATGCGTATACCATCATATCCAGCTGAGAAGCAGTATTTAAAGTAATCAGAAGTAGATTTTCATAATATCTCATAGGCCCATTTGTTCTTATTTTAGATACATCTTTATTAGAATATGTATACATTGTAAGCTATTTAGAAGCCATGAGATATAAAGAAAATATTACTTCCATTTACAAATAAACTATTATAAGCCTATGAGTTGTCCAATATTTCATAGGCTTACAATAGTTTATTTGTAAATGTCTTGCTTTGTTTACTGTTGTTCTATTATTATAAATGTATTAGAATAACTCTTACATGTGGTTTTATAATTTGCTTTTTTAAAATGATGTTTTCCCATAATGAAACACTCTTTGAAACCATGACAATTTCAGTAGCCCTTTCTTCTTCAAATGGCTATATCATAGTTTAATCATTTCTATTTAAACATTTAAATCATTCCAATGTTGCCATGTTAAATAGAACTGACCAAAAAACCCTCTGTACTTACCTCTCATCCTATGAATAATGAGGACTGGAGAGATGGCTTAGCACTTAAGGTACTTGCCTGAGAAGCATAAGGACCCAGGTTTGATTTCCCAGTACCCACGTAAACCAGATGCACAAGGTGGCGAATGCATTTGGAGCTCCTTTACAGTGGCTAGAGGCCCTAGCATGCCCATTCTCTCTCTCTCTCTCTCTCTCTCTCTCTCTCTCTCTCTCCCTCCCTCCCTCCCTCCCTCTCTCTCTCTAACTTTTTCTCTCTCAAAGAAATAAATAAAACATTTTTAAAAATAATAATGATGCATTTGTAGATGGTGAAGGAGGCCAAAAAAATGACATCACAATAGAAGAGGACTGGGCTAGGGCGATGAGTCAGCAGTTAAAAACACTTGTTTGCAAGCCTGCTGGCCCCAAGTTCAATTCCCCAGTACCCACAGAAAGCCAGATGCGCAAAATAGTGTGTGTGTCTGGAGTTAGTTTGCAGTGGCAAACCCATATACACACACACTTACATGTACAAAAATAAATAAAGATTTTTAAAAAAATGGAAGAGGCTCTAGTGGGAAAGATAAAGAGATTTTATGGAAGAGGGATGGCAAGGAGGAACAAAAGAAAATAATGGGAGGGGATTATGATCAAAATACATTATATGCACATATAAATATTATATACATGTATGAAGAATGTCAAGAAAAAGGTTTTTTGTTTGGTTTTTGTTTTTGTTTTGAGGTAGGGTCTCACTCTAGCCCAGGCTGACCTGGAATTCACTATGTAGTCTCAGGGTGGCCTTGAACTCACAGCAGTTCTGTTCTCCTACCTCTGCCTCCCAAGTACTGGGATTAAAGGCATGCACCACCACGCACAGCAAGAAAAATTTTTTGAAAGAATGGAACTCAGGAAAAAAATACTGATGATGCATTCAACTGTATGAGCCTCATCAGTGGCGGTGGTCTTGAGCATGGCTGCTGGTGTCCCCACAGCCAATGAGTAGTGGCTTGCTTGCCTATTGGGTGTGTGAAAAGCAATATTTTTGTCTGCATTTAAATTATTATTATTAATTTTTTTAGAAAAAGAGAGAGAAAATTGGCACCCCAGGGTCTCATTCACAGCCATTGAACTGCAGATGCTTGTGCCACCTAGTAGACTTGTGTGACCTTGTGCTTGCCTCATCTTAGTGCGTCTGGCTTACATGGGATCTGGAGAGTAGAACATGGGTTCTTAGGCTTCACAGGCAAGCACCTTAACTGCTAAGACATCACTGTAGCCCATTTAAACTTTTTATTATAAGTAAGGCTAAACATCTTTACATGTTTATTACTCATTCATACTTTTATCTTTCCTTATTCTATTCTTTTACCCATTTTACTCTCAGATGTTTCTATTTTCTTATTGACTTATATATAAACTCTTTATAGAGATTGTTACTATGTAATATATTTGCATGTACTTGTAATCTAACTTATTTTTCACTTAAATATAAATTCTGTGTGTGTACACATGTACGTTTGTATGTGGGTGCGTGTGCAGGTGTGTGTGGATGCATGTGGAGGCCAGAGGACATTGGTGTGGTTCCTTAGCACCATCAACTCCTTTGAGATAGTCTGCATTGACCGGAACTCACTTAATTATCCTAGACAAGCTGGTCAGCAAGCCCCACGAAGCTGCCTGTCTCCAGCTCCATGGCACTGGGGTTACACACTGTACTTGCGAGGCAGACACTACGGATTGAGCCATCTCCCAACCCCCAGGGCTGTATTTTTGTGTGACTAACTCCATCACTTACTCAGAAGTTGTGTTTTTTTTTTTTTAATGACTTCACTTTTATTCAACCCTAATGTTTTTAAGTCATAAGAGAAGGATATAATTTAGCCTTATTTTCCAGATAGTGTTTTCTGTTCTTCCTTGGGTTTGAGGTTTGTTCTTTCTTGCATGTAAGGTTATTTTGTTAGTTGGTTCTGTTGATAACTGTCAATTCTTCAATTTTCTGATTACCACTATAATTTCATAATAGCACAAGGCATATTCATCACTGTTTTCATCTGTTTTTTCCAGGTAAAAATTAAAATTGTATTGTTAACTCCCACTAACTAAGAAAAAAGAAAGAAAAATTGTGTTTAACTTGATTGAGATATATTAAGCCTAAGAACTTATTTGGGGGAGGGCTGATATTTTATACTATTCTAGGAATGCATTATGTACCTCTTCATTTCTCTCTCTCTCTCTCTCGCTCGCTCGCTCGCTTGCTCACTTGTTTGCTTGCTTTAAGGTTTTTTTTTTTTTTTCTTAGACAAGGAGACAAGGGTCTCACAGTAACCCAGACTGGCCTCAAACTCACTATATATAACTCTATACTGACCTCAAACTCATGACACTTCTTTGCCCAATTCTCCATGTTTTTCTTCTTGGGCATTTTTATTTTATTTTAATATTTTTATTTATTTATTTGCATTTTAAGAGACAGACACAGAGAGTAAGAGGGTGCCGCAGGGCTTCTAGTCATTGCAAATGAACCTCCAGATGAATGAGCCACTTCGTATATGTAGCTTTACGTGGGTACTGGGGAATTGGACTCAGATCCTTAAGCTTTGCAGGCAAATACCTTAACTGCTGAGACACCTCTTCAGCACTATCTTTATTTTAATTTTTACTTGCTCTAAGGAATAGGTGCCCATTTTCTATTCTAATCTATGTTACACATGGAAAAGTTTGGGTCTTTTGTTTTTGATTTGTATTTATCAAGGATAGAATAATGTTTTAAAAATCTGTATACAATGTCAAATGGATACATTTAATTAGCATAATGAGAAAGGTTTTAGTTTTTTGTCTGCAAAAATAAATAAGCAAAAAAGAAAAGTTTTAATTGGTTTGTTGCTAAACATCATTTCACATTTTGACACTCTCAAATAGATGGGACAGTTAAGTTTCTGTGTGTGTGTGTGTGTGTGTGTGTGTGTGTGTGTGGTTAATGCTTCCTTCTTTGCTGCTTCTGAAAACAAGTCTTCTGCACTGCAGTGATGTACTTGGTGATGGAGAGAACCACAGTGAATTGTAGATGGTGTGAGGTGTCTGCAGTACGGAAGCTTGGCTATTTCAGATAACTGGGATGGTGAGATGGAAGTATCCCTTCCACGGAGCTGGGCTGCATGAAGGCATGGGGTGAAATGTCCCTGCATACGGCATCGTCCCTTGCTTAGAGCCAGTCTGTCTTTTCTTCCTCACCAACACACAAAAGGAGGAATGCTCTGCCTTCGATTTTCGTAGACTGAAGTGTTATTGAAATGAAAGTGCTTCAAGGACATTTCCATTTGTTACTAGCTTATGGCTTTTCATCTCCTGTAAATTATTTTGCCACTTTTCATTTTAATTCTTTTCTGTCATTGTGTAGCAAAATGATCATTTGGTTTCTTCTCTGTGAAACTGTGCGCTAGTGGAGTCCTCAGCTGACGGTGTCCTTTGTCTGTGTAAGTGCAGTGGCCTCAGACCATATCATCACTTTCCATTGCTACCTGTAGACTTCAGTTCGCATTTCTTTTCCCTTTTTGTATTATAAAATATGGCTATAAATATTCTTCTGTGTAACAGAAGTGTGTGTTGGATCCAGAGTTTCATTTCAGTTCCCTTTTGGAAACAACAGCCAAGCTCTCCTACAGTAGAAATACCTGTTCCTTCAACGTAATATATAAAATACTAAGAGATTAATAATAAATAAAAAACAAACACTATTCTGATGCAATTATATTCAACTATACCTTGGGCTAAAAACATCAAACATATTTGTTTTTCTTTCTTTCTTTTTTTTTTTTTTTCTTTTTTTTCTTTTTTCGGGTTAGGGTCTCACTCTAGCCCAGGCTGACCTGAAATTCACTATGGAGTCTCAGGGTGGCCTCGAACTCATGGTGATCCTCCTACCTCTGCCTCCCAAGTGCTGGGATTAAAGGCATGCGCCACCACGCCCAGCTCATCAAACATATTTGGAGAAAATAACATACAAGGTAAAACCCTAAAACTGGTTTGCTCCTAAAAGAAGTGATTCTGGGTTTCCCTAAAAGCCTTGCCTGTAACTACTGTTTCCCTTATCACTTTTATTTCCTTCTTTTATTTGTTCCTTAAAATATTCCTATCTGCACATGCGTAGAGCAGACACTTGTTAGCTTCTGTCCATGTCAGCCAGTACTTACCTGGCTGCTTTCTGGGTAGTTAGAGATTCCCTCCACTTACGCTCCTCGCTTGGTGACTGGTCAGGGCCTTGGCTATTTTCTCCTCTGATGCTTCATGGTTTGAGAGCATGATTGTTTTTCACAGAGTACACAGGGGAAAGCTGAAGGATTTTTGTTGTCACTAAATTCAGATGAATCGACAGCATGATGTGATCTTAGAACACAGGACATTACTGTACCAAAGGGGACACGTTGTGGGAATGAGGTACAAGTTCCTCAGGTATTTTAGATGTCAGTCCATTGTCAGACATGGTGTATGCCTGTGCTTCCCCAAATTCTGTGGGTTGTCTGTTGCTTCTTTCACTGTAGAAGCTTATTAGTTTGATGTATTTTTCTATTTTCCTTTATTTCTTGATCTACTTGGAATCTTGGTATCCGGTTCATCAGGAAAACAGCACCCTTGTTTGTTTCGCCAATTTTTCTTAGTTTCAGCTGGGGCCCTTTTGAGGTATGATGGGGTGGCTCTCTCCTTAGGATCTACATCTATCTTTCTTTCCCCGGGATTTGCAGCACAGCTAGGCGGTCACCATCTTGGCCGGAAGTCTGTTTCTAGTATCTTATGGTTTTTGAGTCCTTAGTCCATTCTGAGTAATATTTAAACTGACGGGGATCTTCACGTAGCTATCCAATTTCCCCTGCAGCATTTATTGAAGACACTAATAAGCACACGGATTCACATCTAGGCTTTCTATTCTGTTGCATGCTGTATGACTGTTTCATGCCAGTGTCATGTTGTTTTAATTACTACAGTGTAGTGGATTGAATGTGAATGTATGTCCCCATAGCCTCAGGGAGTTTTGATTAAGATTAAGCTTCCTACTTAAGTCTCCATCAGCCTGCTGTGAAAGAGGTATGCCACTGAGGGTGGATCTTTTAGTCCCGCCTTATTAGGTGTACAAAGAGCTGGTTGGAGTTCTGGCTGTTAGGTGGTATTTCTGTGCTATGCTTCTGTGGAGATGAGTCATCTTCCACCATTGATGCTGTTTCCCCTGGATTCTGTAAGCCTGAAAAAAACCCTTTCCTGCCGGGCGTGGCGGCGCACACCTTTAATCCCAGCACTCGGGAGGCAGAGGTAGGAGGATCGCCGTGAGTTCAAGGCTTCCCTGAGACTCCATAGTGAATTCCAGGTCATCCTGGGCTAGAGTGAGACCCTACCTCAAAAAAACAAAACAAAAAATACCTTTCCTTCCATAAACTGCTTCTGGTCAGGTGTTTGTCCCAGTAACGATAAAAGTAACTGCAACATATAGTTTTGTAGAATCTTTAAACATGATTTGCCAGAAATAGTATGGACATGCCAGGCTTCTTGCCACTGTAAACAGACTCCAGATGTACATGCCACTTTGTGCATCTGGCTATACCTTGAATCTATAGATAGCTTTAGCTGGTATGGATATATTACCACAGATGTCTTTCCTCTGCTGGTGTGTCCTCCTCAATTTCTTAATTTTTTTTTTTTGTTGCTTTTTTGTTTTTTGGTTTTTTGAGGTAGGCTGACCTGGAATTCACTCTGTAGTCTCAGGCTGGCCTCGAACTCACAGCGATCCTCCTACCTCTGCCTCCAGAGTGCTGGGATTAAAGGCGTGCACCACCACGCCCGACTCCTCAATTTTTTTCATGAGAGTTCTGTAGTGTTCACTGAAGAGATCTTCTAACCTCTTTGGGTGTTTTCCCAGATGTTTATTTATTTCCTTTTAGCCATTGTAATAGGATTGCTTTCTTGATTTTCATTTTGAATAATTTGCTATTGACGTATAGCAGTGCAACTGATTTTTGTATCTGCAACTTTTCTGAATTCACTGATTCTCGTAGTTTTTGGTGGAGTCTGTGTGGTTTTCTGTAGAGGTCTGTTATCTGTCAGCAGTGTATATCTGAATGCTTTTCCTGTTTGGATGGCCTTGATTTCCTCCTCTTCATGACAGTTCTGACTTCTGCAGAGTGTTTCAGCTTGTCCCGCTCTGTATAGTAGCTGTTGGCTTGTTATATTACCTTAAATAGCAGAGATACAAGTTTGCAGCACGAAAGGATGCTGGGATGTTTACTAGAGCTCTTTTCTGTATCTGGTGAAGCGATCATATGACTTTTGTCCATTCTGTGGGTGGGCTGTATCGTGTTTATTGAATTGTACATAGTAACTATTCCTTCATCCTTAGGATGAGCCCTACAGGATTTGTTGAATCATCTTTTTTATTTGGGGGTGGGGGTGTGGTATGCATGTGTGTGCGTGCCCCGTGTGCACACTGCCAATAGCAGAGGAAGACACTGAGTGTCCTCCTCTATTGCTTTTCTGCCTTATTTCCTTGAGACTGAGTCTCACACTGAGCCTGGAGTTCCTCGTTTGTTCTGTTAGACTGTCTGACCAGTGGCCCCAGTGATCTTCATCTCTCCACCCTACTCAGTGCTGGGGTTCACGGGCATGTGTAGGAATGCTTGGCTTTTTTGTGTTTCATTGTTGTTGTTTTGGTTTTTCGACGTAGGGTCTCACTGTAACCCAGGCTGTCCTGGAATTCACTCTGTAGTCTCAGGGTGATGCTTGGCTTTTAACACTGGTTTTGGGAAATCAAACTCAGGTCTTTATGCTTGCATAGCAAGTGCTCTTACCCAATGAGCCATCTCCTCAGCCCAAAAAATCGTTGATTTTAACGTTTTATTTATTTATTTGCAAGCAGAGAGAGAGAGAGTATGTGTGTGTGTGAGACAGGAGACAGACAGAAAAAAATGGGCATGCCAGGGCCTCCGGCCACTGCAAACAAACTCCAGATGCATGCACCACTTTGTGTTATCTGGCTTTACATGGGTACTGGGGATATTGAACCTGGGTTGTTGTTGGGCTTTATAGGCAAGTACCTTAACCACTGAGCCATCTCTCCATCCCCCCCAGAAAATGTTTTTTAAAGATTTTTTTTATTAAGATTTTTAATTTTTTAATTTAGTTGAGAGAGAAGGAGATTGAGAATGGGTGTGCCAGGGCCTTCAGTGGCTGTACATGAGCTCCAGTTGCATGTGCCAACTTGTGCATCCGACTTACGTGGGACTGGGGAACTGAACCTGGGTTCTTTGGCTTTGTAGGCAAGTGCCTTAACTACTAATCCATCTCTCCAGCCCCCCAAAGTCTTTTATTGTGCTGTTAAATTCATTTTGGTAGTATTTGTTGAAGATTTATTTTGCATCTGTCAGTCTGTGGTTTACTTTGTTGTAATTCTATTGTCTGGTTTTGATATCAGAATGCTAGCCTTGGAAAATGAGTTTGAAAGAATTCATTCCTCTTCAAATTTGGGGGATAATTTTTTAAAAATGGTATTGGTTCTTTAAATGTTGACCAGAATGCAACCATGAAGATGGGCTCTATATTTCATAATCATAATTAATAGGTATTTATTTAATAGAGAAGAAGGGGTTACTGTTTCATGAGGCTTAAAGATTATATGAATAAATTCTTACTTTCTAGAGCCTTTATTTAGAAAAAGTTACTGAGGGTTTTTTTTTTTTAAGTCTGATCTTCATTTTATATAGTTAGATCCTGAAAAATGCAGATTAAACATTAATTTTAAAACTTCAACTCAGTACAAAAAAACATTACATATGTCATGAATAATTGCAAATTTTAAATTGGGTTCCAAAAATAATATGGCTTTATTCAGTACAGCAGCATTCACAATACTGGTACTTCCTACCTGGTCTGCATCCACTTCCAAAACATTAATGTTTCCAGAATCATTTACATTCATCATCAAGCTGGATTTTAATTATTCCAGGGGTTTCCTGTGTTCCTCTCTTCATTTCAGAAATTCAACAGAAAAGTGTATAAGTCAATCTTAATTGTTTCCTGACTTTCCCTACCCCTACCATCTTCACTCCCAGAGACAGCGATTTGCGGGGAGGGGCATGTGCATGTGTATGGTGTGGTGTGGTGTGGGGGAGGGGAGGAGTGTATACACGTGCTTGTACTCATGTGGTAGCCTGTGTGCTGCCTGCAGAGGCCAGAGGAAAACATTGGGTGTCCCCCCACCCTTTGCTCATCTACCTTTTTTCCTGGAGATGGAGCCAGCCATTGATTCTGGAGCTTGCCATTTTTCAAGGGGCCTGGGGATCCTCCAGTCTCTGCTTACGCAAAGGACTGAGGTTACAAAAATGTGTGTGGCCATGCCCTACTGTTGACATAGGTGCTGAGGAATCAGATTTAGGGCTCTTTGGGCCTTCATGCTTCTGCAGGAAGAGCTCTTAACTGCTAAGTCATCTCTCCAGCCCAAAGATAATGATTTCTAACCAAGTCTTATGTGTTGTTCAAGACCTGTTTTGCAGTACCACATGCCTATAATTATAGAACATAGGAGGTGGAGGCAGGAGAATCAAGAATTCAAGGCTAGCCAGGACTAGATGAGAGAGAGAAAAAGAGGTAGGGAGGGAGGGGAAAGAGGGAGGGAAAGAAAGAAAGAGAGAGAGAGAGAGAAAGAAGAAAGAAAAGACCAGTTTTGCAGTAACTCTACCTGCAGCTGTTAGCAGTTGGTGTTCCAAGTTATCATCTCTTCTGGAGGCCTCCACACTGAGTAGGCCACGCCGTTGTTCATCTTCTTGCCTTGTCAACACTAAGGATGAAGAATGTGGATGAGGTTGAGTCTGTCTTACACTCTGGCTTCAGGTGGCTTTCTGAGTAGTGGGAGGGGAAGGTCAACACGATGAAAGAGAGGTAAGGGAGGAATAAATGGCATGCTGTAGTACTCACAGGGTAAAGAAGACTCATTTGCCTGGCACGAGATCATATTTGAGCTGTGTCCTGAAAGATAGGATTTGCTTTGGGGAAAAAGCCAAAGACAGATGTAGTGGCAGGAGCCCGGCGCAGAGGTATGGATAGTACAAGATGATTCCATTTTCCTAGATTGTAGCACGCATATGCAGGGTCAGGAGCAGAGAAAGATGCACCGGAAGGAGGAGGAGGCCTCTGAACACCTCCACAATAAACCTTTGAGAATTTTTGAGCAGGATAGTGGTGTGACTTAGCGTACACACTGGGAATGTTAGACACATGGGAGTGGCAGGCCCAGGCTTTGCAGTCATTTGGATAAAAAGTTATCATAATGAGGAATAGTGGCCATAGAGTTGTTGCTTAAATGGAACCTTGGGTCTTAGCAGCTAATGTAGTCCACCCAGTCTAACAAAGCCTTGATTGTAAAACACACCTTACTTTTTGTGCCAGTGAGCCAGTGGGGAGAGGGCGGGGGAACACTGCTAATTAATTTTAAGACACTACCAGTCTGATTTCAGAGATCATAATGAAGAAATGTGCATCATAAAATCAGTGGAATAGGGTCATTACATTGGCATAGAGAAAAGCTGAGAAATACAAGAAAGAAATTGAGAAAATGACAAAAAGGGGGTATAATCAAAGAAGAAAGTAGAGAAATTGACCTTGAAAAGGGAGACAATGCATATTTTCTCTGCTATGAGACAAGGAATAATGGTTCAGAGAGATTTAGAAGTAGAGAAGCTTAAAAAAAAATTACCCATAATAGCCGGGCATGGTGGTGCACGTCTTTAATCCCAGCACTCAGGAGGCAGAGGTAGGAGGATTGCCATGAGTTCGAGGCCCCCTGAGACTACATGGTGAATTCCAGGTCAGCCTGGGCTAGAGTGAGACCCTACGTCGAAAAACCAAAGGAAAAAAAATTACCCCTAATGATATTAAACAATGTCCCTCTTGGTAAAAGAGAAGGCAAGGTAGTCTACAGAAACAGTGACAGTAGTGGGTTTGAGGGCATGAGACTTCACTTTAGTGAGTGACAGGGTTTCAGGTGAAAAAATTTCCATCTGAAATGGATTACCCAGTCCAGATTGTAAAGTAGGAATGTGTAAAGAAGCCAGTTGGTCCTCTTTTATGACTTGGTACCCTGGGAGGAGGATGAGGGGAAAATGGAAGGTGCTTTCTGGAGGCTAGGAGACCTCTGGATAGCTGTGGTAGACCAGAAAGCTCCACAGTCCAGGCTTCTCCTCAGAGGCTGTGTTGGTTTGGCTTGTCATGGGGTTTAGCAAGAAATGAGAGGTGAGGCCAGAGGAGAAGTCATAAACAGATTGATTTATTTTTTATTTTATTTTGTTTTGTTTTATTTGGTTTTTCAAGTAGGGTCTCGCTCTAGCCCAGGCTGACCTGAAATTCACTATTTAGTCTCAGGGTGGCCTCGAACTCACTGTGATTTATTTTTGATTGAGAAGAGAGGGAAGGAGAGAGGGAAGTAGAGAACTCAGAAATTAGTCATGCAGGTCAAGTGGGAGCACAGTGTCTAGAAGATGAGGCTGTGTTATCCTTCTAAAGCACACATGGGTTTCTATCTCTGTGTAGCCTGTAAACTTCGCAGACTCTCCATTTACTTGAGGACTGAGTCTTACCTCTTAAAGTTCAGACAAGTCTCATCACAAGATGGCTCCATCGTGCCCTTCCAGATAATCTCTCCTCCTTTCCTGCCACGAGGCCCAGGTTCTAGCCACTGAAGGCGTCTCAGTGCCCAGAACCCTTAAGGCTTTCCTCTGCCAGCTCATGCACGTGCCGTTCCACCTGAAAACCTGCCCATCCTCAAGACCCAGCCCACGTGTCACTTTGAGTCATCTCCAGGCTCCCGCCCATGACCCTGAGCACACCATAGTACTGCCCACTGGTCCCATGGCTTTTCACCACAAATATATACACACACACACACACACACACACACACACACACTTTTTTTGTTTTTGTTTTTCGAGGTAGAGTCTCACTCTGGTCCAGGCTGACCTGGAATTCACTATGTAGTCTCAGGGTGGCCTCAAACTCACGGCGATCCTCCTACCTCTGC
Source organism: Dipus sagitta (assembly GCA_036346955.1). NCBI lineage: Eukaryota > Metazoa > Chordata > Mammalia > Rodentia > Dipodidae > Dipus > Dipus sagitta. The sequence continues at coordinate 12,180,265 of CM070783.1, read as the reverse complement.
CTCCCGAATGCTGGGATTAAAGGCGTGTGCCACCACGCCCGGCTGTCACCACAAATATATTAATGTAGCTGTTTCGTTCTGCTAGACCATGGATTCCTTGAAGCCAGGAACTGCCTGAGTCTTGTCTTTCCCCCCAGCATCAGCAGTATGTCAGGTAATTCATAGCTGCTTGTTGTGGAATTTTGAGGGAACAGAGTCGTCAGGGCATTCTCGTGTTGCTGTGCGTCAGGTCTCCTGGCTGCCTTGGTGGAAGCTGGGCTGTGGTCATGGAGGCTGAGAGGGATCTGAGATTCTGCCCTGCAGTAAGATTCAGGTGATGCCCATGCTGCGGCCTCGTGGCACTCACCCTGGGTCATGTCAGCCCAGGTCACTAGCAAAGACCATGAAAGGGATAGTCACAGAGGAGCTTGAGCACAGTAACTTGGAAAGTCTTCAGAATTAACATGGGTATCCCCAAAATGGTCCCAGAATATCATGCAGGCAGAGATGCTTAATCCATGGGGAAACTTAAAGAAAATGTACAAACATCATCCCACTAAGCCCCTTCCCAACAAAGAACAATCAGTATCTTAAACCTGATGAGTATTCTCCCAGTGCTCATCTGTGGAAACCGGCGCACACGGAGATAGGAGCCTTAATCCTGCTGTGGTGTTTTTGCTTCAACGCTGTTGTGCGGTGGTTTTTCTCACTTGAGATATGTCATAAACATCCATCTGGGACAATGGGCAGAGCTCTCACTGTGGTCATTCTCCCTGGTCATTCTAAAAGAGCTGTGTATAAATATAGCTGTCCCATAATTTGTTCTGACATTTTCCTGTTAATGGACAGTTGGGTAATTTCCAATTTCTGCTATTACAAACAACATGACCTGTTGTTACCAGAGTCTCAGTAACAGGACTGTGAGTCTAATTAGTCATTCATATCAAAAACAACTTAAATGTTTTCTACAAGTATAAGTTGTACATTGAGAATATTTCCTCATACCTTTGCCCTCCCTTTTCTCCTCTTCCTGTTCTCCCCTTTGTCCCTTAAACAGTTGAACTTTATTTCACATATGTGCACATGTGACTTTATGTATCTGTGTAAAACCTAGTAACTACAAGTGAGAGGAAACATATTTGTCTTTCTGAGACTGGCTTTAGTGTGATGGATCTCCAGTTACATTCATCAAACAAAACTTGTATATCAGTGACATCTTTTTTATTTTTTTAAATACTTTTAATTGTTTCTTATTTATTTATCTGAGAGCAAGAAAGAGAAAAAGAGGCAGATAGAGAGAATGGGTGCACCAGGGCCTCAAGCCACTGCAAATGAACTCCAGAAGCATGTGCCACCTTGTGCTTCTGGCTTATGTGGGTCCTGGAGAATCAAAACTGGGTCCTTCAGCTTCGCAGGCAAGCACCTTAACCGCTAAGCCATCTCTCCAGCCCATCAGTGACATCTTTTAATGACCCACAGTCCTGGGCTGTATCCTGAAAGCCACTAGTCACATGTGAACATTTAAATTAATTAATTAAATTAAAGCAATTAAACCAGGTGCAGTGGCACACACCTTTAATCCAGCACTTGGAAGGCTGAGGTAGGAGGATCACTGTGAGTTTGAGGCCAGCCTGAGACTACATAGTGAATTCCAGGTCAGCCTGGACTACAGCGAGACCCTATCTCAAAAAAAAAAAAAATATATATATATATATATATATATATATATATATATATATATAGTAGAAATTAAATAAACGGTGAAAAGCTGTTCCTTCCATGCTCTCATTTCCAGTGCTCAGTAGGATATGAGCAGCAGCTACTATACTGAAAAGCATCGAGGAGAACACTTATCCTATGGAAATTTCTATTGGACACGATGGACTGGTCACCCAAATGTTACATGTTACAATGTTTTCACGAGAACATTTTAAAAAGTGAAAAGTGTGGGCTGGAGACATGGCTTAGCAGTTAAGCACTTGCCTATGAAACCCAAGGACCCCGGTTCGAGGCTTGATTCCCCAGGACCCACGTTAGCCAGATGCACAAGGGGACGCACGCGTCTGGAGTTCATTTGCAGTGGATGAAGGCCCTGGCGCGCTCATTCTCTCTCTCTCTGTCTCTATCTGCCTCTTTCTCTCTCTCTCTCTCTCTGTCACTCTCAAACAAATAAATAAAAATGAAAAAAATGAAAAAATGAAAAAAAAAAAAACGTGTGTCTTGTCTTGCTTCTCTCTGCAGTTACTTCAACGAGAATCAATACCCAGATGAAGCAAAGAGAGAAGAAATTGCCAACGCTTGCAATGCAGTTATACAGAAGCCAGGTAAGGAGGCGAGCCTAGCTCTGTCCTCTGGTCAGTGCCCAGTCGCATCCAGCAGTTAGGATACTAAATTGTCTTCTACTTGCCCCAGGTCAGTGTCTCAGTTCAGCCAACAACTTCCTTCTATACAGGTCCCTGCCACATCCTCTCCCAACAGTATTTCTGAGGGATGCTATTATAGTGCTGAGAATCAAGTGTTCGCACACAATGGGGCATTTCTAGGGAGAGACCCTCCGTGAGAGGCCTTGCTGAAAAAATTTTAATGTATAGATTCCTATTTTTCAAAAATTTAGCATAAGCCAGGCATGGTGACACACACCTTTAATCCCAGCACTTAGGAAGCAGAGGTAGGCAGATCACTGTGAGTTTGAGGCCAGCCTGGGACTACAGAATGAGTGACAGGTCACTCTGGGCTAAAGTAAGACCCTACCTCAAAAAAAAAAAAAAAATTGACATAAATAGCTTAGTGTGGTGGTACACGCCTTTAATCCCAGCATTTGGGAGGCAGAGGATCACTGTGGGTTCAAGGCCAGCCTGGGCTAGAGTGAGACCCGAGCTGAAAAAAAATAAGCATAAGTATACCAATCCCAAAATAATTATAACTTTTGAAATATTTACTCAAGTTTTAGAAATAAAAAGATTTAAATTGATTTGTAATAACTGTAAAGCTCTCTGATCCTGTATTCCTTTCCAAGGGAAGGGTGCCTGGCCTTTACTTCTTCCCACACTGCTTACTGACAAAATCTAACACCGTTTTGAAGTCTTTGGTCTTATGCAAGTCAAATGAGCCACTTTACTGCTTCCTATGTATTTTATTCTATGCATACTTCACAGATTTTGCCACAAGGGCTGGAGGGATGGCTTAGCAGTTAAGGCATTTGCCTGCAAAGCCAAAGGACCCAGGCTCCATTCCCCAGGACCCACGTTAGCCAGATGCACAAGGGGTGCAGTGGATGGAGGCCCTGGTGTGCCCTCTCTCTCACTCTCTCTCTCCCTCTTTCTCTGTCAAATAAATAAATAAATAAAAATTAAAAAATAATTTTGCTACAAAAAAACTATTCAGTTAAGATAATCCAGCTGATTTCCATGTGGTCACTTATTTTGATTGGCTTAAAGACATGCAAAAGTATCAAAGTTTTATAACAATGAAGCAATAATTTATGCTTTCTTATTTAGAAACCAGGCTTCTAGCAATATCTGCCCCATACACTCAGTACACGCATATATAGAGTGAGAAATAAGTAACCTGCTTTACACACACCGGATCTCTCCGCAGGACTCTGAGCTCCCTCTGTGTTGTCAAGACCATAGCGATTCTATTGACTGGTTTCTCTAGCCATTGTGGATTAAAAGCAGAAAAGAGGAGGGAAGGGGGGAATGATGCAGGTGGGTCCTCATTGGCCAGCTGTAAGTCTAAGATGCACTGAGAGTGCTGAGGATTCAACAGTCACAGTGCCGCATGGTTATTGGGCCTGTGGCATTCATAGCAACACGTACATGCTATCTTCTGTTTTGAGATATCGGCAAACAAGCTCATATAAGGCTCTAAAGATGTAAGTTTTTGTTATCTGTATATTTCATAATGAAGCATTCATTCCTCTAGTGTGGTGCTAGGTAAACAAGGCCTCTGCAGAGCTGCCATGGGAACTCCGACCTGACACCCTGGTCAACGAGCTGTGGAGGTCTTTAACACTGTATATGGCTTTCTGAATTGACGTGTAATGTGTTATTGCTTGCTAGTTGTATATTTGCTTATGTATATATGTAATTTCTTATGTAATATATATATGATATATATATTACATAATAATATATATAATATGTAATGTAATAAGTTAAGCATGTCCATGGTACTAATTAATGGTTAAAAAAAAGTCTACCAAATCTGTTATTTTCCAGTAAACAGAATCAAAAGCAATTTTTAACCATTAAAAGTATTATTTCTTAAGACATGTTCATTCTTGAGTCCAAAGTATAGGTTACCTGAATTTTATTGCATGCATTCACAGGCAAAAAGCTGTCTGATCTGGAACGAGTTACCTCCCTGAAAGTATATAATTGGTTTGCTAACAGGCGGAAGGAGATCAAGAGGAGAGCCAATATTGGTAATGTATCAGACAGACTGCTTTCTCTATGAGAAAGTAAAAAATGTGTTTAAGAGACTTCAGCTTATGACCTGTGAGTCTAACTCTTAATGTTAACAAGAATCACCCTTATATTTTCACTCTTTGTACTGACAACAACTGGTTATTATTATTTACCCTATTTTGTATTATGATAATGATATCATTGTTATATATAAAGCTCATTGTTCCTAATGCTCTAGAAGGAATAATAAATAGAATTAGCTCCTGAGCAACTGCCCACTCCTGTGCATGTATTAAAGATCCTTGGAGGAATTGTGACAACCCATGCTGTTTGTCATTGCTGGGCTGCAACTTAAACGTGAGAACAAACGAGACGCACAGCGACAGGCAGTGGCAAGGAGCGTATAAGAAGTGTGAGTTCTGCCAGGCGTGGTGGCGCACTTGGGAGGCAGAGGTAGGAGGATCACTGCGAGTTCGAGGCTACCCTGACACTACATAGTGAATTCCAGGGCAGCCTTCTGGACTAGAGTGAATCCCTACCTTGGAAAACCAAAAAAAAAGGTGTAAGTTCTGGGGGCCAGGAGAGGTCTCAGTGGTTAAAGTGACTTGCAAAACCTGCCTGCCCGAGTTCATTTTCCCAGCACCCACATAAAGCCAGAAGGTGCAGTTGCAGCAGCAAGAGACCCTGTCATCTCAGAAGAGGACGCACAGCCGCCTCAAGGTTGTCCTGAGCTCCACATTCACACCATGACACACTCACCCCCCCACACACAAGTAGATAAATTTTACCAAAAGGATTGTAATTTCTGAATTTAGTCATTTTCACAATGTATATTTATCTCAGTGTATCACGTGGTCCCCATAAACATAAATTTCCTTGGTCAGTTAGACCTTAATAAACTGCCCTAAGAGAAACTGTGCATTCAATTCAAAAAGGAAGAAATAAAAGCTGGGTGTGATGGCACATGCCTTTAATCCCAACTCTTGGGAGGCAGAGGTAGGAGGATCACCATGAGTTCAAAGCCACCCTGAGACTACATAGTGAATTCCAGGTCAGCCTGAGCTAGAGCGAGACACTACCTCAAAAAAAAAGAAGAAGAAGAAGAAGAAATAAAGGATATTTTCATCTTCAAAAGCAAAACAGGGGCTGGGCTCACAAAGTCTACTGACCTGGGTTTAGTTCTCCAACACCTGTGTAAATCTGGACACCGAAAGTGGCACAAGCAAGTATCTGGCATTCATTTTCAGGGACAAGAGACCCTGGCGTGTACATGCGCAGACAAATGGTTAACAATCAAAAGGGGGGCTGGAGAGATGACTCAGTGGTTAAGGCGCTTGCCAGAGAAGCCTAAGGACCCATGTTTGACTCTCCAGGTCCCATGTAAGCCAGATGCATAGTGACACAAGCACAAAGTCGCATATGTGCACAAGGGGGCGCACGTCTCGAGTTTGATTACAGTGGCTGGAGGCCCTGGCATGCCAATTCTCACTCTCTCTCCCTCTCTCCATCTCGCTCTCTCATTAAAAAAGGCCAGTCTGTTGAACTTTCCTCAAAAAAAGTAATTTACGTTGATGATATTGGGGTGGGGGTTAGTTTTGAGCTTCTAAAACTGCATTTGAGTGGATGATATAGATAGATATATAGATATAGATATAGATATAGATATAGATATAGATATAGATATAGATATAGATAATGGCTGCATGGTAGAGAGAACCTGGGTTTGATTCCCAGCACCACAAGAAATAAAATCAAATTGCATTTCATTTATAGGTATACTTCTTGTTCATCATTCCAATTCTCAGATGCTTTCTAGAACACCAAGATAAGAGCCATTTAATTACTTAGTAGCTTTCGTGAAGTACTAGCAGTGAGGGCGCAGCGGGGCTTCCCAAGGACAAACGTGCACTTCCTGGGCTGCACATAGTTAGGTTTCATCCATTTGAAACTGAAGAGAAACAAAATGTCAAGGAATATAAGTTCTTTTTCAATTATATCCTGACTTCCTAACACAAAAATGCATTTCAGCTCTTACGATAAAGCAACAGATAATTTAGGGATCTATTTGCTTTTTTCGAAGAAGCAGCAATCCTGGAGAGTCATGGGATAGACGTACAGAGTCCAGGAGGTCATTCCAACAGTGATGACGTCGATGGGAACGACTACTCGGAGCAGGTGGGCAGGGGCTTAAGGTTCCTGGTCCCCGAGGGGTGGAACAGTATGACAATTGGAGTCCGTGGGTGTGGTTGTATGGGTGGCGGGGAGAGCAGTGAGTGTCCCTCCGCTCTGCTCATGTTTCTAGTTAGATTTTCATGTAATTTGAAAGGAATGTGGTTAAGATTCAGTTGTCCTGTTGAATTTGTGAGAAATCTCTATTCACCCACCTGGATTTATTGTCATACAACAGGATACTTGGCAAGTACGCAATGGGGAGGAGGAGGAGGGAAGAAGTTCAGAGGGAGGCAGAGAAGCAGAGAAGGTAGAAGAAGACAGGAGGATCTGACCCAAACAAGCAAGTTGCACCATTCACCACACACACTCAGTGTTTGAGAAGTACTAGGGGCACCTGGGCAGCCGTGACCCGTGCCTAAACATGTACCGAAGCAGGGCACAATGGAAGGCCCCACCCACTCCAGCCCCATTGCGGTGGGAACCCTTGTGCCCAGAGGAGTGGTTCTTCCAGAGTCTCTGGCACATTGGCATACGCATCTTCTCATCAATGCCACATCTGCATGTCTCCCCATCTCATTCTTGGCGCATTCCACATTGCTTGAGGAAAGTGTATTTAATTGTAGCCACTGCATGAGATAATTCAGTAACTATGGTCGTGGGAGTTTTCCCCACACATATGTGTCGACAGATTTCATTACAGTTTTTGTAGGAGTTGCTTCATTTCCACTTGGAAAATTCAGAGAGCGTGTGGTCTCTTTCCCCGATCCCAGAGAAAACTGCTTGCTCGGCCCTCGGCCAGCTCACGGTACAGCCCGCTGCACTCTTCCCTCGCCCGGTGCTGGACGGCCTCGGCCGGCTGGAGCTCAGATGTTACAGAAGCTTCTCTGCAGATTCCTCCCTGAGTCCTGCAGACTGACCTCTGAAAATCAGAATGAAACAGAAATCCCCGCATGTCCCAATGGTCACCTTCTTTTCCATCAGGACTCCAAATCATGTCACCACCTGTTGTTACTCAGAGAATGGCTTAGTCTTCCAGGGTGAAAACATTCCTGTTATTTTTCACTTGATCCATATAGATGGATCATCTGCATCTTTTTTTTACAGATGCCCTGAGGGCAGCACATCCCATGCTTTTTTGCCCAAGGGACCTTACCCTTCCCAAAGCTCTTTGATACAGAGTTCCCTTGAAGATGTGACAGGTGAGGAGCATATCCCTTATTTGTCGTACCATCATCAGGGCCTGACATGCACTGCTAGGGCAGTTTCCTTCACACCTTTATTTTTTGGTTTGGTTTATTTGGTTCAGTCTGGATTTTTGAGACAAGATGTCACTGTGTGGCTCTGGCTGGCCCAGAACTCATAATCCTCCTGGCTCAGTGCTGGGGCTACAGGCGTGTGGCACCTTCTCGTGCAACAGCTTTTTTTTTTTTTTAATTGAGTTCCTCAACTTCTTTTTTTTTAATTGTTTTGTTTATTTTTATTTATTTATTTGAGAGTGACAGACAGAGAGAGAAAGAGGGAGAGGGAGAGAATGGGCGCACCAGGGCTTCCAGCCACTGCAAACGAACTCCAGACGCGTGCGCCCCTTGTGCATCTGGCTAACGTGGGTCCTGGGGAATCAAGCCTCGAACCGGGGTCCTTAGGCTTCACAGGCAAGCGGTTAACCGCTAAGCCATCTCTCCAGCCCTCGTGCAACAGCTTTATTGTTCAGTGTGAGGAGCTTGGAGAGTGGAAAGTGTCACACTGAGCTCTAAATAGGACCCCGGCACTCCTTGCGCACAGATGCTTCTGGCAGCCACCCCTTTCTCCCAGAGCCATTTCAGACAGCAACACTTCTGTCTTGTCAAAACTGAGAATTCTTCTCCCCGCCCCCATCGGTAAGATGCCTGTAGTCTTAAGTGTTCTCTGGTTTTCTCGGTTCAGTGGAGAAATAGTATGATTCCAGCAGCGTATTTATAAGAGTAGCAGTCTGGATTTAATAGCTCACTACTGTGGCCGTCATGATTAGTGCTCTATTTGTTGCAAACAGAAATGCCCAAATTACTAATTTATTTTAATCACTTCAGGATTAAGCATCAGCAGCAATTTTTATTATCTGTTAATACACTTATTTATTTGTTTGTTTGTTAGAGAGATAGAAAACGACAGGCAGAAGGAGAGTGACTGTGGACATGCCAGGACCTCCTGCCACTGCAGCTGCCCTCCAGACACATGCACCACTTTTTGCATCTAGCTTTACGTGGGTCCTAGGGAATCGAATCCTGGCCATCAGGCTTTCAAGCTTTACAAGCAAGCACTTTTAACCACTTAGTCATCTCTCCAGCCCAGCAGCAATTATTTTTTGACAGGATGAATAAAATCTCGATAAGAAAAAAACATTTTTGGTTCTTTTTATTTGTTGGGTCATAAAAAATGTCAACTGGGAGTCTCTGGACCTAAATCCATTCAGTGTCTACTTAAATACAACTCACCTCTACCATGAGATGCCCTGCCTACCCCAGCCACTTCCTACACAAATGTTCTGCTGCCCCTTGCCCCTGCATGTCTTTCTGTGACTTTGAGTTTTGTCCCAAACCATTAATAACATTCCTTTCTTCTTTCCACACATCTAGGATGACAGCACGAGCCATAGTGACCACCAAGACCCCATCTCATTAGCTGTGGAGATGGCAGCCGTCAACCATACTATCCTGGCATTGGCCCGGCAAGGAGCCAACGAAATCAAGACAGAGGCCCTGGATGATGACTGATCAGGGAAGGTTAAACACAAGTTAACTTAGTTTAGACGTAGCACCTTAGCAGACTTTCCTCAGTCCTTAACATGTGTTCTTACAGTATAACTTGCAGTTTCTTGTATGTCAGGTAGCCGTAGGGTCTTGTTCTGTGAAGATGGCATGGTGCCCTCAGCCTTTACATATACTCTCAGTATTAAAACCCCAGTAAGTAAGAACCAGTCAACCAACCAAACTTCCCTCTCCCAGCCCCTGAGGCTAGAAAATCTTGCTGCTCCTTCTTAGCATTCCAAGAAAGTGCTTCCAGGTATTTAGAGAACCCCCAGTTCTCACATGTTAGGCTACGTGGAAATCTTGGGTACCTTTAGATTCATGTAACACTAGTCTGTACCCCATTCTCCTGCCCCGAGACCAACAGGACGCCTGCTGAGCTAGTGGACAGATTGGCTGACACCATCTGGGAGGATCGGGGAGTGCCAGGAACACTAGATCCCACCTCAGCCTGAGACTCTGCCTCCGCTGCAATAAGCCGTGCCTCGCAGTCACACTGTGGCTAGACTCTCCTGCTCGGGGTCTGTGCTAAGAATGGCTTTGGACTCGGTCTCAGATTTGGTTGATGTCAACATGCCTGACACAGACATCCTTCCCTCTCACAAGCTGTGTGCCAGTAGATACAATACTGCCTTCTGCCTTTGGGACCATGATTCAGAACAAAACATAAAAGACAAAAAAAAAAAAAAAAGTTGTAACAAAGCAAAACCCAGCTTGAGAGTATTAGAGAAAAGTCTGACTGAGTGTTGGACAGATGCTAAGTCCAGTTCTCAGAGCCACTGTACCTTCCACAGCGCAGTGAGCAGTGCCTGCTTGGAGAGATGCTGGGGATGTCATGGAAGTTACTTTGCCTCCTGGCGGTGTCCCCTTTCCCTGCTACCAAAAAAGGCTTGTAAGGATAGAGCTGAGGTCAAAGCGAGTGAAAGAACAGTCTTGGGACCCATTACCTGAAGCCCACTCCAAATTGACAGAGGACCATGTAGGGGACTATGCTGACTTGACTATCACAGAGGCAAATCCTTGCTAAACAGGAGCAGAAAAAAGCAGGGGACGTTTTCCACTTACATTGTGGGTGTGTGAGACACAGCGGGACGTGACTGTTCTCTTTTCTCTGTCCTTGTAGAGGTATGAAAAGCTGTATTGCTACAGGCAATTTATTTAATAATTGGAAGCCATATTGATAATGGATGTGGTAATATTTGTAAAGTTTAATCTACTTTAAGCAGCAGTAACTAATGGAATTTTTTTCCTTGGTCACATATGTAGCACTTTTGTTACTTTTTAAAGATATTTATATTTGATAAATCTTTTTTTCATTTTGAGAACTCAAAATACCAAACAGTGAACTTGCGTTATAAAGTCACCCTGTGATCACCTTGTCATCTAGTAGCGAAATGATGAACTATTCATGCATCGAAGAAAATTACATCTGCTGGCCTTGTATGAAAATGATCTCCTGGCGACCTGATTAAATGGCACATTGTCACTGTGGGTAAGAGGCAGCGGCCTTCAGTGTAGTGGCGCAGCGTGCATCAGAGAGAGGCACCATGGCTAAGTATGCTCTGCCTCATGCCATCTCTCCTTTGTGTGTCTGATGAAGCCTTGTGTAAGGGGAAATGTGGGTGGGCCATTAAGAGTACTTCTGTCCTTCTGTCTATTATGTGAACCAATTTCTGAGATGGAAAATGGGTGCCATTGCCTCATCCCTGCTCCCCTCCTCCCTAGTCCAATGTGTTCACCCTATAAACTGTTGAGAGAAAAAGAGACATACTGACCTTCCTCATGGTCCCTGTCTCATTGGCAGGGTATCGGACGTCCTCCGTGTTTAGTGGGTCTCACTGTACTTAAGGGCACACTCTGACCGGGTCCTCCCCTTAATTGTCGTACCTCCTGCTTGCACAAGTGTGAGGAGGAGTCTGAGCGCTCGCCAAGACGCCACCTCGCCCACACCTGTGACTTTGAAGAGCTGAAGGCGGGGCCTGGCCCTGCCGCTGTCCGTGGATTTCAGGGGAGCTGCGCTGTTTTCTCCCGGCTCCCTCGACTGAAGGAAAATGGAGCATGTTCTCTGTCTTACTGTATTACTTGAATCCACAAATTCAAGAGTAGCATTCTTATTCTCAGGAACGAGTCCCCCACGCCTACTCAGATTCTTTCATGGCTTACATTCTTTCAGTTAGGAAATTGTGTTATCTTTCCTTTTGTTTTGCTTAGAAGATATATGACCTACTGTATCTTCCCATTTGGTGGAATTGTGTCTGCTTATTCTAACTTGAATCAGAAAGAACAAGGAGAAAAAGGAAAACACACACACACACACACATTCTCTGGCAAGCCACACCCAAGATTTCTTGTAAGGAGGTTACTACAATTGATAGGTTCGTTATGATGGGGTTCCTTGTGTCATTTGTTCTCACTTTCCTTTGTAAAGATGCAAACGCAGACAGCCTCAGTTTCTGCAGAGATTCAGTGGTTGCCACAGAGGAGCTAAAGTGTTCCTTTGTTTTAAGGCCTTTTAGAAAGCAAACAGCCTCGGATACTGATCCCCATCGGTGCAGACTGTGCTAGCCTTGTGTGGCATGTGGCGGCATCGAAGAGCAGTGTTCCCTGGAGGCCTGTCACCCACAGTCCTCGGGCCGGAGACGCTGCCAGCTGCCCATGAGGCCGCAGCCTGAGCCCTGTGCTTGTTCGCCAGCAGGACAGTCTGCATCTGTGGGTCGGGATGGAAATCTACTTTCAATTTCTCTTTGTCACGGCTGTTCTCGTGTCCTAAACACCTTGGTTATAGCTGCACTTGATCTCTCCTTCTTTGGTTGGGAAATCTTTCTTTAAGCTTTTTCGGATTTTAGATGTGCATTAAAATAGAAACCTTAAAATGCTGTCGCTGAAAGGAAGAGAGCCAGGCTCAGAGAACCCACCCTGTGCTTCTTCCCTGCCTGCTCTCATCTCCTTCAGAACTTCCCAGCCCAGGGAGAGTATGAGGGCGTGAGGGGGCAGGATTTCCTGGTCATTGTTAGGTCGTAAAATATTTTAATTGAATTACTGTGGCCAGATGGGTAAGATAAGCTTCCCATCCTTGTTCCAATACCTTGCATGGGGACCTTTTAAAGATGGACCATCTTAAGAGATTGCTGCCTGTCTGAGGACAATCGTGGCTGGGAGGACAGGTGAGCAGCGCAGCGCATGTGCTCTGGTACTGCTGAGGGCCCGCAGCACCTAGTAGACAGTGGTTCATGGCAGCTCTTTGTCCTGGGGCATTCTCCCATAGGGCAGGCTTCTTTGCCCGGGACAGGGAGACAGCGCCTTTTAAGGCACCTTTCACCCCAGCTCAGTAGAAGCAACCCCCCCCCAAAAAAAAACCCAAGTCAGTTAGAAACTCGTTAGTTCTACAGAATACAAATCCAGTGCTTTCCTTGGAAGATGTATGACCCATCCATACCCATGTTTAGTCCAGTGTGTGATTCTATTCTTACCTCGACGGAGAGAATTCATGGCAAATTTGACAATTCCCGTTCTCTCTGGTGTCTGTCTCTTTAAGAAATTGTGCTTTAGTGACCCCCTCTAGATTGTGTCCATCAGGCACCAGTAGAGCAGACTCTGTTCCATTGGAACCTTCTGCCACTTTCCATCTCGGAACAGCTCATCCTCCATTTTTCTGTGTTCCACCTTTGTGTCCTTTCTTGATCTTGTTGGATTTTTATTTCCTCTCCTGGCAACAGACAAAGTGGGTGCTTTAGTCTATCTCTGACTTTTCCTGGTGGGACCAGCTAAAACTCCACTTAGCAAACCCTTATCTCTGTCCACATCAGTGAGACTAACCCCTTTTCTCAAGTGATTGTCCTAAAAATGTGAACTTCCGGTCCTTACTCTCTTTGGTCTTCAGAAGGATTTGGTTAGACACAATATTCTCATTTAATGCATAGGTCTGCCTTGTTAAATGTGTTTTTATCTCTTGTTCAGAGAACCAGAATTCTGCCCCCATGAGGTCTCAACAAGTTCTTAGGCAATAATGTTTCTTGTGGCTGATGACCTGTGCTCTGCAGCACCCTTCCCACGCGGGCTAGCGCTGACCTCCCACGTGGGGCATCTGTCTCTGTGTTAATCTCGGAGGTGTTGGTCTTAAGCCAGAGTTGTGATGGATTTGTCGTTTCATTCTTGTGATTATTTGTGATGTTTTACTACTGTATTTATTGGGGCTGTATCGAGACCAGCCAAATCCATTTACAGCTTTACTGAGCCAGATTCATTTGTCAAGATTTCCCAAGAGAGAGAGGGGCACATTGGCCAGTGCTGCTGGTGATGTCTTGGGGGAGGGGGTGCACTGGGCAAGGCTGGGAGCTACACGTACACAGCAGGCCGTTACTGTGCGTGCTCTGTACGTCACAAGTGTGTTTACTCAGGATTCGCGATCACTTGTCAGCCATATTGAATGTGGCAAACTGAACTGTGGCCTGTAAACCCTCTTCCTGTTTCTTCAGTCGTGGTGCCTGGCTTGTAGGAGCATCTGCATTCTGCACTGTAAAGGCTTTCCTGGGGAGGCACCCGTGAGGCCAGCTTCTTTCTAAGAATGTCATGGCAACGTGCTAGCAGAGCAAAGGCCCCTTTCTTTTCCACTGAGTGGTCCCTCTCGTGAGCCACTCTTCGCTTCAAAGATGCCTGTCACTTAGGAGTGATTTCCTTATTGCTCTCAAGAACACTAACATGAAGGAAACAGGAAAGGCTTGAGGTAGATCATGCCAACAGGTCAGTTTTGTGATCACAAAACTCCTCTCTTACGAACGGTATGTTCAGAAAGGCTTTTCTTAATTCCCTTTGTCAACGGAAAGGGAGATGCTCCCGTTCATGGACGTGCAGACTGAGCGCTCAGAAACGCAGCGTTGAACGCTGGAAGGTTGTAAATTGAGGAGTTTCTGTATTTACTTCACTATTCATTCTTGGTGGGAATTTAGAAGTCACAGCGGAAACAAAGCTAGCATCTGAGAAATCCAGTGTCCTAAACACCTGTTTTTCTTCTGCAAAACCAGGGTGTGCAAGAGGATTGGGCGGTCCCCTTCTCATCTCCCCACATGGGAGTTGTCTTGGGATTCCAAAGGTGCACGTCTCCAAGTTTCTTCCTCATTCTCGACATTCGGGCAGAACTAAATCTAGCTGGTTTCATCCAGATGAGAAATGACAAGCCTCTTGACACTCATGGTTCCACCCATCACCTCATCAGTCCCTCCCTAGCGACACTCAGAACCCAGAAGTACGGGGAGCTTGGCTTTGCCACTGTCCTCAGCTGACATCCATTTTGTGGCCAGATTCCAGGTTGAGTCGCCCCAGTCTGTGTAACGGTCCCTGCACAGTGCTCGCTCTGAGCTGGAACCGCCAGTGCAGCCAGCGGTGGCCGCTTGGTGGCCCGCCCCAGATGCTGGGAGGCCAGCTCCCCTGACTCCATGTTCGTTTTCACTCTCTTAAATAAGACTGGCTCCATGCAGCCATAATTAACTCACAAATTCATGATGGTGTGCTGCGATCAAATGAAGGTTTGGCTGAATCTTTTCAAATTGTAACCATGGTAATTGAGGGGGGTGGCATAGAATGAATATATAAAAATATAATGGCAATTGTTCTGAATGACTGAGTGTCCTCCTGACATGTAATTAGCTGTTTTAGCAGGATGTGGATTGGCATGGTCGTAATTAAGAGGATCTCTGTCCTTTCTGTGATTGAAAATAGCAGCGCTCCCATCCCATGCTCCCTTTCAGCACTAATGCTCCCAAGAACGCTTGGAACAGTGACTCGGTACACGACAATAATGACAGTCTTCATGTTCCGCTGAAGTGAGAGTGGAGCTGGAGTTATTTCAGGTCCAAAATGGAAGGCTTTCATGATTGCTTGCATCTGACTTCTAAATTCTTTGAAACCTCTCTCACAGCTACTTTCAACCTGCTCTGCCTTGGCCAGCAGCCAGTCAGAATTCCAAGCTGAGACCAGCAGCCACCAAGCTCCTGGTCCTCCCGTGCCACGTCCCAGCCGCTGGAGCGTCTTGCTGGCCCCACCTGGTGAGGTCCGCTGCCTGGCAAGCTTCTTAGAACTTTCCGGTTTTTCCTCGGTTACTTGCTGTCTCTTGTCACCATGACCCATCAGGAAGCACTTGCCAAACAAGTTTACAAAGAGTTGAATATAGTGTCGTCCTTGTTCTAGTGACATTCAGAATAGACCAAGAGCATGTGGAAATGAACTTCACACTTGCTGAGTAGAAATGTGGCACCTGCCTGTTTTAGTCACTGGAGCAAAAGGACATGTGCAAGTGG
The DNA here is from genome assembly GCA_036346955.1 of Dipus sagitta. Classification (NCBI taxonomy): domain Eukaryota; kingdom Metazoa; phylum Chordata; class Mammalia; order Rodentia; family Dipodidae; genus Dipus; species Dipus sagitta. The sequence goes on along the minus strand of CM070783.1, from coordinate 12,164,629 downwards.
GTCCAGGCTTTGTCCACATAACACTTACGTAGCCGCTGCCCAGTCTACATATCTGAGGCACCTTTCTGCTCTGTCCCAGTGTGTCCGTGCTTGGCTCCTGGCCCTGCCCTTCCCTTCTCTTCATACACCTGCACTTCCAGGCACCATGTGGTCTTGGTATTCTCTATGGTCCCTTGATCATGGCCCCCCCCCAACTTTTCTCATCCTGAGGCATGACTTTGTATAGGAACTGTAGAGTCACTGGCTGCCCAGTCTCTAGGTTATGGTTGGTTTGCTTTGGACTGGTTTTTCTTTGCCATCGCTGGTAGGGACTTGATTGAGCTGTACAGGAATGCCTGATGCTGACATGAGGCTCAGGAGTCACGCAAAGTTAGCTTGGGACCACAGTGCTGTCATTTTTCAGGCCAGACAGTCCAGGGTTGGTTAGTAGCCATTTATACACACACAGCAGTCTTGTTGCAGATGTGCCTCCTCCACAACAGACAGAATGGTAACCAGCACTTAGTGTGAGTTACAGTTCCGCTAACGGCCTCTCCCTTCACCTCACACACACACACAGAAGAGCTTTCATTTTGGCTCCCCCCAAATACCTGCAATGAAATGCACACTGGTCTAGTTCAGGAAGAAGGTCCTGTAAGGAAGGTTCAGTGCTTCTCCAAAAATAAAGTCACTGTGTGCCCACACTCCCCACACCACCTGTATAAGTTACTGTGCCTCACACTCCCCACACCACCTGTGAGCTATGGTCAGCCACTGGGACTGGTTTCCTTGGGCCCTGTTAATCTTGATGATTCATTATGGATTTATAACCCAAAGAGAGGGGCACCTGTTGTCTTACTTTCCCACCTTCTGAAAGGTCTCCATCAGAATTTCAACTCTGCCTTAGGATTCCATTCTGAAAACTCACCAATTGGGCTAATTTTGTGAGACATGTGCATTCCAGCAGAACATTCCAATTTACTGCATACGTTCGGTGGAAACAGAATCCTAATGTTTCACATGTGCCGACCCAGGATGGTGCTGCTCACAGAGAGCTAGAGACACAGGAGGTCACCCTGGCTCAAAACAGTTGGCCCAGGATAGATATTCCTTTACCACCAGCCACACTCCCCCCAACAAGAAAAAAATCAGCTTACCAAAATCAATGACAATGTAGTTAGTGCTTACCCATGAAATGTTCCCTTTTTTGGAAGAAAATATTAGAAATCCAGGAAACTGCCACCATCCATGAGGAGACTCAGTGATTTGGTCAAGGATGCTGTGCAAGAGACAACTCCAAGCTGACCAGAAGATTCAACTAGCTAAAAGGGTACATCCTTCTCCCTAACTCCTACCCCTTTTCCAAGATTTTTTTTTTTTTTGAGGCAAGCCCAACAGACTGGCCTTTTTTATGAGCAAGAGAGAGAGAGAGGAGAGAGAGAGAAGGTGCACCAAGGCCTCCAGCCACTGCAACTGAGCTCCAGACGCTTCTGCACTGCCTTGTGCACATGTGTGACCTTGCACGTGCGTCACCTTGTGCATCTGACTTACATGGGATCTGGGGAGTCGAACATGGGTCCTTAGGCTTTGCAGACAAGCACCTTAACCGCTAAGCCATCTCTCTATCCCTTTCCTAGATCTTTTTCTTGCAAAATCAAGGTCTCCAGGATGGTTGTGACACCGTCTCATTCTTCTGCTCTGTGTCTTGCCTTGGCACCCTTGAAGCCTGAGAGCTAAACAAGGGCTCCGCGTCGGGACACTCCTGTAAGAGAATACAGGCCAGCCCATTAGAGATTTTGGTACAGTACTATATTTGCCGCCAAGTGGGGTTTTTAGCCACCTGCCCCTCATCTCCCACCAAGAAAATGAACACCTTCGTTTGGAGAGAAAGGGTCTGTGTACCTTTGATTTTGGTACTGGTCTAGATTTTGCATTTCTGTTGGTAACCAGGTGCCATGGAGATTGGCACAGGGACACTGCCTGCTTCCTTCCTCAGGCAGGTAAAGCTCAGCCATTCACACTCAGAGCTCACGGCAGAGGCAAGTCTCAGGATTGACGTTTCAAAGTTTGTTCTTGTTTGACTTTAGTTTCCCAGCACTTCTGGGTCGAGACTCGGCCTCGGTATTCTTTTTGTTGTCTCTTCTGAGCCCAGAAACCTCTCCCAGTTTGCTTTACTGGAACTAAGAGCCCAGCATGAACTTTTGAGGGCCGTTATTCCACTTGCTCATTCGCGGAGGCTGTTGAACTGGAAAACGCAATGCTGTTGGTGCCGTACGATGCCACTCTGGCCATGCTACCCCGAGCTGGTCGTGGCAGGTGCGTAAGGGTCATCTGGGTGAAGTGAGTTAAGAATGCTAGCGTGGCTGCTTTAATGTGTGGCCACCAGTGTTTGCCGTGATGTCCACGTTGACTGCACGGTAGTCAGCCCCTGAGCATGCCTGTCTGGAAAGGGGCACCAAGAAAACAAAACCAAAGTCCTCGGGGCCTAAGTGGCGCTTTCTCTCTGCAAGCACTGGCTGCTCTGGCAGGCTTTCTTCTTTCTACTCTTTGGTTTTGCACACCACCATGAAAGGGTGTCCTCATGCCGGTCCAGGTGGTCAGCACCTCCATGGCTCCGCGGCCCCGCTCCAGATCTCTGCTGGCCCAGTCCTCAGTGGGCACAGAGCAGGGACCAGAGTGGCCTCTGCTCACCCCTGAGCTGTTACATACATCACTGCAAGGTAGGGTGCTAGATGCCAAGAACGTGGTAGTTGCCTCCCCTGGAAGAGCCCACAGCCTTCTCTGATTTCCCCATGGGCTCAGCCACCCCTCCATGGCCCTGGTCATGTTGAGTCTGCAGTATGTTTCCAGGATAAAATTGTTATTTATGTTTAAGTGCCTAAGCAAGTGACAGACCTCTGGAACCTGCCAGAGCGTCAGCCTGTACGGACCCTGTGCCCTGTCCTCCCACCTGCGCCTGCCCTCAGGGTGGGGGTCGTGGTGTGGTCCCCTCTCCAGCATCCCTGCAGTTCTGCGGGCAGAACGACCACAGGACACGCAAGGGGGGAGAGTTCACAGCCGCGTCAGGCTGGCTCCGTCACCGTTTCATTTCTTCTGTCGGCGTGGTTATGGTCCTGTCACAAGGAATTGTAGCGTCTCCTTTGCTAGATCCCAGCGGCCACTGATGAAGAAACACGGGAGTAACTGCCTCGGAGCAGAATTCTGTCCGTGTGTCCGCCCTTGGGGAATGCTTAGCTCCAGGACGGCAAGCAGGAAGTAATGATGCTTGATAAGCCCGTGGGCTCATTTGGTCCCACGCATGCCGGAGCCCTGGCCACCACATCCCTCTCATTCACACACCAGGGAGCAGGGAGCCAAGGGCAGTCACTGGTGGGGTGTCGAGTGAGGACCCATGCGCATCTCTGAAAACACCAGTGAGATTGTTTGCGTCATTTTAAGGTAATGTGAGTCTGCCTAGATCTGGGGCCTTTATTTACATGGTGGGGTAGGACAGATCGCGTCGCTGGGGAGACACACATGATCTGTGGCTACATCTGAAGGTTTTTCAAAATGGAACATTCTGTACCCGGGCACTTTATTTTCATTAATCATTCAGCATTTTTGTTCAGACATTGTAACAACACAAAACACTGGGCATTCGCGCATGACACGTGTGGCCAAGCTTGCCAGTGGAATTCTGCCTCAGAGGAGGGCATGTGGATGTGGTGGGCAGGTGATCACGTGGTAGTGATGAAGTGTGTGTGACCCATGCTGCCCGCTGTCCAGATCCCGTGCGTTCACACGTTCTACCGAGAGCGCCTCAGCCCCGGGAGTCAGTGAGCAGACGCGAGTAGGGAGGAACGCAGTCGAGTACGGTGAGAGGCCCTTGGCTGGACTCAACACTCCAGGGAAAGCAGTGCCAAGGAATGACGTCCATTCCGTCCAAGTGCAGCTTGTGCCATTCATTGTGGGGTTGGGAACAAGTTGGCATAGCCAGCTGTCAAGTGGAACCAGACACCATGGACCAGGTGCCTTGGGATTGCCTGCAAGTAGTTAGCGTCCACCAAATAGTCAAGTGTCTAAGATGGGCTGTGTGGGACCCTGCCAGATGAGTGCGGGGGGGGGGGGGCAAGGGAGGCAGAGCACTCCCCCCTTCCCTGCCTTGGCCATTGTGTGTCTTAGTCTTTGTGTTTCCCTTTGGCGTCCCCTCTGGTCTCTGTCCCCATCTTGTGCACCATGTGTCCCTGAGGGTGAGTCACACCTGTGTCTGAGTCTGCTGTAAGGTGTTCAGTCTACCTCAAGGGGTCATCATGGTTAGCTCTGTCCACGTGGAACCCTCCTCACACGCCACACACTGGAATGTATATCGCCCCACCCCATGACTCCTGACCCCATCTTTCCTGTATCACCACAGACTCCTAGTGCAAATTGGATGCTGCTTTAAATGTGAAAACAATTGTTCAAAAGCTATAAAACCTGAATGAAAGCTGAAGCTGAATTTATAGCCTTGTTGCATATGAGCCAAAAGTGCAAAAAGCTCTATATAATGAACTAACCTGCCACTCGTATAAATATAAATATATATAAATATATTAAAATCAGACTGTTCTACAAAATTGTGTATTTGTATTTTTGTGTACGTACAATTTTCTGCTAAGCAGAAGGAGGATGTAGTATAGGATGCTGTGAGAAGAGACCTGGGTTAACCCTGTTCTGTTACTTACTCTGTTCACATCAGATGCCTGTCTTTGTCTTCTCTGTGTATGACACTGTTGCAAAGCTGCAGTATCGCTCTTTCTCAGGCCAGAGGCCACGAGAGTCAACCTGGGGCTCAGAGAGGTGAACGAGGCTTGGCTCCCGTCCTGCTCGGGGTCCTGCAGGGACCCTCAGAGAGGAGACGTGGCTCCTGCACTCAGGCTAAGCGTGGCATTCTGACTTGCCTCTGGGAAGCCAAAAATCCCCTTCTAGAAATCAATTTCCCAAGCAAGGTTATCAGATCCTCTCATACTGGCTCCTTGGATCCACCAGGGAGCAACGGAGATCACAGTGTAAGAACAGGATCTCTACTTCTTGGGCCATCCGTTTGCTCAGGTGGCTCTGCCTGTACAGCACCCAGTCCCCTGGGTGCCACTGGGCCATCTCCCCCTTCCAAGTAGCTGCTGCCTTCTCAGATGGGGTTACCCATGCCTCCCCTTGGAGCCGCTGACGCTCCACCGTCACCTGGAGCATCTCGGAACCTACTCTGCCGGTGCTAAACACGGGGGTTGACGTGGCCGCCAGGGATGGCCAGAACCAACCGACCACAGGCCGGGCCAGGACAAGCTCGGGTGCCCACTGCTGCCCAACCCCTCCCAGCCCCACCCTGGCCCTCTGGAGGGAGCCTGCTCTGTTAGGGAGAGCGATACTGCACCTCCCCCGTAGGACTCGGATTATAACAATGTGTAATGACTGTAGCAAGAAGCCCTTGCTTCTGGATGTGAACTGTCAAGGAAGCAAGAGCTCGACTGTATTGATTAAAATAGTTCCAATGAGTCCTGTATCATTGTATCTCCTATTCTGGATTAGTGCCTTTTGGACAGTAGACTGTTCTGTAATTAAAATGTAGTATACTGCTTTTTTGTACAGTTTTGTTTTAATAAAACTTTTTTTTAATTTGTGTTTATTTTAGTATTGTACCTATTAGAGAATAAAATGTATAACTGAATGAAGGCTGGCTGGGATTTCTTTGAATCAGAAGGTTCGTTTGGGAAGTGCCTTGCACTGCTGAAGGGGTGTAAGGTTCCCTTAGGGTTAGGAGCACCAGTCCCTTCGTGAATTTTTTTGATGTTTTAAGGAAAAAAAAAAGAGAAAAACTGGTAGTGCCGGGGATCAAATCTAAGGCTTCACCTGTGCCAGACAGGTGCTCTTCCCCCAACCCTGCCCTTTGTGGTTTTCCAAAGGATTGGGGAGCTGGGAGACCCTGTAGTGACACACTGGCCGAGGTGGGCCACCAAGCCCCCCAGCCACTATCCCCTAGTGGGGGCTCAGCCTGCCTGCCTTCCCACCATGCATCTGCACGCAGGAAGCTGAGGGCCCCGCCTCCAGGATCACAGTCAAGTTTTTTATGGTGAGGCAACTTCATTTCAGTCTTTGCTCTCCATTTGTGGCTCAGGCCACACCATGAGCCTCTCTTCCTTGAAGGAAGTCTCGGACTTCATCTTGAGCAGCAAGGTCCACACGGAAAGCCGTAGCTTCATTCTCCTTCTCTAACTTCCCAGTGGCCAGCCTCAGACTCAGCAGTCTGAAGGACTTGGAGCTGAGCCTTGCCTCTCTGTCCCATCAACTGACTGGACCCCACTGATGTGTTCCTCATTCTGCAGCCCCTAAGAAGAAGGTCTTTTCTCCTTCTCAGTATATAGCAGTAGAAATAGCTACAAAATTTTAAAGCTTTCTAAGCTGCTGAAATTGTTCACAGAACAGGAGGTGAAGGCAGAGGCCGAAACAGGACTGTCCCCACCCACCTCATGCTCCTGGACATTTGTGGCCCCAAGACGCTATTGCTACTTAAGCTGAAGCCAGAGTGTCCCACACACCGTCTCCCTGGCTGTCCTCTCCTCTTCGTGTGTCCTAGGGCAGCTTCCTCTCCCCCTCAAGCCCCTAGTGCTTGGTTACACTTTAGGGGTTCTCTACTGTGGAGCCCATCAGGATGGCCTGTTTCCACTGGGCTGTCCGCAAGGCCGTGCTCAGGATTCGTGCCAACAGACAAGGTATCTCGGAGGTGCAAGACAACATTAGCTCGCCAAGGTTTACCCTTGGAACCAGAACAGTTCTGTCTCGACGTCTCCACAGAGGGCCACTCCCGGCTGCCACATTGCGTATGTCCATACGTATGGAGGCCAGACGCCAACACTGGGTGTCTTCCTTAACTGCTGTCTGCTTTTTGGCTTGTGTGTGTGGACATGAATTTGCATACATGCAAACATCAGAGGTCAGCTGTCTTCCTCTATCACCCATCTGTGTTGCCTTCAGACAGTCTCTCACTGAACCCAGAGCTGCAGTTCTCAGTCAGGCTGGGTGACCAGTGAGCTCTACTGAGTCTCCATCCTCCACGCCCCCTGACTGGACTAGGGTTATGGACGTGTGTGGCCATGCCCAGCTGTTTATGTGGGTGCTGGGGACCAAGCTCGGGCATTCTCCGGCCCTCGTGCTTGCACATTGTTGTACACAGCTTCACGTTGCTGGGATGAACGTCCAAGGCAGACAGTTTATAGGTGTATTTATTTCAAGTTTGCAGATCCAGGGAAAGTTCTATCAAATGGCAGAAGAAGCTGGCTCCCTTTCATAAATCCAAGCAGAAACACACCATCAAACAGCCAGCATAAGCAAGTACAGCCAGAGCTCAAAACCTCTCTGCATATCTTTTAAGCTGCAATTCAGACCCATCCCCAGTGACACCCACCCCCTCGTCCCCATAGCAGAAGTCTGCCCGCTAAGGGCTGAAGTTGCAAACTCAGTTTTAATAAAACACCACACACACCAAGCATTTTTCCCTACGAGACATCTCCCCAGCTCTCTCCACTTTGTTCTCTGACACTGGGTCTCTCACTGAAGCTAGGGCTCATCAATTCAGCTGGACTAGCTGGCCAGTGAGGCCCAGGGATCTTCCCGTCTCCACCTCCCTAGCACCGGGAATGCAGGCACATACATTGCCCCACTTGGTTTTTTGGGCCGGTGCAGGGATTTGAACTCAGATCCCTGTGTGTGAAGAAAGCACTTTGCTTACAGAGCTATCTCCCCAGCCCTGGCCACCACACTTCCATCCCTATTTGGAAGTGCTAATCTCTGAGAACAACCCTTCTACACTTGTGAATATAAACGAGTCCTGTTCAGATGCACACTGCCTGCATTGGCGGGCATATCCCTTGGCCATCTTACGAGACAAGGCTGCGTGATGCTCAGTACAGGAAGGAAAAACAGCTTCCTTCAGGCCCACGAACTAGTCTTCATCCTTGCAAATGGCATGAGCTGTGCTCCTGTGGCTACGAGTGGGAGTCCACAGGCACGGCAGAGACCTGGTCACCTTCCCCAGCAGAAGCCCTATGCAAGGCATATGGCCGGCGACATCTGAAGGAGGCTGACTTTGCTTGCAAGTAGACCCAACAAAACTAATGTCAGGTTCCATAGTCCATAAGGATTTGATCCAACTCTGCCAGCCTATGACAGCCATTATCCTTCCCATTTGCCAAAACACCTTGTTCCAGAACCTTCCCCGCAGGGTGTGCCTACCTTTGCGGTAGCAGAAAGAAATCCTTTGCGCTCTAGTTGAGTTCAGAGTGGGGCTATCACACAGATGAAGGTGGGTGGTGGAGCCCTGCCTGTGAACTGGGGACAGTTATTCTCTGGCCACTTGTCCCCTTGCTAGCCCCACAGCTCCCATGATCTTGAGTCTAAGGGCCCCAAAATTTTGTTGGCTCCTAGCCTTTACAGGGGCTGGTATGAGGTATTGGAGATGGGCCAGGAGGCCAATGGAGTCTCCCTGAGTCTTCAGTACAAATCCTGAACAGCTCGGCTCTGGGCAGGCCATGGGCTGCAGAGGTGTGCGCCGTCCAGGCCCTGCAGTTCTCTGCCCCTTAGCCTCCCTCTTCAAGAGTCCCATGAGCACCACGGAGACCAAAGTCACCACTAGGGGACAGTCTGCAATGAGCCCAAGCCTGTGACTGGGAGAAGGAAGAGATAAACAAGACCAGCCTCAGGCACAAGCAAGAAATCATCTGGTTTTATTTAGAAGCTGTTGGTCGTTTGAGGGAAAGGCAGATATGGTACAAAATTACAGTAGTTTAGTTCATCGTACAATACAAATCATCAAGTCCTTACAATTCATTAGAGTCTTTGGATTTTTTTTTAACTCCACTTAATGTGTACCAAGTCACTATATCCTAGAATGGACATCACTGTGTACTCATATTTTCACCATACACACACACACACACACACACACACTCAGTGCTCCCGACTCTCCCACCATCACGAGCATCCACAGTCCACGCAGAAGGCACCATGGACTTTGAGAGAAAGACACGTTAGTGTTTGGGGCTGGAGGCCGTGCACTGGCTCCAGAGAAGGCACTACTGATGGCCCTGTGGCCTAGGCCTGAGGTGACCTGGAGCTGAGGGACCTTCAAGACGCCCTCCACACACAGTACACAGTATGCAGTGCCCACAGCTACTGCTGGCTCGGTGAGGGAAACCCAGGAACTCCTTGTCTTTCCCAGGTGTGGACCCTTTAAGCCATGAGGAGCTTTGCTAGGGAGTTTCGGGGACACCAAAACACCCTCTGAGCTCTGCAGTGCCTCAGGGGTCTCACCGCTGAACCCACCACCCAGACACACCTCCCCTCTGTGCCTGTTCCTCCTGCTTGAGACCCAGCAAGCTATCCCCCACCTGCCTCTCCAGTGACACTTGAGTGACCAGGTTCACCCGTGCCACCACTTTTCCAGCCACAACTTAGTGTTAGTATGCACCAAAGAGCAAGTGTGGAGAGGGGGACTGGAGCAGCTCGTCTAAGCCCCTGGCTGTACCTAGAGGAAGCAGTGGCATCCATCGTGCAGCCCAGAAAGGCTCATGCTGACTCGGCCTCTCCAGCCTGACAGGGATGAGCAGGCCTTAGTGCAAGAGCAGAGGGCGGGGCAGAGAAGCTCCGCGGGCCGGCAAGGACCTAGTGTGCCCCATCGTTCTGACTCCACAGTGCCATCCTTCCCGAGGCCACCTGTGTCCTCAGATGCCCAGGGACCTCCCAGACACAGACAGCCCACCAAAAACTCCAAGAGGGGGCTGGAGATGCAGCTCGGCTGGCGGAGTGCTTGTCTACCGTACATGAAGCTCTGGGCTCAATTCCCAGCACCATACCAAAAGAAAAAAAAGAAAGGGAAGAGGGGAGGGAGAGAAGAAGGGAGGGGAACAAAACCACCAACAGGACAAAATTCTAGCACACTGCCAGCACCCAGAAACCCCAGCCGCCCTGACCCAGGGTACCTGCGAGCAGCAGTATGTTCCCATGAGAAATGACTACTTTTCCGTGAATGCTGGGCCCTCCAGGAACGACTCAAGGCTGCGAGCACAGCTCTCCCAGGTCATCTACCTTAACGGGCTGCTTAAGCGTGGGTTCTTTGAGTGAGGTAAGGGTACCCTGAAATATCCCAAGGAAACTGTGCTGCTGGGTGGCAGGGTTTTCGGTAAGCCCGGCCATGCACAGTACTGGGAAACCCCGGGCCCTGGAGATGGGGGCTGGAGGGAGAGAGGGTGGTCCCCAAGCCACCAGACAATGAGCCTAGGCTGGATCATTCAGGAATCCCACTGGTCCTGTGAGCTCTGGCTAACAAAACCCATAGTCCTTTTAAGTTCTCTCCTACATTAAGACCACCCCAAATAACAGAACACAATGTCCCTCCCCCTAGCTGATGAAGAAAGAGGCAGGGATGCCACCAGCCTTCCACCTGCAGCATGTTCTGACCGTGCACTGGTACGGGGTGCCACAGGGGAGGCTCTGGACCCTTCGAAGGGATGGTGGAGCTGGTTTCTACACCAAAGGATACACCATGGGTGCCGAGATAGGACAAAACTTCTAACCAAAACAGATTCAAAAGAACTTCTGGGTTGAGCAGGAAGACAAGCAGGGAAGCCAAGCAGAACTGACGGGCTTCCCAGGCTGGGGGTTCTGTATGGGTGCAGAGCAAGAGGCTGGGCCCCTGCCAGGGAGAGCACCCGCCCTCAAGGTGTCCTGGTCCTATCTCTAGGCTAGGGCAGGGCAAGCAGATGGCGGTAAAATCCACTGGGTTAATCAAACCACCGAATCTGCCCCAGCCTCTGACACTGTGTGCTGGCCACGCTGGGGCAGAAGCCACCAAGACCGGAGGCGGCCACGGTGTTCTTAAGGAGCAGAGTGGGCAATGTCGTGCACATCGGGGGCCTGGCACTCCTCCTTTTAAGGGACTAAAACCCCTAGAGAACCCAGTTCAACAAAAGCTTACTCCACGTCCTCCAGAGCATGAGTACAAGAGTCTGAACACACCAAGAGTGTCTGGTACAAGTTCTGACCTGGGATTTCTGCCCCACGTTGGGGGAGGGGAGGTGACGTGTAGCTTGGACAATAGTGTCAGGGTGAAATCCTGCTGCACTTTCAACCATCCCATCCCCAAGCCTTCCACACATACTCATACCCCCAACTCACGAGCCAGCACCAGACTCTGGGGGCAAACGTGCCCCGGTGAGGAGGCGATGCACATGTTTGACTAGGCGTGGGCATGTGGCTGCTACGAGGGTCTGAGGGAGTCGCTTGGAGGGGAGCTCTCCCCACAGAAGCCACCGGCCTGGCTGTTGGCCCCCAAGGAGAGTCAGGGCTTATGAATTGCCCCAAGGTGAACATAGTGAGTGGGTGTTCCTCAAAACACATTGTATCAAACAAGGTAGTGATGGCTGGGGCTTGTGCCTTCCTCCTCGCAAGAGTGGAACCACGGTGCTTCCAGCAGGGCAGGAGGCCGGCAGCTGCTCCAGCCAGGCCAGGGAGGCCAGCGTGTGCAAGGCGGGCCCCAGGCACTTCTGCCCAGGCAGACGAGGATTGTGGCTCGCAAATGATTTCAGCTTTTAAAAAATAAATACAAATAAATATAGTCCAAGCATCCTGTTAAGGGAATAAATGGCAGACAGAAAAGACTTTCCAGGTGTAAAGATGCTAGGATGACCTTCACAGACACCTCCAAGAAACCCTGTGTGCCGTGGAACAGGATGGGGTCTCTGCCCACCACCCCCTCTGAGGCACCGGTCACTGGCAGAGGCCCTTAAAGGAATGTGTCACTTGGACTGGAGGAGTAATCCAGGCTCACAGAGGGTGGGATGGGCACTGGCCACCAGGCAGGAAGAGCAATCCCTATGGGGGAGGGGCAAGGCACTAGTTAGGATTACTGTTTAAATTAAGACATTAGTCGGATTGGCAGAATAGAGAAAAAGGGAAGGCTCCCACCCCTATTATACGCAGGCAGGCGGGGAGGTGGCTCTGTCACCCAGGGACTCACTCTACCATCCTACAACTCTCAGGGCTACCAGAACCCTCCACCCCCTACCCAGAGAGCATAGCTGAGGGGTCTCCACCATCACTGAGTAAAGGAAACGTCCAGAGTTCCTCAGAGGACAGGAAACCAGGTTGGTCACCAACCCTGTGTCGTGCAAAAAGCATTCATGACCCTGCTCCCAGGGAAAGGGTCCCGCACACCACTCCTGGAAGGCTCGGGAGCCCTGCCTCCTCCTAGAGTCCACAAAGAGAGGCAGAGTTCAGCTGGCCCAGGACTTCCGGTTCTCAGGGTTCTTGTGACTTCTGTCAGCCTTGGCCAGTGCAGCCGTCAGGGAGGCCAGGTTAGTAGCAGAGCCTGAAAGCGTGGTGCTCCGGCGAGCCTCGGGAGCACCCTGAGGCCGGAGACCTGCACTGCGCCTGCGTCCAGCACTCGCAGCCCTGCGGACCCGGCCTGGTCTCACCAGCAGCCCGTAGCCGGGGTTGCACTTAAAGTACTGCTTCCCGCCGATGGAGCCGTCATTCTTTCCTGCAGGGGAAGGAGAAAGCGTGAGGGAGGGGCCTGTGCTCCACACAGTCCCTCCCTTGATGTGTTCCTTGGACACCACCTAGCCCGGGCCCTGTACAGGTGACTGCCAGTCACTGCCACTGCCCGGCAGGGACCAAGTGCGACAGTGAGGCCAGGGCAGAGGACAGCCACTCCCAGGACAGCGAGTGGTGGTCACCAGGGACACGCAGCCACTCAGTCCCGTGGCCTCAGGTGTGAGGTGACAGGCTGTGCAGAAAGACGAGTGGGGGCCAGGTGCAGCACGGGCCCTGCTCCTCCAGTGGCACCTGCCCTTCTCCTGAGACCGGTAACAGCAGCCCAGAAGGATGGATGGTGCTGACAGAATGACTGCTCCCAAATGGAAATTGGCCAAATCAGCTGACAAATCATGCTGGAGTGTCAAGATGGGTAAGGAGTCACAGTTTCCTTTACAAAGGCAGTGGAAATGCTTCGGGGAGACGCAGTGTGCACAGCAGGGCCCACCAGCGACCCCTGGTATGGGAGTAAAATCCTTTTAGCAAAAATCACTCTGGTTTTGTTTTTGCACACCAGCACCTGCACATCTACCCTGCCTGGCTTCCACCAGATGCGCTCAGCAGCCAGCAGAGCTGTGCCCGGTCTTGATCTCACACTCAACCACAGCACCCTTTCCATACCTCACTCCTTCCGGTCGCTGCCATCGCCACCTCCTCCTGGTCACCTCTCCCCCAGATCCGCCTCATCCAGTCTCAGCGGCATGCAGGCCACAGCGTGGACCTTCAGTGTGCCTAGCATCTCTACTTGTGCCTCGGGCTCATGTGGGACAACGGTCCTTCCCCACCACACTGTTCTCCAGCCTTTCCAACTCAATGATGCAATTGTGTTCTCATGCCAAACGCTGCGTTGTCATCCTTGACTCCTCACTAATGGTCCCCCTCCAAACCCGTTCTGCAGGCCACACTGCTTGTCTTCCCAATAGACACCACCGCCCCACCAGCTGAGCCCCTATTCTCTCCACCCTGCACGTCTGTACACTGTCCAGTAGTCTGCCTGTTCCCTCTCCCCAAGTCTGTTCTTCAAGGTGGCATTTTCAAAGCCTCTAATGCTATCTGATCAGACGATACTCCTTAACAGGGTCACAAAACCCTTGGTAGTCCAGCCACTAAGGTGCCCCTCAGGCATATGGGCACCCTTCCTGCTGGTCCTCAGACACTGCAACCTGGGCCTCCCCTGTGACCCTGGCCCAGCCCACGTCCAGGCTCTCTCCTCCCCACATCCGCGACTCTGCTGCCTTGAGTATGACGACGCTCCCAGCACTCAGCCTCCGCACTTCCCTTAGCGTATTTATCCTCTCCATAGTGGTCACCGCCATCACCATGTGTGTACCGACTTAGTAACAAAGTCAGTGAAGCCAGGAACTTACAAGCAAGGGCTTTTAACCTCTAAGCCATCTCTCCAGACCACGCCAGGAACTTTGTTTTGCCCACCAAGTTATCTTCTGACTCTAGCCCAGCAGTTACTTTTTGCTGGATGAATTCAATTATTTGCTAATCCCCCTTTAATTACTGACGTCAGTTGCAGGCATTCATCTCTTTCTGATTTCTGTAGAAATGGACTGAAACTTTATCCTAGCCTATACACCACCTTAACTTTCGTGAACCATTTCTAACTCAAGCTATTTCCTGCCAGATTGTTTTTAAAGACAACAACTTCACAGCAAAGCACACAGTTCAGAGACAAAGGCTGCACCGGGCGCACGTGTTTGCAGCCAGGGATGGGCCTGTGAAGCCTCAAGCTGGTCAAGGGACTCAGGCTTAGTCTGGTGTTGAGTGCTGAGGGAAACCCAATCCTTAAGGCTAGACTCCATGCCACCAACAAGCTACAGGGCTGGGCTGGGCACTCAGAGGCAGAGACGAGGGGCCAGCTCTCTTACGTGGCAGCGGGCATGAGAACAGTTGGTTTTTGCAGGCCCAGATGGGCTGCACATCTCAAGAGGTGCTGTGGCCTTGACCACCAGCATGGAAGCAGTGCTCCTGCCATGTCCAGACTCCAGGTCCCCCCCCCCCCCGCTACAGGATATTCCCTCCACCCTCACTCAAGCCTCCAGTAATTCTGGAAGGAGGGTAAAGGTGCTGACACGAGGCTAAACACCCGTGTCCACAACCAGCCGCCCACCTGAGTATCTACTGAGCCATGATTCAGAACAGTGAACAGCGGAAGGCCTGTGCAGGGGGTGTCACATTAGCCACAAACAGGAAGGGTGCTGATGTTACATGGTGGGGCCCTGACCACATGCAGACAGTCTCTTCCCATCAGAGGCCACATCACAACCACCCATCAACTCAGGGACAGAAACAGATTAAAGGTCACCCAGGGCAGGGGACGCGAGCTTCTCTCTGGCTCGATGAGCACATGGCCATTTCAATGGCAGTGACAGGGGCAGAACTCAGTGAGTGTGCTCGAACCGCATGCTTTGTGAAATGCATGGGACACGAATGAGGGTCTGGTAAAGCCGTTAAGACAGTACTGAAGAAACTTCGGAATGTCTGACCAAGTACTTCTGATCACGTCTGGGCTCTGTAGCCTGGTGTGACACTCAAGAGCCAGCGCCCATCTGCCATCTAATCCGGAGCTGCCCCCGCGGGCCTGGGAGCCCTGGAGCCCAAGAGCAAGGCGAGGACTCTGAGCCCGGGGCAGAGCTCTGGCTGCTTCCCGTGCATCTTCCCTGACCTTAAAACGTGCACTTCTGGGGAGGCATGGGGCCACTTGCTTGCAGGCCCAGTTGATAAGGAAGCTGAGGCAGGAGGATCACTGGGGCCCACAAGTTCCACACCAGACTGGGTAACGGAGAGGGCACTACCTCAAAAGATAGATTTTAAACCAGTTGACAATTTGTGTAGCTTTCTGCGACTGTCTGAGGTTTCTAATAGATTTCGAGAGCCTAAAGGAGGACTCTATTATCTAACAAACATTTCTGATTTTGAAGAGGCAGAAGGCACAGAGCGTATGGACATCTGCCCTCAGCACACAGCACATCCTGGGGTCCCTTTCCCTCCAGTCAGAATTTGGCAGAGGCGTGTCCTCCAGCCTCTACTGCCCACTTACCTGAAGGGCGGTCTAGCTCCACGCCAATCCACGTCCCCTCCTGGAAGTCAGTTGGCCCAATGTACCTCACGATGCCTGTTTTGTTGGTACCCACGGCGACGTATTCCCCTTCTTTGAGCCACTCGGGGACTTCACTAGCCTCCTCAGAGTCAGAGGTCACTTCCAGGCTCCCTAGGGCCTGCTCTCCACCATCGCTGGGCTCTTCCGTGGCCGTCAGGCCCTCCTCGGCTCCGCCCCCCAACATGCTAGAGAAGGACTTTAGCTCTGAGGTCCGCACCTTCCGGATTCTGAATGGGGACATGGGCACTGGAGGAGGGGGTTCTGTGGAAAGGGGTGGTTTGGGAGCCTCGAGCTTCTCACTTAGAGCAGGTGGGGCAGGCTGAGGCCGGGGTTCCTCGGGGACTGGTGGGTGGCTCTGTGTGCAGGAGGAAAACGCCAGCTCAGCTTCTGGGGTGGTCTGGAATGGCGGTTGGGGTGACCCAGGGGTATGGCTGCCAGGGCCTATGGCATCCAGGCCTAAGCCTGGTGCATCAGAGAGCGTGGCGGTGGAAACACTGTGAGAGAAGTAGCCGCTGGAGGCCTCGCTCAGGGGGCTGGGAGGCCCGTCATGCCCTTCATGAGGCTGGGCGATAGCCACAGTGGGTGGCTGAGAAGGCACTTTGATGGGCTTGTCACAGGTCTTCACGGCAGGAGGAGTCACCATCTGCACCACAGTCTCTGAGATCCCACCAGGCCCCAGGCTGCCTCGCGGAGCCTGCAGACAGAAGGGAGACACACTGAGAGGGAACGGCCAGATACTACAGCCAACGGGCTAGCTCACCACTGCAGCCTGGACGGGTCAGAACCTGGCTGAGCGCAGCACAGCCTGCCTGAACCTGCCCCGGCCCTGCGGGCAGCTGATGCCAGGTGAGCACGGGCCTGAGCCTGTGATGAGTGTGCTAAGCAGAGGCGACAGGCCCTGCTGCTTCCGCGGCTCAGCTTTTCCCTACCCATCTCCCCACCAGGTAGGGACAGGATGCTGAGACAGGGGTAATGTCCCCAGCTCCAGGACAGCACACAGCAGGCACACACCAAACTTAGTTAGAAAGTAAGTGTTTCCATAGAAATAGAGGCCTGCCCACCACCATCCTCACAAGGAGACTGAGATACACAAACAAGACCAGAAGAACAGTATTCCCCAGCAACACCCAAAGGATGGTCTCATCTGAGGGGATGAAAGTGTTTCAGCAGCACAGGCACCAAAGGGGAGCTGACCCCAGCCCGAGCCTGGCCACTGCTCCTAGCTGGCTGCAGTCCGGGACAGGGGAGGGGACACGGGCTGCCTGCGGTCAGGGACAAAAGTGGCGGGGGGGGGGGGGTGGCGACATGGGCTATCTGCTGGGTTTTGTTTTGATTTTTTTTTCTGCTGGGTAAAGCTGGTACCATGTCAGGGGTCAGGGCTTCTGATCCTGGGACACAGGCCAGAGGAGCTGCTCTGCTGGGTGAGGATGGGGTCAGTGGCAATTGCGCTGGCCTCTCCTCTCCCTTTCAGGACACTGAGGACAGAGAGAGCAACATCTCACGTGTCCACGGCAGCCCCCGCTATCCAAACCCGAGTCTGGGAGGTGCAGGTGGTTCTCTTCCACTGACAACGTAGCTGTCTGAGCGAGCTAACCACTTGCCTTCCTATCCCTGGCCACAGCTTTGAGGAAAAGAGAGGGTACAAATGGGGGAGTGGGTTGGCAGGGAAGCTACTCAGAAAATGTTTCCCAATATTTGTGGAAAAATTATTTTTATTACAGGAATGGCCATTTTCCTTTTGAAATACAGGATTTATTTGAACTGGGAAATGGTCGAGATCTATAAGTCTCTTACAGTTTCTTGGCTTAACTCGGCAGTTTGATAAATCATGCATTTTCCTATGAATTGTCATTTATATTCTTGTTTCTAGGGGCCTTCACTCTCCACAGGACACACTTTCTGGGGGTGGAATTAACGGCACGTCTTGAGATAAACAGCCCATTTTTGTGATGGCTCTCTGGCCACAAAACATATTCAATCCAATAGATCAATAAGTGTCAGCAGCATAAATACTCTAAGAGATTAGGCAATCCTTCAATCACCTTTCTTCAGCGACTTCTCCATGTTTTATTCATTCTCCCACTTCAGTCCAACCTCACAGCCATGCAGGGAAGAACACACAGAGCTCCAGGCATGGAGGCACCTATGGCCCTCAGAGGGTCCCCTCTATCTCACCGGGAGGCTCGGCCACCCCCTGCTGCTCGGGGCCACGCGGGAGAAGCTGTGACTGTCATGCGTGGCACTGATCGATCTCCCCAGGTCACTGGTGGAGAGGAAGTATGAGCACATTCACTTCTTAACCAGGCTCACAGAAGGTGAAGGAGTTTCCCCCTGAGGGGAAAAGCCAGGGATTAGGGCAGCTGTGCCGTGATGACAGAGCCCAAAGGCCTCCACCTCCCGTGTCAGCGCCCAGCAGCTGCTCGCACTTGACTGCTGCTGTCCTGGGACTTTACCACATCACTGAGAGACAGTCCAGAGGCAGTGAAAGCCCAGAGCTAAGGAGGCCACCAGGATGAGCAGAGGAAGCGGATTCATAGGGGGCCTCGTCACTGAGGGCCCTGCTCCCACTACCAAACCGGGCATTCAAGACTGCTTCGAGGCCAGGCGTAGTGGTGCACGCCTTTAGTCCCACCACTCAGGAGGCAAAAGTAGGAGGATCGCCGTGAGTTTGAGGGCAGCCTGAGAGGGTCAGCCTGGGATAGAGCAAGACCCTACCTTGGGGGAAAAAAAAAAAAAAAAAAAAAAAAAAAAAACCTGCTTCAGTACAAGGACTGAATGTGCACACTTCTGGAGGAGACACATATGCATGGGACCATCCAAGCTCAGGACACTGGAAGGCAGTGGAGGGAAAGGGCCTTTTAGGAATGAGGAAGGACATGGAGATAAGTTTTATTTGTTTCAAGTTGTTGGTCCTTTTTTTTTTTTTTTTTTTTTTTTTTACTGTTGTTTGAATAAATAAAATTTCCCTATGAAGATGTGGCATTTCCTAAGAGAATGAAGGCACAGTGGGAGAAAATAGATTGCTATTCATAAGATCAGAAGTGCTGTTGATCTGTGGGAGATCATAAGAGACTATTTTCTCCAACTTAGCATTAGTATTTTCACGCTGATATCATGAATCAGAATGAAATGTAAAACTGAGAATTAAGCAAACACTTAGGAGGAGGAGGTTGTTCTGTTTATAGAAATCCCCTCTGCCTAGCAGTGGGCTATTAAAGCACAGACTACATTAGCAGTCAAGCACCTAAAAGTTGAGCAATCATATGATTAACAGGTTGAAAATAGAAGAGTGTAACAAGGGAAATGCACAAGGAGAAGACAAGTGACCTACATTGTACTTCATTACCAAAGTGGGAAGGCAAGGCTTTGAGAGAAGGGCAGGTGTGGAGCCAAGCAAGGGTCCTAGCACTAGGGCCACCCCAACCAGGTGACTCACCTCCTCCGTCCTGGTGGCCCGAGCGTCTGGGAAGGCAGGCTGCACCAGGATTCGGGGCACGGGCTACGGAGACAAGCGCACGGGTGAGGGATCCAAAGGGCACAGAGACACAGAGCGTGTCTGACCAGGCCCATGAGCAAGCCACCAGGAGCCACCCGGGACACCTTCACACAACAATTGGGAGCTCTAACACACCTCAGCCAATGTGGCATGGTGGGTGTCAGGGCTCCATGCCACCCAGGAGGCAAAGAGCCCAGCAAGGGCGGCCCCCAGCCAGGAAGTTGAGACACGTGAGCAGGTCTCCGCTCCCTCCCTCTCACTGCAGATACGCATGCAGCTCGAGGCAGTCCTGTGGGGATAGGTGATCCAAGACTTTACCCAGAGAAGTGACTGGGATGGGAATGATCCAGAAAGACTTCACACAGGAGCTAGAAGCCACTTCAAGCCTGGATGACCAGGAAGCACTCATGACAGGTAAGGTGCTATCACAGGAATGTGAAGGAAAGCAGCCAAGTGGCTGAAGGCACCAGACAGGAGGACGTGTGGGTGGCCTTGTAAGCCACAGGGAACAAAGAGGGGACACCTGATGCCTGAGCAAAGAAAGAAGGACACAGCAGAAATCAGAAAGCCTGAGCAGTGCAGAGCCCACTGACTGGGGGGAGCAAGTCCAGGGAGAGAAATCAGTGGTGAGAGTCCAGCACTAGACCCAGTGAGGGGAGAGGTGCAGTCAACACGGTAAGAAAGGAACATGAGCAGAATAGGAAGAACCAAGATATGGGGGCTGGAGAGATAGCTTAGTGGTTAAGGCACTTGCCTGAGAAACCTAAGGACCCCAGTTCAATTCCCCAGTACCCATGTAAGCCAGATGCACAAGGTAGTACCTGTGTCTGGAGTTCTCTCTTTCTCTCAAATAAATAAATGAATACAGCTATATTACACACACACACACACACACACACTAGGATATGGAAGAAGTGAAGTGAGAAGGACTTAGATATTCATCTTGTAGTGGGGTGGCGGGGTGGGGGTACAGAAGCCAACAGCAGATTCGACTCTGGAAGAAACTAGAAATCCACCATTTCGGCCTTGGCTGCTGGCTCACTCTGGATCCTGACACGTCTCCCATCTCTAGCTCTGCCTGCTCAGCCCTAGAGGGCTCATCCTGGCAGGGCAGGGACAGCACAGGCCTCACGTGCGCCTCATCCACGAGAATGAATGCCGGCTGCTACTCTATACTCATCCCACATCACCCCCCTTGTTCTGGCCAGAGAGTTGAAGGATTTATACAAGACTCCCCCTCTCCTGAAGGGAAAAGCCGGGGATTAGGGCCAGCTGTGCATTGACAACAGGGACCGTGGTAGAAGTGTGGCCTGACACAGCCATCCAATTGCTTCTGGATCACTTGTGCCTGGGCCCTGGGGCTTCGGTGCAGCCCCAGATGTCCAGACAGAGCTTGCAGGCCTTGGTCCAAACACACAGCTTCTGCCCACACCCAATCCAACCAGACAGAACAGCCCACCTAGCCTGAGATGCCCACCAGAGGGTGCTAGCCAGAGCACAAGCATGACACCGGAATTCCAGCAAAGGGGCCACTTTTGGAAAATAAGGCCACCAGGGACTGATTCTACTAAACACAAGGGCATGGGGTGGGATCTGAGGGGACCCTTGGGGAAGGGACTACAGAGACAGCTCGCTGAAAGAATGAAAGGAAAGCTGAGAAATACACATTTTACTTGCAAACACTGGGGGTTACTGGGTGGTTAAAGGCCAGGGAGAGTGAGGAACAGATGCATGGTTAAGAAAACCAGTGCTGGGGCTGGAGAGATGGCTTAGTGGTTAAGGCGCTTGCCTACAAAGCTTAAAGACTCAGATTCGATTCTTCAGGTCCCACGTAAGCCAGATGCACATGCATCTGGAGTTTGTTGGCAGTGTCTAGAGGCCCTGGCGTGCCCATTCTCTCTCTCTCTCTCTCTCTCTCTCTCTCTCTCTGTCCCTTTCTCTGTCTCTACTAAATAAATAAAAATAAATCAGAAAAAAACTAAAACAAAAATTTAAACTGGGCGTGGTAGTGCACGCCTTTAATCCCAGCACTCAGGAGGCAGAGATAGGAGGACTGCCATGAGTTCGAGGCCACCGTGAGACTCCACAGTGAATGCCAGGTCAGCCTGAGCTACAGCAAGACCCTACCTTGGAAAACCAGTGCGCATGGCAGGGAGGACAGAGGAGGGAAGGTGCCCTGTGACAAAAGGATCCACACAGAAGAGCCTCAACTACAAGCCCTCCAGGCGCCTCCCCCCTGTGCCTGACCAGAAGACGTCCCGCTTCTGCATTACCCTTCCCAGCACCCAGCCCTTCTCACTCACAGCGCCCCGGCCGACCAGTGATCGACTGGAGAATGGAGCAGTCTTCCGCACGCACCCCCCACTCCACGACTTTTTCCCCTACGTATCCAAAGTCTCCACAAACAGAAATGTGTCAAGGTATATTTCTTAGTAAAGGCATAAAAAATGTTTCTCATGCTCAGACTGAAAAATACATTCTTCAGCTAGATGTGAATGCAAATACAGAAAATCAGGAGTGCGGTGGGAACCATTCCCGATAAGGTGAAGCTTGCCCCCTCTGAAGCTTGAACACGTAGCGAGCTCGGCAAGATGGACTGGTGACCGCCCATCATGGACCTTCACTAAAATGATGCAGGAGCACAGAAACACACTCACCCTCTTCCTTACAACTGAGATTGTAAAGCCAGCGTGTCCATAACAAACATATGCTGAAATTAATTTAAGGACCAAGTTGACCGCAGCCCTGGTTCTGACCATATACAGGTAAACCAGCTCAACACAGTTACAGGCCGCAGCATCCACATGCACCTTACTCTCCATGGATTCAGTCTGCTGTGGGGGAGGAAGTGTAAGGAAGCAATGATGTAATGGGTACTGGGATGGCAGGGGGGTCTCGGAAGAGGAAAGGAACACAGTCAGAAGACGGAGAATGGCCACGTTGGAGCCACAGTAAGCAAGCAGCAAGGCAAGAAGACGGGAAGGACCCCTTGTGGGCTGTCACTGACTGGCAGCTCGACCCTAGGGAAGGCTAGTTTTTCCTTCCAGGTCTTAAAGACCAGGCTGAGCAGTGTTGGGCAGAAGAAAGGAGGAAGCCTGGTGAGGCCAGAGTGAAATTTCACAGACAACAAAAAATTGCCACAGGGGCTGGAGAGAGGGCTTAGCAGTTAAGGCATTTGCCTGCAAAGCCTAAGGACTCAGGTTCAATTCCCTAGTACCCACATAAGCCAGATGCACAAGGTGGTACATGCGTCTGGAATTCATGTGCAGTGGCCAGAGGCCCTGATGCACCCATTCTCTCTCTGTCTGTCCTGTATCCTTCAAATAAGTAAATCAAAATAAAATATAAAAAAGCTTCCAGTGGGGACTAACTGAAGTAGTAATGGGAAGGATGCTTTAAAGGATAATCCTTAGGAAGGGGAGATACTAGATGTAGCAAGATCAACAAAGATTTTATTTCAGGGCATGGAGAGATGGCTCAGTGGTTAAGTGCGCTTTCTCTACATGCATAAGGGTGTGAGACCTCCTGAATTCTATTCTCCAAGCACCCACATAACCAGCTGTGCATAGCCATCCAAGCCTGTCACCCCAGTCCTGTGGGGGCAGAGATCAGAGTTGCTGGGGTTCATGAAAAATGGCAAGCTCTGGAATCACTAAGGGACTCAAGGAAAAACAGGATAATGATAGAGGCAGGACAGCTGATGTTCTCCTCTGGCCTCTACAGGCACACCCATGGGGCACCACATCAGCACAAAGATATGCATACACCACACACACACACACAACCATATATACTATGCACTTGCAAAAAAAAAAAAAAAATTGGGAGAGCTCCAAAAAGCCTGAACTAAGTAGGAAAGAGAAAAAAGGTTGAGCCACAAAAAGGAGACTAACATTTGGAAACTACTGGCTTTGGGAAGGGAAACAGAGGCAAAGACAATGCCCAGAGTGAGGAGGAGATGGGGAGAGAGTAGGGTTGGCACAAACTGTATGTATTCACTCAGACCCGGAAGGTTGGGGGATATGAAACATCCATGTTTGGCAAGGGCCTGTGATGAATTCATCAGTCATAAACATATCATATATACCTTAAAAGATGCTGAAACCAGGCCGGGCGGGGTGGCGCCCACCTTTAATCCCAGCACTCGGGAGGCAGAGGTAGGAGGATCGCCATGAGTTTGAGGCCCCCCTGAGACTACATAGTGAATTTCAGGAGAGCCTGAGCTAGAGTGAAACCCTACCTTGAAAAACCAAAAAAAAAAAAAAAAAAATGCTGAAACCTTCACACAATGGCTCATATTTCCAAACACGTATTGTTTGCAACTTAATGCTGTTTTACATGTTCCCTGCGTAGTCACCGCCTCTATTTCAGGAGCTCAAAACATTTCAGTTCACAGGTTCATTAATCCCTATGGCACATCTGGTAACTATTAATAAAAATCACTGCTAACCATTTCGCAACCATCAATATTAAGAAGTCCCAAATGAATATAATTACGTGCATTTCGCTGTCTAGGACAACGACTCAGGGAGCGTTCACCTACTGCTGAGCACACTCGGGCTGGCCTGAGTAACTGGCACAAAGGAAGGCCCACGCTCACCAGTGCCATCCCCGCACACTGCCAGAACTTCCCCTGGATTCGGGTGGGCCAGCGAAGGAGAGTCTCAGGGACGTGGTGACAAGCACTTCTGAGATCATAGCTCACCACATATTAGCTTCTCCCACCTGCCATGCCCTCACCATGCCATCTGCAGACACACATCTGACAGCATCGGCCCCGCCCCCTGCACTGAGTGATTCTCCACCTCCACCCTTTAAGGGCAGCAATGGTTCTCCCTCCTCTGTGTTTCCTACACTGAGCAGTAGTTCGGTGTTTCCTGAATGAATAAACAAACACACTGATTACTGAACAAGAATGACTATCATTCCCATCTTGCAAGACGGCGGGGGAGAAGGCCAAGACGGGACACTGAGGAGAAGAAACCTGCAGTCAAGAGGCTGATGCCACAGGCAAGGCTAAAAAAGGGGAGACCTGGGATTGACAAGCAAAGAAAGGGGACCCCACTGCTGGCCAGAACCCCGCCCTGGTGAGAGGAATGGGCAGGTCCTCCCGATCAGCACTCCCGAGACTCGGGACAGGAGGAAGCACTCGGCTGCCAAATTCAAGGTGGAAAAGAAAAAAGGGCAAAGGTTCTTGTTACAGCCTCACCACCAGTTGGTGGTGACAAGAACGGTGGTACCCGGGTGGTTACGCTTCGCAAAATGCCCAGGTATCCTCCCACTGAAGACGTGCCACGGAAGCTGTTGAGCCATGGCAAGAACCCCTTCGGGCAGCACGTGAGAAGGCTGCGTGCCAGCGTCACTCCCGGGACCCTGTCGTCCTCACGGGACGCCACCAGGGCGAGAGAGTGGTGGTCCTAAAACTGCCGGGCAGTGGCTTGCTCCTTGTGCCTGGACCCCTCTCTCTCAATCGAGTTTCTCTGCGTAGAACATACCAGAAGCTTGTCATTGCCACCTCCACAAAAACTGGTATCAGCAAGGTCAAAAGTTCTAAACACCTCACTGGTCTCACTTCAAGCAGCAGCAGCTGCAGAGGCCCGGGCACCAGGAGGGCGAGGTCTTCAACACGGAGAAGAAGAAACACGAGGTCACAGAGCAGAGCAAAGTCCACCAAAAGCCGTGGACTCGCAAAGTCTGCCAAAGATCAAAGCTGCCCCTTCCTCAGCTCCAGGGCTACCTGCGGTTGTTTTCTGCTGTAACTAATAGAATTAATCCTCACAAATTTCTTACCAAGAATTTAATTAAACAACTGATATATTTTAAAAAATGACTGTCAGGAGAATGTGGGAGAAGACAGATCTTCTGAAATTTTGACATAAAGTAGGATAAAGGGGAGAACAGACGTTGGTCAAAGGAAAAGAAATCTCATTAAACATCTGGTACTGAGCTTCCTGATACTTTGTTTTTTATTTATACTATGCTTGATCTTAGCCAAAAGGCCGAGAAGCAATCTTTTTTTTTTTCTTTATGTACTTAATATTTACCTATTGCCCAAATTTACTAAAATTTTAATGACTAAATTAATATGCTCTGCCTTTTTTTTGTTGTTGTTTTTTAACCTCAAGCACTAGCCAATGATCTAAGTCAAAGTATGAAGAGTGTAAGATGTATTCTTTGCTACAAATAACCAGGAACCAACCTCTGTTTTTTATGCTAAGGTGGGGAAAAATATAAGCAATAGAAGCAGTGTATAGAGAAATCCCTCTGGTCTTCACTCATGTTTTGGTATAAGTAATGCACAATGGATAATTACCTAAAGATCAGGACTCGGCAACAACCTAATCAATGGGATGTGGCTTTTAAAGGTTATGCTCATCAGGGGACGGTGGTTCATCTGGGGAAGGGGGAAATGGTGACAGCGAAGGCAGGCCAGGGGAAGGGTTTGGTGTGGGCCAGAGGCAGCTGCAGCGGTGGCACAATGAGCAACACTGGATGCCCTCGGTGCCTGCTTTTCCCACTCCATCCACGTTCCTGACTGTCTTCTGCTTCACACTCAGTGTGCCAGGTGTGGATGGGGTGTGGCCGCCATGATGGCGCCGCATCTCACCCATGCGGCTGCTCTATTTCCAATGGGGAAGGAGGTGTTCTGACAGACAAGGCCGGGCATTATATAACCCCGTCATGTACAAGGGACACACATTTGAAGG
Organism: Dipus sagitta; assembly: GCA_036346955.1. Taxonomy (NCBI): domain Eukaryota; kingdom Metazoa; phylum Chordata; class Mammalia; order Rodentia; family Dipodidae; genus Dipus; species Dipus sagitta. Next base: position 12,138,738 of record CM070783.1, on the reverse strand, counting down.
TGGTGATCCCGCTACGTGAATTCTCTAAGAGACATCACATGGGAGGTAGGGGATGAACTGATGGCCACTACTGCTCCTTGTCCAGGACACTGTTACCCTGCCTGTCACGAAGCTCTTTCAATCGCACTTCACAGTATCCACGTGTCAAGCTTGGGAGGTGATCTGAGAATTCCAATCAACACTGCAATCCTTGTGAGGGCTTTATGCAGCACAGCTGACCAGTCTTCCAGTTTCCTTCTGCTGTAATCCACCTTGCAGAACCCTGACAGGGTACCTTCCAACACAGGGACTCGACCTTGCCAGTATCTGCTCTGACACTGTCCATGGTTGTGCCCATGGTAATCTCTATAGAGAGGAATGAATGGGACAAGGAAATGGGGATCGGGGTTGCTCACTTCTTTGCAGAGCTTATCTGATCTCACCTTCAAATGCTTTCACTGATTCCTTGACTCCCATACATAATCACCTGATTGCTTTTCATCAAGCTCAGCGGACATCCCAAGGCCACACTCACTGGCTGCACCTTCCTTTGTGGATGCAGGTCCCGGGTTGTGATTCACTAGCCTCCCTACCCCCACCCCCAACCCCATCCGATGGAGCAGGTGCTGAGCCTACCTGAGTCTGTTTCCTCTGACACGGCAGCTGTGGGCCACCTAAGGTGGTAGAGCACTTTAAACATGGCTAATGTGGCTGAGGAAGTTGAGTTTTTCATTGTCCTTAATAAAACAAGTGTGTCAGGAATAGCGTGGACATGTGGATCCACTCTTACGTGTATGTGTGAGGGGCATGTCATGGTTTCCTGGTGCTACAAGAAAGCTGTCTGGCTTTAAGTGGGCTTGCAGGGAATCAAATCCAGGCCAACAAGCTTTGCAAGCAAGTGCTTTGAAGTACTCGGCCATCTCCTCAGACTCAGATCTACTTTTTCAACCATGAATTTGTAAACTTTAAATGCAGGTTAAGTATTTCCAATAAAAGCTTATCTGAACTGGGATGCGCTAGAAATGTAAAATTCACACCTGATTTCAAGGTTTTTGTACAGAAAAAAAGAGGTGTGAATATCTCAAGAGGTTTTACATTGATTATGAGCTAATATGATGATGTTTTAAATATAACCTGGTTAAAACCTATATTAAAATTAATTTGCCCCCTTATTAGTTTTTCAAATGTAGTTACTAGATAGTTTTAAATTACACATGGGGCCTGCACTGACTGTATTTCTACTGGGCCATGCTGGTTAAACTCAGCACTGATGCTGAGATGATGCATTTAAAATCTGTGGAACAGGTCCAAGCACACAGTCCATAATTTGTAAAGCAATTTTTAAAGCACCAGCATTGTTTCATAATCACTGGAATTTTTCTGTGTTATCTTCCAACACATTTCTAAGCCAGTTTACTATATTTTAAAATAATCAATAATTATATTGAGCCGGGCATGGTGGCGCACGCCTGTAATCCCAGCACTTCGGAGGCAGAGGTAGGAGGATCGCCAGGAGTTTGAGGCCACCCTGAGACTCCATAGTTAATTCCAGGTCAGCCTGGACCAGAGTGAGACCCTACCTCGAAAAACAAAATAATAATAATAATAATAATAATAATAATAATTACATTGATCTAGACATAGAAAGTTTCTAATTGTGTTTATTAGTCCCAAAGCCCCTCACGATGCAATGTTAATTCCTTTTTCCTTCAAGCAAAGAACCTCAAATCTTATTAATTTACTCGCCAGTATATGCGAGGTACCTACAATATTCTAAAGATTGTGCTGGGAGCTGGGGATTCAGTGTGAGCAAAATCAAAATTAGTTCCTAGGCTCAACAAAAATATGTACACAGGGTCTAGATATTTACTTTAAAAATCACAGAATGTTAATCTAAAATGCTTAAAGATAGGGTCTAAATCCAGCCTGTCACCTGTCTAACCCTGTGAGCTAAGAAATTATCTTTGCATTGAGAGAGAGAGAGAATGTGTATGTGTTTTGCATGTAAGTGTCAGTGCCCTTGCCCATGCATGGGGGACGAGGGTGGGGCGCTCTCCTGTGGCGGTCAGAGCAGAACATCTGATATCCCCCTCCACCACTCTCCCACCTGTTGTTTCAGCCACAGTCTCTTACTGATACTGGCTGGAGCTTGTTGCTTTTTGTGACCTCAAGTGATTCTCTGGTCTCTGCTCCCCTTTGCAAGACTGTGTTTACATGGGTTCTGGAGATTCGAACTTGGGCAGTTTCAGGTCCTCTCAGGCTCTCATACTTGTGCAAGAAACACGATTGCTGAGCCGTCTCTCCAGGCTGACTTTTGCATTCTTTCTGTTTTGTTTTGATTTAGTAACCTTTTTCTTGTTTACTTTTTCATTCTTAATGATTAAAATGAATCAAAAAATCAAAACATGTGAAAACTGTGTGAAATTCAAATTTCAAATTATAACATTTATGGAACACAACCAGACTCACTTGTCTAACATGGTCTATGTTTTTTTTATATATTTTATTTGCAAGCAGAGAGAAAGAAAATGGGCACACCAGGACCTCTAGTCACTGCAAGTGAACTCAAGACATATGCACTACTTTGTGCATCTGGCTTACATGAGTACTAGGGGAATCAAACCCGGGTCGTTAGGCTTTGCAGGCAAGTGCCTTAACGCCTTAACCCTTAGCAATCTCTCCAGCCCTGTGGTTAGTTTTAATAGGGATCAGATAGCTTACACAACCTGAAATAGTTCCTGTCTGGCAATCCTCAGCCTAGAACATAATGTGAAAGTACACAGTGCCCATTCCTGAAAATGACTGGCACCAAGGCCTTGTCAATCACCTGCTCCATGACCTCAGAGACCCTCTCATTTGGACAAGCAAATTTTCACTGTAATTCACTATTTTTCAGATCAACTACTAAATGAGTTTTGAAGGCAACCCCATCATCCTAGCACTTCTGAATATGCTACAACCTGTCATCCACACACTTTTAGGACAAAGCCCAACAGTAATAGGTCATGATTTAGGAAAATGAAGGTAAGTCTCCTCGCACTAGTGTGAGGGTCGAGAATTCATCACTAAAGCAACTGAGGAGGAATCAGGTGGAATTTTTTAGATTGAAACAAATGGAAAAAAAAAAAAAAAAAAAAGCATTCTGCTCCACAGACTTCCCTGTGCTAACTCCAGGACAAGTGAGGCAGTTAGCACAGGAAGTGCCAACCACAGGGGAAATACCTGCAGAGAGTGTGTGTGTGTGTGTGTGTGTGTGCGCACATGTGCATGCGTGTATATGGCACTGCGAATTGAACCTGAGGTTTTGCACGTGCTAGGCTTATGTTCTACCACCAAGTATGTCTTTTTCTTTTCTGAGATGGGGCCTTGCTAAGCTGCCCAAGTTGGCCTTGAATCTTCGATCCTCCTGTCTCACCATCCACAGTAGCTGGGGATCTGGCTTGCATTTCTTAAATAGCCTCAAATGAACCACGGGGAAACAGAAGACCTCTTTTCTTATTCTAGCTGGTTAACATGATGGACGCTTGTGCAGGGCACAAGGATGAGCCCTTGCATGGCTCTTGTCACCAAGAAGTCCAAGTGCAAACCGCCTAAAGTGGCATTCTGTGGGCAAGGGAAGCACGAGCCAGGGGAGCAGGCTTTCCATCAGTACCAAGACAAGCAGGCTGCTCAGAGCTCTCTTCTCCAGACCTTACAAAGGTTCCCCACAGCTGACATGGCCAGCCGCGCTAACCAAAGGCCAGTCATGAAAAGAAAGGCTGGACTCGGGCTTTGCTTTTGAGGGTGGCGATTCAATGTGACCACTATCTCTTTAATTCCCCACGTTCAGCAACGACGCCACTTGGAGTCCCAGGCCTTGAAGCCTATAGTTAGTTTCATCTGCGCAGACTTGCAGATACATGAAAAAAAGCTATAGTGCCAAATTAATTCAATCTAACTAATTAGAGAGCAGGAAGTTCCTTCAATTATTTTATGTGCTGTCTGAGACACGCACTTGAATATGAGTGCAGATTTCATTAATTGCAGTTCATTATTTTCCAGATTCGTTACTAAACCTGCCTCAGAAGGTCAAAGACAGCAATTTTGTCAGCTGCCACCTCCTTCCTCACAGCATCTTTGCATTTCTGGAACGCAGACAGAAATTGATTACAACAGAACCAATCTCCCTAAGAACGAGCAACCCAAGGCTTCTGCATCCGCTCAGAGAGTTTGCAAGTTATGAGAATCTTGTTTTTAGAAGGACAGACTATTAGCTTCTATTTCACAAGGAAAGATCCACAAGACTTTCACATCCACCCAATATCCAACCCTGAGACATGGGCCAGGACACCCACAGCATGTTCGGAGGCAGCTGAGAGCAAAAGCCAGGTGAGCAGAGTCTTCTCATCAGTGTCCCCGTGCACGCTCGCTCATGTACACGCCCGTGTGCCTTTGCGTGAGGAGGGAACTGAACGTTCCAGTCTGCAAATGTCAAGGGCACTCTGATTAAAAGTATCTTCCATGGTAATCATTCCCTCATTACAAACCTGTTTCTCTCCCACCTGAGCTGCTAGAGTGAGACCTTGCTTCAAAAGCGCACGCACACACACACACACGCACACGCACACACACACACAATGAAAATGGAAGGGGGGAGTGGGTAGGAAAGTGTGTTAGTGAACATAGTCTCTTGGATTTGTGCACTCCCGAACTGTTCCAGGGGTCTGGGTTTTGGCCTTTTCGTGTGTTTGTTTGGGCTTTTTTATCCCCGTTTCACACTATAGCCCTTAAGCCACATTACTCTCCTCGTGTTGTCTCTAATGTGACATTAACTGCAATAGTTACCACTTCCTCTACGGTAGAACAGATAAGGATTCCTTCCAGGCCTGCACACGGCCTTGCACCTTGCAGGTCCTGTGCTGGACGATGCTCGGAACACCTGTCAGCGCTTCCTTAACCAGCATGTGCACAGGCACTGGCAGCAAATGGCACAGGATCGAAACAGAGACGCTGCCCTGCCATCTTCAGGAGTTCCTCTAAGATGTGGGCAAAGGGTACCATCAGATGTCTGCAGGTCACGGCACAGGCAGCAGAGAGGAGGGTCTCCAGCGATGGTCATGAATTCACTTTGTTTTAGGTACTCAGCTGCTGAGCAAGTGCAGGCTACAGGCACACAGTCACTTTATCTCCACGGCACAGCCACCAAAGTCTTCCTTGTCACTTTGGCATTAAGGGGGGAAATATGGAGATGGTAGTCGCTGGTGCGCAGTGCTGAACTGTGCTGGCCTGCCCCTCGGTGACAGAGGAGTGGCTTCTTTTGGGAGATGTCAGGGCTTTGCCATGGGCCCCAAATGTTCTACGGTTTGTTTGTGACTAGAATGCTGTAACTGAAATGCTAATATACTATAACTAAAAAGTGTGTGTATTGGGCTGCAGAGATGGCTTAGCGGTGAAGGCACTTGCCTGCAAAGCCAAAGGACCTTGGTTTGATTCTCCTGGACCCACGTAAGCCAGATGCACAAGATGGCCGCAGGCATCTGGAATTCGTTTGCAGTGACTGGAGGCCCTGGCATGCCTGTTTGCGCTCTCTGTCTCTGTCTCTCTCTCTCTCTCTCTCACTCTGCCTCTTTCCCTTTCTCAAATAAATAAAATAAATTAAGGTTCTTCTGACAGGACAGAGCCCACTTAAAAAAAAAAAAGTGTGTGTATTACAGCCAAAATGTATTTTTATGTATGTGAAATCCAAAGGACTACCTCGGGTGCTACCCCTCAGGAATGAGATGGGGTCTTTAAATGGCCTGGAGTTAACACAACAGGCTAGACTTGCTGAGCAGCAAGCCCCAGGAATCTTCCTGTTTCTACCTTCCCACTGCTGGATTACAAGTATAAGAGGCCGTGTCTGGTGTTTTACATGGGTTCTGGGAACTGAACTAGGTCTTCATGCTTGCAAAGTAAGCACTTTACCATTAAACTAACACCTAAAAAGTAAATATTTTTTTTAATTTATTTATTTGAGAACAACAGGCACAGAGAAAGAGGCAGGCAGATAGAGAAAGAATGGGTGTGCCAGGGCCTCCAGCCACTGCATATGAATTCCAGACGTGTGCACTCCCTTGTGCTAACGTGGGTCCTGGGGAATCGAACCTCAAACCAGGGTCCTAAGGTAACTTCACAGGCAAGCGCTTAACTGCTAAGCCATCTCTCCAGCCCACAAAATGTACATTTTAAAAAATGTTTTTATTTTTATTTATTTATTTGAGAGAGAGAATGGGCATGCCAGCGCCTCCAGCCACTGCAAACAAACTCCACACACAGGTGCCACCATGTGCATCTGGTTTACATGGGTACTGGAGAGTTGAACCTGGGTCCTCAGGCTTTGCAGGCAAGTGCTTTAACCACTAAGCAATCTCACCAGTCCTTTAATTCTTTTTTAAAAAAATGATTCAAGAAAGCTTCCGGGCTGGAGAGATTGCTCAGTGGTTAAAGACATTTGCTTGCAAAACCTGATGGCCTGTGTTCAATTCCCCAGTACCCACATAAAAGCTAAACGCACAAAAGTGGCCCATCCATCTAGAGTTTGCAGCAAACCCTGGCGTGCCCCTGTTTACTCTCCCTTGTCTCCCTCTCCATCTCCCTCTCTCTCTCTCAAATAAATAAAGAAAGTTCTTTAAAATTTTTGAAAAGCTAAATATCCTGGAATGTTAAAATCAAGAGGGAATCAGTTATTCACTTCAGTATTTCTGTACATCAACTACACAGCACAGTAATAAAAGAGAAGGGCTTCACTAGCAAAACTGAAAACAAGCCAAAATAATCTAGCAATGCAAGCTGACCAGAAGCTCCTTCCAGTCACATCACAATGGCAGTCATCCTGTTTTGTACAGGTGTCAAGCCCAGGGCTAACTCTCTCCCTTCCGGACGCTCCCTGAGAGGCAAGCCCCTGCAAGATAACAGAAGAAGGAAGACTCGTTTCTACAGGAGATGGAGCTAACGATCTGGAGCTTCGAAGCCTGGAGCAGGTGCGGGAGAAAACAGGATCACCTGCCTTCCCTTCAACTTCTAACAGGGGAAACTCAAGCTGAAGGCTGGAGAGATGATGCCCGATTCTTGGAGGACCCACAAGGAAGGCTATAGGCATTCAGTTGTTGTTGAAGTTAAAACCTCAACCAACAGCTATCAAATCAGGAGAGTGTGTCATGATGGCGAAGATTATGGAGGGAGGGACCCAGGGAATTAGGGGAGGGGACTTTTTCCTGCGACTCTCACTCTACTGGTACTGCACAGCTCCACTGCCAGGACCAGCACCATCTGGGGGGGTCATCACACAGAGCACACTTAAAGTGGTTTAAACTGATGCTGACACTGTCATTTCAAATGACAATTTGCTTCCCACAGAGCTTTAGCAGACATTCAGTGAAAATGAGAGGGCTGGGACTCTAGTTTAGTGGTGGAGCATTTACCTAGCATGCGTGAGGCACTGGGTTCAATTCCCAGCATAGCAAAAACAAATTTAAAAAGGTAAACCCAAGCGTCTTGGGTAACTGAATCCCAAATGAAAAGCTCAGGTCTGTCTCTCCTTCAGGAATGTTCTTTGGTGAAACTTTCACCAACCTAAGAAAAAAAGTTCACAAATATGTCTTGATACCTCAAGTCCCCACTTAGATGTCATTCTCACCTCTCACCTGAGAACACAAGTGAATCTACACCGAACGACACTGGCCCTACACCGGGTCACATGACCATCTGCATACATGCCCATGGTGAGCCCAACAGCATGCACTTTTCATCTCCTACTGCTGGGCAGGTTCGGGCAGTGACGCTTGCCCTGTAGAGTTATGCTCTAGACAAAAAGACAGTCAACACACAGAAACCTGACAATCCTCAGTAAAAAGCCGTCTCAACAGCCATACAGCAAGCGTGTGTCTAGCGAGGGCTGCTGTTTTCATGTGGCTCGTGGAGAAGAGCCACTGTACGAAGCTCAGCAGTGCTTCCTGCAAGTGGCCTTCATGGTAGCATGGCTTTAGAAGCAGATCACTGCAGGAGAGACCAAGGGGACTTCCAGGGCTGGGGAGGCCACTCCTGATAGAAGGAAAGGCAGTTGCCGAATTTCTTTCTTTCTTTTTTTTTTTTTTTTCTTTTTGAGGTAGGGTCTCACTCTAGGCCAGGCTGACCTGGGATTCACTATGGAGTCTCAGGGTGGCCTCGAACTCATGGCGATCCTCCTGCCTCTGCCTCCCAAGTGCTGGGATTAAAGGCGTGCACCCCCACACCTGGCTCCGAATTTCTTGAGACTGAAATGTGCTTCCTGCTTTTGTGAGATAAATGGCAGTGAATATGGCTTGACAGAGAGAAGCAAAGGCAGCCTGAGGTACAGCATGGTGCCAGATGCTATAGGGTGCTGTACGCCTCAGTAAGAAACGTAGGGTTGCTTTCATTGCCAGAAGGTGTCAAGCCATGGACTTGAGTTGAGTCATTACCGCAGCTGCTCTGCATAAATAGGTAATGCCACCGAACTAAATGAATTCCCCAGAGAAAGAGACAGGTTAAAAGCAAGTCGGAGGGGGCTTGGCAGATGGCTCAGCAGTTAAGATAACCTACCATAAGCATGAGAAACTGAGAGAGCCTGACTTGCCCTGAGTTCAATGCCCCATCACCCTAGCAAACAGCTGGATGCGGCTATATATGGCTATAATCCCAGTTCAGTGACGAACAGAGAGCGATGAATCACTGGGGCTCACTGGTCAGCCAGTCTGACAAGAAAGAGAAAACAGCTCTGGGTTCAGTGAGAGATTTCATCTCAACCAAACACGCAGATGAACAGCGGAGAAGGACAGCCAGCAGCCTCCTCTGACTCCCACGCATGTGCGCACAGGACTCAGTGCATATACCACATGCTCACCACACATACTACACACACTTCACACACAACACCATGCACACACCGCACTACACTATACACACATTATTAAAAATAAAATCGGGGGCTGGAGAGATGGCTTAGCGGTTAAGCGCTTGCCTGTGAAGCCTAAGGACCCCGGTTCGAGGCTCGATTCCCCAGGACCCACGTTAGCCAGATGCACAAGGGGGCGCACGCGTCTGGAGTTCATTTGCAGTGGCTGGAAGCCCTGGCGCGCCCATTCTCTCTCTCTCTCTCTATCTGCCTCTTTCTCTGTCTGTCGGTCGCTCTCAAATAAATAAATAAAAATAACAAAAAAAATTTTTAAAAATAAAATAAAATAAAATAAAAATAAAATTGGGCTTGCCTGAAAAGCCTAAGGACTCAGATTCAATTCCCCAGTACCCATGTAAGCCAGATGCTCATGATGGTGCATGCATTTGGGGTTTGTTTGCAGTGGCTGAAGGCCCTGCTGCGCCCTTTCTTTCTTTCTTTCTTTCTTTCCTTCCTTCCTTCCTTCCATCTAGCCATCCATCCATCTGCTTCTTCCCCCCACCTCTCAAATAAGTAAATAAAAATAAAAATGAAGTCAATATGGAGGGCCCAGATACAGCAATGGGGCATGATGAAAGCTTTAGGCCAAGAAAGGCCACCAAGAACGGCGCACGTGGGCAGCACTGGTCCAGCCTCATGAGGACGCAGCCCAGGCTGAGGACAGAGACCGAGACCTTGAGCAAAGGAACCTGCCTTCCACGGAGCTGGTTTTTATGAATCATCATCAATGTTTTTACTCCACTAATGAGAGCCTTTACTAAGGCCAACTTCCAGTTTATATTTTCATATATTTATGAAACATTTGTTCAAGGTCAGTCTCAACTTCTAGGATTGTATGCGCTCAAAAAATACATTTCAGTAAATGAATAAAAAACTGCTGAAGAAACCTTCCAAATACTTCAAGATAATGTCTCTTAATCTTGACATGACAAATTACATTTCTCCTCCCATCCTGAGATTTGCTTCTCGCACACTGCTGCTCCTCTCGTAGCCAGAAGACTAATCACTTACTGCTGCAGCAGGTAAGAGTTTAAATAAACTCTCACGTGCAGCAAGTGCTGAACTTGCTACATCCTATCTAAAAAGAACTGCCCCTACGGTAGGCCGTGCCGGTGACTTTCAACAAGAATCCAATTTCCTTCCACCTAGATGACCACCTCTGCTGAACAGCAACGGGCAGCAGTGGCTTTCCAGCTCTAATCTCGGAGTCACCTCGGTGCTTACAAATGCAGACTGGAAGGTGACCCACGTGGGCTCTGGGTCACCAGGGTAGGCTGATGAACTGCAGTTTTTGTTTTTTGAGGTAGGGTCTTACTCTGGTCCAGGCTGACCTGGAATTAACTATGTAGTCTCAGGGTGGCCTCAAACTCATGATGATCCTTCTACCTCTGCCTCCCAAGTGCTGAGATTAAAGGTGTGCGCCACCATGCCTGGCTTGAACTGTAGAAGCTCCTTTGGTAACTCAGAGAGATCGCGAATCATATCTTATGAAACAAAGACACACACATTTACAGCAGCAGTGTAACACACTATGACAGACCCCTTGGAAAAATCATTTTTACCTTCCTGAGCCCTCCACAGCCAGAGGAGTGTCAGTACTGCCGCACACCCCATTACATGCCTAGCTAAATACAGTCTGAACATTTTCAAAACCTCAGTGTTTAACTTCTTTCATCCACTGCCCATGTGTCCTTATGTAATACAAGACCGAAAAACATACAGCTGAAGAGTAGCTTCATAAAACCCAATTCCATCTCCCTTGCATATGCGTGCGTGCATGCACCCAGAAAGTTCTTGTAAACAGTCAAGTCTCAGACATCGACTGTCCTGCATTTCTGCAACTCACAAGTTTAAAGTATGGAGAAGGCTGATGTCCAGAGACCTACTCAACAATGTACTCACACAGCTTGTGTTTTGAACGAGTATAAATAAATCCTCATTCATCATTTTCTGCTGAGCTAACACTGATGTAAGGCCAGGAACTGCATTTCCAACAGGCTCCCATTCACCACTGCTTAACTGCAGCTTCCTGACTGCATGGAAAACCTTGAACCATTTCTCCGACACTTAATTCTGGTGATGGACAGTTTTTTTTTTTTTTTTTTTTTTTTTTAAGGAGTAAGACAAGTGATCACTTTTAAGTGGAAGAATGGATTATCCACACTAGAGGAAACAAGAGGTTGAAAGGGAAGGACAGTCATGATATAAAATTCTTTGAAAAGAGAAATGAAATCAAGAATTAAAAATAGAATTACATTTTCTACTTGGCAAAACACAAACAACACTAAGTGCACTTCATAAATTCTACTATTGTTGCTCTAAGTGATATTACCATAAATCACATTAGTAGCGTACTTGGCATTCTTTAAAAGCAGAAAAGATGGAGTGTGTCAATAAGTTTAAACAGCTCTGTTATCTATGAGAGAGTGGAAGAGAAATTATCACAAGCTTTTACCAGGTTTAAAAGCCCATCTCTAATGCCCTCCTTGATGCCCCTCTACCCGGAGCAGCGCACGGCATCGCTGTGCTGGCACTCCATCAGAAAGCTGCTCACAGGGCCTCTGCTGGGGCGTCTTACCTGATGTGCAAGGGGACAGGACTGTTTGCCCCTTCTGTCATCTCGGACAGGAAAGAGAGATTTCAGCAGCTTTGGCATCTGTGGCACCAGGGACTTCACGGGATTCAAGTAGGAGGCTGCTAGGCCACCAAGGCCTGTCAAAAATGGAATGGGAAAAGGATGAAACAAAAATAATGACACAAATATTTTCTTTCTTATAAATCTGCCATGTGTCACTGGTAAGCAAACCTAGCATTATAAATTTTAAGAGGTATCTTTGAAAAAATCAGTACTACAGAAAAATATTATCATGCCTCAAATAGGTCCTCTACCACTTAACTGGCAACCATTGGGGATTTCTAATTTTTTTGTTTTGTTTTGTTTTCTTGAGGTAGGGTCTTACTCTAGCCCAGGCTGACCTGGAATTCACTATGGAGTCTCAGGGTGCTCTCGAACTCACAGTGATCCTCCTACCTTTGCCTCCTGAGTGCTGGGATTAAAGGTGTGCGTCACCACGCCCGGCTTCTAAAATGTTTTAATACGCAGGGTTCCTGTCAGGATCTGAAGGGCAATCTACTCTCAGACTGTGTCAATAATTCACACAATTACGAACTTCTTCTCTAGAATCAATGGGGCTGGATTTTTGTTTGTTTGTTTGTTTGTTTGTGGTTTTTGTTGGTTTGTCTGTCTTATTCTATGAGATACAGCTTTATTCTGTAGCCCAGGTTAGCCTGGAACTTACTATGTAGCTTGGGTTGGCCTCAAACTCAAAGCAATCCTTCTTTCTTAGCCTCTTAAGCTTGAGATTATAGGCACATGCCGCCATGCCCAGCAGGGGACTAGGCTTTTAACCACATCCCCAATAGCATACAGGTACAGCTCTCCATGCAGACTTCAAGCAATCTAACATCAGGGATTAGGTCTCCCCAACTCTAATTTTTTGTAGCCATTTTCTAAATAAAGATGTTTGACCAAACCTTTTAAAAAGGGGTGGTGGGGGCTGGAGAGATAGCCTTAGCCATTAAGGTGCCTGCCTGCGAAGCCTAAGGACCCAGGTTCGATTCTCCAGGTCCCATGTAAGCCAGATGCACATGGTGGCACTTGCATCTGGAGCTCGACTGCAGTGGCTGGGGGCCCTGGCATGCCCATTCTCACTCACTCTCTCTCTTTCTCTCCCACTCTCTGTCTCTAATAAGTAAATAAAAATATTTTTTTTTAAAACAAAGAAAAGGGGTAGTGGGATGGAGAGATGGTTCGGTGGTTAAAGATGCTAGTTCTGGGCTGGAGAGATGACTTAGCAGTTAAGGTGTTTGCCCGCGAAGCCAAATGACAGAGGTTCAATTTCCCAGTACCCACGTAAGCCAGATGTACAAGGGGGCGATGCGTCTGGACTTCGTTTGCAGTGGCTGGAGGCCCTGGTGTGCCCATTCTCTCTCACTCGCCTTGCAAATAAATAAATAAAATGAAACTTAAATTAAAAAAAAAAGACACTAGTTTGCAAAGCCTCACAGCTTGACTTCAATTTTCCAGTACCTAGGTAAAGCCAGATGCACAGAGTGGTGCATATATCTGGAGTTCATTTGCAGTGGCAAGAAGCCCTGGTACACTCATTCTCTCTCCTCTCTGCCTCTTTTTCTGTGTCTCAAATTAATTAATTAATTAATTAAAAAATATTTTAGGGCTGGAGAGATGGCTTAGTGGTTAAGGCACTTGCCTGCAAAGCCAAAGGACCTCAGTTCGATTCCCCAGGACCATGTAAGCCAGATGCACAAGGTGGCGCATACATCTGGAATGCGTTTAGTGGCTGAAGGCCCTGGTGTGCCCATTCTCTCTCTCCCTCTCCTCTGCTTCTTCCCCCCCCCTCTCGTTCTCTCAAATAAATAAATAAATAAAATTTTAAAATAAGTCTTTAACCAGATATAGTAAGAATTCTTAAAGGCAGCTTTTGTAAAGAAGTCCAGAGATACAAAGAACATATTCTTAATAAAGTCACAGACAGATCATACAGGCAGAGGACACTGCAACAGCACATAGAAATGCCACTGGAAAGAACAAGAGTTGAAGTCAAAATGCCTACTTAGGCTCAACACAACACTGGAAATGAAAGAAATTCTCCAACCAGAGGAGAGAAGAATGACTTGGTTTTTTTTTTTTTTTTTTTTTTTTTTTTTGAAGTAGGGTCTCACTCTAGCCCAGGTTGACCTGGAATTCACTATGTAGTCTCAGGGTTGCCTTGAACTCACGGTGATCCTCCTACCTCTGCCTCCCAAGTGCTGGGATTAAAAGCAAGCGCCACCATGTCTGGCAAGAATGATATGTATTTTGGTTTTGCGAGGTAGGGTCTCACTCTAGCTCAGGCTGACCTGGAATTCACTATGGAGTCTCAAGGTGGCTTAGAATTCACGGCAATCCTCCTACCTCTGCCTCCCGAGTGCTGGAATTAAAGGTGTGCGCCACCACGCCCGGCTGAGTTTTGTTTTTTTTTTAAGTTAAACATTAAAAAAAGAGTAGTGCCTGTGGCCTGTGTAACCTACTGGGCAATACTGCATTGCATACAACACTAGTTGAGAATGAGCAAAAGACACAGAAGGAAAACTGACTGGACACTTCTCAATTTGTAGAAAATGTCAATTTACAGATTCAGGAAGCTGCGAACCAAGCCAGATGAACACTAAGAAAACATAACTAAGTGGGTCATAGGACAATTGCTAACAGCACAGATCAGAAAAACAGCATGGAAGCTGACAGACTTATCAGAGTGCACCAAGTGTGTGGAAGTGACCAGTAGATGGCCAAGGTCTCTGCATAGGAGGACCCAGGAGATGATGACCACCCTGAAAGTACTGCGAGGAAAACAGCCTGTCATACAGAGCCCTCTACCTGCTAAAACCACCACATAGAGCTCTCTATCTGGTGAAAGCAGCCTTTTTAAAAAGAAAAGGCAGCAGGGCATGGTGGCGCATGCTTTGAATCCCAGCACTTGGGAGGCAGAGATAGGAGGATCGCAGTAAGTTCAAAGCCACCCTGAGACTACATAGTGAATTCCAGGTCAGCCTGAGCTACAGTGAGACCCTACCTCAACGAACCAAAAAATAAATAAATAAATAAATAAATAAATAAAAGAAAAAGAACCTGATGCCCCCAAAACATTATAGGCCATTGCCAAGGCCCTTGGTTTCCCACCAGGAATAGATGGTAAGACCCTATTGCTGAAGACTCCATATACTTGGGCTGCAAGGCCACTGAGAAATCTTGCTGGATCTGAGCTGATAACTTCCTCCATGTAGACCTGCTGACAGAAAGCTGGAAGAGGCCATTCTGCATGCAGTTCAACAGGAGAAAGAGAAATCACCAGTGAAGATACTCATCAATGAACACTGCAAGCCTTATAATTGGCCAGCCAGGCCAAATGAGCCAATGGGTGCAATAGTGGCACATCTGTTATGGGGGAAAACAACTGCCCTCTAATTGGATTGGAGACCTGCTCCATGGGAAGGGAATACATCCCTGATACTGAAAACTTAAAACAGGGGTAGTCATGAGCCCTAGGGGTGTAACGTCTGCTGTTGTCTGGCCAAATGTATATACTATGCTTATCAAACTGCCCAGTAAGTACTTCCATTAATGTTCATACCCTTATATTAATGCTACTCTCACTTTTGTTTGAGAATCTCCTCTTTTCAGATGGCAGTGACCTTGGGACGACTCAGAAGGTATCATGGTGATGGAAAGAAATGACTGGAGTGCTTAGCACTGCAATATCTCTATCACACCTTCCAAGACTCAGGGTCTAATGCGGAAGAGGTGGCGGAAAGAATGTAAGAGCCAAAGGAAGGGTAGGACTCCGTACAACATGCTCCCTCCAGACACAAAATGGCCTGGATATCCATGGCCTCACAGTGCCTGACACTACCTGCATAAGACCATCATAAGAGGAGGAAAAGATCAAGACATCAAAAGTAAAAGAGAGACTGATTGAGATGGGGGAGGGGTATGATGGAGAGTGGAGTTTCAAAGGGGTAAGTGGGGGGAGGGAGGTTATTACCATGGGGTATTTTTTATAATCATGGAAGTTGTTAATAAAAAAAATAAAAATTAAAAAAAAAGAAAAAGAAAAGGAAAAGGCAGGGCTGGAGAGATGGCTTAGTGGTTAAGGTGTTTGCGTGCAAAGCCTAAGGACCCAGGTTCGATTCTCCAGGTCCCATATAAGCCAGATGCACATGGTGGCACATGCGACCGGAGTTCATTTGCAGTGGCTAGAAGCCCTGGCATGCCCATTCTCTCTGTCTATAATAAATAAAAATAAATTTTAAAAAAGAAACAAAAAAAAAAAGAAAAGGCAGTTGGATATGGTGGTACGTGCCTACTATAATCCTAGCACTTTGGGAGGCTGAGGCTGTAGGATTGCCATGAGCTTGAGGCCAGCCTGGGCTATAAAGTGAGGAAAAAACAAGGAAGGTAGGAGAGAGGGGAAAACAATTACTAACATCATAAAAGAAAAATAACTACACCAGAAATTCTATAATTTTAAAAAGAATTGTAAGGAAAGCACAGTGGAATTTATGAAAATTAAACAATCTAGATATAGTAAAATTCTTTGAAAAATATAACTTATGCACATTAACTCATAAGAACTAAAAATATATATATAAGTTACCCTATATTAAAGAAACTCAAGTCATAATTTAAAATCTTCCCCATAAAGACAGTGATAGGCCCAGAGAGTGTCTCTGGAGAATCCTGTCAGACTTTGAGGCCTACCTATTACCAATCACAAAGCCCTTGCAGAAAACAATGAGGGGAACACCCCTAAGTCATTTTATGAGACCAGACCAATCATGATACCCAAACCTAACAAAGACGTAAGTGGAAGAAAACAAAAACGGACATAGTCATTACTAAACATATGCACAAAAATCCACAGCAAAATATTATCAAATGGAGTGAAGCCACCAAAAGAGTCATACGCAGATCCATGGTGCCGCTCAGGAGGAGCCCTTCCAGAACCAGTGTCACCTGACACAGAGAGAGAGGAACATGTGGGGGGCATGAGGAGTCTGGCGGTAACCTAGCAGGACATCCGGATTGTCCTGGAAGATGCTCATACTTCAAGGGGTGACTGAGAAACCAAAGAGAACTTACCTGGATCGGGGGAGTGGTTATTTGGGGGAGAAACAGAGAGAGCTGGGGGGTCTGAAGTTATTCCTCTGGAAGGTATTGTTTGGGATACATCCTGTTGACTTTCCCATCGGCCCTGTTAAGGACAAAATCAGTCATTTTGTCTCAAATTAATTTTTTAAAATTGTGTAATATGTTAGAAAAATTATATATTACTAAAGCTTTATTCTCTTTTTAAACTAAAAGTCATTATTTATATATTTCCTCAACTTGCCACATGCTCACAGGCTAGGTCCCCTCATGACAGCAGTCCTTCCTCACTGTAAACGTCCCTCCGCTTCACAGGCCGCCCTCCCATGGAGCCTACCCCAACATTCTGCATCCTGCTGCCTCCTCGAAACACATGGACATACTACAATACTCCTTCTGAAGTAAATCCCCTTAAGTTCTACTTCTCATCCTGTGGCTGGAGACAGACTTGTCACTTCTGTGACTCAACCAGAGCCCAGGAGGGGAAGGGGCCTCTTCCTCCTTCCCAGGACTCCGTGGAGTTCTGCGAAGGACGGTGCTGAGCATTTTAACAGATTTTATATGCCACTTGGTCCTGTGATGATCCCTCTCACTTCTTTTCCTCTGAGCATTCATTCCACAGACAAGTGACCCCGACGAGCCACACAGGGGTCCCACGCAGCTGCAGAGGAGCAGGGTGGAAACAGAGCACCCCCCTCTGCTCCTTAGCACGGCGACGGGGAGGCCTCCTGCTCCCAGGCTTCAGGCATGAATTAGGAAACTGTCTGCTTTTAGCAGCAACCTAAGTACTGATCATAAAATCAATAAACCATAAGTGATCTGGATTCTGTTTACCTCCGAGAACTCGGCTGTTCCTGAGGAACTCGCTCAGCACTTGACAGCATTTTAAAAAATGGTATGCTGCTTGCATTCATTAGAAACAGAAAACAAAACACTCGGGCACACGAGCAGGGAAATAAAAAGAACGGCAAAACATCGCACTATAAGAGCATTTGCATTCCTATGGATCATATGCTGATTTACAGACTTTAATGTTCTGCTAATTTTTTTTTCTTTTGCATTCAAACTTAATTATCCGTCTGGGAGGCTGCGTGCTGTGTGCCCTGGGCTATCACAACCAGGTGCCTGAACATTAAAATCAACAGCTTCAAGTGTCTCTGCTCGCGGTCAAGTTCACACAAGGTTGTTCTGAAGACAACTTACTCCATCTGAGAGTAAATTTATTCACGTGGTTTAGGTTCTTTGTCTGGCAGCTGCCACACTTGCACCCTGTCTCTCAGAACTAAGCAGCAGGTCTGCAGTCGGCACCTGACTGTTTGATGCACAATGGTCCAGGGAGTGACAAAGGCCACAGGTGTCACCTCTTCCCCAAGGCAAAGCTGGGATTCTGGGAGCTTCCGGGTAACGTTTCTCAGCCGGTAGCTCCAGATACAAAATCACCTCTAAGACAAAACTGCAACAAAACCTTCCTGCATCACGTCCCAAGACTCTACATGTTAACATGTGACAGGTTCAAACACTGGAATTGTGAGGTAATGAGAGAAGGGCGACCACGGCACTGCCACCCTCAGTCATGGCCGCCCGAAGATCCCCAGGCCAGAGAAAGGGTTCCGTGATAGGAGAGGCTCTGCTCTGATGATAGGATCTGATGAAAAGAGGGTGCAACACCCATCCTTCCTCCACTGGAGCCCAGAGCTCCACGGAAATCCTTCTCCTGTCCCTGAATGGCTTGCCAGATATGAAACTGACATTCAGCCAGGGCCAGGCCATGCTTTCCCCCAGGGACAAGGAAGTGCTGTCCTTCCAATAAGCCTGATGTATCTGGCTGCTCTGTACATGGATGAATGGATGGCTGACAGATGACTGATTGATTGATTGGTTGATGATAGATAGATAGGAAGGAAGGGAGGGAGGGAGGGAGATACACAGCTCAGTTAAACATACTTTAGAGGGAGACGAACGTCAGTAAGCAGGGCTATCAAAGGTACCGGGCACTTCCAGTCTCTCCAGGCAGCTCAGACCAAAGATGAAAGAGCGTGGAGTCTCCCGACTTCTGCCACAGGAACGTCACCTGACACCACCCAGAACCTTCAAAGAGCAATCTCTGGTCTAACACTCTACAAGCCCAATAAATTCCAGACTTGGCCACACTGAGGGGAAAGAAGAAAGGCCCTGGCTTCAATTTGATTCCTACATGGAGACTATTCATTTTAACAGACAGAACTCAAGGAAAACCCTCAAGACAGCCGTTATTTGGAACCAGCCCCAGGCTCAGAGGCACAACCAACCCCGGCACGAGGCCTTGAACCCTCCTGGTCCCACGCGCACCTACGGTTTCTGGTCTGTCCCTCTCCTCTGCTGGATACAAGGGCTTGCCCTTGATGAGGAAAGTGATGAAGAGGTAAACAAGGGGAGGTGGCCATGACAGTCGCAGCAGAGGCCGCTCCTAGTGCCACTGAACATGTGAGCCAGGCTTAGCAGCAGCCAGAACCAAAACTACACCGAGGAGCATGACGGCTGTTTCGGGAAGGTGACACAGCAAGGACACACCAGGCAGCTTTGAAGGGAACGCTGCATGAGCTGCTAACTGGAACTGCATCACACACTTCTTCAGAAGATGACAATCATACTACCTTACTAACATTAAAAATCGAATTTCCCACTGGAGGGATGGCTTAGTGGTTAAGGCGTTTGCCAGTAAAGCCAAAGGACCCAGGTTCAATTCCCCACGACCCACATTAGCCAGATACATAAGAGGGGGGTGCACGTGTCTGGAGTTCATGGCGTGCCCATTCTGTCTCTCTCTGTCTCTCTATCAAATAAATAAAAATAATTTAAAAAATAGAATTTCCTTCCAAATGGCTTTAGAAATAACAGCAACCTTGTTGACAGTTATCTTTGCACTGCAGGTCTCAATGCATGGCCACCTTGAGGTGGAAAGACCTGCAACAGGCTGAGATGAATTCTGCACCTAAATATCCTTCACTGGGTGATCATCAAGCCTAGGTTTCCATTACACCTACAGTACACGACAAATCTCCTGACCACTATGATGCAGCGTGCAGCCACGGTAAACAGCAACATCACTCCAATTAGGGAACATTAGTCTATGTTTTTAATTGAAAAACTTATCCCAAGAGTGATTTCTAAGGAGAATTCAATGTTTGGAATAATCAAGTTCTGTTTATTGTTTAAAGATTAATTAGTTTATCAATTATTATTGGTGAAGCAATTTAGTATGTGGGAAGCTTCAAGACTGAAGGGCAAACAAATAGGCTGGCCTGATTCACAGTGTTATTGAGCTGGGCGTGGTAGCTCACGCCTTTAAGCCCAGCACTCGGGAAGCAGAAGTAGGAGGACTGCCATGAGTTCGAGACCACCCTGAGACTATATAGTAGGTTCCAGGTCAGCCTGGGCTGGAGTGAAACCCTACCTCGAAAAAACGAAAAACAACAAAAAGTGTTATTGGACCAGCCTGTTCTTTCCACCCCAACTAGCCTGAAAACTATTACCCTCTTCCTCTCCTGCCTCCCTGACACCCTTATTAGTCACTTTTAATCCAAGCAGGTGGCTCTTTGCTATACTAATAACAGACTAATAAGAGGAGTACTGGCTTCTCCTACTCAGTGCCTTTGACAAAGCCCAATGCTTTGGTGTTAGGGGCAGTGAAGTCACATTCTAACCCACAGTGCTGATCGGTAGCACACACCTGAGAGAGACCTGTGGATTAATGGAAACCAACAGAAAACCCAGAACTAGCCACATGCAAGCCTGCTAAGGCTTCAGATTTTGTTTTGTTTTTGTTTTTGTTTTTGTTTTTCAAGGTAGGGTCTCACTCTAGCTCAGGCTGACTTCTAACTCTGTTCTCCTGGACATTAAATATTTCCATGCAGAAAAACCAAGATGGTCCATGTGCGTAAAACTGTACAGGTCAGAAGAATTCTAGAAACTTTTTGCCTATACTCAGCCTCACTTGTCCTTCCTGCTTCGGCAAGTACCCAATATTGACTAGCACTGTTTATTCAACCTGAATTAACTCTACCTTCTCACATTCCAAAAGCCCCTGAATTCTTCAAGACGCCTCAATTCCTGATGGTTTTTGGACAGATGAGTCCTTTTAGAGACAGTCCTGGCCCAGGCAACAAGGGACACTTGACAAGAATCAGAGAGCCACTAGGATTACTCTTCCACCGGAGGAGTGGGCCTGGGCAGCTGTGAGAGCTGCATTTAAAATGCACTTAGCCCCCCAAGGGAAGCCTGGATAGCAGGAGAGCACTGGCACCCCACTCACTAGGAAAACCCGGGAGAAGGTAATCAATCCGTCAGGTTTTCCTGAACCTGGAGCTGCCGTTTTTTTCAGTCAGACTGGCTGACCAGTAACCCCCAGGGACTCTCTGGTCTCTGCTCCCCACAGGACTGGGGTTACAGGCACGCGTGGCCACGCCTAGCTTTTACCTGGGCGCTAGGGAATTAAGCTCACGGCAAATGAGTCTCTCTCAGGTCCTCGTACTTGCATGGCAAGGACTCTTCCCCACTGAGCCATTTCTCCAGCCCATTGTAATGTTTTCTCTACTAAATGTATTTCTCTTAAGATGGTTTCTTTATTCACATTTTAAAGTCGCCACAAAATCAAGTTTCCAAAAACTGCCTTTTTTTTTTCTTCAGGTAATTACAACCTATGCTAAGTTGATCAAACTCATCATTGGTTGTGTATTAAAATTCACAGCTCCTTTATAGATGCCCAGGCCTGTGAAGACCATCCACAAATTGAACTGCTACTACCAGTCGGTCGGTCTCTCTCGGCTTGTCTCTCCTTCCTTTCCTTCCCTTCCCCCCTTTCTCTGCATGTGTGATATGGGTTCAGGCAAGCAATAGTGATCTAGATCTTGAAAATAAGTCTATATGACTCATTAACTTCATCTTCACTGCTAAGTTTTTATGAAGAAAATGTCAAATACAGCAGAGTATAGAACAATCCAAGACTAGGAACAGTATCACGACCCCCTTATCATTAATCAGCCAATCTCCTTTTATCCATCTACCTCCTCCCTCCCCACCCCCAACTCGGAAGCAACTTCCTCACATCACACTGTCATGTATGAAGACAGAGGCTCCTGCCACCTCCAGGGTCACATCATCAGCACAAGCCAGGTACCTCAGGACGTGGCAGGCATAATGTGATGTGTGACATCTGAAGGCAGCTGCATGGGGTGCTAAGCTTTCTCAGGTAAATAGTAATGGGTTTCTATTTGCTTAAAACTCTGTTGTATAGATAAGAGACTATACAAGCAATGAAAAACTTCCAGCTCAGGAAATGTCTCTTCCCTTTGTTTCCTTTCTTCTAACAAACAACTTTAATTCTAGGTGTACTTTTTTATTCCTCATAAATTTTTCAATCACTACTTCACTATTAAAAGTCCAATTTAAAGTAATTTTTCTTCAGAAATAAGAGGACTATGACAGGAAGAAAAATAAACTTTAGCAAAAACAGCCTTTTATTCACACTATCAAGAGGGTGTGGTGAACCCTAAGTGGCAGATTAAGAGAAATAAAGTGGGAATACTTTCCAATGAATTTGGCACAGTTCAGATGTATAGGAAGAGCTCTGATACGCAAAAGTAGCATGAGAGATTTGAGAAGATTAAGGCCTAAAACTGATAAGCAGTTATAACACTTACCTTGTAGCTGCCTAGACTGTACGATGGGATAAGCTCCTGTCGGCTTCCAGACAGCTGAGAGGAAATAAGGGGGGATTAGCATTCCGTGTGGAAAAGCATGGAAGAGTCTACAAAGAACAAGGCTTTAGAAACGGGGAGTCAAGCCAAAGGGAGCAGGGAAGCTATAAAGATCACGGCCGATGATGTGGCCTTGGGAACGTGCAAGTCGTTGAGCTGGTGATTAGCCATTCCCCGTGGAGGTTTCCATCCGGAGTGGATGTCCACTTGGTATTGAGGGTATGCCTGGCTAGGCCTGAGCAGCAGACTTCTCATTGGGTGACCCTCACTATTTAAGGAGCCTAGGCCACTGCGGCCTGAGCTTTTGCTGAGAACTGATACCAAACAGAGTCATTAACTATGTACCTTAAACTACAGGATCCCAAATACCAAACTGATGCATATGTCAGTGTATTTGTGTGTGTGCACTGTGTATACCTGTTTATGTGAGAGTGGACATGTGCATGTGTGCACATGCATGTGGAGACCTAAAGCTGGTGGGTGTCTGTTTCATCACTCTCTACCTTTTTTTTTTTTTTTTTTTTGAGATAGGGCCTCTCGCTGAACCCAGAGCTCACCGATTCAGCAAGACCAGCTACCAGTGAGTCCTAGCACTTGCAGTCTCTGCCTCTCCACAACAGGATCACGAGCATGTGCTATCAAAGTTGGCTTTGACATGGGTGTTGGGGATCCAAACTCAGGTCTTCATGTTCGTACAGCAAGTGCTTTCCTGGCTGAGCCATCGCCCCAGACCCAGGGATCAGTAGATTTTAATATACTACTTTCTGGAAATGGAGGGAAAGTAGCTTGGAATTAAAGTGGCATTTCTAGGTGTGTGACAGCAGACCCAATCACCCGGCCTGAGGTGTTGAGTGATGTCATCCAGGTCGGCCTGGCCTGGGGGCTCCCCAGCAGAAAACTCTTCCTGCCCCTCCCAGAAGATCTCCCCTCGGGCTCCGCAGCAACTGTTGTCTGCCACACACTTTGTGCTCTGACTTTGCCACGAGTGCGCTCAGAACAAAAGTACACTATTTTTCACATTTACATCCTTATCAAAAATGAGGAAGACATACATCAATCTATGAGCCATGAGCATATTTCTTTGCCAAGAATTATTCCAATGCTTAATATGCACATAAACTATATCTACTTTTCAAAAATATGAGCATATGCCACAGCTATGAAGCAAAACCTGACCTGTCTTACTCACTCATACTACCCCAAATGGTCAAGTGACTGGTTTGCAAACCTATTCCAGACTCTCAAACTTCAAATAACTTAAGCTGGGTGAGGTGGCACACACCTTTAATCCCAGCACTTGGGAGGCAGAGGTAGGTGAATTGCTGTGAGTTTGAGGCTATCCTGAAACTACATAATGAATTCCATCCAGGTCAGCCAAGGCTAGAGAGAGACCCTACCTCAAAAAAAAAAAATTAATTAATTAATTAATTAAAGCCCAGAAAATGAATTCCTTGCCCCTGGGCATTTGGGTAGACTTGGGTTTAGTCCCACACACATCTGTGACCCAAGTGGGCGAGATGGTGGGAAGATGAATGAACAGGTCAGCAGCACTCAGGTGAGCTCCCTGGCTCCAGCAGTAGACAGGGGAGGGGGGCACAGGTGTGACAGGTGTGGGGACAGTCTGCTGAGATCAAGGGGGCAAAGAGCATCCAAGAAGAGGCAAGAAGGCAGGCCCCGGGCGGCAGCATACTCACCCGGTGCACATTGGGAGAGCTGATGCTCCGCCTGTTCAGCTTCCCTTTCCCTGTCAACTGCTCCTTCACGGTGACTTCCTGAGGATCAGAAAACACCAAGGAGAAAGGCCTGTGAGACATGCGCCCAAAGCGACACTGAGACAGCAGGCTCTCCCCATTCTTGAAATAATGCCACGGACACAAGACAGAATAGCCCCACTATGATCACGGTGGCTTAGTTAAGGGTAATACACTTTTCAAAGCTCAGATATTCACCGTACTAAATTCCCAAAAGGCAAGCACAGAACTCGACTGGGCTGGCCTCCCCTGCCACAGAGCTGCTGACCACGGACTGACCTGGCGAAGGCGATCTAACGTCAGGACGTTCTCCACAGCCAGCACACTGCGGAGGTACTTTTCCATATACGCCTCAGAGTCAGCAGATGCCGGGTTTTCCATGTTAGTGGCCATCCTTGCTAATGCCTCTCGTTCCTCCACCCCCTGGGCATCCTGGAGGACAGAATGATGTGTACTGAACCATGCTGCAGAACAGAAGCTTCCTGATAGACATACACATTTGCAGATGCCACTTTGCCATCAAGCTTTTGGAACTCAAACTGCATTTAGCCAGAACTTATGAGATGGTGATTAGAAAAGGGGTTTAGGGGCCCATCCTTCTGCCCGGCTGCTGGTGCCGCTAACTGGTGAGCACCTTCACTTGCAAGTGTATCGATCCTGTCCAGCTGTCCTTCATCAGCCCTGGAACCATGTTTTCTTAGCCTTCCTGTGCGGGGTGAAGACCAGTGGCTCTCCAGAAAGCCTCCAGGCCTTCGGTGCTGGATGGGGACTGCTGAGGCCACACGGACATAACAGCTACTGGGTTTCTTGGCTCTCAAGCCTGTGGACAGCTATTGTTGGAGTGCTATGAGCTAATCCAACAAACTACCTTTTTAATACAAAAAAAAAAGAGGGTTGGAGAGATGGCTTGCAGTTGAGGCACTTGCCTGCAAAGCCTAGTGACCCAGGTCAATTCCCCAGTCCTCACGTAAGCCAGGTACACATGGTGGTGCATGCATCTGGAGTTTGTTTACAGTGCTGGAGGACCTGGTGTACCCATTCTCATTCTCTCTCTCTCTCAAATAAATAAATTAATTAATTAAAATATTTTCTAAAAGAAAGAAGAGGGGTTTATCTGGAAGGCTAGCTAACCACAGGACAGCTGAAACAAGCATCACTAACACAGTCATTCCCCGCTCAGCTCCCACTGCAATACACTCACTCACTCACTCACTCCCGGCTGGAGAGGGTGCTGCAGGCAATCAGAAATGGAACCATCAGGACAATAGTTCTAAGTCCAATGGGGCCAGAAAGGAAGGAGGAACTGGCACGACCAACTAGACAAGGGAGAGGAAGGGACCCAACAGCCCCAGTGGGACACTGATGCAGTACAGAAAAGGAAGCGGAAAGAGAAGGGACCTCAGCTGCCACCAAGGAACTTGGCATAGACACATGGACACACTCCAACGCCTTCTGGATCCTCCCCCTGAAACAGCAGTGGCCGAAGGCCCAGAAGAAGAACGTAGACAAATCTCGCTGGCGTGTGCCCTGAGAGACCCGCCTGCTCCACTGGCATCCATGCGCCATGGAGAGACTTTGGTAATGTACTGAATTATTCCAGAGAAAATGGCTTCATAACAAATTTGTCCCAGGGAATATTGGATGCTTTCTTTACTTATTTGCTTATTTACTTTTTTTTTTACAAATTTCATTTTTTTTCAAAAATTTTTTAAAATACATCTATCTCACAGAGTTCTTTTGTACTTTATTTATTTATTTGAGAGCAACAGACAGAGAAAGGGGGGGGAATGGGTGCGCCAGGGCCTCCAGCCACTGCAAATGAACTCCAGATGTGTGCGCCCCCTTGTGCATCTGGCTAACATGGGTCCTGGGGAATCGAGCCTCGAGCCGGGGTCCTTAGGCTTCACAGCCAAGCGCTTAACTGCTAAGCCATCTCTCTAGCCCTACAAATTTCATTTTTATTTATTTATTTGAGAGAGGGAAACAGGGGGAAAGAGAGAGAGGATGGGCATGCCAAGGCTTCCAGCCACTGCAAACGAACTCCAGACGCATGCGCCCCTTGTGCATCTGGCTTACGTGGGTCCGGGAAATTGAACCAAGGTCCTTTGGCTTTGCAGGCAAATGCCTTCACTGCTAAGCCATCTCTCCAGCCCTGAATTTCTTATAATGATATCAAAAACCACAAAAGCAGTCAGGCCTAGTGGTAAAATCCTGTAATCCCAGCTACTTGGAGGTTGAAGGTGGAAGGATTGCAAGTTAAAGGCCAGCTCAGGCAAATCAGTGACACTCTGTCTCAAAATAAAAGGAAAGCTGGGGATAAAGCTCACTGGTAGAGTTTTGGTAGCACATGCAAAGCCCTAGGTTCAATCTCCAGTATGTTCAAAATGTCATCAGCCATAAGAAACTTAAACTTTATATTCAGGTAAGGTAAAAAATATAACCTCTGCCAATTAATTTTAAGATACTACCAATTGAGAGGCATTCTAACATTGCAGCCCAAAAGCATAGAGAGAGCAGTTTGAGCTCTGGTGGGTTCCTACTTGCTTGTGGCCCTGGCTGTTGGGTGGTTTCTCTCTGCTTGGATCCATGAAAGGGAGCCAGCTTCTTCCACCACTGATGGAACTCCCCTGGATCTGCAAGCTTGAAATAAACCCCTTCCTCCCATGAACTGACTGGCTGGATGTTCATTCCAGCAATGTGTTGCTGACTACAATACTCCCTAAAACTAGAACTAGATTTGTCTAGACTGGCTAACCAATAAGCCCCAAAGAGTCTCCCATCTCCACCTACCCCAGCAGTGGGATTACAGGCATGGGTCACCAGGTCTGGTTTTTTAAATTTTTTTCTTTCTTTCTTTCTTTGTGCAGAGGGGGGCAGAGAAAGAGAGTGGAAGAAATAAGAGAGAGAGAGAATAAGCACACCATGGTCTCTTGCCTCTAAATACAAACTCCTGATGCATGCTCCACTTTGTGCACATGGCTTTACATGGGTGCTAGGGGATTAAACCCAGGCTGGCAGGCTTTGCAAGCAAGCACCTTAACCACTGAGCAATCTCCCCAGCCCCAGATCTGGCTTTTAAATGGATGACAGGGAACCAAACTCAGGTCTTCATGCTTGCACACCAAGAATTTTACCCCTAGGAAGCTCTTTCCCTAGCCCAAAAAATCAGAAATTTTTAGGTCACAAATACATCATACTATGAATTAAGATTAGTGAATTCCTCTGAATCTACAACATTTCCCTAAATAGACATCTCACTTAGTATATACTTCTTGGGTAGACTGCTTTTCGGGAAGTTCATCCTTTAACACTGTTTATTTTTAGTGTATTCAAACCCCTTATGGTTCTTCACCTCTGGAATGTTGGAGACAATTTCAAAGGTCACTCCACAGCCTGGAATAGAGCTTCGATGAGACATCTTTTTTAGGAGACTCTGAGCAAAACCCTAGGGGGAAAAAAAGACAAGATAGAAGATAGCATTACCTACCTCAAAAATTCTGTTTACTTTTATAAAGAGACAAAACAAAGGACACTACGCAAATGAGACGGTGTACTCCCAACATAAGCATGTGAAATCCCTCTCACCGCGTACAGTTTCCTCCACTGCCTCCTGGTATGTAGAACCATATAGCTAATGTCCGCAAAGGTGTGTGTGGGTCCTGTGCCTACCATGGGCAAAGCACAGACCCAAGGTCTAGAAGCTGCCACCAGGCATCTGGACACACTCTACTTCAGTGCTAAGGAAGACACAACAAAATGACCTTCTAGCTGGAAGCAAGGACTGGTGACGCTTACACTGTTCTTCCCCGGCACGATGGACATCTTGTACTATGAATATTGACAAGTTCAGGCATTAAATTCTTGACCAATGCAGGATCGTTATGAAGAATGATTTAAGAGAGCCTGGTCATTGTTTATGCTGACTGCGCTCTTTGCAGTTAGGAATTGAGCTGTTGAATTAATGCATAGATGACTCATTTGGAGATGCTGCGAAGACTGAACATCCTGCAGAGGTTGGAGAGAGCGGCGGCGAGGGCGGAATACAATTGTTGAATAAAGATAAGGGAAATGAACAGGAAATGCGAAAGGCGCCTTTCTCCCCACACAAAACAGGAGGCAACGACCCAAAAGAAAGAGGACGACTAAGCCACTTGGTGACAAAAATACATAATTTTGCAACACTACCTAATAAAAATTTATTTCCTCACCGGGCGTGGTGGTGCACGACTTTAATCCCAGCACTTGGGAGGTAGAGGTAGGAGAATCGCTGTGAGTTCGAGGCCACCCTGAGACTACACAGTGAATTCCAGGTCAGCCTGAGCTACAGTGAGACCCTACCTCAGGAAAAAAAAAAAAAAAAATTTCTCTCAGTGATCTCTGGCTAATTCTTGCAAGAGCTTTTATAATGCAAAGGGACGGCTTATTTCATCCCCCCACAGCCCTGACTTTGGCCTTGCATGCCGAGCCCAGGCTGGGCACACCATGGGGCAAAGCCACCCTTTCTGAATGGGGGATGGAGGAGCTGTGACTGTTACCCTGACTTTTCTGCTTACACATTCGTGGCGCTGACTTGAATATATTAGTCATGTTCTTATAAAGCAACAACTTACAGGGATGAGGTCTCAGACTGAGGGGCAAAGGGGCAAACAGCGTGCCTCCAAATACTTCCTCATCATTTCAGCCAAGGGGCGGTGTGGCGACACACTGCCTCTACCCACTGGGGAGGGGGCACCGTCACCTCACGGTGTGCTCTCTGAGCCAAGCAGGGTGTAAGGCCTGGCGGTCAGAATGGCTAATCAAGAATGGAAAATCACTCTTCAAGATGCTCCCCGAGAGCCCCATGTCCCTTCTCCACGCTTTCCAGACTTCCCAGAACACGGAGAGAGCGGCAGTGAGTGGGAGACACACGTCCAAATCCACAGCTAACCCCGTGCCCCGAGTTTTATTGATGCTGGACTGGCAAGCGAAAGAGCTGAAATTTTAACAGCATTACCGCCAGTCTTCATTTCAAAGATTGATATCAGCGTGACATTTAGAACTAAAGATTAATTTTTAGGGGTGGAGATTACATCTAGGAGTCTGTCAACCATGACTGTGCTCTTTTAAATGAAAAGATTGCTTTCTTCTCTACTGGTTTTAGTCAATGTGCCGAGGAGGCCTCACAAAGGGGAGAGGAGACAGCTAACAAGAATCAGCATCAAATCCTCGCATCTGCAAAACCGGTAACATGACGGTTGAATTCTGACCAGGAGAGTCTCCACCAGCCACTTCATGGGGCACGAGGTCTTTCGTAACTCGACACCACCTCCTTTGGCGTTTGTGGTCCACTGGGCCAGCTCTGCACTTCCCACGGTCCCCAGCTGCCCCACCCTTCCTTCCTGACCCCTCCTGCACATGCATGTCCTCCTCTCTGAGGGACAGCTAAGCACTCCCCTGCCTGCCCAGTGGTCTATAAAGTACCCACTCAAATGCGCCCACCCTCGGGAGCCCTCCTCGCCTCCGTGGCCAGCATTTCGTTATCACAGCGTCTCTGCACATGGCAAGTAGCTCTACATCAGCACTCAGCACCTTACAGAGGAGGACCCTGCCTAGGCACCTCCATGTGCAAATGGATTCTAGCTCTTTAAAGACCCAGAATATTCCCTACTGGTTTTTGTTTTTTTTTAACACCAAAGCCAAATGGATGAATTACATATGTGAAGAAAGAAGAGCCTCAGAATAGAGGGGTGAGCAGTCCCATACTAATGAATGGACAACTGGCCGGGCAGGGAGCCTCCTAGGTTGCATGACTGGAAGAGCAGGCAACAGCAAAACCACTGGGCTTCCCTGTTAGAGACCCTTTGTGAATCTGCCCTCAGACTCGTGCGCCTGGGAGGAGGTCGAGGTATCATGACTACGAACCAATCAATGCAGCATGGTGTAGGGCAACCACCACCTGGGAAATCCAAAGCTCTGAGCTCCACAGGCCATGTCTGGGCGGAGGACAAGAGCGATCCCTCCACAGCCGGCCTGTGGTTAATCATTACCACGACTGAGACTGGAGCCTCACCTGACGGCCATGGACGTGGACACAAATCCTCTTGCGGAGGACCAGCTGCATGTCCGCGGGATGGCTGAGCTGCACCGTCACCCGCACGATGAGGAACACGCGCTCATCGGCAGGCGTGCCTTTGCTGAGCTGCGGGCAGCTGTGCACCGCCGAGTCCCAGGAGGCCTCTGCTTTCACCTGCGGAGGAGGCGGAGGACAGCACTTTGCTCACACCTGCCAACCACACAGACCCTCTCAAGCAACATACGGCGGCTTGGGCAGTTCTCACAGGAAAAAATAATGGACCATGAGGGTGTGGCCTCGGCATCTTAGTCTGCAAAGTACAGATTTTGGCTGGGCCCGCCTGTTAATTAAAAAAATTTTTTGTTTATTTTTATTTATTTATTTGAGAGGGACACACACAGAGAGAGAAAGAGGCAGAGAAAGAGAGAATGGGCGTGCCAGGGCCTTCAGCCACTGCAAAAGAACTCCAGATATGTGCACCCCCTTGTGCATCTGGCTAACGTGGGTCCTGCGAAATCGAACCAGGGTCCTCAGGCTTCACAGGCAAGCGCTTAACTGCTAAGCCATCTCTCCAGCCCATTAATTACTTTTTTTTTTTTTTTTTTTTTTTTTTTTGGTTTTTCGAGGTAGGGTCTCACTCTAGCCCAGGCTGACCTGGAATTCACTACGAAGTCTCAGAGTGGCCTCGAACTCATGGCGATCCTCCTACCTCTGCCTCCCGAGTGCTGGGATTAAAGGCGTGCGCCACCACGCCCGGCTCCATTAATTACTTTTATCTTTAAAAATACCCAAGCTGGGCATGGTGGCACACACATTGAATCCCAGCACATGGGAAGCAGAGGTAGGAGGACTGCTGTGAATTCAGGGCTAGCCTGAGACTATGCAGTGAATTCTAGGTCAGCCTGGGCTACAGAGAGACCCTACCTCAAAACAACAAAGACCAACAACAAAAATACTCAAGAGCTGGGGAGATGGCTCAACAGTCAAAGGCACTTGCTTGCAAAGCCTGTCAGCCCCTCCTTTGCTTTTCTGAAAGAAGGGTCTCACTCAGTAGCCCAGACTGGCCTTGAACTCACAATCCTCCTAACTCAGCTTTCCAAGTTCTGGGATTATAGGTAGGTAGCACCAGGCCTGGCTTTCTTTTCTGTTTCATTTCTTAAATATTTTTATTTATTTGCAATCAAGGGGGGCAGAGAATGGGCATGCCATATGCCCCTTTGTGCATTACGTGGGTATCTGAGAATCAAACCCACGCCATCAAGCTTTGCAAACAAGTGCCTTTAACCACTGAACTGTCTCTCCAGCCCCATTTTTATGCTTCTTAAAGAAGTCTTTATGAAAGAATTGCAAAGCTTTAAAAGCCTAACACAATGCCCTTTTAGCTCCCTGTTAGATCATGGAATCAAATGCCATTGCTCAGGGTTGAGAGCAGGGCATAGCTATGACTACTGTACACCAATGCTATCCACACTGACTTGGATCTCTGGCCAGGAAAGGAAGCAAGAAGACAAACGGGCACAATGTGGAAGGCACAATGGAGGATTTTCATATGTTGAGAAACATTAGGTGCTGAAATGATGGCCTTGCTGACTGTTCTCAGGGGCTCCTGGGAAGGCTGAGGAAATCCTGCTAAGCTGATCCTCTGCAGTTACGCCAACCTACCTCTCCATCGTGGTGCTTTACAATCTGAAGCTCGAAGAACTCTTCTTCTTCTTCCCCAGTCAGGGTAGCATCCCATCCGCCAGCTTCCGGGTCATCGAGATTATCCTGAGAGCTGAAATCATCCGCTGAAAGCAAAAAGCTCCGTTAAACACTGAGGTCAGTTTCAAGGACAACCCTCACCAGCTGAACTTTGCTGTGCTTATTAGTGAAGTTCTTTTGCCTCAAATCTCACATGCTGACTGTCCTGCAACCTCACGTGACGCTGTGAGCATGTAACAGTTCACAGATCTTGGAGATAGACTGTACTTCAAGAAATTATCCATGCTGCTCCCCACATGCCATATTTTACATGGGAGTCAGACAAAGCCAAGATACCTAAGAGGTTACACAAGGCCTGGCTCATAAACATTCATGGAGGGTCAAACCCAAGTTCCCTACCTCCTAGTGCACTTAAGGAATGAGAAATAAACAACAGCAAGTCCAGTTACCGGACAGTTCAGCCCAGAGAACTGCCGGAAACTGCACATGGTCCTGTGGTCACTCAGTCCCCAAACCCAACCTCCAGCTTGCCCATCCATGCTAGCCATGGAAATTAACTAACTAGCATGGACCACAGACATGCACAGAGATGAGCAAAATCCTGATTGCCTCTTCAGACGCCCAGGCTAATGTGGTTTCTATACACAAGGCAGTTCTATTTATCAGGTAAGAAGGAGATTCTGGCATTTGCAAGAAAATGGGTGGAACTGGAGACAGCTTGTCTAAGTGTAATAAGAAGCAAAAGACAAATATCCATTGTTTTCTCTATAATAGGGCATGAAAGTAGAAGGGGTGTGTGGGTGCAGGAAGAAGTCTTAAAGGAAAGGGAAGGGCAGGGGAACAAGAGAGGGTAATAGGAGTAAAACAAAAATACAAATACCATGTTTTCTCTCATACATGAAATCTAAATCAGTCTACCTACCTACCTGACATGAAAGCAGGGCGGAACTATTTGGGGAAGGAAGGAAATCAGCTGCAGGGGTGAAGGAGGACGAGGAGAGTAATGGGGAGGAACAAATATGGGCGAAGTATAATGTTATATATGTGTAAAAATGTCATAATGAAACCATTACGTTACATGCTAATACAAGCAACTAACTTTAGAAACTAAAAGGAGAAAACACAAATACTTAGGCTAACAAGTCTTCCTAAAGCTTGTTTTTTTTTTTCCCCCGCTTTCTTATAACCCTGTCTCTCTCCCATCTAGGAAGGCCAGCATAAGAACAGACCAGAGTCAGCCTCGGCCTCCAGGTTCAAGAACACATGGGAGGACAGTATTACAGCAGCCCTTAAACAACGCCCACCCTGCTAGATGGACACACGGTGGGAGTGGCCTGGTGTTTCTCTTTAATTGTGTGAGTTCAGGGTCACAGGATACTGGACGCTCAGGAATTGGAACTCATGTCCACAGAAGCCACCCTAGTCTGTCTATTTAGGGGAGTTAGCTGTAATGGTGGCCCTTCTGCAGATGTGTCAGGAGCTCACTGCCACTTCTAACTTATTTTTAGCTCCCTAACCTACCTTTACATTTTCTACATCCCCTGCTACAGGCAGAAACCGTGGGAGGGGCAGGGAAACAACACTTATTTACAAAAATAAAAAAATAGGCAATGCTGGGATGAATTCACAGGAACTCATGGAAAAGGTGATGAATTCATTAAGTAATACAAATCAAACATCGTATCCCCAGTTATTAGTCCTCTCCAAAGAACCCTAGGAATTAAAGTAAATAATACTTTCAGTATTTAGAAAAACCACCTGACTACCATCCTAAATTGATAGAACAAGCAGGTTCAAAGAAGTGGGGTTGCAACAACAGTGGCTGTGAGATGGCACGATGT
Organism: Dipus sagitta; assembly: GCA_036346955.1. NCBI lineage: Eukaryota > Metazoa > Chordata > Mammalia > Rodentia > Dipodidae > Dipus > Dipus sagitta. The sequence continues at coordinate 12,105,045 of CM070783.1, read as the reverse complement.
GCCTGTTGTGCCACAGAAGTAAGTCTGAAAACAGCTCCTTCTCTGCCCAGCATCCAGTGTGTGGCAGACGGCACTAACCTGGCCTCAAACAGCAGCGGCCCAAGGACACATGTGGATAGAACTGAGATGGCACAGTGGTTAAAGACTCTTGATTGCAAAACCTGCCAGTCCGGATTAGATTTCTCAGTAACTGCATAAAGCCAGACACAGCAAAGTAGCACGTGCTTCTAGAGTTCATGTGCAGTGGCAAGAGACCCTGGTGTGTTCATTCTCATTCTGTTTCCTCTCCTCTCCCACTCCTTCTCTCTAGCAAATATTTGAAGCGTCAGTCACTAGTTCATCAAGACAAGCCTTCCGAAGCCATTCTAACTTACCGTTTAGGTCAAGGAATATAACAGGAATATGGGTTTCCATCCCAGGAACTGGGGTCCTGAAACATAAAGGACAGGCGACACCTAGAACAATACTCTCAGAAACACACACTTGGGGACTCAGCCCTCAGAGTTACTACAGAGCCAGGTGACAATGACCTTGGCACTAATAGTATTATAAGGTTAGGAAGTTCAGGGTCAACTCTAAGGGCTGCTTGCTGAACTCTGACATCAAGCTCAGTTCTACAGATTCACTCACATGTTTACTGTGAAATACCAAATTATACACTTAAGGACTTCTTGGAATTTAACTTGCTACTTTTAAAAATTTTATTTATTTATTTGAGAGGGACACACACAGAGAGAGAAAGAGGCAGAGAAAGAGAGAATGGGCGTGCCAGGGCCTTCAGCCACTGCAAATGAACTCCAGACGCATGCATCCCCTTATGCATCTGTCTAACGTGGGTCCTGCGAAATCGAACCAGGGTCCTCATGCATAAACAGTCAAGCGCTTAACTGCTAAGCCATCTCTCCAGCCCATTAATTACTTTTTTTTTTTTTTTTTTTTTTTTGGTTTTCGAGTAGGGTCTCACTCTAGCCCAGGCTGACCTGGAATTCACTATATAGTCTCAGGGTGGCCTCAGACTCGTGGTGATCCTCCTACCTCTGCCTCCCGAGTGCTGGGATTAAAGGCGTGCGCCACCACGCCCGGCTCCATTAATTACTTTAATCTTTAAAAATACCCAAGCTGGGCATGGTGGCACACACATTGAATCCCAGCACATGGGAAGCAGAGGTAGGAGGACTGCTGTGAATTCAGGGCTAGCCTGAGACTATGCAGTGAATTCTAGGTCAGCCTGGGCTACAGAGAGACCCTACCTCAAAACAACAAAGACCAACAACAAAAATACTCAAGAGCTGGGAGATGGCTCAACAGTCAAAGGCACTTGCTTGCAAAGCCTGTCAGCCCCTCCTTTGCTTTTCTGAAAGAAGGGTCTCACTCAGTAGCCCAGACTGGCCTTGAACTCACAATCCTCCTAACTCAGCTTTCCAAGTTCTGGGATTATAGGTATATATAGCACCAGGCCTGGCTTTCTTTTCTGTTTCGTTTCTTAAAATATTTTTATTTATTTGCAATCAAGGGGGGCAGAGAATGGGCATGCCATATGCCCCTTTGTGCATTACGTGGGTATCTGGAATCAAACCCACGCCATCAAGCTTTGCAAACAAGTGCCTTTAACCACTGAACTGTCTCTCCAGCCCCATTTTTATGCTGTCTGTATAGAAGTCTTAGAAAGAATTGCAAAGCTTTAAAAGCCTAACACAATGCCCTTTTAGCTCCCTGTTAGATCATGGAATCAAATGCCATTGCTCAGGGTTGAGAGCAGGGCATAGCTATGACTACTGTACACCAATGCTATCCACACTGACTTGGATCTCTGGCCAGGAAAGGAAGCAAGAAGACAAACGGGCACAATGTGGAAGGCACAATGGAGGATTTTCATATGTTGAGAAACATTAGGTGCTGAAATGATGGCCTTGCTGACTGTTCTCAGGGGCTCCTGGGAAGGCTGAGGAAATCCTGCTAAGCTGATCCTCTGCAGTTACGCCAACCTACCTCTCCATCGTGGTGCTTTACAATCTGAAGCTCGAAGAACTCTTCTTCTTCTTCCCCAGTCAGGGTAGCATCCCACCCGCCAGCTTCCGGGTCATCGAGATTATCCTGAGAGCTGAAATCATCCGCTGAAAGCAAAAAGCTCCATTAAACCCTGAGGTCAGTTTCAAGGACAACCCTCACCAGCTGAACTTTGCTGTGCTTATTAGTGAAGTTCTTTTGCCTCAAATCTCACATGCTGACTGTCCTGCAACCTCACGTGACGCTGTGAGCATGTAACAGTTCACAGATCTTGGAGATAGACTGTACTTCAAGAAATTATCCATGCTGCTCCCCACATGCCATATTTTACATGGGAGTCAGACAAAGCCAAGATACCTAAGAGGTTACACAAGGCCTGGCTCATAAACATTCATGGAGGGTCAAACCCAAGTTCCCCTACCTGCTAGTGCACTTAAGGAATGAGAAATAAACAACAGCAAGTCCAGTTACCGGACAGTTCAGCCCAGAGAACTCCGGGAAACTGCACATGGTCCTGTGGCACTCAGTCCCCAAACCCAACCTCCAGCTTGCCCATCCATGCTAGCCATGGAAATTAACTAACTAGCATGACCAAGACATGCACAGAGATGAGCAAAATCCTGATTGCCTCTTCAGACGCCCAGGCTAATGTGGTTTCTATACACAAGGCAGTTCTATTTATCAGGTAAGAAGGAGATTCTGGCATTTGCAAGAAAATGGTGGAACTGGAGACAGCTTGTCTAAGTGAAATAAGAAGCAAAAGACAAATATCCATTGTTTTCTCTATAATAGGGCATGAAAGTAGAAGGGGTGTGTGGGTGCAGGAAGAAGTCTTAAAGGAAAGGGAAGGGCAGGGGAACAAGAGAGGGTAATAGGAGTAAAACAAAAATACAAATACCATGTTTTCTCTCATACATGAAATCTAAATCAGTCTACCTACCTACCTGACATGAAAGCAGGCGGAACTATTTGGGGAAGGAAGGAAATCAGCTGCAGGGGTGAAGGAGGACGAGGAGAGTAATGGGGAGGAACAAATATGGGCGAAGTATAATGTTATATATGTGTAAAATGTCATAATGAAACCATTACGTTACATGCTAATACAAGCAACTAACTTTAGAAACTAAAAGGAGAAAACACAAATACTTAGGCTAACAAGTCTTCCTAAAGCTTGTTTTTTTTTTCCCGCTTTCTTATAACCCTGTCTCTCTCCCATCTAGGAAGGCCAGCATAAGAACAGACCAGAGTCAGCCTCGGCCTCCGGTTCAAGAACACATGGGAGGACCAGTATTACAGCAGCCCTTAAACAACGCCCACCCTGCTAGATGGACACACGGTGGGAGTGGCCTGGTGTTTCTCTTTAATTGTGTGAGTTCAGGGTCACAGGATACTGGACGCTCAGGAAGTGGTACACATGTCCACAGAAGCCACCCTAGTCTGTCTATTTAGGGGAGTTAGCTGTAATGGTGGCCTTCTGCAGATGTGTCAGGAGCTCACTGCCACTTCTAACTTATTTTTAGCTCCCTAACCTACCTTTACATTTTCTACATCCCCTGCTACAGGCAGAAACCGTGGGAGGGGCAGGGAAACAACACTTATTTACAAAAATAAAAAAATAGGCAATGCTGGGATGATTCACAGGAACTCATGGAAAAGGTGATGAATTCATTAAGTAATACAAATCAAACATCGTATCCCCATTTATTAGTCCTCTCCAAAGAACCCTAGGAATTAAAAGTAAATAATACTTTCAGTATTTAGAAAAAACCACCTGACTACCATCCTAAATTGATAGAACAAGCAGGTTCAAAGAAGTGGGGTTGCAACAACAGTGGCTGTGAGATGGCTCACGATGTCCTGTGGTGCACAGAAGTAAGTCCCAACGGAAGGCCGGGGGATGGACGCACTTGGGTCGTTGGGGTGCGGGGGGGGGGGGGGGGGGGGGGGGGGGGGGGGGGGGGGGGGGGGGGGGGGTGGGGATGAGTGGGACATGTGTGCAAGACGGCACTAACCTGGCCTCAAACAGCAGCGGCCCAAGGACACATGTGGATAGAACTGAGATGGCACAGTGGTTAAAGACTCTTGATTGCAAAACCTGCCAGTCCGGATTAGATTTCTCAGTAACTGCATAAAGCCAGACACAGCAAAGTAGCACGTGCTTTTAGAGTTCATGTGCAGTGGCAAGAGACCCTGGTGTGTTTATTCTCCATTCTGTTTCCTCTCCTCTCCCACTCCTTCTCTCTAGCAAATATTTGAAGCGTCAGTCTCTAGTTCATTCAAAGCCAAGAATTCCGAAGCCATTCTAACTTACCGTTTAGGTCAAGAATATAACAGGAATATGGGTTTCCATCCCAGGAACTGGGGTCCTGAAACATAAAGGACAGGCGACACCTAGAACAATACTCTCAGAAACACACACTTGGGACTCAGCCCTCAGAGTTACTACAGAGCCAGGTGACAATGACCTTGGCACTAATAGTATTATAAGGTTAGGAAGTTCAGGGTCAACTCTAAGGGCTGCTTGCTGAACTCTGACATCAAGCTCAGTTCTACAGATTCACTCACATGTTTACTGTGAAATACCAAATTATACACTTAAGGACTTCTTGGAATTTAACTTGCTACTTTTAAAAATTTTATTTATTTATTTGACAGAGAAGGGGGGGGGCGAGAATGGGCACTCCAGGGCCTCCAGCCACTGCAAATGAACTCCAGACGCATGCATCCCCTTATGCATCTGTCTAACGTGGGTCCTGGAGAATCGAACCTTGGTTTTTGTTTTTGAGGTAAGGTCTCACTCTAGCCAAGGCTGACCTGGAATTCACTATATAGTCTCAGGGTGGCCTCAGACTCGTGGTGATCCTCCTACCTCTGCCTCCTGAGTGCTGGGATTACAGGCATGCACCACCGTGCCCGGCTCACAATTTTCTTATGACAGGGCATTCTTTGCAGAGAATGAATGATCCATTTTTTTAAGTGCTAAGTGCAGTGGTACTAAATATTGATTTAAGTTCTCAGAAATCCTAATTACTTTTGGCCAGTAACAATATTATTTAATAAAACAATCTTAGGCCACAGTTATTCAGCTTATGAAAATAATTTAACAGTTGCTTCAACTCCAACCACTGTTATCTCATGATGGAAGACATCTCCCATTAACTGAAGCATATGTGAAAGGGAAAGGGAAAGACAGGAGTGCCCCCAGACCTTCAGAAGACACACTGGGGGTTCCTACCAATTCTGCTGGTGCCCCTGGAATGCCACTGCCAACAGAGGGCACCATCACCGCGTTTCGTTCCTCGGTCAGAGTCAGCCGCATCTCCAGGAGCTGTGCCTCGCGGTCAGCGTCATCCTCCGTTTTGTCTGAAAGACAAGAAAGAGGTGGTGCCGCCTTTAGTCCCTGCACTCGGAGGCAGAGGTAGGAGGATCACTATGAGTTCTAGGCCAACCTGCGACTCCTTAGTGAATTACAGGTCAGCCTGGACTAGAATGCAACCCTACCTCGAAAAACCAGGGGAAAAAAAGAGGGTTAGGTCCAGGATTCCCACTTGCTGTTGCCATCGGCGGCTTAGTCAGGCAAAAGGACAGAGGGTGTGGCTGGGTCCAAAGCCCGCCCGCTTTAATTAAAAAATTTTTTGTTTATTTTTATTTATTTATTGAGAGGGCCACACACAGAGAAAGAAAGAGAGAGAGAATGGGCGTGCCAGGGCCTTCAGCCACTGCAAAAGAACTCCAGATATGTGCACCCCCTTGTGCATCTGGCTAACGTGGGTCCTGCGAAATCGAACCAGGGTCCTCAGGCTTCACAGGCAAGCGCTTAACTGCTAAGCCATCTCTCCAGCCCATTAATTACTTTTTTTTTTTTTTTTTTTTTTTTTTTTTGGTTTTTCGAGGTAGGGTCTCAGTCTAGCCCAGGCTGACCTGGAATTCACTATGGAGTCTCAGGGTGGCCTCGAACTCACGGCGATCCTCCTACCTCTGCCTCCCGAGTGCTGGGATTGAAGGTCTGCGCCACCACGCCCGGCTCCATTAATTACTTTTATCTTTAAAAATACCCAAGCTGGGCATGGTGGCACACACATTGAATCCCAGCACACGGGAGGCAGAGGTAGGAGGACTGCTGTGAATTCAGGGCTAGCCTGAGACTACGCAGTGAATTCTAGGTCAGCCTGGGCTACAGCGAGACCCTACCTCAAAACAACAAAGAACAACAACTAAAACTCAAGAGCTGGGGAGATGGCTCAACAGTCAAAGGCACTTGCTTGCAAAGCCTGTCAGCCCCTCCCTTGCTTTTCTGAAAGAAGGGTCTCACTCAGTAGCCCAGACTGGCCTTGAACTCACAATCCTCCTAACTCAGCTTTCCAAGTTCTGGGATTATAGGTAGGTAGCACCAGGCCTGGCTTTCTTTTCTGTTTCATTTCTTAAATATTTTTATTTATTTGCAATCAAGGGGGGCAGAGAATGGGCATGCCATATGCCCCTTTGTGCTTTACGTGGGTATCTGAGAATCAAACCCACGCCATCAAGCTTTGCAAACAAGTGCCTTTAACCACTGAACTGTCTCTCCAGCCCCATTTTTATTCTTCTTAAAGAAGTCTTTATGAAAGAATTGCAAAGCTTTAAAAGCCTAACACAATGCCCTTTTAGCTCTCTGTTAGATCATGGAATCAAATGCCATTGCTCAGGGTTGAGAGCAGGGCATAGCCATGATTACTGTACACCAATGCTATCCACACTGACTTGGATCTCTGGCCAGGAAAGGAAGCAAGAAGACAAACGGGCACAATGTGGAAGGCACAATGGAGGATTTTCATATGTTGAGAAACATTAGGTGCTGAAATGATGGCCTTGCTGACTGTTCTCAGGGGCTCCTGGGAAGGCTGAGGAAATCCTGCTAAGCTGATCCTCTGCAGTTACGCCAACCTACCTCTCCATCGTGGTGCTTTACAATCTGAAGCTCGAAGAACTCTTCTTCTTCTTCCCCAGTCAGGGTAGCATCCCATCCGCCAGCTTCCGGGTCATCGAGATTATCCTGAGAGCTGAAATCATCCGCTGAAAGCAAAAAGCTCCGTTAAACACTGAGGTCAGTTTCAAGGACAACCTTCACCAGCTGAACTTTGCTGTGCTTATTAGTGAAGTTCTTTTGCCTCAAATCTCACATGCTGACTGTCCTGCAACCTCACATGGCGCTGTGAGCATGTAACAGTTCACAGATCTTGGAGATAGACTGTACTTCAAGAAATTATCCATGCTGCTCCCCACATGCCATATTTTACATGGGAGTCAGACAAAGCCAAGATACCTAAGAGGTTACACAAGGCCTGGCTCATAAACATTCATGGAGGGTCAAACCCAAGTTCCCTACCTGCTAGTGCACTTAAGGAATGAGAAATAAACAACAGCAAGTCCAGTTACCGGACAGTTCAGCCCAGAGAACTGCCGGAAACTGCACATGGTCCTGTGGTCACTCAGTCCCCAAACCCAACCTCCAGCTTGCCCATCCATGCTAGCCATGGAAATTAACTAACTAGCATGGACCACAGACATGCACAGAGATGAGCAAAATCCTGATTGCCTCTTCAGACGCCCAGGCTAATGTGGTTTCTATACACAAGGCAGTTCTATTTATCAGGTAAGAAGGAGATTCTGGCATTTGCAAGAAAATGGGTGGAACTGGAGACAGCTTGTCTAAGTGTAATAAGAAGCAAAAGACAAATATCCATTGTTTTCTCTATAATAGGGCATGAAAGTAGAAGGGGTGTGTGGGTGCAGGAAGAAGTCTTAAAGGAAAGGGAAGGGCAGGGGAACAAGAGAGGGTAATAGGAGTAAAACAAAAATACAAATACCATGTTTTCTCTCATACATGAAATCTAAATCAGTCTACCTACCTACCTGACATGAAAGCAGGGCGGAACTATTTGGGGAAGGAAGGAAATCAGCTGCAGGGGTGAAGGAGGACGAGGAGAGTAATGGGGAGGAACAAATATGGGCGAAGTATAATGTTATATATGTGTAAAAATGTCATAATGAAACCATTACGTTACATGCTAATACAAGCAACTAACTTTAGAAACTAAAAGGAGAAAACACAAATACTTAGGCTAACAAGTCTTCCTAAAGCTTGTTTTTTTTTTTCCCCCGCTTTCTTATAACCCTGTCTCTCTCCCATCTAGGAAGGCCAGCATAAGAACAGACCAGAGTCAGCCTCGGCCTCCAGGTTCAAGAACACATGGGAGGACAGTATTACAGCAGCCCTTAAACAACGCCCACCCTGCTAGATGGACACACGGTGGGAGTGGCCTGGTGTTTCTCTTTAATTGTGTGAGTTCAGGGTCACAGGATACTGGACGCTCAGGAATTGGAACTCATGTCCACAGAAGCCACCCTAGTCTGTCTATTTAGGGGAGTTAGCTGTAATGGTGGCCCTTCTGCAGATGTGTCAGGAGCTCACTGCCACTTCTAACTTATTTTTAGCTCCCTAACCTACCTTTACATTTTCTACATCCCCTGCTACAGGCAGAAACCGTGGGAGGGGCAGGGAAACAACACTTATTTACAAAAATAAAAAAATAGGCAATGCTGGGATGAATTCACAGGAACTCATGGAAAAGGTGATGAATTCATTAAGTAATACAAATCAAACATCGTATCCCCAGTTATTAGTCCTCTCCAAAGAACCCTAGGAATTAAAGTAAATAATACTTTCAGTATTTAGAAAAACCACCTGACTACCATCCTAAATTGATAGAACAAGCAGGTTCAAAGAAGTGGGGTTGCAACAACAGTGGCTGTGAGATGGCACGATGTGCCTGTTGTGCCACAGAAGTAAGTCTGAAAACAGCTCCTTCTCTGCCCAGCATCCAGTGTGTGGCAGACGGCACTAACCTGGCCTCAAACAGCAGCGGCCCAAGGACACATGTGGATAGAACTGAGATGGCACAGTGGTTAAAGACTCTTGATTGCAAAACCTGCCAGTCCGGATTAGATTTCTCAGTAACTGCATAAAGCCAGACACAGCAAAGTAGCACGTGCTTCTAGAGTTCATGTGCAGTGGCAAGAGACCCTGGTGTGTTCATTCTCATTCTGTTTCCTCTCCTCTCCCACTCCTTCTCTCTAGCAAATATTTGAAGCGTCAGTCACTAGTTCATCAAGACAAGCCTTCCGAAGCCATTCTAACTTACCGTTTAGGTCAAGGAATATAACAGGAATATGGGTTTCCATCCCAGGAACTGGGGTCCTGAAACATAAAGGACAGGCGACACCTAGAACAATACTCTCAGAAACACACACTTGGGGACTCAGCCCTCAGAGTTACTACAGAGCCAGGTGACAATGACCTTGGCACTAATAGTATTATAAGGTTAGGAAGTTCAGGGTCAACTCTAAGGGCTGCTTGCTGAACTCTGACATCAAGCTCAGTTCTACAGATTCACTCACATGTTTACTGTGAAATACCAAATTATACACTTAAGGACTTCTTGGAATTTAACTTGCTACTTTTAAAAATTTTATTTATTTATTTGACAGAGAAGGGGGGGGGAGAATGGGCACTCCAGGGCCTCCAGCCACTGCAAATGAACTCCAGACGCATGCATCCCCTTATGCATCTGTCTAACGTGGGTCCTGGAGAATCGAACCTTGGTTTTTGTTTTTGAGGTAAGGTCTCACTCTAGCCAAGGCTGACCTGGAATTCACTATATAGTCTCAGGGTGGCCTCAGACTCGTGGTGATCCTCCTACCTCTGCCTCCTGAGTGCTGGGATTACAGGCATGCACCACCGTGCCCGGCTCACAATTTTCTTATGACAGGGCATTCTTTGCAGAGAATGAATGATCCATTTTTTTAAGTGCTAAGTGCAGTGGTACTAAATATTGATTTAAGTTCTCAGAAATCCTAATTACTTTTGGCCAGTAACAATATTATTTAATAAAACAATCTTAGGCCACAGTTATTCAGCTTATGAAAATAATTTAACAGTTGCTTCAACTCCAACCACTGTTATCTCATGATGGAAGACATCTCCCATTAACTGAAGCATATGTGAAAGGGAAAGGGAAAGACAGGAGTGCCCCCAGACCTTCAGAAGACACACTGGGGGTTCCTACCATTCTGCTGGTGCCCCTGGAATGCCACTGCCAACAGAGGGCACCATCACCGCGTTTCGTTCCTCGGTCAGAGTCAGCCGCATCTCTAGGAGCTGTGCCTCGCGGTCAGCGTCATCCTCCGTTTTGTCTGAAAGACAAGAAAGAGGTGGTGCCGCCTTTAGTCCCTGCACTCGGAGGCAGAGGTAGGAGGATCACTATGAGTTCTAGGCCAACCTGCGACTCCTTAGTGAATTACAGGTCAGCCTGGACTAGAATGCAACCCTACCTCGAAAACCCAGGGGAAAAAAAGAGGGTTAGGTCCAGGATTCCCACTTGCTGTTTCCATGGCTGTCCTGAGTAAACACTGCTCTCCCAGAGTCAACAGGGAGCTTGCAAAGAGAAAAAGTGCAGGCCGTGGGCGCGGGATAGGATGATCTGACCCAGGTCCCAGCTCTTGCCACTTCCGACAAGCATCTTTCACACAGTTACTTGTTTGTTCATTAGAGAGAAAGAGGTGGATAGAGAGAGAGAATGGGTGCGCCAGGGCCTCCAGCCACTGCAAACGAACTCCAGATGCATGTGCCAGCTTGTGCATCTGGCTTACATGGGTGCTGGGGAATCGAACCTAGATCCTTAGGCTTCATAGGCAAGTGTCTTAACCACTAAACCATCTCTCCAGCCCCTGACACGGTTATTTCTGAGGGATGGTGTATGCTTTGGCCACTGTATTCTCATTCTCTCTCCTCTCTTGCTCTCCCCCCCTCTCTCTGGGAGCTACAGCAAGGCATCATTAAAATGGGTAAGTTGTCTTCTGGAAGGATACGACCCAAGCCAGGAGGGACAAGTAAATACTGTCTGTTTCACCCCCATTCGCCTGACTCTTTAGCTGATTACAAATGGTTAGTAATGCGCTCCCTGGGGAAGGGCAATGCTCGGCTTTCTCTTCCTACCCTGTTTACTGACAAGCTTCTGCAGCTGTTGATCCAAGTACTCCTGATGTTTCGTTAATGCGTTAAGCCATTTCCTACGCAGCCTTTCCAAATCCCGATCCTGGAAGAAAACAAGGGAAGCCACACTTAGCTGAGTGTCAAGGCAACATATCTGTGATGCACTAGCTTACCTTACTTGAACGTGAGTGGAAAATGTAAAGCAGCAGGCAGTATTTCCTCCCTCTCTCTTGCCCTTCTTTTTCTTCCTTCCTTGTGTTATTTTTGAGACAAGACTGCCAATGTAGCCCAGGCTGTCCTTGAACTCTACATGTAGCCAAAGAGGATCTTGAGCTCCTAATTCTCCTGCCTCCATATCACAAATGCTGGGATTACCGTCATGGACCACCATACCTGGCTTATGAGGTGCTGGGGATCAAACCCAGGGCTTCGTGCATGACAGGGGAGCACTCTACCAGCTAAACCACAACCCTAGCTCAACATGTAGCAGTTTCTCATCCACACTGCCAGGCGACTCAACCCACAATCGGGTCAGAAACTCTCGGCACAGAAAGCACTCGGTTTCTAGAGTGGGATTCTCTGAAGAGCGATCCCAGGTACCCAGAACCAGTTCTGTTTCTATGTGCTGAACTCCAAGCATTAGAAATGAAGATCTTCCATGAGGTCTCTTTGCTGGACAAACCTCACAAATTATAATCAGCCATCCCCAGATTTACACACCTCACAACCTGCAGAAGAATGGTTCAATCTTCTATCTAAGCCACTGATCCCGTGTGCCTGGCAAGGCCCTTGAAGACAACAACATACAAAGGTTTTGCCCCTCGTTTTTGTGTATTTGGAAGGTGGGAGTGAGATGAGAGCACGGGCGTTACAACAGACTAATCTCCACAGTCAACACCTGCAAGCGCGCCAACCTGACCTCATTTCCTTTGGTAATACGGTTAGAGACAGGGCAGGTCAGTGGAATGCTGCCCATGTCGTGTGTCTGGATTTCACTAGGGCACTTAACCAAATAGCCCGTGACATTCTTGTGGACAAGCTGGAGAAACGTGAAATGCATCCATTCCGAGTGGAATCACAGAGGACTCAAATATCATATCCAAAGAACAGTGATTAATGGGATAATATCAGCTCAAGAGAAGTCTCAATTGTGGTGCCACAGGACTCGCTGTTTAACTGGAGCGCATACAATGTTTTTTATCAGGGACTTATAGGCAGGCAGACACGTCTATCAAATTAGGGTGATGCAGAGCCAGGAGAGTGACTACAGTGGATGACATAATCAGGCTCCAGAGAGCTCAGGCAGTCCTCAAGATGACTAACAGGATGAAACTTCATAGGCATAAACAAAACCTGGTAGATTTGGAAAAGAATAGGAAGGGGAAACAAAGTCCCCAGAGAACTCCTGGACAACTCAAGGAGTGAGCATTGAGGGTCACAAGGCTCCACACATGTAACTCACACACTCAGGGTGAGACCCTGAAGCGAAGCAGTGCAGCCCACTGGTGAGTGACTCCACTCAAGGGGAGTCCAGCTGACAGGGGCCTGTGCAGACCGCCCGATAGGAGGCCCCAGCCTAGGAAAGGAAAAGCGCCTTTCTGCATGCTGAGTACACAGTACTCAGTGTTTCTCCACTCTGTTTACTGTGAGGAAAAGCAGCATTTGAATCAAATTGTTTCATTACTAAATAACAGTACAGTGAGACTCTGGTCTGTGTAATTAGTTATAAAGCTGATCTGATGAGGCAAACAGGCGCTCATGTACCTGGTAGCTGTCCATGTCCTCCTCTTCCTCCTGCAAGAGACAACGTATTACTCAGAACCAATATAATCCATATATCAGACTGTGCACAATCTGCATCTCTCCCCACAGTCTGTCTTCCTTCCAGCGGACCACCCACCCTCGCCTCACTCAGGAGCCCCCCCACCCCACAGTCATCAGGAAGTTGGTAAGTCTGGGAGCTTCTCAGGGCAAGTGAAGAGGCTCCCCTGACCTTTCTGCAGAGCCAGCACAATGCTTTCCCTGCTGAGCTTACAACCCCACTCACTAGAGGAAATCAAACACCTGCTGGCAGCATCTTTACAGGCCAGTGGGGGTTCTGCAGAGGGGTGGGCACCTGAGGAGGTTAATCATTATCAGGCAGGTGGTTGGCCAGGCTGAGAAGTTTTAACCCCCAGCTCACCACAGACCACAGCAAAGCTAGTAACAGTTTGGCGTGGGGATTCGAAGTGCACAAAGGAGACATCAAAGCATAAAGAGGAAGTGACAGAAGTGTCCCTGGGAAGGAAGCGGTGGTCGGACAGGTTCTCAAAGCCTCGTGTCTGGTTTTGTCTTTCAACAGCACAAAGCAGGACACAGAGACTTACATGGAAGGTCTCATGAGTCTTTGGGGATCTGAGTGGTCTAACTTTCACACATCCGATGCCCACCGACAAGATGCACTCCTCCATCAGCGGTAAAGTCCCTGACTCTTGCACTGACTTCACTTCCACTTGGACCCGCCGAGACTGCCCCTGCAGCACAGAGAAACCAGAATGCAAATCACAGGCAGGGCCAAGATGCGGGTTAGAGAGACCCCTACAGGCGGATGGTGAGAAGAGCATGTAACTTTGGAGACAGCTATCTTAAATACAAATTAAATACAAATTCAAAATTAGTCAGGAAAACTTACTTCCCTTTAAGCAAGTAGAAAAATAAAATGTGTTTTTACATTTATTCCAATTATAGAAAACATTAAAAGAAAATGTTTTCCAGGGCATGTTGATACACAACTTTAATCCCAGCATTTAGGAGGCTGAGGTAGGAGGATTGCCTTAAATTCAAATCAAGCCCAGCCTGGACTACACAGTGAGTTCTAAGTCAGCCTGGGATAGAGGGAGACCCTACCTCAAAAAGGGGGGGTGGTGCTGGGGAGATGGCTTAACGGTTAAGGCTCTTGCCTACGAAGCCTAAGGACCCATGTTCGACTCTCCACACCCCATGTAAGCCAAACACACAAAGGTGAGGCAAGCACAAGGTTGCACATGACCACTAGGTGGCACAAGCATCTGCAGCTCAATATCAGTGGCGGAGGCCCCAGCACACCAACTCACACACTCTCTCTCTCTCTCTGTGTGTCTGTGTGTCTCACTCCCTCCAAAATAAAATAAAAAAATGGAAAAAAGAAGGAAGAAGAGAAGAAGGAAGAAAAAAGGAAGAGAGGGAAGGAGAGAAGGAGGGTTAAGAAGAAAGGAGGAAAATATTCTTTTTTGAGGGTGTGGTAGTTTGAATGCATGTCCCCCATAGACTCGGATGTTTTACTGAAACTTGTAACTTGCATCTCGTGGCTACAGGTGGTGTCATGGGGGGTGGGTCTGAGTTCCATCCCTAAGCTGTGGTTTGGGGTGGATACAATTTCCAGCTCAAATGTGTGCAGAGTGGTCTGAGCTCGGGCCCTGCTTGTTACAGTTCCCTGTGGCTGTGTTTGGGTTTTGCAGGCTTTTGGTTGTTTCTCTCTGCGTGGACGCCTGGAAGTGGCTTCTTCCACCACTGATGGAACTTCCCCTGGGTGTGTAAGTTCGAAATAACCCCCTTCCTCCCATACACTGTGTCTGTTTGGAAGTTCATCCCAACCCCGTAAGCTGACCACAACAGAGTGGGAGGAGGCCGACAGCGTCTTGCTATGTAGCTCTGTGCAGCCCAGTCTGTCCTTGTCTTAGCAATCCTCCTGCCTCAGCCTGCCACATGTTGAGAATACAGATATGAGTTACTACATCCAGCTAAAAGAAAATATTTTTATTTTTATTTTATTTTTTTAGAGACAGACAGAGAGAGAGAGAGAATTGGTGTGCCAGGGCCTCAGCCACTGTAACTGAATTCCAGATGCTTACACCACCTGGAGGGCATGTGTGACCTTGCGCTTGCCTCACCTTTGTGTGTCTGGCTAACATGGGATCTGCAGAGTTGAACATGGGTCCTTAGGCTTCGCAGGCAAGTAACTCCACTGCTAAGCCATCTCTCCAGCCCTAAAAGAAAATATTCTAACAAAGGAAACGCAAGCAGTGTTTAATCTAAAAAAAAGTTCAACTGTGCACGGTGGCACACACATGGAACCCCAGCACTCAGGAAGCAGAGGCAGAAGGATTCCCACAAGAAAGTGGCCACTCCAGTCTCCTTGGTGAGTTCCAGGCTAGCCAAAGCTACAAAAATAAAAATAAAGGGCAGGAGAGATGGCTTAGTAGTTAAGGCACTTGCCTGCAAAGCCAAAGGACCTAGGATCAACTCCCCAGAACCCACGTAAACCAGATGCCCATGGTGGCACATGCGTCTGGAGTTTGTTTGCAGTGGCCAGAGGCCTGATGCACCCATATTCTCTCTCTCTCTCTCATAAATAAATAATAAGTTTTTTTTAAAAAAAATAGAGTTCAATTTTCTGGTAATCAAATGCAAATTAAAGTAAGCATGATATCCCTTTATTTTCATCAGCTAAACTAGAAATATTTCTAAAAATGGCCAAAGTTTATGAAACAGTCAATATTTATACCCTGTTGGGCAGGAAGTTAAATTAATACAAACTTTCTCTGGAGCAGTATGGCTAAAAAATTTAACTATCCTTTGCCTCAGCAATTCAACTTTCTAGGGGCATGTTCTAAGTAAATAATCAAGCATATGCATATACAAAAATATTCTGAGCACTGTGAAGAATAGCAAATTTGAAATATAAATTATATGTGTGATACTGATGTATTTCAACTGTGGCACAGATAATAGAACACTAAGCAGTCATTAACACATTGCTGCAGCATGGGCTATGGGAGATGGTTCAGCAGTTAAAGGTGCTTGCTTCCTGGGTTCAACTCCCCAGTACCCATGTAGGGCAAGATGCACAAAGTGGAGCATGTGTCTGGAGATTATTTGCAATGGCAAGAGGCCCAGGCATGTGCATGGTTTTTCCCTCTCTTATAAATAAATAAATAAACAAACAAACAAACAACAATGAGGCTGAGGTAGGAGGATCACTGTGAGTTTAAGGTCAGCCTGGGCTAGAACAAGACACTACCTCAAAAAACAAACAAATAGCAGACTACCAACATCAGTACACACTCTGCTTTTATTTAGAGAGACAGTGAGAGAGAGAGAGAGAGAGACAGAGATAAGGGAGAGATAATTGGTGCACCAAGGCCTCAGGTACTGAAATCAAACTCCAGACTCTTGCACCACCTAGTGGGCATGTGCGACCTTGCGCTTGCCTCACCTATGTGCGTCTGCCTAACATGGTATCTGGAGAGTCAAACATGGGTCCTTAGGCTTTGCAGGCAAGCGCCTTAACTGCTAAGCCATCTCTCCAGCCCCACACCCTACTTTTAAAACTATGCAGAAAGTCAGGTGTGGGGGCACATGTCTTTAATCCCAGCACTTGGGGGGGGGGGCAGAGGTAGAGGACTGCCATGAGTTTGAGGCCAGCCTAGAACTACAAAATGAGTTCCAGGTCAGTCTGAGCTACAATGAAACATTGCCTCAAAAAATTTTTTAAAAAAAACTGCAAATTAGGAAAAACAAAGGCGGGTGCTACCTTAGAATCACTGCCCTCTTCCCAGAATAAAAGAGTGATTTTTAAGTGCACAGTGAAGTGGACAGAAGGAAGCTGTACCTGCTTAAGCACTGTGGGGGTCTGAGTCAGCATCCCCATAAACTTAGGGGTTCTGGAAGCTAGGTTCCCAGCTGATGGCAATTGGGAATTAATACCTTCCGGGGGCAGTGTATTGTTAGGGGCAGGCTTATGGGTGTTATAGCCAGTTTCCATATGGCAGTATTTGGCACACTCTCCTGTTGCTGTGGTCCACCTGATGTTGGCCAGGGGGTGATGTCCACCCTCCGCTCATGCCATCATTTCCCCCTGCCATCATGGAGCATCCCCTGAAGTCTGTAAGCCAAAATAAACCTCTTTTTCCCACAAGCTGCTCTTGGTCGGGTGATTTCTACCAGCAATGCAAACCTGACTGCAACAGACATGTTTTGAGAACAAATCCTATACACTATATATTTACAATGGAATACTGTAAAAAGAATTCCCAGTATTTGCAAATTACTAACCTTAAATTTGGTTTATAAATTTTAGGGACAGAAGACAGCATTTCAAAAACGGAATCATCACGTCCACTTTCAAGTCAATTATTTTTGCCCCCCTTCCATCAGATTTTAGCTCCCAGGAGTTTTTGCAGGACCAGGAAAATCTGCTTCAGGAACCACTGATCCTCTCAAGCTACAATGGGGTATAGATGCCCTTAGATCTGATCGTTTCCAAGGCCTGTGCATCAGATATTTTGTGGGGGAAATCCTTCAGAAAACATTTTAGAAATCTAAGGCAACTTTATAAGTGTTTACTTACTTGACCTACTCTGAGTGTTTGAAGGGTGACATACATACAAGAAGGTGTGGAGCATGGAGGGGAAGAAGAGAAGAGCCAAGCGTCAGCAACGCTCACTGCCCCACCAAAAAGCTTTGACAAGCACACTTCAAGTGTGTCCCTGGCTTCTTACAGCTGCTGCTATCTACCATGTATGGTCACCAACAGCAATTCCCTCCCTCCTGTTTCCTGCACCTTCCGGTTCCAGATACTATGTCCCAAGTCCCATCACAGCAAACAAGTTACCCCAAGTGCCTGGAACCACCTCTCTCCCTCTCTCTCTCCTGCTTTCCAGCTCCTCCTACAAAAGTGCAGCCCTGTCTGATCAGGAAAAATCTTTCCAGGCCTCCCAGGACTTCTCCAGGACTGAGGCGAAGATGCAGATCCTCACAAAACCTTTCCTGACAAACCAAAGACATCTCTGAACACTTAGCAAAGGGTGTCAGAAGAAGCACAAACGCTTACATATCCCACTGACACTAGCTACACAAAAATCATCTCGGCGGGCTCCAGGGGCAGCCAAGGAAGATGTGTGCATTTTAACAGATGCTCAGGAAAAGATGTTCGCACCGGTGAGAATTCTACTCTCGGCGCTGTATCACGCTGGAACGGAAGCGCCTTGCCTATGCTCGAATGCACCTGCTAAAATTCACTTGCTTCCTCTTACATTTGGAAACTAAATGGTTAGGCAAACATTAACTTTTTCTCTACTTTTAACTTTCACTTTCTAGAACCATTCTACATTACTGCTTTAAGTGCCGGAAGCTCTCACTGGACACAGAGCATGCTGACGCCAGATTAATGCGAAGCACGTAAGAAGAGTATTTCCAAATCACATAGGCAACTTAATTAAAGTGTGACACGAAAGAAGGGGGAACAAGTTGGGGAGAGGAAGACCAGCAGGAGGAGGGCAGGGGCGGACAATAGGAGCAAAGTCTCTTTGCATACATATACAACTGTCATGCCCATTACTTTGTATGCTAACTTAAAACGTTGTTAGCTGACCCCGCAGAGGGACAGACCATGACAGCACCTGGGGTGAAGTGACCTCTGCCACACCTCCCTCTGCTGCCTGGACCTGTGTGCATTCCCACCCACCCGGCTGCAGGACTCAGCCCCAACCATGGGTAGAGCCCTGTGCAGTGTGCAGTGTCTCTCCTGATCTTCACGCAAATGCCACCAAGCTGGTGCTACCATCCTCTCCACACGCCAGGTGAAGGGGACAAGCCACTAAAGGTCACATAAAGCTCACAGTCACACAATGAGGACTTAAGAGGGTGTGAGTGAGCCCAGCAGCCTAGGCCCTGAGTGTGAGCTACACACTCCCCTGAATTCCTGAGTGTGCTCCTGCTGTCTGACATGCTTGCTTCTGGTCCCATGATTCTGTATGTCCTTTGCAGTTTATCTTCTTTATTAACCTTTCAGAAGCTGTTTGTTTTTTGTTATTTATTTTTGAGCAGAGAGATGGGCAACCAGAGCCTCCTGCCACTTCATACAAACTCCACATGCATGTGCCACTTTGTGCATCTGGCTTTACACCGGTACTGGGGAATCAAACTTGAGTTGAAGGCTTTGCAAATAAGTCCCTTTAACTACTGAGCCATTTCCCCATCCCCAGAAGCTGATTCTAAATATGGTAAATAGCAATTCTCCCAATACTAAAAGAAAATACACATGAGGTAGGAGGCAACATTAATGGGCATAGTCTAGATTTCACAATCATCAACATTTCAGATAAAAAGGAAACCAGGGAGAATTGGCTTAGCGGTTAAAGCACTTGCCTGCGAAGCCAAACGACCCAGGTTCGATTCCCCAGGACCCATGTAAGCCAGATGCATAAGGTGGCATATGCATCTGGAGTTCATTTGCAGTGGCTAAAGGCCCTGATGCACCCATTGCTCTCTCCCTCTCTCTCTTTCTCTCCTTCCCTCCTTCTCTCCGTACCTCTTTCTTGCTTCTCTCTCAAATAAAATCAAATAAATGTGTTTTAAAAAGTGCTTCTTAAAAAATAAAGAAAGAAAGAAATCCAGTATTAAGTCTCCTGGTGCCAGGCTTAGCAGTTAAGGCAGTTGCCTGCAAAGCCGAAGGACCTTGGTTCAATTCCTCAGGACCGACATAAGCCAGATGCACAAAGTGGTGCATGTGTCTGGAGTTTGTTTGCAGTGGCTAGAGGCCCTAGCATGCCCATTCTCTCTCTCTCCTTCTCCCTTTCTACCTCTTTCTCTCTCTCAAATAAATAAATAAAAATATTAAAAAAAAAGACTCCTAGTGCCAAAGAGTTGAATGTGAACATTAACAATCTTGTCACCTGCCGGAGTTGGAAGACTCCTCCTGTTGGGACATCCTTTGCAGAAATCACTTCCACGGGACAGTATTCACCATTCTCATTCTGTTCCAAGATCTGAACCCAGAATTCCAGTTTCCTGGTGACTTCACTCCACCTAGGAAACAGGCACAGTTCTTTTTGTTTCAATATGGACAGCTCAGCATTTTGCAGAAGAATTAACAATGAAAAATGACCTCTAAGCAGTAACTCACGAATCAGTCTTTAGTTCAAGGAGGAATGGACAGGCAGGTGCATATGATAAATACCAGGAAAAGCACCAAGCTTAACAACAGAACTAGAAATGCTCCTGCAGTTTCTACTGCTGCTGTCTCCTGTTTTTTGTGGTGCTGGGATTGAACCCAAGTGGCCTTGCACATGCTAAGCTTACCACTGAGCTACACTCCTAGCCACTGGCAAGGGTTTTTTTTTTTTTTTTTTTTTTTTGGAGTAGGGTCTTGTGCTAGCCCAAACTGACCTGGAATTCACCATATAGTTAAGGCTGGCCTCGAACTCACAACAATCCTACCTCTGCCTCCCAAGTGCTGGGATTAAAAGGCATGCACCGCCAGGCCCGGTTTGGCATTTTGATTTTGTTCAAAAGGTATGATAATGACAAGTCTATTCCAAAATAGTTATTCAATATTTTAAGTGCTCTAACCAGGTGTGTGGAAGCAAGTATAATGATTATCTTTTCATAGACAGAAAAAGGTCATGTTTCAGAGACTTGACAAGGATCAGTTCTCAGGTCAAGAAAAAAATTCTCACCTTCTAATTTAGGATTTGCTAAAACCTTCTTCGTGCAGAAAGAAAATCTGGTTCTCATCTATAATTAGATGAAAGTAAAACCATCTTCTATTTCAGTCATTCCCTTTTAACTCTTCCTTTTACGTCAACAAATGAGCCTACCTCCTCCCATGGCTGATGCCACTCAGAAGCAAACTGTGAGCGGGCTGGGGGTGAGGCCCAGGAGAGCGCTGTCTAACATGTGCGCGGCCCCGCCTCAAGCCCGGGCAGCGCAACGACAGACTGACGTCACCGCCCGGGAGCTCGAGATGGAGGGAATGCAAGAGTTACAGTAGATCTTCATCTACATCCATGGCTGATTAATCAGCGAAAACTTCACACTGGTAAGTGACCATTATCCAAAACTTCATTTAACTGTTTCTTAAATATCCACATGCTTTCGTCTGTCACTTTCCAAAGCCCACTGTCCTAAGGAAGTTTTAGTGGAAGATTAATGCTCTAGAGAAAAAAAGATCACCCCAGGAATCCAGTGATGCTTGGAAAATGGTAACCTTTAATCTCTACTGGGGTTTTGTTTTGTTTTATTTTGTTTTGTTTTTGTTGTGTTTTTTAAGGTAGGGTCTCACTCTAGCCCAGGCTGACCTGGAATTCACTATGGAGTCTCAGGGTGGCCTCGAACTCACAGTGATCCTCCTACCTCTGCCTCCCAAGTGCTGGGATTAAAGGCGTGCGCCACCACGCCCAGTGGCTTCTAGTGAGTTTTTTTTCAAACTAGAAATAGAATGAAATGTATATCTAAAATTCACCTATCTCGAAGACTCCGTGTTTTTGCTTGGATGATTCCCAAATCCCACAGAGCTGGGTTTCTCCGAGGATCATTTATTTTGTGTCCATATACTTCAATTGCTAGTGCCCCGTCTGACAGATGCTCAATAAAGTCTTCAGTGATGTTAACAGAGAATTCCTGAAACACAGTAGCCAATTACAAAGCAGAAAGTATGTGCTGGTATTCTTATGAGTCCTTAAGCCAGACATCATGTACAAATTTCATCAGGGAGGAAAGAAATTGAAAATAGGATTTTTCTGCTATAGACCAAAACTGTCATCTGACACCAGGAATGGAGGCTCACGTGAACTACTGTTCTTTTTTTAACTTTTTAAAAATTTTATTTATTTGCATACATGTGTGCAAGTGCACACACACACATGCGCAGATGTGCAAGTGCCAGAGTCTCTTGACGTTGCAAACAAAAGCTCACATGGCCCTATGTGGGTGGCTGGAGAATTGAACCCAGCAGGTTTTGTAAGCAAGTCCCTTTAACTACTAAGCCATCTCCCTAGCTCCTGGACTAACATTCTTACCTTTAAAACAATAAATTTGATTAAATTTTTTTCACTTGGAAAGTCTAGTATGTAAAACTAGCATTGTTTTCAATTTTATTAGCAATATTTTGGGAGCTATTTTTGGTTTGTGGTTTTTCTAGGGATAAGAGCCCACAATGCTGGGTAAACGCTCTGCCACAGAGCTGAAGTCCCAGCCCTGGGAGCTGTTTGTTTGTTTTAAAGCGTAATAGTATTAACATTACAGTGATTTATAATGTCTTGATATAAATTTAGTATGCAACAGGTAGGAGATTACAAAAATGATTTCCCCAGTTGTTTTTTTTTTTTTTAGAAACCTTCATCCTCTAATAATAGGGAAAGAAATAATTACTACAAAACAAATAGCCTCATTTTGAAAGCTTCTCCCAACCTGTCCACATCTTTGCAACATTTTGCCGTTAGGAATTTATCGAGACAATTATGTCACAGAATTTGCCGACTCCTGCAGTAACTCCCCTAACCCTGTCCATCTTTCAATGTGCTAAAAATGTAAATCTGGGGCTGGAGAGATGGCTTAGCGGTTAAAGTGCATGCCTGAGAAGCCTAAGGACCCTGGTTTGATTCTCCAGGACCCATGTTAGCCAAATGCACAAGTGGGCACATGCGTCCGCAGTTCATTTGCAGTGGCTAGAGGCCCTGGCATGCCCATTCTCTCTCTCTCTCTGTCTCAAATAAATAAATAAAAACAAAATCTTTTTTAAAAACGTAGCTCTGCTTTACGCAGATTACAAAGAAACTTCATTCTTGAAAAAAAAAAAGGAGATGGGTTGAGTGTAGCAGAAAACATTCAAGGACCTCCAGGCCAGGCTCTGCTGGTTACATGCCAAACACAAAGTGACTGTAACACTTCGGGCAAAAGGAGCCTGTGTGGACAGTTTCTCCAGCTGGGGGTGGGTGGGGGGTAAGGACAACCATTATTAAACAGTGATTGGTAAAGACCAGAGGAAAGAATGCCCAAGTGCTAAGGAAGGTGTTGTTTGTCAATCATCTTTATTTTCACTGAAACACTAGCTTCTTAACTTTTAAAAATAAATTCATTTATCTGCATATACGTGTGTGTGTGTGTGTGTGTGTGTGTATGCACACACATGCCATGGCACATGTGTGGAAGCCAAGGGAGTTGTCTGTGCTCCACCTTCTATGAGAAAAGGTCTCTTGCCACTGCAAATAAGTCTGGCCTGCAAGATTCAGAATCTCTGGCTCCACCTCCCGTTGTCACAGGCACACCAGGCTCACAGACACATGCCCACGTTTTGTCAGGCTTTGTGCTTGGGGAACTGAACCCAGGCTGATAAGCTTTGCAAGGAAGCACCTTTAATTGCTGAGCCATCTCTCCAGACCTTAACTTTTTTACGTAACAATTTCTGCAGTAAACTAATTTAAAAGAAAACACAACACAGATTGACTCTGGAGTACACACACACACGTTAACATTTGATCATGGACAACTTGCACGTATACATACTCTAGACACTGACCACTGACTGAAACCAGGAAGCAAACTCACCCGGCAATGATCGAAGACCACCATGCACTGGGGTTCCTTGCTGAGAGGACAGGAGGAAGTATCTACTTCGGGAGCGACCATTACTGGCTCCTGCTGGTCCCAGAAGTCGTATTTGCAGAATACAAAGTGGGAGAGATGCTGCGGCAACCCCGTGGCTTGGAGTATTTTAACCTGAGGGGAAAATAAACCTTTACTTGTGTTTTGACGAGAAGGCTGCAAGGAGTACCCGAGTCCGAAACGCAGGCTCTGGACTGAGTATGTCACTGACCACCCATCTACCTTAGCCGCGTCTCATTTACTCTGGGGCTGTCCTGCACCTGAAATGATACTGACTGAGAGGCCTGGCACAGGGGGACTGTGACTTGATGACCACGGTGAGTACTGTGTGGCACTTAGAGGCTGATGAAGAACATCTGAATTCCAGCTTCTCGGAACATAACACGTATATAATTCTCATCAATTCCGAAGATATTTTTCAAAAATAAACACCAGGGGCTGTGAAGAGGGCTCCGTGGATAAAAGTGCTTGTTTGCAAAGCCTGCCGGCCCAGGTTCAATTCCCAAGTACCCACATAAAGCCAGATGTGCTAAGTGGCATATGTGTCTGGAGTTCGTTTGCAGTGACAAAAGGCTTTGGGAAGCCCAATCCTTCTTCCTCTCTCATATAAATAAAAATATTTTTTTAAAAAAATCAATCCCACCACCCTGAGACTACATAGTGAATTCAAGGTCAGCCTGGACAAGAGCAAGACCCTACTTCAAAAATAAGAACAAAAAAATCTATCAAGCCCATTCAGCAATATACATTTCATAGAAAAAAACTTACATAAATGAACAAGAACAAACCAAAGCCAGCATCTGTGTCCATAAGCAGAGGATACTGAGGACATGCACTGGCTGTCCTGCAGTGTGAAGAGAACAGGTGCTCAAGTCAAAAGATACACACTACACAGCTTTGGGGGACCTCAATACCACTAAGAACTTACAATTTGATGATGTGGAGGGAAGGATGACGAGACGTTGCCATTTTCTGCACTGACAAGTACCAAATGCCTTCCCCATGCACAGCTCAAGAAAATATCAAAAGGAAGCACGCTCTGGACAAGAGGACCAGAGTCTGTGGCAACCAGAGTGGTCAGAACTGTGGGCTTCATCAGGCCCACACCCCCGGAAGAAACGCCTGCAATGTGTGGGCAAGAAGCCAGTCTTCGTAGGCTCCAGGCCGCAGCATCTGATTCGCAATTTGGAGTTTCTGTGGTGATTCATGACAGCTTAAAACTCCAGTTATGAACTACACAAAATCCTAAAATTAAGTGGCACTCGGGTGTGATGATCAAGCCAATTTTCTCACAACTGAGTGTTACTCATAAGTTACGTTGTTCACGTGGTCACCTTCTGTGTGTGCTCTGATTCACTCCCATCTAGTAAACCGAGTGAGTGAAACAGAGCTGGCTGTGGGGTGTCCGTTTTTGCGGTGCAGCACCGTAAAGATGACCCTAAACACTGTGGAACCGTAAGAATGCAGGACTTCTCGCCAAGCAGATTTCCTCTGTGCCAGAAGAAAATGGGTGAACAAGTAGAAAGTCCATTTTAATTCATTTTTTTTCCTGTTGCTTCAACAGTCTAAAGCACCTAGACAGCCATTTTCTGACAAACTGTGAGAGAAAAGCTGGCACATTTTCTTCCTCCAAATCAGATTGAATTATCAACATTTCATGAAATGTTGAAATGTCACGAATTTCATGAAATTCTTCAAACTTTTTTTCCTCCACATATGAAACAAAAATGTTTATTAGGCTGAGGAGATGGCTCAGCTAAAGGCATTTGCTTTCCAAACCTGCCTGCCTGGGTTCAATTCTCCAAAACTCACACAAAGCCAGATGCATCTGGAGTTCATTTGCAAAGCAAGGCCCTGGTATGCCCATACTGTCTGTCTGTCTGTCTGTCTCTCTCTCTCTCTCAAATAAATAAATAAATAATTTTAAACATTTACTGAAGGCGGGTATGGTGGCGCATGCCTGTAATCCCAGCACTTGGGAGGCAGAGGTAGGAGGATCACCATGTGTTCGAGACCACCCTGAGACTACATAGTGAATTCCAGGTAAGCCTGGGCTAGAGCAAGACCCTGCCTCAAAAAAAAAAAAAAATTATCATACTTTAAGCTGAGGCACTTCACAGTGTAGGAAGACAAGACTTCGGAGTCCATGGATGTGAACGAGTCTCTGGTGCTCACCAGCTTGGGCGCCACTATCAGTTATTTCAAGTCCCCATTGTCTTGCGCTGAACTGTGTCCTACTAGAAAGGGGGAGATCTAAAGCTGTCCTACTAAAGATAAGGCCGGTCACACCAGTGACAGCAAGAGATGACCGCAGGATCAGGCACTGAGCAGTTGTCCTGCAGGTTCTGTTCTATCACTAAATTCCATCTGAAAGTCATTATATTCCTATAGAAATCCATTTCAATCTTGAGGCTGAAATAAAGAAGATGGAATCTGCTGGTCTACCCTCTGTAGGATACTTCTGAGGAGCGAGATGGCTGGGTATGAAGAGCATCAGGAATAGTATCCAGATGCCTAAATCATGGGCTGTTTGGTGGGGTAATTTTTAGGTTTTGGCTTACAGAAATTTAAGTCACCACAAGGTGTCAGTGTACCACAGAATTCAACCAGTGAGTACTCAATACAGAGGAGCCCAAGGATGATTACAGGCATCAGTGTTGTCTGGGGCTTTAAAAAAATTTATTGGGGGGGGGGCAGCTTGAGCAAGAGACAATGGGCACACCAGGACCTCTAGCCACTGCAAACGAACTCCAGATGCACGTGCCACCTTGTGCATCTGGCTTATGTGGGTACTGGGGAACCAAACCTGGGTCCTTAAGCTTCACAGGCAAGCACCTTGACTGCTGAGCCATTTCTCCAGCCCCCTTTTTGGTGTTTTTGTGGCAGGATCTCACTAGACCCCAGGCTGACCTGGAACTCACCATGCAGTTCAAAGCTGGCCTCAAACTCAGAGTGATCCTCCTACCTCTGCCTCTGAAGTGATGGGATTAAAGGTGTGCATCACCATGCCCAGCTGGGGCTTTTAATTTTACTTAATATAAGTGAAAGTACAAATAGGTGTGCATTCTCTCATTACGGAAAAATCCATCCAGACATCTTGTAAGGGCCACTGACTTCACCACTCACAGACCTTCACTGTCTCCGCGGGCTTCTTTGACTTCCCACCAGTACCCTGTTTATTTCATATAGTTTATCTGTCCTTGTCTTTGCTATTACATGGTAGGCAATGGTCTCTCAAAAGCACTTCCCACCGAGAGGAATAAGGCTTCCAGGAGAAACGGCAGGTTCCAGATTTGGGGAGGAATGTGCAGGATGAGACCAGAATGCTTGTCACACCCAAAAGTTATCACAGTCCTTGACAGACAGGGTTACATCTGCAGAATTCAAGAAACAGCTGAGTGGCTGCCACCAGGAAGATGTGGGAACATTAGAGTGTCAATATGGGTGATGAGACAAAAGAGTAAGAGGCAAAAATGGTAAGTCTCTATAGAGCCCAACTGGTATCAGGACCAGGAAAGCACATTCCCAGAATCAGTGCTTTTCACAGAAGAATCACCTCTACCTATGAAAGCCCTCTTGCTCTCCTACCACACAGCACTTCATGCCTCACTACCAACACGTGCCTGACACACCTTAAAACATGAAGCGACATCGGCAGAATCCAGAACAACGAGAAACTGAAGGTCGATGACCCCGGTTCTACAACAAATACACTGCAAGGTGAGAATGAAGAAAGGCGAGGGAGCGAGAAAAGGAAGGAAGGAAAAGGAGTAGGGGAAGAGAAAGGAGAGAATGAACCAAAATCAGAAGAAACTTGGGTTTATCAACAAAGACACTTCAGGAAACTGCTTGTGTCTTCATGATGCTAAGGAAGTGTTAATTCTTAATATTATGGTCATGGTGACTTTGCCCATTGTTTGGAGGTACAGATCCTGCTTACAGATGAAAGATAATGGTGGGATGGCCTCAGACCACTCCTACGGGAAGTGGTGGCATGAAGATGCATGACTGGACACCATGGGCCTCGAGGTGACTAGTGTGGAGCAAGGCAAGTAAGAACCAACTACACTTTCCTCATTACGTACATGTTTGCAGCTTCCACTAAATTTTAAGAAATTTTAGTGTCATTTTTAAAAGCCCATGTTAACAGGAAATGATGCCACAACCTTTAATCCTAGCGCTTGGGAGGCAGAGGTAGGAGGATCACGGTGAGTTCAAAGCTGGCCTAGAACTACAGGGTTCCAGGTCAGCCTGGGCTACAGTAAGACTCTACCTTGAAAACAAACAAAAGCCAATGTTGAGTCAGATACACTTTGTCCGTTTCCTCTAGTGGTGAAAGGTGATCTTTTACAGCTGTGATTATGTCTGTCACCTCTAGAATGGGCCACATGGGGTCACCATCTCTGATAACCACAGGACCTCAAAAAGACAAGTGCTAAAATCACACAAATCAGTAAAGATGAGCCCATTAGTGAATTAAGAACCCCTCATACTGAAGTAACTCCCGTCACAAAAAGGGGCGTGTCCCAACAGTGACACAGTGGCCTACAGAAAGCAGCCCAGTCCGCTTCCCTCTATCTGCGGCCAGGGTGGAATTTACTCCTTTCAACACTGGCTTCAATTCTAGAAATACTGAGGAAGAGGCCTGCCTAGGATGGGCTATGAGTCAATAGCTTGATCTAGGCTTCCTTCATCCACCTTTTAAAAACTTTTTATTTATTGATTTATTTGCAAGCACAGAGAGACAGGGAGAGACTGGGCACACCAGGGCCTCTAGCCACTGCAAACGAACTCCAGATGCATGTGCCACTTTGTGCATCTGGCTTTACATGGATACTTGGGAAATCAAACCCGAGTCCTTAGGCTTTGCAAACAAGTATGTGCCTTAACTGTTGAGCCATCTCTCTATACCTCTTTACCCACCTTTTAACGACCCCCTTTATTGATTGTTTTAAACCTTTATTCATGTATTTGCATCTGTGTGTATGGGTACACCAGAGGCTCTTGCTGCTGCAACTGATTGCCAGACACTTGGGGTACTTTTTATGTCCAGCTTAAGTGGTGGATTTGGAATTGAATCTGGACCTGAAGGCTCTGCAAGAAACTGCCTTTAACTGCTGAGCCACCTTCCCAGCCCCCACTAATGGCCCTCTTTAAACACTATAGGCCTTTGCTGATAACCTTAAAATGCTGTGCCTGGCTCCTCCAAGGAGTCTCTGCAAATGCAGACCTAGCCCACTAGGGGGCATCTGGAAATGCAGACAAGGACAGTACTGCCAGGATGAGCCAACGAGGGGGGCTTCAGAGAGAGAAGAATCAAAAGCATGGCAACCATCCACCCAGGAATGACCCACGGGAACACCACAGCACCTGAGTCAAGGTTTTAGCTAACACTCTTTGTCTGAAGCCTCAGTCTGAGCCACATTTTTCTAGAATCTCCCTCAGACCCTGCAGTCTGAATTAACGTCCTCTCCCCTGTGTGCTGGACGTCTGGTGACTGCTCAGTCAGAGCACTGCTGCACACAGCACTGGCCTCTGCTCACACCTGCACGCCCCTAACACTGGGCAGCAGAAACCTGGCCTTCCCGTCTTTATATTCTGACCAGTAATGCTCCATGCGTATCAGGCACAGCATCAGAGAGAAGGGGACTTGGGACTGAGGCACGCTGCAACAGTATATAAAATGGGACTAAGTGAACCAAGGTAAGAAAGATGCAGAGAAAATGGGCAGG
Source organism: Dipus sagitta (assembly GCA_036346955.1). Classification (NCBI taxonomy): domain Eukaryota; kingdom Metazoa; phylum Chordata; class Mammalia; order Rodentia; family Dipodidae; genus Dipus; species Dipus sagitta. The sequence continues at coordinate 12,075,873 of CM070783.1, read as the reverse complement.
TAACAGGGAGGGGACCATGGCTGTTCTCATCTTCAACAGGACTTAAAAACCCCAGTAAGAAGAGGAAATTAAAATGGAAAAGTTGGGATTCTCCACCGAGCACAGCAGATAAACAAGACTTGTACAACACTGGGGACAAATGGCCAGACTTGTCCAAAGTCTCACATAAGTGCTGCATTGCTACTATGGGATATCTGACTTGATATGATCCCTATGATGCTAAATTCTAAAATGCTGAAGATAGGTGCTTTCAATTTTTGAAAAAGAACACATTATCTGAATACCTATAATCTTCATAAATAGCCCCATTCGCACCACTTCTAAAACAGGCCTGGGACTGACTTACCATGCAGACCAGCTTGTTCTCCTGAGCTTCCTTCTCAAAGCTGACCTCAGCAGGATCATCACCTCCCACAATCCTCTCCCCAATGGACCCACTGAGTCGCATCACCTCCACGTGCAGCCGGCCAGCCACCTAGAACAGCAAACCGATGGTCAGGTCAGTTCCTTCTCCCTGAGAGAACCTCGCTGCTGTGCGACAGCCAAAGGTTCGCACTATGTGAGAACGGAGAAGGCGGGTTTCTAGCAGTCATTCTGTTCTCAGAGTGCATGGAAAAGCCTCCACACAACCCCACGGAAACACAAGGTACTCATAACACACGTAATACCACTGGTCAGGAGTGATACAATAACGCCAGCGACAGTGTGCGTGACCACCCCCAGCCCCCTGACGTGCTCTCTGCAGGAAGTGAGGCACAAGGAGAAAGCCAACCTCTCCCTTCTGGTTGATGATCGGGACAGCATACTGCAACTTCACATCATAAAAAAGGATTTCGAGGAAGACATTGGCCACCCCAATGAGACTGTGATTTTCCTGCTCGTCATAGAATGGGTCGGCACGCTTGAAGTAAGAGCGGATTACCTGAAAGAGATTTCAAATAGACAACTTCAAGAAAAATCACAAAAAAAATAAATAAAAGAAAATGCATTCAACCAACTACTCATGGAAGCAGCTAGTTTAAGTAATTAAAACTTTCACACAATATCCTGACTCATATTTTTTAGAGTTTAACAAAAAGTGGGCTAGAGAGATGGCTTAGTGGTTAAGGCGCTTGCCTGCAAAGCCTAAGGACTCATGTTTGAATCTCCAGGTCCCACATAAGCCAGATGCACAGTGACACAAGCATGCAATGTCGCACATGCTCACAGGGGTACACAAGTCTGGAGTTTGTTTGCAGCAGCTGAAGGTGCTGGTGGACCCATTCTCTCTCTCTCTCTCTCTCAAATAAATTTAAAAAAAATTTTTTTAAAAGTTTATTCTGAAGCAAAGAATGTATTCATATTCACATACTCCCTTTCCCCCTCTTAAAATAGAGTTTGGCATCTTTCACCCACCAGGGGGCTATACCAACATTACATTATCACTTTCATCATTTCTTGTTTATGTGGCAATCTTTCTGCAGAAATAAGAGAAACAGGGGCTGGAGAGATGGTTTAGTGGTTAAGGCACTTGCCCGCAGTGCCTGATAACCAGGGTTTGACTCTCTCGTACCTATGTAAAGCCAGATGCACAAAGTAGTGCATGCATCTGGAGTTCGTTTGCTGTGGCTAGAGGCCCTGGCACACCCATTCATATGCATTCTCATTTCTCTCTTTATCTTTGCAAATAAATGAATAATTGTTTTTAAATATTAAAAAAGAGGGGCTGGAGTGATGGGTTAGTGTTTAAGGGGTTGCCTGTGAAGCCTAAGGACCCAGGTTCAATTCTCCAGTACCCATGTAAGCCAGATGTACAAGACAGTGCATGCGTCTGGAGTTTGTTTGCAGTGGCTAAAGGTCCTGGAGTACCATATTCTGTCTCTCTATCTGCCTGCCTTCCTCTCTCTCCCTCTTTCCCCTCTCCCTCCCTCTCTCTCAAATAAATAAACAGAAAATATTTTTTAGGGCTGGACTATGGCTTAGCAGTTAAGGCATGTACTTGAAAAGCCCAAGGACCCAAGTTTGATTCCCCAGGACCCACATAAGCTAGATGTGCAAGGTGGGGCATGCATCTGGAGTTTGTTTGCAGTGGCATACCCATTTCTCTTTCCATCCCCCCTTTTTCTCTGCCTTTTTCTTTATAAATAAATTAAAAATCAAAAAAAAATTAAAGAATATTTTTAAAAGATCCTTAAAAATATTTTTAAAATAAGAGAAATAATTTAGATTGGCTAGAAAAAGAAACTAGGTATACTAAGCTCCTCTTAGTGTATTGTAGGCTTAATATTTGCAAGATTCAATATGCAGAAAAGCAAGAAAATTGACTCTAAATTAGGCCCTTTCTGAAAGAGAATCCCAGAGCAACCCAAAAGACAGACATGCTCCCTGACAGACTGAAAGGGGAGAATTCTGTCAGAAATCCAGAGAAACAAAGAGCTAAGACAGAAGACACCAGAAGGACTGATTATTAAAATTCCCACTTAGCTCAACAACATAGAGAATGGAAGTAACCTTTACTCTAGAAATAGAATGACAGTTTTGGTTCTCAGTGAGGTGGGCAGGGTCTGCTCATTCTACGACTGCCAGCTAAGCAATATGCAAGGAAGGTACCGGACTGTCTTCTTCACACTCCTTCCACTCCTGGTAGAGGTCTCGCATATCCAGCAGCCTGTTGTCCAGCTTCTCTAAGGACCAAATCTGCTTTCCTTTTCCTTTTCTTCTCACTTGGATTGCAGGCTCACTGAGGAGAGAGCCTCGCTGCAAAGACAGGAGGTGACAGTGTGTAGCACTGTGCTATTCATAGCACCTACCAAGCACCAAGCCACTCACCCACCAGTCACAGGTCATCACACCAACCTCACAAGTACAGTTCCCAAGACTGAGGGGCTTTAACATGACCCCTATAGTCAAAGCACCCAAATTTAATGCTTCAGTATAAACTTAGACTTATGTATAAATTTACATTTAAACTACATGTAATTGGATTTAGATTTAAATTTAAAATCCAAAAACTAGAATGTTTAATAGGAAGTTGAAATAAAAAAGGGGGGCTGGAGAGATGGCTTAGTGGTTAAGGCACTTGCCTGGAAGCCTAAGGACCCAGGTTTGATTCCCTAATACCCACGTAGGCCAGATGCACAAGGTGGCACATGCACCTAGAGTTCATTTTCAGTGGCTAGAGACCCTGGCACACCCATTCTCTTTCTCTCTCTCAAACAAACAAATATATACATATATATATATATATTTTTTTTAATTAGGGCTAGAGAGATGGCTTAGCAATTAAGGCGCTTGCCTGCAAAGCCTAAGGCCCCATGTCCAACTCTTCAGATCCCACATAAGCCAGACACACAAAAGTGAGGCAAGCATAAGGTTGCACATGCCCACTAGGTGGCATAAGCATCTGGAGTTCGATTTCAGTGGCTGAGGCCCTGGCACACCAATTCTCTCTCTCCCTCTTTCTCTCTAAAATAAAATTAATTAATTAATTAAATTAGCCAGGTGTGGTGGCACACGCCTTTAATCCCAGCACTCAGGAGGCAGAGATAAGAGGATCAATGTGAGGTCAAGGCCACCCTGAGACTACGTAGTGAGTGAATTCCAGGTCAGTCTGGATTAGAGTGAAGCCCTACCTCAAAAAATAATAATAATCAATAAAATAATAAATTTAAAAGGGGTTATTTGTGCTGTTATATAAGTGTCAATGGATAGAAAGAACCACAGTGCACTGCAGGCTGGCAGGGTAGTATGGTGGCATGTGTCTATAATTCAAGCACTCAGAAGGCTGAGGCAGAAGGACTGCCAAGAGTTCAAGACCAGCCTGTCTACTGAAGAGCAAAAGGCCAGCCAGGGCTACAAAGAAAGACTCTGTCTCAAAAATATATATATAAATACATAAAACCACATGTGTTGACAGATAAGGGAAAGCTTGCTTCTGAAATGCATAGTTAAGCAACTTTGTGTGTGTGTGTGCGTGTGTGTATGTGCGTGTGTGTGTGTGTGTGTGTGCGCACATGCACTTTGAGGCAGGGTCATGCGAAGCACAGAAACACTATAGAAAAATATGAACTCCCCCAAAATTTATCTAACTGTAGAAAATTCTACTTGATACATCAACACTTATACCAGAACAAGACCAACAGCTGCAAAAGAACCTGGGGTGGGAGAGACAGGGCAACAAACGACTGAAATGTCAAGGACAGGATAAAGTGACAGAGCTTTCCCATAATTTTTTACTTTTATTTTTTGAGACAGACTCAAATAGCCTGGGGTGGTCTCTAACTTACCATGTAGCTGAGGCTAACCTTGAACTTCTGATTCTGCTGCCCTCATCCCCTCAATGCTGGGATTACAGGTGTATGCCACCATGCTCAGTTTTTATGTGAGTTGGCGACTGAGCTCAGGGCTTCGTGTTTACTGGGCCAGCACTCTACCAACTGAGCTACATAACCAGCCACTCTAAAGTATCTTTATTAAATTTATTACATTACACAACAAAGAGATCTGTGATTCTTTTCCCTCCCTTCCTTCTTTCCTTTTTGTGGAAGGGTTCTTACAGAGCCCAGGCTGGCCTCAAACTCCCTATGTAGCTGAGAATGATCTTGAACTCCTGATTATTCTGCCTCAGCCTCCCAAAGCTGGGATTGCACGCAAACACCCAGTTTATGCAGGGCTGATGATCAAACACACCTTACCAACAGATCTATATCCTCAGCCTGAGCTCTGAGATCTTAAATATGCACAGGAAACAACTAATGACAGTTATACAGAGCAACCTAGAAAATAACATAAGTAAAGTGAACCCAACTTGAGAGAACAGGGGCTTGTTAAAGCTCAAATCCCTTTGAGAAGACGAATCAGGACAGATTTCTCAAACACTTCTAACAGGTATGAAGACTAGCTGGGTGTTGCGGCTCACCTTTGTAATTCCAGCACTTGGGAGGCTGAGGCAGGAAGACTAAAGGCCAGCCTATGAGAGGGTGAGTGTGAGACCCTGTCTCAAACAATAACAACAACAACAAAAGTAATGAAGAAAGGAAACTGAGTGAAATGCAAATGTAAATCCAAGGAAAGTAGAGTGTAAGCTCCTAGTGATAACAGATACACACAAAGTAGAGGATTAAAAAGGAATAGCTTTGCTGGGTATTGTGGCGCACACCTTTAATCCCAGCACTTGGGAGGCAGAGGTAGGATTACTGTGAGTTCAAGGCCACCCTGAGCCTACATAATGAATTCCACATCAGCCTGGGGGAAAAAAAGAAAGGAATAGCTTCTATTTGAGAGCAATACACAGGGATTTCGAGAGAAGGGGTCTAGAGAGGGTCTGGGAGGAAACCCACTGATGCCAATCACACCAGCCAAACACACTGCAACCTCAGCCAACAGCCTCGTTGCAGGGTCAGGGCCTGGCTCCTCACCTTCCTGTTGGCATCCAGGCTGGAGGCTGGAATTTGGAGGGTGACTTTGTACTCGGTTCTTTTATCCAGCTCCTCTGCAATGTAACTAGCTTCTCTCACCAGCAAGTTGGCCTTCACGATTTGTTCCCTCAGTCTCATCAAACTGTTATTCAATGTTGCTTCTCTTTAAGACAAAATACAGACAGACATGGTGGAGGCAGAGATAGCATGTAACATCACATTAGAAATTACAGTCGCAATATGCTAGTGTGCAAACATGGGCCAACCTTCACAACTCTCTTCTGCACACAGGGATATACTATTGACACTGCCCCAGGCACACGCTAGTATCTGGGCTACAGTGCAAGCACCAGCACACCTTGCACAGCAGGCTGGCCACAGCTATGTGGAGCTCTGCACAAACTGACTGTATATTAAACACCGAGACACCTGGATACACTCAAGATTCTGACTCAGTAAATCTGGAGTCCAGGCTAGAAAGTCTACATGTCTGTTACTCTCCAGTAGACAGACACTGCCTGTCTTCAGACCAGACCTGGAGTAGCAGGAGGTCAGTGACATACAGTCTGTAACGATGGAAGAAGGCACTTTAGTACAATGCTAATTAGCCCATACAAAGATCAAACTTGTAATCTGCATCTCATTAGCATGGAGCGTTGACTACCTGAGCTAATCAGCCCAGAAAACCAACTTTTCTTTCTTTCTACCAAGCTTTGGAACCTAAATCATAATATGCTGTCAAAAGGCCACACAATATGAAAATGGGCAGCACCTAGCATGGACAGCTATAATGGAAGCCATATATACTAATAATTCCTGTGTTGTGTGTTCTTTCAAAAATAAAAAATAAAAGCTGATAGCCAGGCGTGGTGGCGCACACCTTTAACCCCAGCACTCGGGAGGCAGAGGCAGGAGAATCGTCGTGAGATTGAGGCCACCCTGAGACTACATAGTGAGTTCCAGGTCAGCATGGGCTAGAGTGAGACCCTACCTCAAAAAACAAAAACAAAAAAAGCCAAGGATATAGCTCAGTGGTAGAGTATCTGCCTAGCATGCACAAGGCCCTGGGTTCCATCCCCAGCACAGTGAGAAGAGAAGGCAAGAGAAGAAAAGTGAAAAGAAGAGCCAGGTGGCCTGGTAGTGCACACCTGAAATCCCTGTAATCAAGAGGCTGAGGCAAGAGGATCCCAGGTTCCAGACCACCCTAGGCTGCAAAGCGAGAAGACCATCTTTAACGCATGCATGTGCGCGCACACGCACACGTGCACACACACACACACACACGACTCTGTCTCAAAAACGATAACCAAAAATTGAAAGCAAGAGAAAGAGGTGAGGGAAGGGGCAAAGGGCAGGTAAGAGGGAGGCAGGCAGGCAGGCAGGCAAAGTGGTTCTTTGCTGTAGCACTCTCAAAACACCATTCTCTTGCGAGTGCTATCTAAATGTTCCCACCCGAACCTTCTCCAGGCGGGGTACCACAAGCTCTACCCGCCCGACCCGCTGGGCACCACCTACCTCTCCTCGGCCCACTGTCTCAGGCGCTGCTGCGCGCTGGGTGAGTGGAAAGAGAGGCGGTCCGCGCTGCGGCAGTTGTGCCTCTCGGGAGACAGCCTTCTCCGGAGCTGCTCCAGCTCGTGCTCGTACATGAGCCTCTGGCGCTCCAGTGCGGACCGCTTTTCCTCCTCGTGCTGCTGCTCCAAGCTGCTCAGTATCGACTGCATTGGATCTAAATATATTTTTGTCAGAAGCATAATGAACAAGGTACAAGATACCTCAAATCTTGTTCTGCAGCGCTAGTGGCCACCATTAGAAACAGGCGGGAGTAAACTCGCTCTCTTTCCTTCCAGTTACTTGTGCTGCGTATTCTCAAATAAATCTCTCCATACTGTCTTCCATACAGAAAAGGCAGGTCTAATATGTGTCCCATGCATTAGCGAGTGCTCCAAAATGAACATTACAGTAATGAGAAGCCTGAGGAAATCAAGCTTAAAATCTTAGAAAATCGACAATGAGAATAAGATCTGTGTATCAGGACAGAGAGAATGAAAACTTTGTAACTAGAACAAATCATCCAGACACAAAATAGAGAGAGGAGAATGACAACAGGTGGCGGTCAGAAGCATCCCACACGGTCACAGGACAGTCGACGGTGCCCGACACCTATGCTCACCATTACTGCCCAAGGCCTTCATGGTCACCTCCATCTGCGCATACTCGAAGTTGAAGTTGATCTCACTGGACACCTCACTGGAGGAGTCCCCGTCAGCATCCAAATGCTCCGAACTGCTATCGTTCTTCAGGGAGGAATCTTGTTCCTCATCAGCTCGCTCTGCTTTCTTTTTCCTTTTAGGCAAATTGAGTCTTAGGGAGATAAAAAAAAAAAAGAACATTAAGTTTAAACCAATACACACTTATTCCTTCCATTCCTTACATACTGGTATTTGCTACAAACCATGGCAGTGCCAGGCGACTCTACATTCAGAAGCTTTATAATCCAGTAGAAGAAATAAATCTGGGTGTGGTGGCGCATGCCTGTAATCCCAGTGTGGGAAGTGGAGATAGGAGGATCAGGAGTTCAAGGATAGTCTCAGTTACACAGCAAGTTTGAGGCCAGCCTGGGCTACATGAGACCCTGTCTCAAAAAAAAAAAAAGCCAACAGAATAAATAAAACACCTGGACAAATAATTACAACAATAAATACGCAAAGGCCACAGGAGCGATATAAACGGGGTGGTGGAGAGAAGCCGAGGCCCGCATCCGGGTGCAAAAGCGAAGCAGGGTATGACGGAAGAGGAAATGGCTGGAGCTGAGCCTGAGGATCAGAAGGAAGCAGGGAGGGGAGCAGAGTGGGAGGAGGATAAGATGGGGCGCAAGCATGCTGCTGGTCTCTGGAGACACGAAAGGTGAAATGGCGCAGTACCCACATATCACAGAGCAGGCCTGAGTGAAAACTCTGGAAAGGGCAACTACTCCCAAAGTGCAAAGGTCTGGAAGACCAAGCCAAGCAATTTATACATGCTTTTGATTGAAAAAAAAAATGAAAGATATTTTCCACGATCTACCTGTTTTCTTTCCATCTACCCTCTTCCAAAAAAATTAAAAATAAAAATAAAAATCAGAACACTTAGTAGCTTACAAGCAAGGATCAGCATCAGCTGTAAGAAAGGTCGGACTGGCCATGAAGCACACTGGTCAGGGGCGGGAAGAAGGGGAGGTCAGGATTTGAACTCAGTAGAGCATCCAGGCTGCCTGACAGTGCCACACACCACAAGTCCTGTTTGGGAAACCATGTGCAGCTGAAGCAAGACGCATCTTTTCTCAGCCTCCCTTGCAGCTCCCAGGCACAAGAGACTAAAGGAAAAGACCGCTCCCCAGCAAGAGACAGTAGAGCAGTCAGGGCTGCTGCTGCCCCCTTGTCCTCCTCTTCTCCCTTTGAGGGAAAGCTACCTCCGTGGCTTCGGGGGCACAGCCATCTTCAGATCACGGGGAAGTGCCGAGACGGTGGCAGGCCACAGCGCGACATTTCTGAGGTGCAGCCAGCTCTAACAGACATCTCAAGATCTTCAGACTTTTCTCTCAGGGAAATGGTGGCCTGCTTAAGTCATCACTGTCAAGTGCGCTGTGACTCACTCAGAAGGCTCTCCAAAAGGAAATGCCAACCTGCTCTTATTACTGGTGAGGCAAGTACGCCACAGTGATTTTGCAGACAAAAGGGAGGAAAGAAAAATGTGGCTGACTAGACAGACAGAAAGAGATAAGCAAGCCCACCAGGAAGAAAGTAATGAATTTTGAATCCAGATGGCAAAGCTGCCATCTTCCACTAAGAAGACAAATATAAAAATATGTAAGTAAACTTCAGTATTTTCCTCGGGATGCTTGTTATTCATATGTCCCTAGGGTTCAGACATTTACGTATCGAACAAACACATGAAACGTTCACATTGCACACATACGATTGTGTGGAGTTTACATATAAGCCGTGTTCTGCTGCAGAACATGATCTTCCAGCGCACCCCACTGGAAAGCATCACACAGTCATACCTGAAGAAATGGTTGTTTCCCCACAGTATCCTGTCCCCGTGGTGCAGCTGGACTGGACTGGAGATGGAAGACCCATTTACAAATGTTCTGAGGGGAGAAGAGGTCAGCCGTGAACAACGGTTATCCAACCCTCTGCTTTCACTTCCCAGCACTATCACAGTCTAGGTGCTGGGGAATACAAAATTATTTCCCAAGATAAAACCCACCCTTGGTGAATTTTAATATCTGCCTTTTTGCCATTTTCCCACAAATGCTAATGGTATCAAGAATAACTTATTTTCCAGCTTTCAGAGTTCTAAGCATTATATAGCCCACTTAACACACTCATAGTATCAAAAGTCTCCATTTCCCAAAGTTCTAAACAAGTTCTACAGTATACGGACAGCAAATGTGAAGGGCAGTGCAAGTAATCGAGTACATCCCACCTAAGTGGATAATCAGCCACCCAGACTCCAGACACTGCTAAGGGTGCAGCAATAGGACACGAGGCCCAAGTAAAATTCTCCTGAAACTTCCACAGCAGGAAACAACATTCACAAGCTTGCAATCTCAAGAAACTCTTCAGTTTAGCCATACTGCTTTCTTGGATAATGGATTTCAACAGTAGAGCTGGTGAGTAGGATGTTACCAAGAAAATAATTTGGGGGACTGGAGAGAAGGCTTAGCGGTTAAGGCACTTGCCTACGAAGCCTAAGGACCCAGGTTCAATTCCCCAGTACCCACATAAGCCTATTGCACAAGTGGAGCATGCATCTGAAGTTCATTTGCAGGGGTTACAGGCCTTGACAAGCCCATTCTTTCTCTCTCTCCTGTCTCCTCCCCTCCTCATGTGCGTGTGTGTGTGAGTGTGTGTCACAATAAATAAATTTAAAGACAGAATTTAGAGCAGTGTGATGCTGGTATCCCAGGAATATGAGTCTCATAGCCTCATGCTGGGATACCAGCATCACACTGCTCCTCTGCCAAATGACCAATTCTTCAACTTAACACTGAAGGCCTTTCCTTCCTTCCACAAACAAAGAAGTCCTCTGTGCGCCCTCCTTGCCCTCTCCTAGTGGACCCTCAACCCCTGCAAAAAATAAGATTTACTTTCTGCACACTAAACCTGATCAAGTCTTCCTCCACCCTGGACCAGGATTCCCTGGAATCATTTGTGTTGTTTTCTCTGAGAACAAGGTTCACATCCTGGCCATCCTCCAAAATCTTCCTCATAGTCCAAGGCCGCTTTGGACTCCACTTCCTCTGACTGCAGCAGCTTATAGCTTGTACCTCATTTCTTTAAATTCTGTAAGGCTATAAAGCTTTCTTAGTTTTGTATTGTCCTTTGTGTGTGTGTGTGTGTGTGTGTGAAAGAGTATCTGGCTATGTAACCCAGGCTGGACTTGAACTCGCCATCTTCCACCTCAGGCTCCTTAGCACCAGGCTAACAGGCATATCCCATCACACTTAGCAGAAGCCATACAGCACTGACCTAGCTTCATTCATCACTTTCTGTGTACTTCCATACCTACCAAACCTTACTCCCCATTTAGATTTTGTGCCTTCTGGGTTTTTTTAATTTTTGTTTTTATTTACTTATTTATTTGAGAGCAACAGAGAGAGAAAGAGGCAGATAGAGAGAGAGAGAGAATGGGCCCGCCAGGGCCTCCAGCCACTGCAAAGGAACTCCAGACACGTGCGCCCCCTTGTGCATCTGGCTAACATGGGTCCTGGGGAATTGAGCGTAGAACCGGGGTCCTTAGGCTTCACAGGCAAGCGCTTAACCGCTAAGCCATCTCTCCAGCCCCTTTGTGGGTTTTTTTTTAAACACTAAAAGCATCTGATCTTTTTCCTTCTGTAGCCTTAGTGCTCAAAAATACATGCTCAAAAATATAATTGTGACAGAAAAGGGCTTGGCAGATGTCAGGCTTGCGGCACAGTTTTCTGAGTACAATGAGTTGTTTAAGAAAGGCAAGCACACAGGCTTACTTTGTAAAGCACAGCAGTTAAGCTATGATTAGTTGTTTGGGGGGGGCGATGAATATAAGAACAGTTCCTCAGTGTAGTCCACATGGGGTCTCCACCACTCAACTACTTACCACCTCAGTCACTCGCCCTTCTCATGGAACAGCACTCATACAGGCCATGAGCTCAACGGTTGGCGCTTCACACAAAGCCAGAGAGGCTGCAGGCACTACTGGCAGATGCTGGATTGTGCATGCCACGGAGACGTGGGTAAAGAGGGGATTTGCCAACCGGGAGTGTCCTTGGACGGAGCAGTAAGAGTTGTAACTTTTACTAAACCTTGGCCCTAAGTACACACCTTTAATACTTCAACTGACAAAATGAGAAACGCACAAAAAGCACAACTGCACCCCCCCACAAAGGCTGACGACATCTTGGCACACACAAAGCAGCACTTCAGACCTCGTACCAGGCATTCTGTTCTCCACAGGAACAGAGGGTGCCCTGTCCCTGGGCAAGAAAACAACTGGCAGTACTTGTGACCAATGATAAAGTTCAACCTTTCAAGTTCACATTAGTTTGGTCAACACCTTCCAATCAAAGACCAGCAGGCCTTTCTGAGAGCTGAACTAGTTGGACTTGACACTCAGACTGAGGGAGCAATTTGAGAAATGACTGGGTGCCACAGTAAGATGGTATTAGAAATGACCTAGGGTAAGAGCGAGCTTGGGCTGGATGACTCTAAAGAGGGCTTAAGAAGTGAGTATCCATGAATATTGGACGCTGTCAGGAAGTGTGGGCAAACAGGGAACTCACCAAAGTACATTCGGCAGAGCTTAACCTTAACTGTCAAATGCGAACTTGCAGGCCAAAAGAGGCACAGGAGATGAGCGGGAGTAATGTAGGGCTTCCTACCAAACCCGGAGGCGAGCCTTCCAGCTGGGTGTTAAGCAAAACAGCTGCGGGGAAGCCTGGAGAGAGTTTGGATAATGCTGCGCCCCAAGAGCTATATATTATTACAAGAAATTTTCAGACCCAGGGGTGGGATACCTTCCAGCGAGTGACTGTTCAGGGAGGTCTCTGGAGCCCCCAGAACATTACAAGCTTGATTGTACCCCATTGCTGAAGACTCCACATGCCTGGGCTGCAGGTCACTAAGAAATCAAACTGAAAGCCTCCTCCCGGTTGATGAGATACCACGATGCCAGAAAGAGCTATGCAGCCTCCTGGGGGAGAAAAGTCATCAACGGCCTTAGCCACTAGTGGATCCTGCAAGTTTTATGGCTGGGTAGCCAGGCCAAATGTGCCAACTGGTACAATGGCAGCACATCTGTTATGGGAAAAACCAATTGCTCTTTGATTGGACTTAAGGCCCACTCCATGGGAGGGAATTCATGCCTAGTACTGAAAATCTAATCAAGAGCCTATAGCAATCATAAGCCCTAAAGGGGAAGCTATTACCATTATCTGGATAAACAAATATATTATGCCCACAAAACTGCCTTCCGCACTGGAGATATGGCTCAGCTGTTAAGGCGCTTGCCTGCAAAGTCTAACAACCTGGATTCAATTCCCCAGTACCCATGTAAAGCCAGATGCACAGTGGTGCATGCATCTAGAGTTCGCCTACAGCAGCTAGAGGCCCTGGCACACCCATTCATTGATATTCTCCCTCTCTCTGTGTGTGTCCTCTCCATCTTTCTGCTTGCAAATAACTAAATAAAAATATTTTTAATCTTTTTTAAAATTTTATTTAGTTATTTGCAAGCAGAGGGAGAGAGACAGAGAAGAGAGACAGACAAAGAAAGAATGGGCACACCAGGGCCTATAGCCACTGCAAATGAACTCCAGATGCATGCGCCCCTTGTGCATATGGCTTACATGGGTCCTGGGGAATCGAATCTGGGTCCTTTGGCTTTGCAGGCAAACACCTTAACCACTAAGCCATCTCTCTACCCAGTAATAAAAATATTTTTAAAACATTCTTTTAAATACTTATGTTTACGCCCATATATCAATGTTACTCTCACTTTTGGTTAGAGAAACTTCTCTGTTCAGATGAGAGTTGCCACTGAGGGGACTCAAAACTCACCAAAGTGCTAAGAAGAGACAGTGGAATGTTCAGCACTATGTGAGACATCTCTATCACACTCGCCAAACTCAGGAACCATTGTGGAAGAGATGATGGAAAGAATGTAAGAGCCAAAGGAAGGGAAGGAGTACTTTCAGTACTTTGCAATACTGTCTTCCAGACAAAGTGGTCGGCTGTGATATTCACAGTCTCACAGTGGCTGATGTTACCTACACAAGACCTGTATAACAGGAGGGAAAAAATGCTCTCAAAATAGAACAGGGACTAGTTGGAAAGAGACTGAGAAGGAGATAGTGGGAGGAAGGAGCATGTTGGGAGGGGATTATGAACATGGTACATTGTGTAGATGTATGTAAGCCAGTCAATAAAAAGTTAAAACAAGTCAGTCAGGCATGGTGGCACAAGCCTTTTATCCCTGTACTCAGGAGGCTGACGTAGGAAAATTGTGTTAGTTTGAGGCCAGCCTGGGGCTATAAGAGTTCCATGTTAACCTAGGATACAGGGAGACCCTACTTCAAAAAAACAGACATGGTGAAGCCTCAACAGGACAGGGGAGTGGGTACAGAGAGAAGACATGGGTGTTAAGAGATGCTACCATTAACCACAAAGGGTGTGGCAACTCACCAGAAGTCTTAGGCAAAGCTAAAAAATAAAAAGAAATGCAGGCCAAACGTTCCTCACTCCACCTGCCACTAATGTACCTTCCTCCTCTAAAAACATTATTCCCACAGCTCCAAGCACGTTACCTGGTGTTCTTCTGAGGACTCAGCACAACCTGGCCTTCCGCCGTGATGTCTATGACGCAGTGCTCAGGAAGAATCCCCATTCCACACAGCTGGATGTCTTGGGAATTTGCAGACCCGATCAGTGTGTGTTCCTAAGGAAGAAGCAATATTACTAGTGAGAACTGTGGTCTTCCACACACACTAAAGCAGATCAGCTGAGCCTGCTTTGGTCTATAGCCTTAGCGAGAAGACCCTGAAAGCAAAGGGAATGTAGGCTTTCTCTGAGTGCTATGTCCTCCTAAGAAACAATATCCCCCATTCAGGGTATTATTTAAGCCTTTTAAATTTAAAGACATAGCTTGATATTTGTATCTCTTTTATATTCACTATTTCCTATTATAATATTGATTCTAATTTTGGGGGAAGGGTTTTTTTTTTTGAGGTAGGGTCTTGCTCTAGCCCAGGATGACCTGGAGTTCACTCTGTAGTCTCAGGCTGGCTTCAAACTCATGGCGATCCTTCCACCTCTGCCTCCCGAGTGCTGGGATTAAAGGTGTGCGCCACCACATCTGGCTGATTCAAAATATTTTATACTATTGCTCTCAAGAGCACAAGCCATATATCAATCCTAGCACTTGGGATGTGGAGGCAGGAGGAGCAGGAGTTCAAGGGAAGCTTGGGCTACATGAGACCCTGTCTCAAAACAAAAGAGGGCTGGAAAGATGGTTTCATGGTTAAAGTCACTTGCTTACAAAACCTGACTGCCCATGTTTGATTCCCTAGTACCCACTTAAAGCCAGATGCACAGAGTGGTGCGTGCCTCAAGAGTTCATTTGCAGTAGCAAGAGGCCCTGCAAACCTAATCTCTCTCGCTCTTCCCCCTTCCTCTTTTTCTCTTCCTTTCCTCTCCCCCCTCTCTATCTCCCTTAACTTCACAGAGATGTAATGAAAACCTTCTTACCTTTGAGCCCAAGTACTCCAGTCTAGCCCCACTTGCTGACAGGTAACTAGCTTTCTCCTTGAAGGGAGCAAGGACCATATAAAGTGGAGGTCCTCTTATAGCACCCTGACTGCCACACACAATTACATGGTGACAGGAACTAGGGTGTAACCTATGGCCCCTTCTCATTCTAGTTTCCTTGTTTTTTCTGGGGGGGGTTCTTTTTGTGATTTGGGGGTTTTGTTTGTTTTCAGTGATGAGCACCTGTGTCTGGAGTCAGAAATTAAATATTTAGGCTTTGTGGTTCACATGCAACTACTCAATCCTCCCAGCTCGTGCAAAAGCAGAGAGACAACAGGTAAAGGTCTAGGTGGGCCTATAGTCCAATACAACTCTCAAATCAATGAAATTTAAATTTCACATGACTTTCTTGGGTCTAATATATTATTCTTCAATTATTTAAAAATATAAAAACTTTCTTGGCTTCCAGGACACGCAAAACCAGGAAAAGAACTAGATATGGTCTACAGAAAGTAGTCTTCTGGCCCCCGTGGCTTTATTGCCACACGTAAGCGAAGTCTGCATGCTGGCAAGGAACTGTGCACTCTGCTTCCATCTTCCCACTTCTGCAACCACTGCCCAGACTCGATCAGCGCTTGTTTCTGCCTACGTGGCCTGTTCCATGCAACTGCAAGGGCTAAGGACATGTCAAAGCGAGCAAAGCCAGAGCAGAACTATTCCCACCTCCCTCTGAGCCCGGAAAACTCCACTCCCTCCCCAACAGCAGCACAAACACAGCCCAACAAGCCACCTGCCCTAAGCATCTGAAGCTCCCCTTGGGTCCTCGCTTTCCTAACCAGCCCAGCCTCAGCCACGTCAATGCACCTTGCAAACATACCAAGAAGTTCACCATCTTCCCAGCCACACCCTGGTTTCAGGCTCCAGGTGAGTACTGGCACTTCCCAGTACGTCTACATGTCTACACATCCTATCTGCTCCCACATGAGCAACATACATGTGAAATCCATACTTGAAACCTGGTGGCTTCCCTGTGGGTCCTACCCAACTTCCAATCTTTGCCCAGGCTGACAGCCTTCTACAATCCGTCCCTGCATCCTATCCGACTCCAGCTCCCACCACTCCCCACCTGAAGCACGGACCATGCTGGCCTGTTATCTGACCTCACCTCTATCCCAGTGACCCATACTGGCCGTTTCCCTGCCTGAAAGGTTCTTTTCCCCAATCCTGACACTAAGAAATTCTATTATTCTCACCTCACCTTTTAAGATCATATCCTCAGAGGTATTTCCCAAACTCAGAACTGGAAGCCTCCTCTCCCCCAGCAAACACTATTGCTGGAGGTGTCTTGTTCACCTCCCCAACCAGCATGGAAGTTCCATGGGACAGAGGACATGCTAATTTTGCCCTTTTCTGAACCCTCTCACATGTAGGAGCCAGGAAGCACTCTGAGTAACTTCTAAGAATGCTACTTTCCTCCTTACATAAAGCAGCCTATGCAAGAAGCTTTCATCTGGGACAATGGGCAAAACACAGAAGGTGACCAGAGCTAAATATCTATTGATAGAATGAGGTACAAGTCAGCAGGGGTAGAAGACATTAACTCAGACAGACAGAGGTCTAATCCAAGTTCTATAAGAAAACTTTCATTTGTTCAACAAAATATACTGAGTACCCATTATGAGTTGAGCACTGAACGCACAGAGACATTAAGAAATAAGCTGGGGGCTAGAGAGATGGCTTAGCTGTTAAGGCACTTGCCTGCAAAGTCAAAGGACCCCAGTACCTATGTAAGCCAGAGGCACAAGGTGGCACATGCACCTGGAGTTCATCTGTAGTGCCTTAAGGCCCTGGGGTACCCATTCTCTCTATATGACTCTTTCTGTCTGTCTGTGTGTATGTCTCTCTCTCAAGTAAATAAAAGAAGTAAACTGGGCATGGCAGCTCATTCTGTAATCTCAGGGCTTAGAAGGCTGACAGAAGAAATAACACATCATAAATGGGCACTTTGGTTAAAATCTACTGTGATTTGGATGATACACTGTAATCTCAAATACTATGTCAAATGGCTCAGTTGTGCCAAATCCTTACTGTCAATGTTTAACCAAGCCAATGCACTGTTCATAGGATGTGCTAATCAATGCAATCAAAATACAGATGAAGGGGAAATTTCTGATAGCTTTTGTAATCAGGTGTGTCAGTACAGGCCTGTAATCCCAGCACTTAGGCTGTTGAGGGAAGTGAATTATAAATTCAAATTCAGCTCTCTCACAAAAGTAATAAAAAAGATTATCTAGGAAGGAAATGCAAGCAAAATGGAAGTAATTATAGATCATATCTTTATGTAAGACTGGGAACAATGATTCAAAAAGGTGGCAGTATAAATTATGCCAAGATAATCAGAAAAAAAAAAATTATGTTCTAGGGCTGGAGAGATTGCTTAGTGGCTAAGGCACTTCCCTGCAAAGCCTAAGGACTTGTGTTCGACTCTCCAGATCCCATGTAAGCAAGACACACAGCAACACAAGCGTGCAATGTTGCACATGCACAGAAGGGGGCATACGCGCCTGGAGTTCAACTGCAGTGGCTGGAGGCTCCCCCCACTTCTCTAGCATTAAAAAAGAAAGAAAGAAAATTATGTTGTAGAAAAGCAGTAACTATACAAGTAACTTGGAGTCAGGACTTGAGAAGGATTTTAATCTGGTACCTTTGTCTGCAGGTGGGATGGCTAAAGTCACCTGGAGAAGTGAAGTCACCACATGTGAAGTCAGACACCCAGCTTGTGAACTGACTTGAGAAGCTGCAGGCAAAGAAATGAAAGATGTGCGGCCTCCACATTCCTCCATCCCACATGGTGGTGTTTTCTGAGATCACCCTTCTGACTCTGCTTTGTCATGAGAATGGTCTTGCCATGGGGTGAGTCTGGGCACTGCCTCAGACTGGGCCCAAGCTGGCCTGACCACATCTGGAACAGAACCAAACACCTCCACACAAGTGACCAGAAATGTCCTTACTCCTCTCCAAAAATCCCTTTCCAAACAGTGTCCTTGTTGAACTTTTTACTTAAGCAGTAGATATAAATCAGGGTTTTCTTCCCTGGGGTGTGTTTATGTGTTCCAATTTGAACTACATCACCTCAAAAAGAAAAATAATTCCCAGTTCTGAGAAAGAAAAAGGGCAGCGTTTTCAAGCCCCCAAAATATGCACGTCCATGGCTCATGTTCTAATGCAAGATGTTGCCAGCACTGTTCAGAAGCACGGAGAAAGATGTAATGATACACCACCTTTAATAAGCAAAAATAATGTGTGGAAAAAGGCCACCCAGAGTTTCGGAGGAAAAAGTGGGATGTGGAACATCCTAACTGCATAGACTGTCTATTTATATGTCGTGCCCACAAATCCACTCCTCATGTGAACTCAGCAAGCCAGTCAGATGACCTCCAACATGTGCAAAGGAAGAACCTGAAGAATAGAGGGGCCAAGGTCTCGACCCTGCACTGACACCACCAGCCACTCTCTTCTCATTGTAGCACCACTCCCCTGTAGAAAACCTGAGACCTGCACACACCACTGTGTGCGTCAAAGACACTCTTTCTTAAAAAGTATTTTTAAATTTATTTATTTATTTATTTATTCATTCATTCATTTGAGAGGGGAGGAGAATTGGTGCCCCAGGGCTTCTTGCCACTTACAAACAAACTCCAGATGCATGTGCCACCTTGTGCATCTGGCTTTACGTGAGTACTGGGGAATCAAACTCAGGACATTAGGCTTTGCAGGCAAGCACCTTAACCATGGAGCCATCACTCCAGCCTCAAGACACTTTTATCCTGATGGTCTTGCCTTTACATGTGACTTGATGTTTCTCTGTAACTGCTTTCAATATATTTTCTTTGGTTTGTGTGTTTAGTAGTTTATAACATGGCAAGGAGAAGTTCTTTCCTAATTTTGTGAGTTTCGGTGTTCTAAAGGCTTCCTGTATCTGTACTGGCATCTCTGTCCCTACTTGGGAGAAATTTTCTTTTTTGATTTTGTTGAAAATACCTACAATGAGGCTGGAGGGATGGCTTAGCAGTTAAGGCATTTGCCTGCAAAGCCAAAGGACCCAGGTTCAGTTCCTTAGGACCCATGTTAGCCAGATGCACAAAGGGGTGCATGTGTCTGGAGTTCATTTGCAGTGGCTGGAAGCCCTGGCACACCCATTCTCTCTCTCCCTCTTTCTCTGTTAAGTAAATAAATAAATAAAATATTTAAAAAAGAAAATACCCACAATGACTTTGGAGTGAAATTGTTCACCTTCTACTATACCCTGAATTCTTTTTATAAATATATTTTATTTATTTATTTGAGAAAGAGAAAGAGGGAGGGGGAGGGAAGGAGAAACAGAGAGGGAGAGGGAGAGGGAGAGAATGGGCACTCCAGGGCCTCCAGCCACTACAAACAAGCTCCAGATACATGTCTCCCCCTTATGCATCTGGCTTATGTGGATCCTAGAGAACTGAATGAACCAGGACCCTTTGGCTTTGCAGGCAAATGCCTTAACCATTAAGCCATCTCTCCAGCACTATACCCTGAATTCTTATTTGATCTCTTCACAGTGTCCCAAATGACTTGAAATTCCCATTCATACCTTCCTGTTAGTCTGTCTTTCTCTTTGTTGGGCTGTATTAGACCTGCCACCTTCTCATCTAGTTTAGAGAGTCTGTCCTCTCTCCCCCTGATCCAGTCTGCTGGTGGGACTTCCTACAGTTTTCTATTTAACTCACTCTGGGTTGCATTTCTAGTATTTCTGATTGGTATTTTTTTATTATTTCTATTTCTTTACTCATGTCTTGTATTGACCTCATTTCATTAAGTTGTCTTCCTATGTTCTCTTGGGATTCCTTCTGGAGTTTGTTTTCTTGTTTGATTTCTTAGATTTCTTCGTCGATTTGCTTGAACATAGATGTATCTTCTTTTGAAATCTTTGTCAGGCATTTCATCTTAATCAGCCTCACTGGAGGTCATTTCTGTTGGATTTATAATTTTTGGTGGAATTATATTGTCTTGATTTTTTGTGCTTTTACATTATAATGTAGAGATTATTGCATCTTGAGTTAATTTTGATGTTTGGATTTTTTAATTATCTGCAGTACTATTAGACATGTAAGTCTAATGTTACATATCTTCAGGGTAGGAGCTTAACATGCTAGGTGTGGCTCTTAATTTACTCCCAGAGTAACAGCAGAAGTGATCCTAGGTGTTGAATTTGCCTGCTACACAAGTATTCTAGTAGGCTGGGTGGAGCAAAATACAGGCAAATTCCAATATTCAACTGAGCAATATACACACTTAGTCAAAACCAGCACAGTACATTTATGCAAGAGTGGGGATTAAAACAAAAAGATAATCTAACAAGGTCAAAGTCCCTAAGGGTGTGTGTTGCCCTACATCCTTAATCAACTGGGAGGCTGAGATTTCTGGTCTACAATGGGTTCCGTGTTAACCTGGGACCAACTGAGAACTTTCCCCCAAGAATAGCAAAAGAAAAAGACAAAGGCACTATAAATTAAGCAACATCAAAAACAAAAAAAGTAGCCGGGAGTGTTGGTGCCTGCCTTTAATCACAGCACTCAGGAGGCAGAGGCAGGAGAATCACCATGACTTCGAGGCCACCCTGAGACTCCATAGTGAATTCCAGGTCAGCCTGAGCTAGAGTGAGACGCTACCTCAAAAAAACAAAAAAAAAAAAAGAAGTCCCAACAAAATACAACATACTTGGGGCAGGTACTGACCCAGTGTAAACAGGCCCTGTTACCTTTTGGGATGGCTTTGGTCTCACCTATGCTGTTGTCTTCTCCTTTAGGAGCTGCACAGCTGAACCCTGTTGTCTTCTCAGTCAGGAGCTGCTCAGCTGGTCCCTGTTGTCTTCTCCTTCAGGAGCTACACAGCTGAACCCTGTTGTCTTCTCCTTCAAGAGCTGCACAGCTGAACCCTGTTGTCTTCTCAGTCAGGAGCTGCACAGCTGGTCCCTGTTGTCTTCTCAGTCAGGAGCTGCTCAGCTGGTCCCTGTTGTCTTCTCCTTCAGGAGCTGATCAGCTGAACCCTGTTGTCTTCTCCTTCAGGAGCTGCTCAGCTGGTCCCTGTTGTCTTCTCCTTCAGAAGCTGCTCAGCTGAACCCTGTTGTCTTCTCCTTCAGGAGCTGCTCAGCTGGTCCCTGTTGTCTTCTCCTTCAGGAGCTGCTCAGCTGGTCCCTGTTGTCTTCTCCTTCAGGAGCTGCTCAGCTGGTCCCTGTTGTCTTCTCCTTCAAGAGCTGCACAGCTGGTCCCTGTTGTCTTCTCCTTCAAGAGCTGCACAGCTGAACCCTGTTGTCTTCTCCTTCAGGAGCTGCTCAGCTGAACCCTGTTGTCTTCTCCTTCAGGAGCTGCTCAGCTGGTCCCTGTTGTCTTCTCCTTCAGGAGCTGCTCAGCTGGTCCCTGTTGTCTTCTCCTTCAGGAGCTGCTCAGCTGGTCCCCGATGTCTTCTCCTTCAGGAGCTGCTCAGCTGAACCCTGTTGTCTTCTCCTTCAGGAGCTGCTCAGCTGATCCCCAATGTCTTCTCCTTCAGGAGCTGCTCAGCTGGTCCCTGTTGTCTTCTCCTTCAGGAGCTACACAGCTGAACCCTGTTGTCTTCTCCTTCAGCAGTTGCTCAGCTGGTCCCTGTTGTCTTCTCCTTCAGGAGCTACACAGCTGAACCCTGTTGTCTTCTCCTTCAGGAGCTACACAGCTGAACCCTGTTGTCTTCTCCTTCAGGAGCTACACAGCTGGTCCCTGTTGTCTTCTCCTTCAGGAGCTACACAGCTGGTCCCTGTTGTCTTCTCCTTCAGGAGCTGCTCAGCTCGTCCCCGTTGTCTTCTCCTTCAGGAGCTGCTCAGCTGATCCCCATTGTCTTCTCCTTCAGGAGCTGCTCAGCTGATTCCCCGTTGTCTTCTCCTTCAGGAGCTGCTCAACTGATGCCTGTTGTCTTCTTCAGGAGCTGCTCAGCTGATCCCTGTTTTCTTCTCCTTCAGGAGCCGCTCAGCTGATCCCTGTTGTCTTCTCCTTCAGGAGCTGCTCAGGTGGTCCCCATTATCTTCTCCTTTGGAGCTGCACAGCTGAACCCTGTTGTCTTCTCCTTCAAGAGCTGCACAGCTGAACCCTGTTGTCTTCTCCTTCAGGAGCTGCTCAACTGATCCCTGCTGTCTTCTTCAGGTTTCTTGACTTTGCAAGGAGGCTTGTATGAGCGGAAAATTCCTTTTCCTGGGTTCTGCTCATGAAGCTCAGTCAGAGCCTGACATGCAGGTTTGGACCACCAGAGTGGTGGTAGGAGCTGATTTTGGCCACTTGTGTGGTTGCTAGAAGCTCAGGTCTCCTGCTTCTCTGCTGTGGTTGACAATTCCTTATTCACCTTCACTCTTCAGTAGATGAGTGTATTGTGCTGTTTTTCTGCTTATTTCCCCTGCCCCCCAGGCTGCTTTGGCATGACTACTATGCCACATCTACAAGTCCCCCAAAGACACTCTAATTCAACATGTCACCAAAAATGACAAAGTGGACTAATGAATATGACAAAGAGCAATTATTATCAATGGAAAGTGGGAAACTAGCTGATGTGTCTTTGGAAGCAAAACTACACAATTCTCTCAATCTGCTGGCTAGCTTTACATACCTAGTCACGTCAGTTAATCCTACATACATGAGGGGAAAAACCATGTCCTTGCATGCATTAACCCTGGGTTAGAGTGAAATTATATCCATGAGTAATTCACTTCTGCTCTGGGATGGATAAGGGCAATTTGGAGAGCCCCTGGTAACTGATGCAGTGTGTCAGGGCTCATGTTCTTTCTATAGTTGTTCCTTTCTTCCTAATAAATGTGTTCTGTGGTTCATAGGTTTCAGGGTACACTATATTTGTTTTCTTTTTGAGACACAAAATGGCCTTGATATCCATGGCCTCACAGTACCTGACACTACCAGCATGTGACCTTCATAATAGTAGAAAACAAAGGATAAGAGAGAGCTGGTTGTGGTGGTGCACGCCTTTAATCCCAGAACTTGGGAGGCTAAGGTAAGACAACTGCCTTGACTTTGAGGCCACCCTGAGACTAGAGTGAATTCCAGGTCAGCTTGGGCTAGAGAGAGACTCTACCTTGAAAACAAAAAAGAAAATACAAGAGAGACTAATTAGAAAAAGGAAGGGATTCAATAGACGGTGGATTTGGAAGGAGGAAAATGGGAGTAAGAGAAGAAATTATTGTGGTTTGTTGTCTATACTTATGGAAGCTGTCAACAAAAAGTTAAACAAAAATAAAATTTAAAAATGTCATTACTTGGTATAAATCACACTAAATATTGGTGAGCAGGTTACTTGTTGGAAATGCTATCAGAATATCACCTGACATCATGGGTGAATGGTATCACTCAGATTAAAAATGGAAACTGATCACTAAACCCTAAGACTGCTCTACACTGTAGCAACCTGTTAATAGCTGTAGCTCCCCAGGAAAGGTCCCTGGCTCTGGGCAGCATAGTGCTTCACCTTTAAGTAGTACACCAGGAGCTCATTCAGCGCAGGGTCAGCATTCAGGTTCACAAGGAAACACTTATCATCCCCAACTTTGATTCCAGAAGTCTGAAGAGAGATCCCAAGACTTTCCAGCTGCTTCTGCCGCTCCTATAAAGGTATAAGAGAAGAGTTAATTCCCAGCCACTGAGGCCATGAGGCACAGAGGAACCCACAGTTAGTGGAATAATTGCTCCATATTCTTATAATACAATTGTTATCTTCAAATACAGCCTTCTTTGGAAATTTGAAGATTATCACATTTTTCTCTCCTTTCCAAACTGTATAAAACTGTTTCACTTTTCTAGTTAAAATGTATTTTTAGGGCTCGTGAGATGGCTTAGCAGTTAAGGCACTTGCCTGAGAAGCCTAAGAACCCAGGTTCAATTCCCCAGTACCCATGTAAGCCAGCTGCAGAAGGTGGCACATGCATCTGGAGTTTATTTGCAACGGTTATAGGTGGCCCAGGCATGCCCATTCTCATTCATTCTCATTCTCCCCCACCCTCCCTCCCTCCCTCTCCCTCTCTCTCTCTCATAAGCAATTTTTTTAAATTTATTTTAAAGACAAAGCCCATTACAAATAGCAACCAAATATACAAGTAAGTTCTTAATTTTCATTTATAAAAATATCAAATATTTCAGGCAGAAGAGATGGCTCAAAGGTGCTTGCTTGCAAATCCCAATACCCTGGGTTTGATTGCCCAGTACCCATATAGAGGCAGAGCACAAAGAAGTGTGTGCGTCTGGAATTCATTTGTACCAGCAGGAGGCAGTGGCATACATCTCTGTCACTCTTTCTGTCTCTCTCTCTCAAGTAAGTAAATATTTTTAAAAGGCCTGTAGAGGTGGCTCAGCTGTGAAAGGCGCTTGCTTGCAAAGCCTAATGGTCCAGGTTCAATCGCCCAGTACCCACACATAGCCAGATGCACAAGGTGGCACGAGCATCTGGAGTTCATTTGCAGTACTCCCATTCTCATTCCCTCTCTTTCCCTTCCTCCCACTATACTACCCTCTCACCTCATGCAAATAGATAGAAATAAACGAAATAATCAAACATTTTCAAAACTCACCTCATATATATCTGTGTATATGAGCAACTATGGGTGCAACTTACCCAAATAGGATATTTCTAAAAATCAAAAGTTCTGGGGCCGGAGGGAAGGCTTAACGTTTATGGTGCTTTCCTGCAAAGCCTAATGACCTGGGTTCAATTCCCCAGTATACACATAAAGCCAGAAGCACAATGTGGCGCATGCATTTGGAGTTAGTTTGTGGTGGCGTGACCATTCTCTCTCTGTCTCTCTTCTCCCTCTCTCTCTCCCTGCTTGCAAATAAGTAAATAAACTTTTTTAAAAATTGTGGCTTAGAAAATAACTCAGTGGTAGAGTTTTTGCCCAGCACATGTGAGGTCCTGGGATCAAGCCCCACACTTCAAAATAAACATATAAATACAAATATTAGCAAGATACAGGAATCCATTCACTTAAAAAGTACGTAAACCAGGCGTGGTGGCGCACGCCTTTAATCCCAGCACTCGGGAGACAGAGGTAGGAGGATCACCGTGAGTTTGAGGCCACCATGAGACTACACAGTAAATTCCAGGTCAGCTTGGGCTAGAGTGAGACCCTACCTCAAAAAACAAAACAAACAAACAAAAAGTTCATAAGCATTTGCCTAAACTAACAATGCTATATTCCCACCCTACAGGCTTATAATTCTCTATTAAATTTCTTAGGGATGGGAGATTGTCACCTCAGATATAGCTATTTTATACTACTCTTACTGAGTTGCCCGAGGGAGGTCAAGAAATTTGTAATTAGAACCTACTAGGAGTAATTTTGTCATTTCTGTAAGTTTCTCAGCTCTATAAAAGTACTTAACAGAATGAGATAATCAGAGTCAGAAGCTACACAATAGTTATGTTACTTAAAAAAAATTAAGATTACTGACACCGAAAAATAGTTATTTCTGGGCCGAGGAGATGGCTCAGTGATTAAAGAGCGCTTGCTTATACACCCCGAAGCCTGGGTCCAATTCTCCAGCATTCGTGTGAAGCCTGATGCATGACGCAGCTCAAGCATCTAGTGTTCACTTGCACTCGCAAGAGATAATGCAGGCATAAGGACAGACGGACAGACACACACATGGAGAAAGAGAGACACGTACAAATAAATAAGAATATTTTCTTAGCCGGGCGTGGTGGCACACCTTTAATCCCAGCACTCGGGAGGCAGAGGAAGGAGGATCACTGTGAGTTCGAGGCCTCAGTGAGACCAGTGAATTCCAGGTCAGCCTGGACTAGAGTGAGATCCTCCCTCAGAAAAAAAAAAAAAAAAAAACAGAGTATTTTCTTAAATAGAGTCATTTCCTCCATAGCAAACGAACTCGCAATTACATCTTCTGAATGTCTAGACTGGTTTTGTGAAGTACAGACCCTCCTGGATCCACATTCCCGTCAGCAGTATTAGGTTTGCCAAGAGCAAAGTAAGAACTCGTCAAGGCACCCAGACGACATCCAGGGCCCCCTGCCAACTGCCCCGGGCTGCCCTCTCTCAGTCTCTCAGGAAACACGAACCTGTGCGATCTCCTCAGTCTTCCTTAATTTCTCCTCCCAGGTCACAGTCATCTCCTGGATTAGCTTCTCAGATTCTTCCAGCCGGTCTTTCAGCTCTGGAGATTTCATTGCCTACAAATTAAATGTTTACTTCATGAAATGTCTGAATGATGCTGTGGAAAAAGCAGCAGCTGACTGGAAAAGGACAAAGGTGACCATCTGCTGCTTCTCAAGGGTGCAGCATGCCAAGTTCATCCGCCTAAAACACAATGGCCCAGCACCTGTGTTGTGAGGACCACAGGCCCACCGAGTCACTCAAAGCATGTTTGGAAGGAAGACTTAACTCTTCCCTTTCCTTCAACCTACTGGAAGTTCTCATTACATTTAAGGAGATAAACATGTAATGCTATTTATTGAGGGCACATGCTTCTAAATTCCAACAGGTTGTGTATCTGAACCCATATACCATCCATTTCAATCTCTCCCAGCTACAGATACATGTGAGCCTATTGCAAAATGGATGGTGTAAACACTTGATTTTAACAAATAAATGGTGTGATGAGGAGAAAGAGAAAATTCCCAAGTATCATAACAACTACAGAATCATTCCTATAAAAATAGGATAAAATACAACAGGAAAAGAAAAAAAAAACACCAAGTGAAACATGAACAAAATAACCACTCTGGGCTGTAGAGATGGCTTAGCAGTTAAGCGCTTGCCTGTGAAGCCTAATGAACCCAGTTCGAGGCTCGATTCCCCAGGACCCATGTTAGCCAGATGCACAAGGGGGCGCACGCATCTGGAGTTCATTTGCAGTGGCTGGAGGCCCTGGTGCACCCATTCTCTCTCTCTTTCTCTCTGCCTCTTTCTCTGTCTGTCACTCCCAAATAACTAAATAAAAATAAAAAACAAAATTTAAATAACCATTCTGGCTGGGCATGGTGGTGGCACACACCTTTAATCCCAGCACTTGGGAGGCTGAGGCAGGAGGATCACTGTGAGTTCAAGGCCAGCCTGAAACTATGTAGCGAATTCCAGGTCAGCCTGGGCTAGAGCAAGACCCTACCCCCCCCCAAAAAAAAACCAAAACAAACAAAAACAAACATTCTGACCATACTTTTTTTTTTTTTCAAGGTAGGGTCTCACTCTAGGTCTGGCTGACCTAGAATTAACTGTATTCTCAGGGTGGCCTCGAACTCATGGTGATCCTCCTACCTCTGCCTCCCGAGTGCTGGGATTAAAGGCGTGCGCCACCACGCTCAGCTTGACCATACATTTTAATAAGGCAGAAGCAGGCTGTGGTGCGGCTTCAGAGAAGAGACCCAGAGCACTGACTGGGCAGAAGCACTGAGCTGGCATCTTATCCCACTCGGAACCCGCACACCGCCTTTACTCCCTTCATTCCCATCACGCTCCTCTCCGACACTTCTTCACACCTAGGAAATCTCTCTACACTTGAAATATGACAGCCTTCCTTCTTTTGTTACTCAGCTCAAATTTCTCATCCCATAAGAAATTCAAAACTTCCTAGCACAGTGCCCCTCACAAAGGGAAAAAAAGGAAAAAAAAAAAAAAAGATAAAAGGCAAGAAAATTGACATTGCAGCTTGCCAAGATGGCCCTGGCCACAAGTAGCTGGCGCCTCACACCTCCGCTTTGGTCAGCTGCTCCCGGAGCTTCTCCACCTCTTCCCGCAGATCGCGGATGATGCGGGCGTTCGGGTCTTCATTCACCACAGCGTGGTTGACGATGCGCTTTGCTCGGTCTGCGTACCGCAGGGTTGACAGAGTTTCGTCATAGTTATCTGCTGCGGGGCTCACGGTCGCCACCATGGCAGTCTTGCTGTTACCCCCCAAACTGTCCTACAAGAGAAGAAAACTGCGAGTGGAGCAGTGTTGTCAAGATGGGGGAAGACACTGCATGAGAAACTTGAAGTCAGAAGTTCCCAAGGCCAAGCATATCAGGGACAAAGTTGGGGCTGAAATGCACCCACATTACCTCAAGTCTAGGGCCATTTCTTCTCTGCCAAACTACTTTTCTTTGAGAGAGACAGAGAAAACAGACAGCGAGACAGAAGGAGAGAGGGAGAGGGAGAGAAAACACATGCTCTGGTTTTCAAGAAAGCATAGGAAAATCCAATGACTACATTTATTTTGGTTTATTAGAAGTTAATCCAATGGCCTGGAGAGATGGCTCAGTGGTAAAAGGCACTTGTTTGCAAAGCCTAATGTGCCAGGTTCAACTCTACAGTATCCACGTAAAGCCAGATGCACAAAGTGGTACATGTGTCTGGAGTTCATTTGCAGTGGCAGAAGGGCCTAGTATACCCATTCATATTCTCTCCCCCCCAATAAATTTTTTTAAGTTAATCCAACTAGGTGTGGTGGTGCACACCTTTAATCTCAGCACTCAGGAGTTAGGAAAATCACTGTGAGTTCAAGACCAGCCTGAGACTACATAGTGAATTCCAGGTCAGCCTGGGCTATAGCAAGACCCTACCTAAAAAGAGAGAGATTTAAAATAAATTAAAAAGTTAATCTGGGGGCTGGAGAAATGGCTTAGTGGGTGAGGTGCTTGCCTAAGGACCCATGTTCAACTCTCCAGGTCCTACGCAAGGCAGATGCACAAGTGAGGCAAGCACAAGGTCTCACATGCCCACTAGGTGGCGAAAGCATCTGAAATTCTATTACAGTGATTGAGGCCCTGGCAAACCACTTCTCTCTCTCTCTAAAAAAAATTTTAAGTGAATTTGGGCTGAACAGATGACTCACTGGTTAAAGGCACTTGTATACAAAGCCTGACAGTCTAGATCAATTCCCCAGTACCCATATGAAGCCAGATGCACTAAGTGGCGCATGCATCTAGAGTGTGTTTGCAATGGCAAGAGCCCCAGCATGCAAGCAAACACACACACACACCACATTCACCCCCCCCCCAAATAAATAAATAATGTCAATCCTAAACACAGCTATCTTGCAGACATGGAGTGGCCAGGGCATTCATGACTTCACACCAGCCGTTGTTACCTGCATGAGACCTGCACAGTACTGGGTCCACCAAAATTCCATCATGGATGGTAGAGGAGGGGAAAAAAATACATCAAAGTAGAGTTGGAAAGAAAAAGGGGGGTGGGTAGGTGAGACAAGAAGGTAACAGGAGGAGTTCTGATCAAAATACACTATGTACAAATATGAAAATTGCCAAAAACATTTTAAAACATTACAAAAGGGCTTAGAAAAAAAATTAATCCTAAACTAAATCGTCCTATTTAACAAGCAATAGGATAGCATTAGGGAGCAGGCTACTCAGAATCAAAAAGATGAAGATGGCTATTCACCCTTATTAGAGGAACTGAACAAGTTCAATACTAGTTCTTTTTGTAGTACTGGGAATTGTACCCAGGCCTCCTGCCTCACAATAGCACCTGAAATGTAACCAAGGAGTTCTCCCCCACACCCTTTCCTTCACAATGCAGTCTGTCCACTTGGGGGTTCTGGGAAGCCTACCTAGGTGATTACTCGAGAAGTTTCTGGCACAAGCTATCAAGAACCTTATAAGACTCTGAAGCCATAAGGTACAAGCACAGCCTTCCAAAACAAAGGATGTGTTAGAGGAACTCCATTTCCTTCCCTCTATTAGCACCCCAGAAACTACTAAAGCAGGCTTTATGCTCTACACAGCAGCGTCCACAGGTGATTCAAAGCTACTGAGGCAAGATGCTCATGGGCACTGTAACCCAAACAGACAAATCCAGTAACTGACTCTCAAATGAAAACACCACTTTTAGTGAGAAATTTTAAAATGTACCTAGTACATAGCTCAGCAGCAGTTGCCTAGCATAGATGAGGCCCTGGGTTGGATCCCAGCACTAGAAATAAGGGTAACTCGGAAATATAAAATTAAACTTGGGGCTGGAGAGATGGCTCAGAATTAAAAGCACTTACTTGCAAAGTCTGACGGCTCGGGTTCAATTCCCCAGTACCCATGTTAAAGCCAGATGCACAAAGTGGCACGTGTGTCTAGGGTTTGTTTGTAGTAGCCGGAGACCCTGGTGTACCTATATTCACTCCCTCACTCTGTTTCTTTCTGTTCCCCAAATAAATAAAAATGTTAAAAAAAAAAATAGGGCTGGGGAAATGGCTTAGCATTTAAGGCATTTGCCTGTGAAGCCTAAGGACCATGGTTTGATTCCCCAGGACCCACATTAGCCAGATGCACAAGGTGGCACATGCATCTGGAGTTTGTTTGCAGTGGCTGGAGGCCCTGGCATGCCCATTTTCTCTTTCTCTCTCTCTCTCAAATAAATAATACATTAAGAAAAAAAAAAAAAAACTAAACTGGGAATATCCAATCAAACCACCCCACTCCACAGACTGCAAATGAGGCTGGATTCAGTCCCTCCAAGACAGCCCCAAACATCCCTATGTCCTGGTATTCATAACTACTATGACCTTCCCTTCTAAGTGGCCAGGACTCACTAACTCTAAAACACAGAACACAGAAGATGATGGCATGCCACCTCTGAGACTAGATTTTAAAAAAGGTTGTGCTTTCTGTCTTGGGCACATTCTCTTACTCTTGGGGAAACTAGGTGCTATGTGGTGAGGTGGCCCTATGAAGAGACACAGAGGAAGGAGCCTGGAAGCAGGCTCTCTGAAGCCTGTCTAACCCCAGGGTTGGGCTTCAAGATGACCATAGCCTCAATTAACACCTGGGTTGCAGCCGTGTGGGAGCTCCAACTGCAGCCACTGAGCTAGGCTACCTATGTAATCCTGACCTACAGAAACCAAGAGGATGAATTGTGGCTGACCCTTGCTATTTGTTCAGAGCAGCAGATAACTCCACATACACTAACATACCAGCCCAGGCCAGAAGAATTACCAAAACCAAAAGATTCAGCACTCCCTCTCAGAAACATAACATCAATGAATGATAGATTCTCGAGATTTAGATAACATTCCTTTGGGCCAGTAATAGGAAATTCATTAGATCACAAGAAAGTAAACTCTACTTTGGGCAAAATTAGCCTACAGAAAATTCTTAATTTTGAAAATATGAATTTCTTTGAATTTTGTTTTGTTAGAGAAATCTGTGGTTTTACTTAGGTCTCCACCTTATATGAAGTCAACTGTTATTACCGCCACCAGACTAGTGCTAAACAGGGCTGGGAACGCCATCAGTTAGTGAGTGCTTGGCTGGCATAAATAAAAAGCACAGCAGAAACTGGCAGTGGCATACTCTTGTAATCCCAGCACTCCAGTAGTGAAGGCAGGAGGATCGGAAGGTCAAGATCATCCTTAGCTACCTATTTAGGAGAGGGAAAGACGAAGGGAAGCAGGGAGAAAACAAGGGAAGGAGAGAGACTGATTCATTTTAAAAATGGACATTAGATAACCTGCCTAAAAATCTAGAATTATTAAGTTGAACAAGACTCTATCCCAGGAATATTCATCCTTCAATTGCAACAAGACTTCTGCTCTTGCACAGCACCTCAGGATGCATTCCTGGTAACACAAGACATTCAGTCGTGAAGGTTAAGTCAGATGACCTAACACATTCCCAGATTCTTGTGTCTTGACATCAGAAACAAAGTAATTCTCAAGGTACTAACCATTCCATATGATCACAGACAACATGCCTGCCTATCTATCCAAGACTGAAAATTTGGTTTTCCAAAGAAAACATGGTTATATTTGGGAGAATACACTTTGATGTAAGTAAAGAGGGGGGGAATATAATCTGCACGTTAGGAGTAAAGCGGTGACTAATTCCTTCTGCATTCTAGATTCGGACTGGTAACTTCGGGAGCAATGCCAAGGAGTCCCGTGCACAGGTATGACAATCAGATGAGCTATAAGGCCATTTCAGGGTTAATTCGGACACTGCACTTCAGCTCACCAGAGGGACCGTGAGCCCACAGGGCTACTGCATGTACACTGCAGCCTGTGGGGACAGGAGGCCCGCAACAGAACTACTGGAGAAAAGTGTGTACACTGTGCCTGCACTTACACCGAGAAAAGGAGACGTGGCCAACCACGCATGCCTGATCGTGGAGCAATAATATGCTTGTATTAAAAAGCGGCCCCCTGCCATTAGCAAAAAGGAAATAGCAACAAAAGAGCTGGCACTCACTCAAGGAGAAACTTTACAGCCTCTTGTTGACTCTGTTAATTAGAAAAATCAGGCCAGCCTTCTTTCAAATGTAGCAAGTGCAAATTAAATGGACACTGGAAAAAAATTTAATTTTAGAAGCCAGAATTTTTTTTTTCTAACTGAAAGAACTCTGAAGACATCTAATCAAATTACTTCACTGTTCAGATAAAAAACTGAGATCCAGGGAGAATGACATTTACCAAAGGTCGGAGCAGAGCTGAAATCACTCATCATTCCCTCTTCCTGGGGACAAGCATGCCGAGGGAAAGGTGAGTACCATGGGAGAAGTAAAGGAGGGCGGGTAACAGTCCTGGGAGGACAAGGAGCAGAAAAGCAGTTCTTCAAAGGTAAGGACTCCAGAGCAGGAGACAGAGAGATGCAGGTGAATAACCATAGGCAGGTAAAGGGGAGGGGAGGGGAGCAGAGAAAGAGAAGAGATGAGGAAGAAGATTCTGGGGAGAGGAAGAACAAAGCCCTAGCGGTAAGAGAGCCCTGCGCCCTTAGCAGGAATTTACGACAGCAGATAGCAAAGGATGGAAACAGAAAAACAGGTTGGTTATGAAGGGCCTTTGCAACGCACACTCATTAAAGAACTTGTACGTGATCCTAAGGGCCAGGGGACAGTTACTGAAGAGACTTAAAGTCAAGAAGATTAATTTAGCCAGGCATGGTGGCTCACGCCTTTAATCCCTGCACTCAGGAGGCAGAGGTAGGAGGATCACTGTGAGTTCAAGGCCACCCTGAGACTACATAGTGAATTCTAGGTCAGCCTGGGCAAGACACACCCTACATTGAAAAACAAAAACAAACCACAAAAAAAAAAAAAAAAAAAAAAAAGATAGTACGATGGGCTGGAGAGATGGCTCAGCAGTTAAGGCACTTGCCTACAAATCCTAAGGACCAAAGTTCCATTCACAGTAACCACATAGTCAGATGCACAAAGTGTCACATGTATCTGGAATTTGCAGGGGCTGGAGGTCCTGGCACACCTATTCTGCCTGTTTCTCTTCTCTCTTTCTCTGCTTGAAAATCTAAAAACTATTTTTTTAAAGATAATAGAAGAGGGCTGGAGGAATGGCTTAGCAGTTAAGCCATTTGCCTGCAAAGCAAAGGACCCTGGTTCGATTCCCCAGGACCCACATAAGCCAGATACACAAGGTGATGCATGTGTCTGGAGTTTGTTTGCAGTGGCTGGAGGCCCTGGCATACCCATTCTCTCTGTCACTCTCTCTGACTCTCTCAAATGAATAAAACTTTTTTTTTAAAAATTGAAATTTTTTAAAAAAGATAATACAAGTATTTAAACAAAAACTGATGACGAAAGTAGAAGAAAAACAAAAAAAATTGAACATAATTTATGTTTTTTCCTGAAGATTAGCACTTATGCTATAATCAGAGCCTAAATTTAACTAATGCAAAGACAGAGATTTTGCTTTTGCTTTTCTCTACATGTGTACACAGCACATGTGGTGTGTGTACAGTCTGTGCATGTGCGTGTCTTGTGGAGGCCAGAAGAGGCCAGGTGCCCTCCTCTATTTCCATTGTCTCCTTGAGATGAACTTTCTCATTGAACCTGAGGCTTCCCTTTGCAGTCAGCTGGCTGACCAGAGAGCCCCCATGACTCCCGTCTCTGGCTCCCTCGGGAGCAGGGCTACAGGCGTGCATGGACATGCACAGCTTTTCACCGGGGTGCCAGGGACTGAACTCAGGGCCTCACTCACACAGCAAACACTCTTACCTGCCAAGCCATCTCCCCAGTCCTATGTGAACTTTTAAAACTATTTTTTGGCTCATTCTTCAAGCATTGTGAATAGTTTTCATTACTTTCTAAAGACTGGTAACATCTCTTTCTGATTAAAAAAAAAGTGATCTTTTATGCAAAAAGCCTGGCCCGGACACACACAGATGGTCAGTCAGCTCAGCCCTGGGCTCCTTCCTGTACGCTGCCACCTGTGAGTCCTACACATTTTGCCTCATGTGGCCAAGGGAAGCACTACTGTCTACCTTCTGACAAGTCAAAAGGATGTGCACGGGTCCTGGCTCTCATAAGACAGGTGAGGCAAGCAGCAGTTTGGGGACTGGCCCTCGAGAATTACCTAGGCCACTAACAATAGGAGATTGCCTACTGTCAGCTGAAGTGACAAGGACAATGTGCATTCTGTCTTTTAAACCAGGCACATCAAGGGGATAATTATATGTGATTGAAAAGACTTCTGTGAAGAGCTTGAGAAGCAAAATTTATTCTCAAAATAAACAAGACAGATATCCACGTTAATTACTGACCCACTCCCTGCCAGTAAAATGTTTGTAATTTCCATTAACAAGTAAACTTTTTGAAGCAAGGTCTTGCTATGTAGCCCAGGCTGGACTCAAAATGGAGGAAATCCTCCTGTCTCAGCCTCCTAAGTGATGGGGTTACATGTGCGCTACCATGCTTGATATACAAGTGATTTTTAATTATCCAGAACGGCAGCTCAGAGAACCCTGCAGAGGAGGGGGCAGAGAACAGGAGGTGCTGCTCTCACTGCTAGCCAGAGAGCCTTCAGTGTGGAGATGGTGGCAGACACTGAGGAGACACAAAACTCAACGAAGCTGAAAACTGTCGAGAGCTCAACGCTAAAGGAGACTTCTCTGCCACACCCACCAAGGCTCAGGGAACACTGTGGAAGAGCCACAGTACTTCTGGGGCACTGTTCTCGGGACAGGAATTCATCAGTAGATACATGGTGTCACAGTGGTGGTCGTTAACCCCCACGAGACCTGCACAATTCTGAGTCCATCAATATTGTGACACAGAGGATGGAGAAGGACAAGAAGGAGACTTCAAAACAGGAGGAGGACTTCTTAGAAAGAGAAGAATGCTCAGTAGAATGGGGGCAGGGAGGGAGAACAAAAGAGGTTAATAGGACAGGAATATGATCAAATTACAGTATGTTGATGTATTAAAATTCTCAGTAAAAATGTTTTTTTTTGAAACTTGCTTAGCTTTTTGTTTAAAACCGCTGATTTTATAGCATTTTGGCCAAAAGCAGCCAATCTCCTTTGGCAATGTAATCCAATTTTAGCATCACACTTAAGCAGAACTTACTGACACTTATATAAACAATGTTCTCACTTGACAAAGCACACTCAAATGAAGTGCAGAGTTTTAGATAAAAAGTTGACTACTGGGAACTCTGAGAGCTTAGCTTCAAGAGCCCAGGAGAAAGCCCCACTCCCTTGACAGGCTTCCCCAGAAACCCCGTGGACTCAGCCACAGCACCCTCTACTCAGCTCTCGGGTTGTTCCACTCATCTTTATATTCACGACAGTGAGTAAAAGGTATTCAGTCCTTTTTTTTAACCAATGAGAAAATGTGCCACCACAAAACTCAGCAAGCCACATAACATGATTTCTCATTTTCAACAGACAATAAATAAATAAATAAATAAGTACTGGGCAGGTGTAAAATTTTATTCCAAGTTGACACTTGTATAAGTTGTCAGCAGAATCTGACACCAGCATGAGGACCACTTCACCTCTATGAAGACGACCAGGATCTGTCTGCGGTGGGGTCTCCACAAGCTCGAGTCTGAACGTTCTGCGCATGCCTCCCCAAAGCCCGTCCCAGAGGCTGAGCTGAGAAGGCCGGGAGGCTGCGGGTCCTCTGCTTCCCTCCCAGCAAGCACTTCACTTGGGTTTAGCTTGCTCATTCCCACCTCTCATTCCCACTGACTTAATCAAGGAATGACAGTGTGTTCTCTGTGTCCTTTAGCCACAACTTTAAGAATGGAAAAGCAGAGCCAGGTGTGGTGGCACACCTTTAATCCTAGCACTCAGGAGGCAGAGGTAAGAGGATCGCCATGAGTTCGAGGCCACCCTGAGAGTACATAATGAATTCCAAGAAAGCCTGGGCTAGAGCGAGACCTTAACTGGGGGGGGGGGGGGGGGAAGCAAATGGTCTTAAAGGAAATGAAAAAGAAATCATTCTAAACTATTATCAATGAAAGAGTCTGTGAGGACAGAGCAGCTCAGCACAGTGTCAGACAGTGGACGCTTCTCTGTGACTGAGCTGTCACATCAGGAGCAACTCTATGAGTCAGTGTGTACCCAAGAGCACCCCCCCCCCCCATGCAGCCTCTGGAGGATGGAATACACATGCTAGGAAGAAACCTACGCTTGCTCAGTCCGTGAAATCCATGATTGTTGTAACAGTCTAAAACCTGTAAGTTTGAACATGGGTGAAGAAAATGGTAACTGGAAGAGATGAGCAGCCGGCTCTTTGCTCTTACTTTTTGCCAACCACAGAAAGTATGCCAGAAAGGAAGAAATTAAAAATAATAATAACAACTTACTTTGAGCAGCCACGTGAGAACCGAGTCCCGATACGGAACAAATTTATTTTTGTTTTTGCCGGCACCCTGATCAGCTAGGGCTGAGATAACCAGACCGAGGGTTGTGAGGGACCTGCATGTGCAACAAACCATAATAATTACCCAAAAAAATGGAGCATATCAGATGTTACATTTTAGCCCAAAGATAGAACAGCAAGATGCCCTTGAACCTGCATGTAAGCAGCTTAGAGAGCTGCTGTGTCACTCTAACACGATCACAAGTAAGAAAAACGCTTAGCCAATCTGCCCTTTTCTGCAGACAAAAATGTGAGCTGCAAAGCTTTGGGTCAGGATAGTAACACACTTGCTAGAGATCTTCAGAGAAGGATGCCCAAGACTAAATACTAATTAAAACAATAATACAAAGCAAGAAGTACATCTATAAGTGGCAGTCACAGCACACAGCATCTATGTTCCCTAGCTGGTCACCAGCGACTCGTTAGATGTCCTTGTGGGAGCCTGAGGCCAAGACTCGGGATCCATGAGGTACTAACAATTTAATTTGAGGGAAGAATAGAACCCAATGAAAGAACTGGTGGACAAAATTTGACTTCATAGAGTCCTTGCTTCAAGGACAAACACAGCAGCAGTCATAAAGCGACAGCCTGCTGTGGCTAGCGCCCAGTGTCTGTCAGACAGCAAGGCAAGCCACACTCAGCAGGTAAACTCTGGGTGGTGATATGTCACTGTCCTTTTCTAACTTATACCAGTGCTTCTCAACTGGTGGGTGACTGCACCCCACGGGGAACAGCAAGCCACAAGGAGAGTCTGGGTTGTCACAATTGGGAGTGGGGGAGGAATAGGTTGTAACTTTTGTGTGGTGGGCAGATGCCAGAGATGCTGCTAAGCTTCGCCCAATGCCCAGCATCCCCCATTCCCAGGAGAGAGTGTTAGTAGGATCACTATTGGAAAACCCTGAACTGACCAAAGCTGTGTTCCTCAGTGCCATTAAACATCCCCATGGAACAGAAAAGGAGCC
Source organism: Dipus sagitta (assembly GCA_036346955.1). Classification (NCBI taxonomy): domain Eukaryota; kingdom Metazoa; phylum Chordata; class Mammalia; order Rodentia; family Dipodidae; genus Dipus; species Dipus sagitta. Next base: position 12,038,096 of record CM070783.1, on the reverse strand, counting down.
CGGGCCCATTGAAAATACTAGAAAAGGGGCCAAAGAAATGGCTCAGCATTAAAGGCCTTGCTTGCAAAGCCTGATGGTCCAGATTCGATTCCCCAGCACCCACATAAAGCCTGATATGCAGTGGCACATGCATCTGGAGTTCGTTTGCAAGAGCAAGAGGCCCTGGCGTGCCCATACTTACTTTCTCTTTCCCTCTCTCTCTTCCCTCCCCCCCCCAAAAAAAAATAAAGTTGTAAGAGAAAATATTAGAAAAAATCCAAACTATTCATCATTTCCTTAACCATTCCAGAATCCTCCTTTCTTCCCCCCTCCCCCCCGTGTGTGTGTGTGCAGTGTGAGTAGCATGTGTGGTGTGGGGTCTGTAGTGTACACTTGTGTATACAAATGCACAAGGGCCAGAGGAGAATGTGGGATGCTCCCTTCCATGAGTCATCTGCAGGTTTCCTTGACAGAGTCTCTTCTCTGAACCCAGAGCTGCCATTTTTGCCATTTCACAAGCCCCAGTGATTCTCCAGTCTCTGTTCCTCACAGTACTAAGGTTAACACGCATGCATGGCCATGCCCAGCTATTTACATGGGTGCTGGGGAATGGAAATCAGATGGTCTCAGGCACCTCTAGTTTGCAGGCTAGTGCTCTTCCCCACTGAGGCATCAACCCAGCCCCCACACCATTCTCTTTTAATAATCACAGATGCTTTCCTACTTTTCTATTATCTAATAGAGCACTCACGCTAGGAGCGAGCTGCTGGGACACTTACTTGTTGATGTTGCTGCCCTCCTTCAGCCTGTCGCCTGCAGCTCCTGTTTTTGTTGCTCGCTCGCTGCCAGCTAAATCAACCAAGCTCAGCTTGCCCACTTTCTCCCCAGATGTCTGCAAGGTTAACCGACATACACAGCAGTGAGTGACTACCAAATGCAGAAGGCAGGCCGACTTTCACTGGATGGCTTGTAGTCAACATCCTTTGTTTGCTGTGGCTATAAAATGATTCTGTAAGCCAGGCGTGGTGGCGCACACCTTTAATTCCAGCACTCGGGAGGCAGAGGTAGGAGGATTGCCGTGAGTTCAAGGCCACCCTGAGACTACATAGTGAATTCCAGGTAAGCCTCAGCTAGAGTGAGACCCTACCTCAAAAAAAAAAAACAAAAAAAAGAAGATTCTGTTTCTATAAAACACTGGAAGAAAACTGTACAATCTAGCAAAATAAGATACACACACAAGGACAGACAAGAAGGAATGAAAGTAATTATCTCAGAAAAACAGTGGCCCTCAAAATGGGACATGGTGAAGAGACCAATACTATTTTCAGGAATGTACACAAAAGCAACATAAATTTAGGGCTGGGAAGATGGCGTAGTGGGTAATAGTGTTTGCTGCACAAACAGAAGGACCTGAGCTTGGTCTCTGGCACCCACATAAGAAACTAAAGCGTGGCCAAACCTGTGTATGTCCCTGTGACCCAGCACTGAAAGGGAATCACCGGATCTTATGGTCAGCCAGTCTAACCAAGACACAGCACTAATTTCAGGTTCTGTGGGAGACTGTGTCGCAAGGAAATAAGGCAGAAGAGTGATAGAGGAGGACACCGAGTGTCCTCCTCTGACCTCCACACATGTGCACACAGGGTGTGCATATCCATACACACATATACATGGATGCACCACACATGCACACACACTCACACACCCTCTTTGGTTTGACGTGGGGTCTTACTCTAGCCAGACTGGCCAAGAAGTCACTCTGTAGCCCCAGGGTGACCTTGAACTCGCAGAGAGCCTCTCAAGTGCTGAGATTATAGACATGAGTCACCATGTCCAGCAAGATATAAATTTTAATATGATTTGAAAAACTGTGCTTAAAATTTCATAAATACCATAATCCTAAGGCAAAATACTTGTTTTGTTGCTAATGTAAAAAAATTTTAGTCTGATATTACCACAATAGAAGAGTCTCTCTTTCTAGAATTTTTCATCTTATTCACATGTAATTATTTAGAATCATATGTAGAGTGCCATTTTCTTTTATCAAATCACATTATGTAAACAACAAGAAAGAAACACAGGAAACCAATGATACAGACTGGATGATATTTTTCAACTTTCCTTTAAAATACATTTACAAGCTGGGCTCGGTAGTGCATGCCTTTAATGCCAGCATTTGGGAGGGAGGGGTAGGATATTCACAGTGAGTTCAAGGCCACCCTGAGACGACATAATGAATTCTAGGCCAGCCTGGGCTAGAGTGAAGCCCTACCTCGAAAAAAAAAACCAAAAAACAAAATAATAATATAAAAATAAAATACATTTATGAGCTATGGCCCAATGGTAGAATGCTTGCCTAGCACGTCCAGGGCTCTGGCTTCCATTAAGTTCCATGCCCAGCACCATACACACAAAACTGCATTTATATTTACTTCCCTAAAAATAAACATGTTGCTGACAAAAGGATATTCAATTTCCCAAATCAGAAGCACTTTGGCTGAATAAAAATGTCTTCAGCATTTCTTCTGTTTTATGCTAAAGGAAATAGAAAAACAAAGAACTTTTTGTTTTCACATTAATCTTGCTGTGATGGTAAAGAGAAAAGCATTCTTTCATCAAATGAAAATCTTGACAAAACAGAGTATTTTGCCAGTGCAATTATTTTAGCTTCTGGTATTTGAAACCAAGGCACTGGGTGAGGGTGGACATCGTAACGAAACCAAACGAGCCTCACACGACGAGAGAGAGCACAAGATGTGCGTCAGCAGAGAAGCTCCAGATGTGGCAGAAGCGCTGACATCTCCCGAGGTTCCGAACCAAACAGAGAACACCCGTGGAGTCTAGTAATTCCATAGGACTCTACCCCTGCGCACGCCACCCCTGAGCGGAAGGCAGCGCAGCGAGGAGCTTCCGCTGAATCCTGAAGGTGCTGGAACACGAGCCCTCAAGCTCCAGCCACTGGGGTTGACGCTCTCGAGCCGCTGCAGTGGTGGTGCCATCCTGCGGTGACTGGCACCCTTCCTCCGGAGAGGGTGGGAGAAGCCTAGTCTCTGACCCCCTTGCTACTAGGCTTCAGAGTGACACCAGCTCCCATTAGCCATTCTTGCTAAAAGCTGGAAAGACAAGTAGAATGTCTTCTTTGGGCTTTTTCTGCTAGCAGGAAGGGGATGACATCTGTGGTTTTCCAGCACATTCTCCAGCTTCTAGGGTGCTAAGCAGTAGCTGCACTGACAGATGCGATTTCTTTATTCCTGCTTCAGATCGGAGCTGTAGGGTATCCCTTGAATGCACACTCTAGGATGGCCTAAAGGATGGCACTAACTTACTGGAGCATCGATCTGGGTGGCTCCAGGGTTATTCTTAAAGATTCAGTCTAGCTGGGAGCAGGGTTGTGGCAGAGATGGTCGCCTTGGATCGAATTGTAAAGCCCACAACAAAAAGGGCCAAGTGATTCCTTGAAGAGAGAGAACCAAGCCCCAGTGAAGATACTTAACATGCCACGCTGATTCAAGGGGGAAACGCCACAGTGGTGCAAGTCCTCGGAGATACGTGTGCACCGAAGAAACCGTATGAAAGAAACAATATTACAAGACCGTGTGAGGATCAGACATCACTGAAATTCTTCTCAGAGAAGTCAGATTGCTTTTTATTCATGTTTGGCTCCCATAACAAGAAACATCCAAATAATCTGGTAACAGTTCGTATGTATGACCACCAGGTGCTGGATGTGACTGAATTAGGTATGGAGAAATTTGTGTCTCTAAAAGATATTAAGAACACTAAGTGTCCTGAGGGAACAAAACCCTTGTTAATACTTGCTGGTGATGATTCTGACGTAACAGAAGATTATAGAAGACTAAAATACATCTTATCGATTTTTTTCAGAGGCCCCATAGTGCCAAATATCCGACTGTCCTGCACTTCACTGCACTGAATGGGAAGGTTTAGTTCCAAAGATACAAGTTGCTGTGGAAGAAATCTGGTTACAGGACACCACGGGTGGAGTTGGAAGAGATGGGATCTTCCTTGGATCTGGTTCTGAGGAGGACACATCTAGTATCTGATGACCTGTACAAGTTATCTATGAAAATGCCTAAAGCTCTCAAGCCAAAGAAAAAGCAAAACATCTCTCACGATAGTTTTTGTACAACTTGTGGAAGAACCCACATGCAGAAGCAAGACCTGAGCAAATTACAAATGAGGAAAATTAAGAGATTAAAGAAGAGACCTGCGGAGATGATGACAGAAGACCAGGAGAAGTCCAAGAGAATTTAAAAAAAAATTAAAGAAACTTAAAAAAAAAAAAAAAGACTCAGTCTAGATCCACTCTTCCCCAGGTGTTCCAGCAATGCTGAGTCCCCAGCTCCCTGCAGCAAATCCCTTTCTGCTCGTCCAGAGCTGCCTCTTTCTTGTCTGGAGTCCTGACTGGTGCTCAGTATGATTAGGCCTTCAATTCAGCTAATATCCCAAGAGAAAAAGACGACCACAGTCCCTTTAGCACTAATGTGCACACTTACCCCAGACTTCACATCAAAGAGAGTGTGCGTGAGGGTGATTTTGAAGACTGCATGGGATCGGCTACTCTCCTCGTTCATGTTGGTTGCAGCAACTGTTCGAGACTTGTTACCCTCAGACATCAAAGACTCAATGTCCTAAGTGGAAGGAGATCACAGGCGCACATCTCGTTATTTGTATAATATACATTAAAACTCTCCTGTTTCACTACTTAGCCAACAGTGTCTAGAGGTCACATTTTGTTTGTCAAGCAACATTAAACCCCATAGAAAATACAGCCATCCTATATCTCCAAAGCTCAACTAAAGCAAATTATTTCCTATAGATATGAAAGAAAATGTCAGCTTTGACACAGAAATGTTTAGAAGCTATACTTGTTTCTCTCTTTAAAAATAAAAAATAAAAAAGACAGAGAAGTCTTGGGATTGGGATTTAGCTCAAAGGTGGAGTCTTCCCCAGCAAGCGCAAAGCTCTGGGTCTACCCCTAGCACTAGAGAGGGAAAAGGCTTTTGCAAGGTAGCCCAGCTAGCCTCAAACTTACTATGAAGCCCAGGCTGGCCTCAAACTTGTGATCTCCCTTGACTCTGCTTCTAGAGTTCTGGCATTATAGGTATATCATACCCAGAATTATTAACTCCACTTTTAAATGACACAAAACAGACAGATATCCAATGCCAATATTCATCTACTTTAGAAACTTGAAAAAATTGATCAGCACCAATTATGAGAGCAATGTAAGCTTATTTTTAAAACAAACTAGATTATGTAACTAAGAAAAATGTAAGTAAAAATAACTTGTAACTCCTTCACCCAGGCATATTTACTGCCTACCACCTCCGTGTGTATACCTTAATCAAGCTGTTCTTAAAAGACAGAACATCAAGAGACTAATTTCCTGTATAGACTTACCACTTATTTGCTATTACTGCTTCAAAGATACATAATATAATAGAAATATGATCATAGACTTTTTTTATTTTATTATCCTCACTTCCCACCCCATAATGGGGAGTGAATCTAGAATCTCATGCATGCTAGGCAAGAGTTCTACCACTGAGATACATCCTCAACTTTTTTACTTTTTTACACAGAATCACACTAAGGCTGGCCTACAACTCACTCTGTGGCCCAGGCAGGCCTTGAACTTGTATGATACTACTGCTTCAGCCTTGTGAACAGCTAGGATCACAGACCTATATCACCATGCCCTGGTTATTTAGGGAAAAAAAATGTTATAAGCTCTAAAACAGTAGTTATTGAACCAATCTGAATTTTAGGTTCATTAATAACAGCACACAGCTATGAAATTATCCACCTGGACTAGGGATACATCTTAGAAACAGAGCACTTGCTTAGTATGCATGGGTTTAATTCACAACATCACAAATAAATAAGCAGTCACCTTCAAGGACTTTTGAAAGAAGCACAAGAAAGAGGCTGTGCTCGAGAGAGCTATCCAGCTGCCTCCTATTATCCAGTCTATTCCTCTTCTCAGGAAAAGAATCCTATCTTCAGAGAGGCCTACTAATTCAAAGAGACTACATTTCCCAGATGTCTTTGCTCAGCCTGGCCACATGACTTTTAGAGAATAGACCCAAAGTGTACCACAGACCATCTAGGTGATTACCCTTAAATGAAGCAGGCATGCCAGCACATCTTGGCTCAAAGAGCCATTAGGAGAACATAGGCATTAGAGCATCTCTCTGTAGAGCGAGGGGAAGAAATCTAGGTCCCTAATGACACATATAAGCCACCATACCAGGCCCAGAGCTTCAACTTCCAGACTTCTTTTATGTAAAAGTCCTATTTAAATCAATGTTCGTTCTTTGATTCATTCACTCAAATATATACTAAAAACACCTACCATATGCCAGGTACTTTCTAGACACAGGATAAATAATGAAAAAAACATAATTCATACTTGAAAAATATATGTCCTATTATATTTTATGATAAATGTAGTTGAATATAATCCTAAAACTGCCATATATATGTGAAAAAACTGCATACCACATGATTCTATTTTGCTATATAAATCAAAAAGAACATTTAGAGAAAATTTCAACAGGATAAATAACAATCCTAAAAGTAAACTCATTAACTGGGGGGGGGGGGGGGAACTATAAAAAGCACCAGAATGGAAAAACACTATCATGGGTGAAATTTAGAGTTTTATATATCTTTTCCAAACCCACTAAGATCCACTGAGTCTGATGATCCTATTAAAAACTGTGTCACAGGGCTGGAGAGATGGCTTAGCGGTTAAGCGCTTGCCTGTGAAGCCTAAGGTTGGAGGCTCTATTCCCCAGGACCCTTGTTAGCCAGATGCACAAGGGGGCGCACCCGTCTGGAGTTTGTTTGCAGTGGCTGAGGGCCCTGGCATGCCCTCTCTCTCTCTCTCTCTGCATCCTTCTCTGTCGCTCTCAAATAAATAATAAATAAAAATAAACAAATAAAAAATTTTTAAAAACTGTGTCATACTTAGCTACTACTTACTGACTGGTCTGCATTATCTCATTTGTAAGATTCTTTTGTAAACAGTGGCTTTGTTAAGTAATGTTATTGTAAATTCAATTTTAAAAAATAGCAAGTTATCAGCTGGGCATGGTGGTGCATGCCTTTAATCCCAGCACTCAGGAAGCAGAGGTAAGAGGATTGCTATGAGTTCAAGGCCACTCTAAGACTACATAGTGAATTCCAGGTCAGCCTGAACTAAAGCAAACTCTACTTCAAAAAACCAAAAAAGGGCTGGAGGGATGGCTTAGCAGTTAAGGCGCTTGCCTGCAAAGCTAAAGGACCTCTGTCTGATTCCCCAGAACCCACGTAAGCCAGATGCACAAGGTGGCGCAAACATCAAGTTCGTTTGCAGTGGCTGGAAGCCCTAGCATGCCCATTCTCCCTCCCTCCCTCCCTCCGTCCCTTCCTCTCTCTCTTGCATGTACTCTGCCTCTTTCCCTCTCTCAAATAAATAAATAAAAATAAAATATTTTTAAAAATTTAAGCTTCATTAACTTTAAGTAGCTCAGAAAAAGGATGTTGTTACCTTGTAGCTGGTGACAGCCAGTTTAGAAAGTCCATCCACATAGGGTCCCAACACACTATGCTCTCTGACTTTCAATGTTTGGCGGCTTCTGTTGATGAGAAACAAACAATAAATAACCTGTTCTGAAAAGACTCCACTGTGCTTCCCAGAAAGACATACTTCAAGAAAGAACCCCAAATAAATAAAAACAACTGACCAGATTCCCCGAAGAATATAAACCAAAACCTTTGCTGGGAAGAAAAACTTCACAAAGTGGGAAAATATCACATCACTCAAAGGGTAAACCGTGGGATGTCTATTTACTACCACAAAGAATGCAAAGTCAATAACTATGAACAGTCTCCTTGTCATATCACAGAATGTGGCACCCGGACAGAAAATAACTGTTTAACTGTGCAAGAAAGAAAACCACAGACCCAGCTAAGTCATGAACAAAAAGTAAAAAATGAATTAAGTAACAATTTAAAAACACAATGCTGAGCTTGCCCAATTGTTTTAGCATTGGGGGAGTGGGAGAAATCCACACACCTTATCAAATTGACACAATAAAGGGAGAAGAGGAAGGATGATTTTTTAAAAATTCATATTTCTTAGACAGGGTCTCACAATTTCAAATTTACTATGTGACAGTGGCTGGCCTTAACCTCCTAAATGCCAGACTACAGATGTGTGTCACCATGCCCTGATGTGTGTGTGTGTGTGTGTGTGTGTGTGTGTGTGTGCATGCGTGCACGTGGATGCTAAGATTTTAAGTGCACACCACCACTCCCAGCTTTTACATGGGTGCTGTGGATCTGAACTCAGGTCCTCATGCTTACACAACAAGCACTTTACCAACTGAACCACTTCCCCAATGATCAATCAATGAAATAAAAATTAAATATTCATTTCTTTTTCTAGAACAAAGAGTGCCCTAGCAAACAAGGAACTGACAAGCCTGGTAACCAGACATCAGCCAAAACACCCTGGACTCTGGAAGTCAAAGAAGATTAAGAACACGGCTCAGATGCTGGCCAGAGGGTATGACATTTCAGTTAAGAAGGGTAAGTTCTTGAGCTCCACTGAGGATGGTGGCCACAGACAAGAAAAATATAACATGTATTTCAAAACTGCTGAGAGCAGATTTTAAGTATTCACACCACATACATACATATGCACACACACACAGGGTAAGGCAATGGATATGCTAATGAGACTGAAGTAGCCATTGTACAATAATATATATGTACATATATGTAGCCACATAGCCACCAAAACATTACCCTATATTCCACAAAAAATATAAAAGTATTTATTAATTAAAATAAAATTGCAGGGTTGGAGGGATGGCTTAGCAGTTAAGGCATTTGCCTATAAAGCCAAAAGACTCAGGTTCGATTCCCCAGGACCCATGTTAGCAAGATGCACAAGGGGGAGAAGTTGCCTGGAGTTTGTTTGCAGTGGCTGGAGGCCCAGGCACACCCATTCATATTCTCTCCCTCTCCCTCCCCCCTTCTGTCTCTGTCTCCCTCTTTCTGTCAAATAAATAAATAAAATTACAAAATGGAATATTTGCTGAGAGTGAGATTTCAGATAATTATGCTCCTTTGTTCATCTGTGCTCTCTACCATGAATGTGTATTCATTTAACTACACAAAAATGTGATATTTTAAAAATAAATAATGACAGAATGCTTAAAATTCTGTGGTGGCTCTCTGATGTAAGATCCAAGCTCCTCAGCTTGACTCCTCCTTTACACTCCATCTGGCCTATTCTCTGGTCTCAGATTGTCCCATCCTCACCAGAGGGCAGAACTAAGTTACACACATCTGTGGATTTTTGTTTGTTTGTTTTGAGGTACACTAGGCCAGGGTGACCTGGGTGGAACTCACTATATAGTCCCAGGCTGGCCTTGAACGCACGGTGTGTGATCTTCCTACCTCTGCTTCCGAGCGCTGGAGTGGCCCCCATGCTGCTTTGGGCTCCAAAAGAACAAGAATTTATCTAATAGTTTTGCAGTCTGCAGTTCTCAGCACAATCCCTATGTCACCCGGGGAATAACTTGGCTAACAGTGGAAAGGAGAGGAGGTGATAAGAAGACGGCCAATGTGTTGGCTTCCAAGGTTTGGAGACAGTGCAGGTAACACAGCAAGGCAGGAAGAATGGCAAGAACAATGGACAGTATACAGGACAGACAACCACAGAGCGGGGAGTGTCACACCCACATTATTATCCATGGTAAGGGAAGCAAGAAGCAGACGTTATAAATAGCTACTGAGAAACCCATCAGACGGCAACAGAGTGAGTGAGCCAGTGAACAGCTCTTAAATCTAAAATGTCTGCTTTCCTCTAGCATACTGAATGCAGCTTAGTATTTTCTGATGAATTAGAATCTTCTAGCATCCTAGAATGTCACTGATTACTTCACCACCATAGATGATGTTAAACAGTACATGACTTCGCTCACAGATCCACTTGTGGAATGGAAACCTTATTTTGTAGGCATTAAAGGCCCTACACTGTATGACTGTAGCTGAAGGAGGCATAGAACTGGGCTTCCTGGTCACCTCTCCCCCTCAGGACACAGTCTCCTGTCAACTTCTATCCTTCTACTTTTTCCACTTTCCTTTAAAGATAACTTTTGCAACATTAGGTCATGAGCAAAAGAATACAAATAATCACATCACTACACACTGTGGGTGTTGAATTAACAAAATTAATATTTGAATTTTGAAGTTTAACTTTTCTCAAATACTTTTAAGGCTTTTAGCCCATTCAGAAATTTTCCGGACTCTTTTTTTTAAATCCTCAAGAAACTTTCATGGGCAACATGACAAGAGCTGGCATGTGTTCTTGTGAGCCAGGAAAGTACTGTGACCTCAGCATATCGTGCAGTCCATCTTCACAACAGCCCCCTGGGGTGCTGGGGTAACATCATTCTGTACAAGTCTGACCTAGAAAGTGTAAGGAACTTGCTTAACCAGCAACAAGAGGAGGACCTGGATCCCAAGCTATGTGAACCCAAAGCCCACACTGTACGTCCTAAAGTATACACAAGACTAACAAGAAACCACTGAAGACCACGAACACGTCCAGCTAGGAGAGTTCAAGCAACTCCACACAAGCCCAGGGGGGAAAAAGCACAAAAATGAACAGAAATGAAGTCAGCCAGCTGAACAATTCTGGAAGGAGTATGTCTGAACCGGATCTTGGAGAAAATAATTTTCACAAAGGTGAAAGTGAAAAAATAAAAACAAAAACAAAAGCAGTCAAAACAGAATGCGACAGTGCACAGGAGCATGAAGTTAATGCAAATGAGGGTCCCTGAGCCATGACCTACCCACCTCTGGCCGCATCACGCTACTTTGGCTTTCAAACACACGACCCTCCAACCACACTGAACTGTCAGTGGGTGACCAGACTTCTCACACACTGGCACAGGCCGTGCCCTACATGGACTGATGCTCGCCTAACTTCTCAGTGGACAGACCCCTACTTGGCACAGGATTCACCAAGCACTGTGTAGAATCTTCTCTTCTGCTCCAGTCAAAAGCAGTTGTTTCTCTTTGTTCTCGTGTGTGTGTACACTATGTGTGGCGTGTGTACACTGTTCAGGCATGTGTCGTGTGTATGCACATTAGGAGGCCAGAGGAGGATGTCACTGAGTGTCTTCTGTCTTCTGCCTTGTGTCCCTGAGACAAAGCCTATCACGGAGTCCACAGTTCCTCGTTTTTTCGGTTAGGACTGACTGACTGGGGTGCTTCCACAATTCTCGTCTCGGTAGCCCCTCACCACTGGGGTTACAGGTATGTGCAGCCATGCCCAGCTTCTGACGTGGGTGCTGGGGATCAAATTCAGATCTTCATGTTTGCACAGCAAGTGCTCTTACCCAGTGAGCCATATCCTCTGCCCCTGCTCTCCACTCTGTTTTGTGTGAGCCCCCTTTACAAGTTAAAAGCAGACTGTGTGGCCCCCTAAGTGTATGCTTCCTGGAATGCACAGTGCTGGCGTGGAGGGACCACTCATAAGCATCGGTGAGGTGAGGTCTAGACAGACACACCAAGCGTCATTCTCTAGCTGATGGCCTAAAGGTCATTATCTTTGCCCAGCGAGGCACTGACAGGCTCTGCTTCCTCAAGGGAGCACCACTGTGAGTCACTGCCGCTCTCACCATCTTTACTGGGCCACCTTCGTCACCCAGGGTAACCGCTTGTCTTCTTTACCCGTCACGCTTTCTGCAATCCCACCTCGCCTGGCTAATGCCATTTTCACTTGAGTGAGCCCCAACCACAGTTACCACCCATCTCTCCACTGCTCTTCAAAATCTGCACCAGACGCCGGGCGTGGTGGCGCACGCCTTTAATCCCAACGCTCGGGAGGCATAGGTAGGAGGATCACCGTGAGTTCGAGGCCACCCTCAGACTACAGAGTGAATTCCAGGTCAGCCTGGGCTAGAGTGACACCCTACCTCAGAAAACCAAAAAAAAAAAATCCACACCGGAAACTCTGCACAGTGCCCCCAGGCTTGCTGAGCACCCCCACCCCCCACCCCCGCTCTCCTCAGTCAGCTGTTATTCAGCTGAAGGCCTTCTGATGCTCTGAGCTAGTTCTTGTCGAAACTGATGCCATGAAATCACGGGCATTTTCCCCCCGAAATTTGCTGGCTTAAGGAAAAAAAAAAAAAAGCCAAATCACATGTGGCTACTAGCAGTTACACCAGAACTAAATGACTACTTCTCACTACATGTTTTGCTTGTGGCTTTGGGTGAAACCAGCATGACACAGCTACATGCCACTCTGTCCCTGTCCCATTCTACATGGCTCCTCACAAGTTCCAAAACCCAAGACTGGCTGCAGGACCCACCCCATACAACTAAAAATAACGAAAGACCACAGTCGTTAATCCTCGACTGAGTGCAATTACAAATTTCACTGAAGCCTTGTTAGTCCAGAAAGCTACAACACTCAAGTCTCAAAGTCTTTTACCCTTTGGGATCAAGAAGATCTCGAACTTTTTCATTATAAATTTCCATGTAGGACACTTCTACTTTAAAACTCTGCTCTTCATTTTCCTCTTTCTGGGTCCGTGCAAAGAGTCCACTGCAGAGTCTTGGGATTAACCCAGGCTGGTCGGCTGTACCCATCATGGTGTAAGATTTTCCAGACCCTGAAGAAGGGAAAGCCGAGTTACTGCTGTCTCTCCGAGAAGGGTGGACACGCAATCCTCTTTCCACTGCTCACAGAGAGTTGCAAGCACTTCGCACAATGTGCAAAACACAGCATGAAATAAACCCATGTGTGGGGAAAGAAATGGAACATACACAAGCTTTATTACAAGAGCAAAGTCAAAATTAAACATGCTTGAGAAAGAAAAACCCTTGGACAGGCATGGTGGCACATACCTGTAATCCCAGAACTCATGAGACAGAAACACCTACACAGTAAGATGCAGGCCAGCCTGGACTACATGAGACAGGAAGGGAATGTGGGAGAGAGGGAGGGAGGGAGCGAGGACAGTCCTTGAATTATCTTCTCCCAACTACTAATCACAGCACAAAAAAATGAAGACTATCCCTGTAGGCCCCAGGGAAAATTAATATACTGACCTCTTCCAACAGCATATGGACAAGCAACAATCTCTTTCTAAATTGTTTTCTCCACTTAAATGAAAATGCATTTTTTTTTATTTTTTTTTTGAAAATGCATTTTAATTTCATTTATTTCTTTATTTATTTTGGGTTTTGGAGGTAGCCCAGGCTGACCTGGAACTCACTCGGTAGTCCCAGGCTGGCCTCAAACTCATGGCAATCCCCTTACTTCTGCCTCCCATGTGCTGGGATTAAAGGCATGCACCACAATGCCTGGCTGGGCATTTTCATCAAAAAAAAAAAAAAAAAATGGAGAAGCCAGGTATGACAACACACAACTATTATATCAGTATCCCAGAGGCCAAGGCAGGAGGATAGTGAATTCCAGGCCAACTTGGGCTGTAAATCAAGACCCTGTCTAAACAAAAAGGACAAGGAAAATTTCAAAACTACAGAAAAGTAGGAAAAAAAAAATTCAAGTCACCATAGTTTCACCATCCCCAAACAACAACAACTGACACCAAGCATAATCCTTTCCTTTTCCAGCGCAATGGTTTGTCTGCAAACATGCCTTCAGCTGCACTAGCTGCTGCTTGTGCCACGTAAGATGCCACCCTTGCCCTAATTCCTAAAACTCATCTCCTCCTTCCCCTGGACCAGGCTCTCCCTGAAGTGTGCACATGCCACCTCACTGGGACAACCCTGCAACGAGGGTCTATAATTACCAACAGCTCACAGATGGGCAGTGGCAGGGCAGAGCACTGGAGCTGGCAAGCAGCCAAGGCAAGAGTGAAGCTGGCACAGCCTGCTCAGGGTTTCTGCTCTTTTGGTCACAACCTGTAATGCTTGAAGCCATCACAAACACTGTTTTGTGAGCAGCAGTTTCCAGTTGGACAGGTCACCTAGTACACCCTTATAAAACCAAATGGTTCACTTTAAATGGATTTCCCTTCCTCCTTCCCTCCCTGTCTTCTCAACCACAAAGGTACAGAAACCCAAAGCTCTTTATCAGTTATAACCAGTAAGATATTAACAAGCATGGTCTTTTTTACATCTTCTTTGCCATGATCCCAGAGCACCATTGTATGCTGGCCATGGTCAGTAGTGAGTTCAACAGTCAAAGCTCAGCAGCAAGAAAAAACACATGTCACATGAGAATACCAGTAGAGGATCCTCATCCTAATTTTATTACACTCATTTAAAAAAACATCCTATTACCTATTTTCATGACCTGTAATACTTCCTATAAAAGAAAATAACAGAACAAATGAGCAACCTGTGACTCAGCAAACACAGTTCTATTTCCTGTCATTGAAAGTCACTGGCTGACACGAGTTCCTATTACTTTACATTACCCGTCTGTCCATAGGCAAAGATGCAGGCATTGTAGCCATCGAAGGCATTCTGAAGGATATTCTCTCCAAGGCACTTGAAAACATCATCCTGGCCTGAAAGACAGAGAAAGAATATTTTAGGAACAATTCAAAAAGCTCCCAAAGTGCAATTCACTTATTTATCTCCAAAAAAAGAGAATTTTCAACTTGATGAATGCTCCCAAAGGTTTCTGTCTGCTGCGCAGGAAGGAAACTCAGCCAAGAGCTACCTGTGACATATACTTGAACAAAGAGACCCTGACCGATGCAAAGAAGCCATGAGCTGCTTATTTTATGGTGGGAGTGTACAAATATCTCAAACTTACACTCAGGACCTAGAGGTGCCTGACCTTAACCACATACCACTCAGTCGATGCTTTGAGTCAACGTGTCCAGAAAATTACGAAGGGCCCATCCCCTCACTCTTTTCCTCAAAGAAAATTTCTAATTACATGATCTACAATTCATAACACTTAGAACAGGGAATAACACTCTGGAAATTTCCTTTGGCTTCAAGTAATCCAACCTCACTTTGTCTCAAAACCAATATGGAAGAACCCAATGCTTCCATTTGCAAAGGTGCTCACCCATTGTGCCTCACTTCCTACTTGACTGGCCAGTTATTTATCACTTTTCTGAACTTGGGGTGATCCTTAAAGTCAACACTGAGCCAGTGAGACCAAATGCACCTCAACTTTCTTTTATTAACAAACCAGGAAATTATCCTTTCTCATAACTGAAGCCAATAAAATATCATGCTCAAATTTTAAAAGAGCTCGCTCTCTCTTAGACACAGGTGTCATTCATCAGCAGTTAGAGACACAGGGACTAAAAGGTCTCACCACAGTTCTAACCCTGTGGTGAAATGAAGCCCTAGTCATCACTTAGGAGAATGGTACAACAGACTTAGGTCACAAAAAGGAAACTGAGAAGAAATGTGGTAGGTTTCTTTGTGCTACAGAGGAAAGTGGAGGCTCTCACAAGCCTATAGATTTAATGGCTGTCAAGAAGCCAGGTGTGGTAGCACACATCTTTAATCCCAGCACCTGGGAGGCAGAGGTAGGAGGATCGTCATGAGTTCAAGGCCAGCCTGATACGACACAGTTGAATTCTAGGTCAGGCCCTACATTGAAAAAAAAAAAAAAAGATTCAAAAGATTTAATGGCTATCACAGAGGTGTAAGAAGTAGAACCTGGGGCTGGAGAGATGGCTTAGCGGTTAAAGCACTTGCCCACGAAGCCTAAGAACCCATGTTCAATTTCCCACTACCCACATAAGCCAGATGCAAAAGGTGGCACATGCATCTGGAGTTCATTTGCAGTAGATAGAGCCCCTGGCATGCCCATTCTCTATCTGCCTCTTTCTCTCTCTCAAATAAATAAATAGACAAAAATTAAAAAAAAAAAGAGGTAGAACCTGGATTCCATTCAAGGTTTCCTTCCCTCCTTATACCAGCATCCTTATCCACATTACAGGCACCCCTGGGAACCTGCAGTCCTACTCCTTGGCTCCTGGTCCCACAGAGACATACATGCAAGACAGCCTCTGTGAAACCCCACAGTCATGTAATTTTATGATCCCACACCAGAAAAAGCAAACACTGAAGGAAGCTGTCTGTATAACATTTAAAAGTTGCGTCAAATGACAGCGCAGAGGTATATAGAGAACCCAGGAAATGGCGGGTCTGCACTGCCGGCAGGGCACAGGATGCAGGTGCTGTTTTACCTGCGTACTTCTCGCAGACAGACTCATCCATGGACCAGAAACAGTGATCATAAGCAAACACCTGTTGAAAAGGGAACACAGCAAGACTTCGTGAAGAACCAAACCTTAGCAAGTCATACAGTGTTGTGATGATGGATACAGTCGTTCACAAAACAAAACCGCCCTGCTAACCAGGCCTGATGGTGCAGGCCTGGAATGCCGGCATGTAGGAGACTAAAGCAGGAGGATTTAAAGTTTGTGGCCAGTCTGGGCTACACAGTGAGATATTGTCTCAAGTTCTCCTCCTGACCCCCCCCCAAAAAACATGCAACTTGCTGTGGCAATTAGTTATATATGTACAGCTTTCCATGACAACTAAATATCCTATGAATTATACAGATCTATATTTTACATGAAAAAGTATCTGTAATGTTAATTATAAAAGGAAGTTTGAGCCGGGTGTGGTGGTGCACACCTTTAATCCCAGCACTCGGGGAGGCAGAGGTAGGAGGATCTCCGTGGGTTCAAGGCCACCCTGAGAATACAGAGTGAATTCCAGGTCAGCATGGACTAGAGTGAAACCCCACCTCGAAAAACTGAAAAAAAGGAAGCTTGCAAAACAATATGCATAATATGCCTATTATACATGTACACAGTTATAAATATAAAGCTTATTTTTGTTGTTGGTTGGATTTTTTTTGTGACAGGGCCTTGTAATCATATTCTTTCCTCCTCTTCTCTCTTTTCCCTCCTGTGACCCTCTCTCCTCTCTCCGTTGTCTTTTTCTTAAATTATCCACCAAACTTTGCCCACATCTTACCTAGGGTAAGTGACAAACAAGAGAGGAAAAGCAGCAAATAGGCAGCAACTCCTCAACACAAGCAATGCAGCGGGCCACAGAGGTGGAGAGCAATAAATGCGTGTTCTTCCTTAGTGAAAACACGAACCCCCCCCCCTTTAACTTTTGGCCATTTTATAAATCAGTATAGGTACCTTTCAGGCAAAACCTTCGTAAAACAGACAATCTTTCTCTCTTCTTGCTGACTCAGGCTATAATCACACTTTATGCACACTTCACCCACAGACACAAATCAACAGGCCTGTTTCATACAAATAAAAAGGCAGCTAAGGCCTGATAACTCAGTCCTCTACACACCTAGTGTTTTCTATGGCTTTGGACCTTTGTCAAACATGGTCACTACTTTCAGGAGCCTAGGTTTATTTCTTTGGGTCATACATGAGCTTTGTTGCTCGTGAAACAACTTATCAAATAGTTGAGGATGGGCTTAGGCTTGCACAAGGTTCTGGGTTTGATACCCAGTAAGGAACCGTATTGGCTTACTAATGTTGGAGTTGGAAGTGGGGTCTTGGGTTGAACGGGTCTTTTATTTGAATGGTTTCCAAGTTTTTAGGGTTTTTTGTATTAAGAAGCAAATACTGTAATATTTCCTAGGTGGAGTTATTCTTGTTGTTGCTGCTGTTCTTTTTATTATTAATGAATGCTACAGCATACAATGTACTGGGTTTCAATATGGCCTTTTCCTACATATTCGTCATGATATTTTGTTCTAATGCATCTTCCTCTCCCAGTGCACTCCCATAATTCTTCCTAAACAAACATGTTTTTCTTTAAATTAAAAAAAAAAACTTTCAATGAACAGAGAAGAACCATTCATACTAACAAACTTATCACAAAAATGTGAAATAACAAACCAAGGCCTCCCCACTTGCCACGCACACGTCGCCTCTGAGAGGTAACCACTCTGTTAAGATATGGGCTTCTGCCTCAATGCTCTGTCTATACAGCAGTTTCCTAGAAACATGAAGACGTAACTAATTAAATAAAACACGGACAGTTTTTAAATGGTCACGAAGCAGTCTCCCTGCATGTTTACAGCATCTCTAGCTTCTTCTCCAACAAAAGTAAAAAAAAAAAAAAAAAGTAAAAACTACCCCTCTTCATAGAAACAGTAAGGTTTGGCCAAAAATAAAAACAGTGTAACAGTCAACGACTTTTGAAGAAGCCATTTGAATCCCAAGCAGCATGTCTACCCAGACTTTGGCCACAATAGAGAGTGGAATTACAGTTCAACCACAGGCTCCAAAACAAAACAAGCACAAAGAATACAGATTAAAAACTCTGAATTTCCTGGAAGTTCTAAGTAACTTCACAGTTTGGTCAAGTTGAAAACACAGACCTATGCTGGCTCAGAGCACCCATAAGTCCACTGTGACAGAGCAGCCTCCCTATCCCACAGAAGTTGCCTTAGACTTTGACTTGGCTCTGAGACATGAGCACAGTCCTTGGAGGAAACTGGGCCTTGGGACGCTGTGGACGGCTAGGCCGCCCTGGGAGCCAGGAGGATGAGTCGGCCTAGCATGGAGTGACCACAGTTTGGAATTGCCAGCTTTGTGCCAATATATGCCACATAAGGAATCTGTGCTATGTTGCTAGGAGACTGGGCAGAACTGGTAGAGAGCACTGCTTTCCTTCTACAGACCTCCAGCCCTCCTGTGCCAGCAAGCGGCTATGGGCTTGTGAGGAGGCTGACAGCTTGCAGTGCTTCCATAGACTGACTGAGAGAAAGCATTTTCAGGCTGAGAAGGAAACATCCAGAACTTCAAGAAGGTGCCCATTAACCTCTGTAAGCTTCATGCACTGAACCACGTCTCTTACCTTGGGCTGGCCCCTGAGTTCCCGAAAGACACATCCAGGTACATGAAAGAAAAGGGACAACAGTTAAAAAAAAAATTAGCTTAGAAACCCTTCTTGACAAGTACAAATAAACAAGATGTAAACCTGCAATAAGAAAACAAAACATTAGCTGGGTGTGGTTCAGGCACCTAGAATCCCAGCACTCAGGAGGTAGAGGAGGATTGGAAGTTCAAGGCCTATCTCAGCTATACTGTAAGTTCAAAGCCAGTCTGATACACATGAGACTCTGTTTCAAAAAATATAAGAGGAAAGGAAAAGAGGAGGGGAGGGAAAGGGAAGGGAGGGGAGGGGAAGGGAGGAGAAGAAAAGGGAAAGAGAGGAGGAGGGAGAGAGGGAGAGAGGGAGGAGAGAAAAGAAGGGAAAGAAAACTAAATCTTATCTTGAAACCACACAGCAATAGAAAGGTATTATTAATGTCAACAATTAGGGCAGGGAGCCAATTATAGAAAACCTGTCTTTCCAACAGAAGGAAGACATCAGAAAACTGCTGTTTATTTTACTTAATTTTCTATTTAGTTTATTCTTTTTTGAAATATACTTTATTTATTTATTTGAGAGAAAGAGGCAGAGAGACAGAGAGAATGGGTGTACAAGGGCCCCCAGCCACTGCAAACGAACTCTAGATGCATACGCCCCCTTATGTATCTGGCTTACGTGGATCCTGGAGAATTGAACCAGGATCCTTTGGCTTTGCAGCAAATGTCTTAACTACTAAGCCATCTCTCCAGCCCTAGTTTATTCCTTCATTTATTTTGAGATAGGTTCTCATGTAACCTAGGCTGGCCTTGAAGTCACTATGTAGCTAAGGATGACCACGAACTTCTGGTCTTCCTGTCTCCACCTCCTAAGTACTAGAGTAATAGGCATGCATTACCATGCCCAGTTTATGGGGTACTAGGGTTGAACCCAGGACTGCTAGACAAGGCATCTACCAACTAAGCTACACCCTCAGTCCTGGAAATTTTTTAAATCCTAACATTTCTACCTTTTGCATTTTTGTTTACCCTTCTATACGGCTTATAAATAATCCTTTATTTCTGAGCCAGGATCAGTGGTACACATCTGAAATCTGTGCAACTCAGGAGGCTGAGGCAGGAGGATTACAAGTTTGAGGTCAGCCTGGGCTCTACAGCGAGATCCTGTCTGGATTCCCCCTGGCCCCCAAAGAAAGGACTTATCATGTGAGTTCAGGTCAAGTACTTTGCCTGCCCAGAGCTGCAGCTTCTTATCTTATCTTCACAATCTCTCTATCCCACATGACTTCAGTTCTGGCTGAGCGAAAAAAAAAGCAAAAGCAACAACTAATTTCTTGCCAGTAAGGTACTCATGGAATCACTTGCTGTTTAATCCTCTATACTTGCCAAGGCCCTTCTATGTCCCCTCAGTCCTCTGAAACTGCCACAATGGTACAAAATCTAAATGCACCTATGCAACAAACAACCCCGGTAGACTTCACCCCTATTCACCCTTACATCCCTCTCCTCCTGTCCCCACAACGTAAACACACATGTGCATATTTACTTTTCCCCTCTTGAGAGCAGGCAAGCTCCTTCAGCCATAACCACAACGTTCACTCACATAGTCACAATACAGTATCAAAATCAGACAATTGGGCTGGAGAGATGGCTTAGTGGTTAAGGTGCATGCCTGCGAAGCCTAAGGACCCAGGTTCGATTCTCCAGGTCCCATGTAAGCCAGAGAGAGGCACATGGTGGCGCATGTGTCTAGAGCTCGTTTGCAGTGGCTAGAGGCCCTGGCGCACCCATTCTCACACTATCTCTCTTTCTCTCTCTCTTTCCCTTTCTCTGTCTCAAATAAATAAATAAAATAAATTAAAATGTTTTAAAAATCAGACAATTCTCCAGACTGGCCTGGAAGTTACTATGTAGTCCATGCAGGCCTCAAATTTGTAATGCTCCTGCCTCAGCCTCCTCCCAAGTGCTGGGGTTGCAGGCAAGAGCTACCACTCCTGGTTTAAGGGAAAGCTTCTAATTCTGCAGTGAAACACAAACAGTAGCAACTGGTCCTTCTCACCAGAAGGAAGCTTGAGGGAAACTGTACATGCCAATGTTCCCTCCTGTCATCTGCTCACTTTTTTTGTCCCTTTGTCTCATGAGATTTTCATCCAAAAGAAATTAGAAAATTTATGGGCTGCAGAGATGGCTAAGTGGTTAAAGGTGTTTGCATGCAAGGCCTGATGGCCCAGGTTAAATTCCCCAGGATCCACGTCAAGCCAGATGCACACAGTGGCACAAGCACCTGGAGTTCGTTTGCAGTGGCAAGAAGCCCTGGTATGCCCTACTGTCTCCCTCTCTCTTTGCTTGCAAATAAATAAAAAGTAAAATATTTTAAAGATATTTGAAATTTATTTGTACCAAATGACATCAGATAAGGACACAAAGTCTAGCAAATGGTGACATGTGTCTAGTAGGTTTGGGGTTAACAGCCAATGTGACTAAGATATTAAACAAAATCATTTCTCTGGAATAAGAGACATGGAAAGACTTCTGACAAAAAGACTTGTGATAGGTGGCACAGATTGGTGAGAGACGCTGTCATCCGCACAGGTCTTTACAAGCAAAGCAGATTCTCCTCAACTGTGAACAGCTTAACTAAACACCCAGCTTCAGGCAAGAAGAGACCCAGTGTGTCTGGCCTGCAGGAGACCAGGGGTGCCACGCATCACTTCCTTCAGTGCTCACAACTGCCCAAGATGCTGCTGAGTCCAGTTTTCCAGATGAGACACTGAAGGCTAGGAAAAGTTAAAGGAGCACACAATGAACAGTAATGAGCAGTCACGGATGTTGATGCAAAACAAGGTCTTCTGACTGCCCGTACGAGTGAGGTCTTCCCCTCCCATGTTGGTCAAAACAGCCTGGGCTTGAGAGCTCATGAGTCACACATTAACCACTAACCCTGCAAACAGCGACATCTGCAAATGTATTAATTTCCCCCATTCTAATTATTACCTACTGCATGGCTACCACGTGGTATGTAGGCTAGTAAGTTTACTTTTCACTATGTGTCTGAAAATTCTATATTGTCTTTTCTGAGAACCAAAAAAATCTAGAAGATATTTCAAAATAAAATGTTCTTATGTTCAAAAAATCAACTATTTCTAAAAGACAACTACAAATATGAAACCCGATAATATGACACATTGCAGAAGAATCTATGGGACTAACCTGAGTTTAAAACAGCATAATAAAAACAGAAACAAGCCATAAGTTAATTACAGGGCTAAGTTTCCAGCTAGGGATTCTAGTAGCAATGACAGGAAAGCTCAAATAACCTGCATAGCCATGGGACACCCAAAGATGTAATTACAGCTCTGTACAAAAAATAAATAAGTAAATTAATTAATGAAACAAAACCTTGTCAGCATATAGTTGCAATTCAATGCAGCCATGCCTCACAGATCCCAGAGTCCCTTGGAAACTTCAGCTGCCCACATCACTGTGGACGATGTGGCCTAGGAAGCAAAGGAGACCAGTTCCTGACCAATTAAAAGTGATGTCGCCAAGTACGTGCACCACAGCCTTTACTTCTCAGCCGAGCTAAATCGATTTTCTTGTTGCTAAACTTCATTTTGAAATACTTTCAGAATAACAAAAAGTTCTAAAACCAGTGCAAAGAAGTTCTGTCTAATGTTCACCAAGCTTTCCATGTTAATGACTTACAGATCCCCAGCTCCAATGACTGAGATCTGGAAATGAACCATCAACACACAATTTATTCAGCAATTTATAGCCAACCTTATCCAGCCTTTGTCAGCTGCAGCCACAATGTTCTTTTCCTGGTCCAGAGTCACGTGCAGTCTGTACCTGTCACATCTCTTCCAACCTGGGCCAGGAGGTTCTCATGGACACTGAAGAATACTGGTCACTCCTCTTGCAGATTGTCCCCTCAGTCCCTTTGCCTAATGCTTCCTTTGACTAAATTCAGGCTGTGTCTTTTCGGCAAGCATAGCACAAGTTATATGTGCCCTTTACGCATCCTACTAGGAGGCATACGATGACCATGTCCCATTACTGACCAGGTAATTCCGACTGCTTGGCTAGGGTTGTGAGTACTCGCTCTGCTCACCTTAAGGTCTCTGCTTCTCCCTTTGGAGCTCACATGCATCTTGTGGGGAAGGACTGTGAGACCGTGTCACTACTCTGTATCCCATCATGCTTTCATCAGTGAACCTTAGCATCCACCTATGCTTCTTGCCTATGATGACTACTGGCTCCCAGTGACAACCTGGTCACTGGAGACATAAATGCTAAGTCCAGGTGGGTCAACAAAGGACAATTTGAGAAACAACAAGTGGGGACGTAACTCAGAGGCAGACCTCTTATCTAGCACATGCAATGCTTTGTGGTCTGTCCCTAGCACTAAACGGCCCCCAAATGGTATAGCTACATATTTAAGATAATATCTGGTATGATGAATACTGCTACTGCTTTTTACTGACCTGGTTAGGGGTCTGCATTCACTTTTCTTTTAAATAATAAGTCACAGCCAGGCATGGTGGCGCACACCTTTAATCCCAGCACTTGGGAGGCAGAGATAGGAGGATCACTGTGAGTTCAAGGGCAACCTGGAGAGTTCCAGGTCAGCCTGGGCTAGAGTGAGACCCTACCTCAAAGAGGAAAAAAAAGAAAGCAATAATAAATCACACCATACAAATTATATTCCTAATTTCTACACTGCTAAAATATGAAGGAATGTAGTGATGATTTTACATAATAAACTTGATATAAGGCGCAAAAACAAACCACAAAGTATTATGTATATATAAAACACAGAAATGTCAGCACAGTGAGTTAGAAATCAATTACCACTGCCAACTACCAGAAATCAAACACTAAATCCAAGTGCCATCATTCCCTTTTAATTCTAAAGATTTAAGTTGCTGATTTGTTCACAGTGAGACGCATCTGGAATCTCTGTTTCGACAAGATCCCACTTTGACCATCTCTAAAATGGAAGAATACACCACAAAGAGCTCATTCTAACCCAGCTACACTATGTAATGATGTTGCTGTTGTTTCGGACTTAGCTGGCAGTACCAGCAACCAAGCAACAATTTGTGTGATGATCATGACGTTTCCTTTGCCCCCTCCCCCGGCATGCTTTCTACCGCAGACTAAAGCTGACCTGGCTAACACGTGACGCACTGAGCGGGCTCACAAGGAGCTGCTCACCCTCCACGTCGCCAGCTCGCTGGAAGAAATGCAGATACAGCCAGGCGTGGTGGCACACACCTTTAATCCCAGCACTCCTGAAGCAGAGCTAGGAGGATTGCCATGAGTTCAAGGGCAGCCTGGGACTACATAGTGACTTCTAAGTTAGCCTGGGCTAGAGCAAGACCCTATCTCAGAAAATAAATAAAAAGAAAAAAACTACATCTATCACTATAAGTCCAGTTTTTCCTCAACATCTGGAATGCTCCAGCTTTGAAGACTGATACTGAACATCAGTGCTCAAGCTTGCTTGGAGAACAGGAGGCAGGAGGAAGAGGGGTTTGAAAGCTCTACCACAAAAAGAATAAATGGAACACTTAGAATTCCACGGGACCTACAAGAAGTGCTGGGCCGTATCTGTCACGTACAGATACTCAGCCCTGTTTCCAGCGGCCGTGGGCCATTAGTGGAGTCATCTAGGCAGAGGAGAAAAGCGCCTGGTCAGGCCAGGCCATGCGGAACGAGAAGCTGCACTGTCCTACGTGCACGCCTCTTCTGGGTACAGGAAGAAAGCCAGCAGGGAGCAGCCCTACATTCTACCAATGACACCTGTTGACCACCACGGGTCAGCGGCGTGACAGCCACGGTCCAACCACTATCTCCCCATCACACCCACCCCCGCTACCTCATCACTTCCCTATTCCACATCCCCACCCTCAGACAGCCATGCCCTCTGACAACTTCTTACTCAAGCCCTCAGGCAGGAGAGAAATGCTGAGATCAAATTTTATGTCCCTCAGGATCCTTCCATAAAGGAGCCTCGCCACAAGTGAGTCCTCCCAACCACCCGTGCCGCGCATGTACCGTCACCGTCTCACCGTATAAACTCTTCTGAGTGGGGCTACAAGCCTGAGCATGAGCCCTGGTGGACAGTATTCGTCACTTGTCAGAGTCTAACACAAAGCCGACACCCCAACTCCAGTGTGCATCTGGCTTTCTTCCCTCCACATAGGCCCTTTGCTAATGGGCCAGTGTACCTGCTGCCCAGTCTTGAGATGGCTGCATAAATTTTGTTTTTGTTTTTCGAGAGAGGGACTCACTGTAGCACAAGCTGACCTGGAGCTCACCTTGAACTCATAGCAATCCTCCTGCCTCTGCTTCCCAAATACTGAGATTAAAGGCGTGTGCAACCATGCCCAGTACGGCTGCATGATTTGCTTTCAGCCTTCAACTCCTTATCTGTCACTTCTCGGTGACGACTGCTTCCTGACTTACAGCCTTCTTAAACTTCCCTCATGTTGCTTTAATCACAGGAGTACATGCAGAACAGAATCACCTTGCCAAAATCACCCTAAAACAGTAATAGAAATACAAATGCCATGGTCAGGGAAACTTTTTAACTAAAACCATGGCATCAACACAAAAATGTATCCACAAAATTTAAAAGGGAGAGGATTGGAGAGATGGCTTAGCGGTTAAGGTGCTTGCCTGAAAAGCCTAAGGACCAAAGTTCAATTCCCCAATACCCACTTAAGCCAGATGCACAAGGTGGTGCATGCGTCTGGAGTTCATTTGCAGTGACTAGAGGCCCTGGTACGCCATTCTCTCTGACTCTTTCTCAAGTAAGTAAAATAATTAAAACACAGAGAGCTGAAAAGATGGCGTGCAGCCCCATGCCACTGTGGAGTACCTGAGTTTGGATCCCCAGAAACTAAAAAGTCAGGCTCAGTAGCAGGAGTCTGTAATCCTGGCATGCCTATGGACTCGAGAGGCAGAGGCAGGAGAGGCCTCCAGAAGCCTGCAAGCCAGCCAGCCTAGCAAATGCAGAGGTGACAAGAGAGAGACTGCCTCTAACAAAGTGGAAGCAAGAACCAACTCTCAAGGCTGTCCCCTAAGCACCAGTGTGCACACATGCACACACATACAACACATTAGGAAAGACAAGTCAGGAGTAAGTACACCAAATTTTCCAGAAAGAATGAACCTAAAAAGAAAATGGAGGCTGAGGAGATGGCGCTTGCCTGCAAAGCCTAAGAAGTCATGTTCAAATCTCCAGGTCCCACATAAGCCAGACAAACGGTGACGCAAGCACACAATGTCGCACATGCCCACAAGGGGTTGCAGGCATCTGGAGTTCATTCACAGCAGCTGAAGGCCCTGGCACACCTATTCTCTCTCTATCTGCCTCTTTCTCCCTCCCTCCATCTCTCTCAAAATAAATAAATTTTGCCAGGCATGGTGGTGCACGCCTTTAATCCCAGCACTCGGGAGGCAGAGGTAGGAGGATCACCATGAGTTTGAGGCCACCCTGAGACTACAGAGTGAATTCTGGATCAGCCTGGGCCAGAGTGAGACCCTGCCTCGAAAAACCAAAATTAATATAAATAAATAAATAATAAATAAAAATTTTAAAAAGGACTAGAGGCTGTTTGAAAGAATATGTAAACCCCTCCCCTCTCCAACCCCTCCTCAAAATACTCTGGTCACTCACTACCTCTGACCCATAGTCCTTAAGGAAACGACTTTAAGTCAAGACAACAGTCTGTCAACCCTCTTAACCAGAATCTTCTACCCACACAAACCACAGTGTTTCAAAACAGAGGTACATCCAAGAATAGGACTACTGTGTTTCATAATCACATGACTTTAGACCTATAAAACCTCTGATCTATAAACTTCACAATTTCAAACTTTCATACACAGAGAAAGCAGAACTCAGAGAACACAATCATAACTAACTCAATTGCTCACTTGCAAACCACCTGTCTTTTCTCATCTGTCAAATGAAGATGCAAGCAGGAAGGTTTTTTTTGTTTTATTTTGTTTTGTTTTGTTTTTTGGGGTGTGTGTGTGTGTGTGTGTGTGTGTGTGATGTTTTAATCTGCTGTCCACTTTCATTATAAGGTTTAAATTTAGCCAAGAAATACTAAGTTCACTTTCAAGACTTTCTGTAAAATACATTCTATATACTATTTTAACAGAGTAACACATACTCACTTGAGTAAATTTTAAATAATTTCAAAAGTTTATACAGAGACTAGGATTATTGGGTCAGTCTCAAATTAAAAAGCAGAGACGGGCTGGAGAGATGGCTTAGCAAGTAAGCACTTGCCTGTGAAGCCTAAGGACCTCAATTCGAGGCTTGATTCCCCAGAACCCACATAAGCCAGACGCACAAGGGGGCACAGGAGTCTGGATGGAGTTCATATGCATTTATTGGAGGGCCTGGTGCTCCCATTCTTTATCTACCTCTTTCTCTCTCTGTCTGTTGTTCTCAAATAAATTAAATTAAATTAAATTAAATTTTTTAAAAAGCAGAGAAATCTTATGATTTCTAACTGTGTAGTCTGTCTTTTCCTGGAGGTTTTGTTCTTGATCTTTTTTTTTTTTTTGAGACAGATCTCATGTCTCCCAGGCTGGCCTCCCAACTGGCCAATGATGTAACTAACCAATAGGTAGCCAATGATGCACTAGAACTTCAAATACCCTTGCCTCCACCTGGATTTATAGGCATGCACCACTGAAGCCAATTTTTGTTTTTTGTTTTGTTTTGTTTGTTTTGTTTTTCTTTTTCAAGGTAGGATCTCGCTCTAGCCCAGGCTGACCTGGAATTCAAGTCTTGGGCTGACCTCAAACTCACAGCGATCCTCCTACCTCAGCCTCCCAAGAGCTGGAATTAAAGGAATGTGCCACCATGCCCAGCCCTTTTTCCCTTAACCATATATTTTTTTTTACTTATTTACTTAAGAAAGAGAGTGAGGGAAAGGGGCAGACAGAGAGAGAGAGAGAAAGAGAATGGTCACCCCAGAGCCTCAAGACACTGCAAACAAACTCCAGACATATGTGCCACTTTGTGCCTCTGGTTTTAAATGGGTACTGGGGAACTGAACACAGGTCCTTAGGTTTTGCAGGCAAGTGCCTTCCTTAAGTGCTGAGCCATCTCTCCAGCCCTTGTTCTATTTTTTTTCAGCCCCTATTCTTTCTGTACTCCAGTCCCACCCAGAGATGGCCCGCTCTAGGGTCCACAGGTACACAGCACAGATACACTGTGCTCAGCCCTCATACTGACAAGTGGAGAATTAAAGATTTCACATTAGGAAATATGGGCTTCCAATTTCTCTCGGAAACTGAAGAGGCTGCCTAATTTCCCACACAGCAGCCACAGCTGCTGTCTCCTAGTGGGCCCTACAGGAAGCAGAACTTCCAATTCCTGCTACAGAAAGCAGAAGGGGTTTTCTTTTCCTAGGACTTACCGAAAGCATCAACTCATTACTTCACTCAGAAGAAGACAGTGTTCACAACCCTAGTCCTAAGAATTCAGCCCAGAGCTATCACATATCGGTGACACTACAGATTCCACCCACCCAATCAGTAATGCAGTGTGCTTTAAAAGTCCCCCACCTAAGCATAAAGAAGGGACCCCAAACTCAGATGTCACTGGCAGCGGTAATGTCATGACATCAAACCGAAGTTAAACTGCCTTCAGTAATAAGCAGTGGTAGGCCTAGAATTCAGGCGCTGTTGAGTTGGGAGCCTGGGGTCTTCAAAGGGAAAGCAATGTGCGGGTGAAATGCCTGCCACGCACGTTCGCGTAGGCTGCGGTGTGAGGTGCCATCATTAACATGACTTCGTGTCATGATGCAACGCTGTCTGCCTGCGGTTCAAGTCAGCTAGCCGACTAAGAAAAACTGAAATTTCTACCTCATTACTGTAATTACTCCCAAGACCCACTGCTTAGCAAGAATTCCCTTACCTTCCTTGGGCAGAAGTTCAGCTTCCCAGCGTTTCCCAACTCCCTACTTCATACTCAAGAAAATGAGCCACTTCCTTCACTGAAGCCAACTATGCCCACCCTTGCCCAAGTATGGATCTCGTCTGTCATGGCTCTCAGCCCCAACTGCTCTTCTTCCTCACATTCATTCAGCAAACATCTGCTCCAGCCCACAGGTGAGCCTCAGTGGCGCTGTAAGTCTCTGCCATTGCTTTTGTTTTATTCCCTTGGGGGTTGGATAGAAGAGTTTTTAGCTTTCACAGCATCTGGAGCCTAAAAAAGGTTAGGATGAAGTGCTCTAGAGAGACGTCGCTGAGAGCTCTGAGAGCCGTGTCTCGCTGCAAAGACTGATGATGTAATCAGATAGTGGCCAGACCACAGCTGACAACAAACTCGGCCCAGAGGGGTCAGGCCCATTCTGGCCACCCACCTTCCCTAGCTTTTGCCCCACTCACTCACTACTCAAGATCAAGCACAGAACAGAAGTAAACTCCTCACACCAAGCCCAAGACACTCCACTTCCAGTCAGTCTGCTGCTAGCTTCCCAGGCCAATGCCCCACCTGGTGCCTCCCCGCTGGGGCCAGCCCTGTGCTCCTTGGGCCGTCTTCGCTTCTCTCCATAGGCTAACTAGCTAACATTCTTAGATTAAACAATGAAGCAACTAAGAGCAAATATCAACAAAATATTATCTTGCCTTCATCTGTGACTTGTTTTCAGCTTTGTCTTTTTTTTTTTTTTTTTTTTTTTTTTTTAGATTAGGTCTCATTATGTTGCCCAGGCTGGCCTCAAACTCCTGGGCTCAAGTGATCCTCCTACCTCAGCCTCCCAAATATACCTGGGAATGTAGATGTGTGCCACTTTTCCATGGGGTCTCTTCTGCGGCTCCTTTACTTTCAGCAGCTCACACGGCCTCCACCTGCCTAATCTCAAAAAATCAAGGAATCCCCCCTAGGGAGATGGATCAGCGCGGCAAATGAAGCATTTCACCACACAAGCACTAAGACTTGAGTTTGGACGGGCTTGGTGGCATATGCCTTTAATCCCAGCACTTGGGAGGCAGAAGTAGGAGGACCACTGTGAGTTCAAGGCCAGCCTGAGACTACATAGTGAATTCCAGGCCAGCTTGGCCTAGAGTAAGATCCTAAATATGAAGAAAAAAAAAAACCAATAGACTTGAATTTGGAGCTGAAGAGATTGCTCGATGGTTAAGGCACCTGCTTGCAAAGCCTAACAAGCTGGGTTCCATTCCCCAGCACCCATCCAAAGGCAGATTCAGAGTGGTACATGCGTCTGCAGTTCATTTGCAGCAGCTAGAGGCCTTGGCGTGCCCATTCTCTCCCTCCCACCCTTTCTCTTTCTCTCTCTCTGCAAATAAATAAAAAGACCTGAGTCTGAGCCCCGGCATCCATGTAAAAGCCGAATGTGGCAGCAAGCACCAGCAATGGTAGCACCAAAGAGGCAGGGACGTGAGGCTCCCTAGGGTATGCTGCATAACTAGTCTAGCCAACTCAAAGTGGAGCCTGACCCTGACTCATACCTATGATCCCAGTACTCGGAACGCTGAGGTAGGAGGATTGCAGTGGGTTTGAGGCCAGCCTGGGCTACAGAGGGAGTTCCAGGTCAACCTGGACTAGAGTGAGACCCTACCTCAAAACAACAACAACAACAAAACTGTTTTTAAAATAAAGTGAACAGTGACTAAAGACAACGTCTAGCCTCCACACACGCACACACACACACACTTGTACCCATGCATACATGCACACACACACACAGTTGTCCCCGCACAGACATACACACACACACTTGTCCCCGCGCATACATGCGCACACACACACACTTGTACCCACACATACATGCGCGCGCACACACGTACCCGCGCATACATGCGCACACATAAACACTTGTACCTGCACATACATGCGCACACACACACTTGTGCCCGCGCATACATGCACACACACATATACAAGCATGCAAAAAGAAATGAAGTATTCAAGGAATGAGCTCTTGCCTTGTTGTACATCCCAGGCTGGTATAAGTTAAATGTCACAAAGATCAATGGAACGGGCAATTTTGTTAAAATACTAACTTATTATACCACAAATCCCACCTGTCCTAAGTGTCAGTGACTTTAAACGAATAACTTTCTGCCACCACCACAATGTGGGCTTAGAACATTCTCATGGTCCCAAAGGCTCCCCTCACGCCCAATGCAGTTACTCCCAGGTTCTACACCACCCCAGGCCACTACAGAAGGCCATAGTTTTGCTTCTCCTTTCCTCTTCATCTTGTGGACCTTGTGTATGAGTAGAATCACACATTATATGGTCTTTGGTACTGGATATCTTTCCCTTAGCATTTTTTTTTTGTATTTTTTTTAATGAGAGAGAGAGAGGAGTGAGAGATAGAGAGAGAATAGGCACGTCAGGGACCCCAGCCACTGCAATCGAACTCCAGACATGCGTGCCATCTTGTGCACATGGGCGACCTGGTGCACTTGCATCATCTCGTGCATCTGGCATACATAGGATCTGGAGATTCGAAAATGGGTTCTTGGGCTTCGCAGGCAAGTACCTTAACCACTAAGCCATCTCTCCAGCCCCCTTAACATATTTCTGAGGCTCAGTCCTGTAGAGCATGTTATTAGTACTTAACATGTTTTCTTAAAATATTTATTTGTTTGTTTATTTATTTATTTGCAAGCAGAGAGGCTCACTCCTGCAGAGCACAACAGGCATTCAACTGTTTCCAGTTTGGGGCTATCATAACTAGTTCTGCTAGGAATATTCAACAGTAAGTCCTTATATACAAGTTCTTTTTCTTTTTCTTGAATAAATACCCAAGGGTACAACTGTTGGTAAAGATGTTCATATCAGAAGTAGATTTCACTTGAGAACGTCAAAGTAAATACCAAAGCATTGCCACCAGCAGCCCATGAGTCAGTATCAATTACTGAGTACACATCCAAGTGTGGCTACAAGAGCGTCTCACTGCAGCTATTGTTTTGCTTGTTTCTGAAACAGGGTGGCCCCAAAACTCATGCTCCTCCTGTCCCATTCTCTAGGGTGCTGGGATTATAACTGCATCACCACACAGCATAAAAGTGGCTGAATATAGGAGCTATACTCACACTCATACATTGGTATAGATGCAAGTAAGCAGATAAAACTCCCCAATCCAGTGTTCCTGTTTTAGAACTCATCACCAAAAGCAGAAGATGCCAAGAGACCCAAGAATAAGGCAGGCAAATCCAGGCCTGTAGAGTGCAACTTGTTAGGGGTTGTAGAGCATGCCTCACATAGCAGCAAGACAGGAGGGTCCCTGCATACCACCCATGTAAGTGGCTTCTGCACTCAGCTACACAAAGGTGGCCATAGGCAACCACATGGGCCTGGAATTTCTCAAAAAAAAAAAAAAAAACACCTATTAGTATGACCAACATGAGTTAACAAACAGACTGGGCATCAGTAGCAAGTAAGAACTGCTCACCTGACTCAATGACTCTAATGGGGTTTGTAGTGAGGGCCAGGGTCACCTTGTGGACAAGATGGTGGTCACTCCCAGGATGGCTGTGCTCATGTCAGGCTGAATCCCTTCCATTCCCCTTTCATTGCCATGATGGTAAGATGGTAAGAAACTGTTCAGCTATTTGCCTGAAATTATTTAAGTTTGGGTCTCCGTCTTTTAATTTCTTTAATAAGCAGCAGCAAGGCTGGGGCTATAAGTAAGAGATACAGCACCTCCTCAGTACACACCTATGCATAAGGTCATGGGTTCAATCCCCAACACCACATCAATCAATCGATAATACGGCTAAGTCAAATGCCCTGTGTCTTTCAGTTCTAATAACCTATGCAGCAGGACTGGTAAGTTCTGTTACAGAGCAGTAACAACACTGGGATTCAGACCTGGACTTCCCATTTGGAAACCAAGCTCTTTCCACTTTAACAACTGGTGTCCTCCTGCTGTCCTGCCCTGTCTAGTCCCCTGGCCACATGAAGTGCGAGGACACATTAAAGACAACTTTGTTTCAGGAAACTGGAGAAGAAGGGGCTTGTTTTAAATTATCTGATTTGGATTTTTTTGTTTTTCTCCCCTCTCTCTTACCTTCAAAACAAGTGGGCAGCTAGAGAAGACAGGCTCTAGGCATAAGCATGCAGGATACCGAGCTTTGAGTTCTCAGTTTAAATCTTGGCTAAGAGACCAGCCCTTCCTCCTCCTCTTGCCTCATCTGCCAGCCTATACTCACTCCTACAAGACACCCTGAAGGATCCAAAGTGTCAGAGGAAGAATAATACTGACAACCGGCCACTAATGAGAATCACTGCTCATGAAGAGAACTGCCAAGCTGAAAATGCTTCCTGCCACAACCGAACCTCTCCAGCCTTCAGTCTCCTCTGTAAAATGCAGTAACGAGGCCTACTCCACAGGGCTGCCATCAAGATGACACAGCGCCTGCCACATAAGCAGTGCTAGTGTTTTATTATCCACTTCTTCTCTTCCACTGATCACTGTGACGATCCAATAACAACAACAAAAAAGAAAGAAAAAAAAAAAACGGGAAAGAACATAAAAGGCTGTTGAAGAGATTAGATAAAATCCCAACAGAGACAAAAAATTTCTTTCAGAAGTAAGAAAGGACGATCTGGCTGTAGTAGTGCAAGGCTGTAATCCTAGTATTTGGGAGGATAAGGCAGGAGGATCACTATGAGTTCAAGGCCAGATTGGTGACATAGCAGGTTCCAGGTCAGCTTGGGCTATAGTGAGATCCTGTCACAAAAAGACTAGAGAAGCCGGGTGTGGTGGCGCACGCCTTTAATCACAGCACTCAGGAGGCAGAGGTAGGAGGATCGCCATGAGTTTGAGGCCACCCTGAGAATACAGAGTGAACTGCAGGTCAGCCTGGGCTAGAGTGAGACCATACCTCAAAAAAAAAAAAAAAAAAAAAAAACAGAGAGGGGCTAGAGAGATGGCTTAGCAGTTAAGGCACTTGCCTATGAAGCTTGAGGACCTAGGTTCAATTTCTCAGTACCCACATAAGCTAAGATGCATGCATCTGGAGTTTGTTTGCGGTAGCTAGAGGCCCTGGCATGCCCATTCTCTCTCTCTCTCTCTCTCTCTCTCTCTCTCTCTCTCTCTCTCTCAAATAAATAAGTAAATACATTTTTAAAAAGACCAGAGAGGAGCTTGGTAGAAGGGAGAAGTAGGTGGAAGAATGCTGTGGGCTATGGTAACAAGATGATGTGAGGGTCTTATTTGAACAGAATCCTTTAGTCCTGAAGACAAACACTGAGCTAGCTGTCCAGCTGAAAATCTGTCCAGTCACATTCTATCAACTGGAAATTCACTTGAAGGGGATGGCTTGTGCAGGGTGGAAAGCAGTCAGGAGACACTCCCCAGCGTGGTTCAGTCGGTAGAATTAGAACTAGTCCATTATCACTCACTGATATTGAAAATGTGCCATGCTAATCAGATCCCTCACTCAAAAACATTGAATGGTAGCCAGGCATAGTGGCAGGGAGGCAGAGGTAGGAGGATCGCCATGAGTTCGAGGCCATCCTGAGACTACACAGTGGATTCCAGGTCAGCCTGGACCACAGTGAGACGCTACCTCAAAAATATATATATATTGAATGGTAGAGTTTGGCAGATTTTTTCCTAAAAACACCTCCCTCCTTTCATTTACCATCATAAATAAGACATTACAAATTGCCCCCTGGAAGGTCTTGTGCCTGTTTCCCACGTGAAATGCCTTACATGTGGTGAGACGTTATAGCACAGTTACACTGAACTCACGGAATAGGAGAAGAGAATTACAGGAATTAAGATTGGAAACATAAACTTTGCATTCCCTTACAGCATGCAGTAAACTGCAGCAAGTACCCACAGGTGACCTTCTATCAGGCACCTCCACACTGGCTCCTTCCCCTGACATCCTCAACACCTAAATCCAGCCCCAGTGCCTGCCAGACTTGAGACATCTAATAAATAGCTATTGAAATCAGAGACTAGGAGCCAGGCATGGTAGCACATGCCTGATATCCCAGTACTTGAGAGGTAAAGACAGGAGGAAGACCAAAAGTTCAGGGTTATCCTCAGCTACACATCACATTCAAAGCCAGCCTCAGTAGCAGAGTTCAGTTCAAGGTCTGCCTGAGCTATATATCAAGACCCTGTCCAAGAAAGAAAAACCTTGAGAGAGAAAAAAATCTAAGAACATGCTTAAGACAAAACAAAACATAAAGAAACCTTCAAGAAAAACAGCAAGTCAGGGCTAGAGAGATGGCTTAGCTGTTAAGGGCACACAGAAACAAATTCAAGGATCCCAGCACCCCCTACAACAGTGGCCTCATTCAGCCTGTTCAAGTATCACCCAGAAATCCAGGGAGAACTTCCCAGTGTATCCACTGCGAAGCTGCAATGACCTGAGAGAAGTGCAGCCACCAAGTGCAGCAGGTGACAAGGCTGCCAGGCTGAAAGGAAAAAAAAAGCTTATCACAGGATCGGAGCTAAAGGAAAGTCAGACTCAGCAAATGACAACCATCAAAACTGAAAAGAGGGAAGAAGAAGAAAGAGGAAGAGGTGGGGGTAGGAAAAGGAGGAAGACAAGGATGATAAATCAGTTAATTCCCATGCCTACAAAGCATTTAAGCCTCAGGTACACAAATCACTTCTTTTCTAATTTTCTTTCTTTTTTTTGTGGAGTGGGGGCAATCCTCGGTGGTGAATGAACCCAGGGTCCTGTGCATGCAAGGCAAACATCCTACCACTGAATGATGTATCCCAAGTTCCCAACTCACTCCCTTTAGAGAAAAAAGAACTGGAGCTGGGAAGACAGTTCAGCTGATAACGAGCTTGCTTTACAAGCATGAGGACTTGGTCCCCAGGACCCATGTAAATGCCAGGACCAGCCCAGAATACAACAGCCTATCTCAAAAAGACAGGGAAGCTAGGTATGGTGGTGCATTCAATCCCAGCACTTGGGAAGAAGTCTGAGGTTGGAGGATTGCTGTGAGTTCAAAGCCAACCTAAAGCTAGAGTTGCAGGTCAGTCTGGACTACAGAGAGACCCTACCTTAAAAAAATAGAGAGGGCTGGAGGGATGGCTTAGCAGTTAAGGCACTTGCCTGCAAAGCCAAATGACCCAGGTTCAATTCCCCAGGACCCATGTAAGCCAGATGCACAAGGGGGAGCATGCACCTGGAGTTCATTTACAGTGGCTGGAGGCCCTGGCGCACCCATTCTCTCCCTCCCTCTCTCTGTCCCTCCTTCTCTCTCTCAAATAAATAAAATATATGTTTTAAAAAATAGGTTTTAGGGGCTGGAGAGATGGCTTAGCAGTTAAGCGCTTGCCTGTGAAGTCTAAGGACCCTGGTTCAAGGCTCAACGTAAGCCAGATGCACAAGGTGGCACATGCATCTGGAGTTCATCTGCAGTGGCTGGAGGCCCTGGTGTGGCCATTCTCTCTCTCTCTCTGTCACTCTCAAATAAATAAATAAATAAATAAACAAAAAAATTTAAAAAATAGGTTTTAACTACTTTAAAGAATCCTTCTTGAATGAAGCTGATCAAAAACCTGGAAGAAGCAGTGTAAAAATTTCATCTGTGCCTTGAAAGAACAATTCTGTTTTCCTGCTTTTGCCTGATTGCTTACAAGTGCTGTGCCTTCCAATTATGGTCTGTCCTAGGAATGAGAATTAAGAACAAATGAGGGCTGGACAGATGGTTTAGTGGTTAAGGCGCTTGCCTGCAAAGCCTAAGGACCCAGGTTCAACTCCCCCAGAACCCACCTAAGCTAGATGCACAAGGTGGCATACACATCTGGAGTTCACTTGCAGTGGCTAGAGGTCCAGGCATGCCTCTTCTTTCTCAGTCTCTCTCTCTCACTCGCTTGCTCGCTCATACACACACAGACACACACACACACACACATAAATAAATCAATAAAATATTTTTAAAATGAAAAGAATTGCCCCTTTTTTTTCAGTCTGGAAAGCCACAATTTGGTAACTACAATTAACCATTACACTTAAAGCCAAGCATGGTGACACACCTGTAATCCCAGAACTAGGGAGATAGGGGCAGGAGGATCAGAAATTCAAGGTCATCCTCAGCTACATAGCAGGTTGAGTTTGAAGATAGGCTGGACTACATGCGATCCTGTTAAAGCTGAATAAATAAACGAACAAAACACCTTCAGCAGAAACTATTTACAAAACCACAGTTTAAAGCAGACCATCAGCTATAGTGAAAGGGGATTTTAATATGGACAAGAAGCATGGGGAAGCAGGACACATCTCTGAGAGACTATGAGAGGGAGACATTAATATTAGCTCATGGGCAATGTGAAAAATCTCACTGCTTTATGGTAGATTAGAAACCAAGCAACTGTGTGGCCTAAGCCCGTGGTAGTTTGAACAAAACTACCCATAAGCCCATGCATTTGAATGCTTGGTCCCCACGTGGAGGCAAATGGGAAGGTTGCAGAGCCTTTGGGAGGTAGAACCTGCCCCCTCCCCCAGTGTTCAGAGTTTAGCTCATTCCAACTGCTTCCTTCCCTTTGAGGAGCAGCCATGAGCCAGGCTTCCTGCTCAGACTTTCCGCACCATGGTGAAGCTTCCCTTGCAGACCGTAGGCTGAAATAAACGCCTTCCTGCCATCAGCTGCTTCTGGCCAGGTGTTCTATCCCAGCAACAGAAGGTGACCGCACCAAGTCATTTCTCCCTGGTCTGGGAAAGCAAAGGAAGAGCCACACCGACTGTGTGGTCAGACTACAGGGAGAGGGACATCCATGGACTCCTAAGAGGGGTCAGTGACATGAATGAACCCCCATAATATCACAGGGTCAGGAGCTGAACCCGAGCTCAGCCACTAAGACATTGGGGACTTGGAACCAGCTGCCAAAGTCTATCAAAATAAGAGAATGATTAGGAGTTTTTTTTATATATAAAACTTCCACCATCTAATAATCTAAGATTCCATCTGTGACGCAGAGAGCTGCAGTCCCGGGTTACTTATCCACCAGGGAGTCCTGCAAGGTCAAGTTACTTCTGCAGCTTCTGGAATCTAAGAGATAACTGCTGCCACACAGCCTCTGTTCCCGGTCCTGGTGGTCAGGACGTGCCAGGGCATGGCCGCAGTTTACATCGAGGAGGACACATGCGCCCTTGGAACCAGCAGAACACCGCTCTAGCTGCTGCCTGCGCTGCTAGTGTGTGTGCTGTTGGTTGGAAACTCTCCTTCCCACTTGACCCTCAAGTTCTCACAAATGGACTTAGCAAATGAGCCAGCTTCCGAAGGGTTACTTTGCTTCAGTACAGTGCAAGCACCTTAGGACTGTCACCAGACAGTACACATTTGGAAACTGAACCAGCAGAGTCCCCCATTGAATCAGGTGACTATGGCAGGGTGGGTGTAAACAGTAGCTGATGAGAGTGAAATCCTGTTCCAAGAGAACATTCTTTTTATATTTATTTATTTATTTGAGAGGGAGAAAGAGGCAGAGAGAGGGAAAGAGAGAGAATGGGCATGCCAGGGCCTCCAGCCACTGCAAACAAACTCCAGATGCATGCGCCCCCTTGTGCATCTGGCTTACGTGGGTCATGGAGAATCGAACCGGGATCCTTTGGCTTTGCAGGCAAATACCTTAACCGCTAAGCCATCTCTACAGCCCCAAGAGAGCATTCCTTAGTTAGAGGGAGGTCGGAATACCAGCACAGATCTAGACAGGTACAAAGATTAAAATTCTGGTAAATTCCCTACTCAGAAACACAGGACTTTCCTATTATGTGGACATTGTCTAGCTTGAGAAAAGAGAGGTTGTTCAGATGCCCAAGCTGGAAAATTCTTCACCTGCTCCTCATGCTCAGTGCACAAGGCACCACCTTCTCCAGCCAATGCCAGGTTAGCAGCCTCTGGGCCAATGCCCTAGCTGCAGTCCTGCCCTGCCTAGCCCGTCCTCCACACTAGCACCACAGTAACTTTGTGCTTGCTGAGAGAATTAGTCTCACAGAGCCTGACAGGCCTACTTTTCACTCTAGGTGAGTTACTTAATCTCTCTATGCTTGTTTCTCATCTACAAAAGGCAAATGCTAACAAGGTTGTCACGGGGATTAGGTAAATTAATCCATGTGAAGTGCTTACAGCTGGGGCGGGAGCATCTGCCCCTCATTCACAGGCAGGAAAGGCTTCTGGAGCTCTGTACATGCCCGTCCACTCTCTCCCCATGGTCCTGTTGTTCTCTGTATCCAAAAGGGCTTGATCTCTGGACCCTGAGCACAACACCCTCACCGCACACAAAGAAGTGCTGTAAATAAGGGTATCGGTTCTGATCCACAGAGAGATAAGTGTAACCACAAACACACATTCCAGTGTTGATCGGATCACAGAGGAAAAACTCTAATCAAGGATGCCTGCTTTAGAGCAGGAGCCTTTAACATTCAAAGACTGGATGGGAGTGTTTGTGAACCCAGATGGGGGGAAGAGGTACACTTTTATTCCCAGTAACATTACTAAAATGTAGTGTAGCCAGTTATTAATATAGCAACTAATTAGTGTATTAGGGGTGTCTATGACTCTAGCACCAATAAAAAAAATCAGCTATTTTCTTACCACATTCCAATTATCACAAATATCTGGAAGCACTACATACATTTCTATGTTACACCTCCCTAAAACTTTGATAACTGTTTCAGTATCTGTTTCGACTCCTTTATAATACTATGTGTTTTAAATATTTTTTAAGATTTTTTAAAATATTTTTATTTATTTATTTGACAGAAAAAAAGAGAGAGTGAGAGAGAGAATGGGCACACCAGGGCCTCCAGCCACTGTAAATGAACTCCAGACACATGCACCTCCTTGTGCATCTGGCTAATATGAGTCCTGGGGAATCAAACTAGGATCCTTTGGCTTTGCAGGCAAACACCTTAACTGCTAAGCCATCCCTCCAGGCCTGTGTTTTAAATTTTTGAAAAATTAATTCTTAGGGCTGGAGAGTGGCTTAGCGGTTAAGGTGTTTGCCTGTGAAGCTTAAGGACCCTTGTTCAATTTCCCAGGACCCACATAAGCTGATGCACATGGTAGTGCATGCGTCTCAGGTTTGTTTGCAGTGGCTAGAGACACTGGTGCATGCATTCTCTCTCTCACTCTATCTCTGTCTGTAATAAATAAACAGAAATAAATTTTTAAAAATACTTAAAGAGGGCTGGAGAGATGGCTTAGAAGTAAAGCATATGCCTGCAAAGCCTAAGGACCCAGGTTTGATTCTCCAGGACCCACGTAAGCCAGATGCACAAGGGGCACTTGCATCTGGAATTCGTCTGCAGTGGCTATAGGCCATGGCATGCCCATTCTCTCTCTCTCTCTCTCCTTGCAAATAAATAATAAAAATTAATTATAAAAAATACTTAAATAAAAATTATTCTTAAAAGGAGTCCACAGGCTTAATCTGACTGCCAGAAAGAACGAAAGAAAGAAAAGCTGCTTTGGAAACAGTTTTGCATGCCTTCAGCTATCTTTTGTTCTGATCAACACTAAAGAGGCTGATAATCAACAAAAGGAATGTTAGAAATATTTTTCCATTGGCAAAACACAAATGGTAAAAGTAGACTGACTAGAAACATAACATGGATTCAGCCACCTCTGTGCTCAGGAGGCCAAAGCAGAAGAGCAGCAGACCTCCCGCGGGTTTCTGGCAACACCTAAATTCAGATGTAGCTTCGTGACTGACTAACAGCAAGGGTACCTGAATCCTGCTACGTGTGTCGCAAGGGAAACTCTCCAGCCAGGTGCTTGTCTGAGGCCTGTGTCCTCACTGGGCTTAGGGCAACAGGCCAATGACATGCGTGCGTGTGTGTATAATTTATACAGCTAATCAATATATGGTTATTATGGCTAACCTGTGGCTGTCTGCTAGTAAACGGGTGGCAGAATTCACCCGTTGTATTGTAACATACCTCCGGGTGATGTGGTTGTGAGGCGAAGGCCCAAGTTAAGCATAGGAGGTTACTACACTATCTCTTCACAAATGATCATAAGGGCTTAGGTCAGTCCACAAGGCCCTGACGGATGGAAAAAACTCCATGAAGGCTGGGACCAAGCCACCTTTGATCACCACTGTATTCTTCAGATCAACACTTCTCACACACACTAAACAGTGGTTGAGTACATTGATAAATACAATAGACTTAGCTATATATGGGTTTCCCTAACTCTAGAATGTAAATTCCCCTTTTTAAAAAAAAAAAAAAAAGCAAGCTGTATTTATCTCTCTCTTATCGGGCACCTGGCCAAGGTCATAAACACGAGGTATCATAAGCCAGATGAGGTAGTACTGTCAAGAAGCTGGGGCAGCAGGAGGAAGAGCGTGAAGCCAACCTGGGGTATGGAAGAGTTCCAGGCCAGTATGAGCTACATAAAGAGAGACACTCAAAAAAAAAAAAAAAAACAAACAAAGAATCAGGGCTGGAGAGATGGCTTAATGGTTAAGGCACTTGTTTACAAAGCCTAAGGACCCAGGTTCGATTCCCCAGTGCCCACATAAACCAGATGTACAAGGTGGCACATGCATCTGGAGTTCATTTGCAGTGGCTAAAGGCCCTGGTATGCCCATTCTCCCCCCTCCCCTTATCCCCCCTTCTCTCAAATAATTAAATACATATAAAATTTTTAAGTCGTAATATTCATAAATGCTGCTTGCTATCAATGGGGAGAACCAAACTCGAAAATCTTTATTCACCTTTTTCATTTCCAAGAACTTTGTACTGCTGTCTCAATATTACTGACACCTAAGTGTGCCCATCTGGCAGAGTCTTTTTACTATGGCAATAATAGTTCTTTGCTCAGAATGAGAGCAATATTATGCAAACTGACGCTCTTTGGGAAAAACCCACAGTTCTTGAAACAAACATCTTCTCACTGCCATCTGGAAGGTTAAGAAACTACACTTATATAGGTGTGGTACCTATGATCCCAGGCTGAAGTAGGAAGATCACCATGAGTTCAAGGCCAGTTTAGGCTACAAAGTCAGTTCCAGGACAGCCTAGACCAGAGTAAGAAGACCTTGCCTTGGAAGGAAGGGGAGGACCACACCTAGCTCTACTGCTTAACCAATTTATTATTATCATCAATTAAAAGGTAGGCATAGGGGCCTGGAGAGATGGCTCAGCAGTTTAGGCACTTGCCTGAAAAGCCTAATGACCTGGTTCAATACCCCAGTACCCACATAAAGTCAGAGGCACAAAGTGGCACATGCATCTGGAGTTTGTTTGCAGTGGCTAGAGGCTATGGTATATGCGTGTTCACTCTTTCTCTCTTTTTCATTCTATGCTTGCAAATAAATAAAAATAAGGCAGACAGGGCTGGAGAGATGGCTTAGCCTTTAAGGCACTTGCCTGCAAAGCCAAAAGACCCAGGTTTGATTCCCCAGGGCCCACATAAGACAGATGCACAAGGTGGTGCATGTATCTGGAGTTTGTCTACAGTGGCTAGATGCCCTGGCATGCCCATTCTCTCTCGCTTAGAAAAGTGGGCCACTCTAAGAAGAACAAGGCTATCCCCTTCTTGCTGTTTACCTTTAGTCTTTCCCATCAGTCCCAAGTTGGGAGGCAAAGGGTAAACAAACAGTCAAGCCAAACAGGTCAGACCGACCCACAGCCAGTAAATACAGCAGGAACAGACTTCACGGGTGACGCCAAGGGCAGGAAGGCTGCCTCTCCTGAGTCCTGGAGAAGCTAAGCTCAGGTTCACCAGAGCAAGCATCCCAGGGCAGGGGGAGGGGGGCATGAGAAAGTTCATGACTATGTCCCAGTGAGGTTGGTGAGAGTCCAGGCTAAGCTGCCAACAGCTAGGACTGAAAAGCGATCAAGGGCAGCAGAGAGAGGTGAGCCCAGGAGATCTGCAGTGGCGCACAGAGGTGTCTGATATAGGTGACAACGGTGAAGTCAGTCTGGGAACAAGCGGAGCCTCTGGAAATGGCAAGGTCCAAAGTCCTACTCAGC
Source organism: Dipus sagitta (assembly GCA_036346955.1). NCBI lineage: Eukaryota > Metazoa > Chordata > Mammalia > Rodentia > Dipodidae > Dipus > Dipus sagitta. Next base: position 11,995,254 of record CM070783.1, on the reverse strand, counting down.
ACTGCATTAGGACTTCATGGTGAACTGACCGTGGCCCACCGCCCTGCTCTGAAGCATCTGCCCTGGTGAAACGGATGAAGGCTGGTGTAAGGCTCCACCGACACATCTAGCATGCAGACGGCTTTTCCTGGATTACTTAGAGAACTTCATTAAGAGGACTAGGGGTGTAGTGAGAGTAGAATACTGGCTTAGTATTCCCTAGGCCCTGGGTTCAAGACCCATCACTGAAAAAATAAATAAGTAAAATTTACTATTTTGAGGTGTGTGTGTGTGTGTATATATATACATATATGTATATATATAGTATGTGTGCATGCATACATGTGTACAGTTGTATGTGCATGCCTGTGGAGGTGAGAGGAGGAGGTTGTGTGTCATTCTTTATTGCCTTCCACCTTATTTTTTCCCTGAGACAGTTTCTCACTGAACCTGGAGTCACCATCGTTTTGGCTAGACCGGCTGACCAGTGAGCACCAGCAATCCTTTCTCCACATCACTCAGTGTTGGAATTACATGTGTGTGTGGCCATACCTAGCATTTTGTATGTACTGGGGGTTACACTCAGGTCCTCATGCCTGTGTAGCAAGTGTTCTTACCTACTAAGCTATCTCTCCAGCCACCCTTACCCCTTGTTTTGCAGACAAGGACTACAGCTCAGGCTGGCCTTAAAATCACTATATAGCTGAAGCTGGCACCATGTCAGCATTCAAAAAGTCTCAGATTTTAGAGTGTTTCAGAGTTTAGATTTTCTGATTAGGAATACTAGACTTCTATTACCTAACTACTGATAACTATGCATAATTACAGTACTGTGATTGTATGTACTAATAATGTAACATTAAAGTATTTGTGAGTAAATGATTGTCCTTCAAAACATATGAACAGCCAGGCATAGTGGCACATGCCTTTAATCCCAGCACTCGGGAGGCAGAGGTAGGAAGATTGCAGTGAGTTCAAGGCCACCCTGAGACTACACAGTGAATTTCAGTTCAGCCTGTACTCGAGTAAAACCCTACCTCAAAAAACTAAAAAAAAAAAAAAAAAAGTACTATCTGGTCTACACAGTCAGTGGTCACAGTGTTTTTGTTGAGGGAGGAGGATCATCTACAGCCTCTGAGCACCGAACACCACTCCGACGCTCCCCCACATACTCAGGAAGCAGGCTCCCTGGGGAGCGGTCTCTTATGACTTTAAAACAGAGCATGCACAATTCTTGAGAAGAGTGCATTATCATCTGGGCAGAGTATTAGCCTCACTCAAGTAATTTCACAGCACAGAGAACAAGCAGATCTACTGTATAGACCATAATTATGTTTTGCAGGACTTTCTTCAATTAAAATCTTTATTTAAATGAGCATTCATATAGCAGCAGAGAAATTTAAAAAGTCATTATCTAATATGACCTAATGATGCCTCCACTAACAGGAAATTAGTTCGAAAATGACTTCATATATTTCAAAGAAATGACCAGCACAAGGCCCTCCCCCTTAGCAGCACTAACAAGGGCAAGAGAACTAAGCAGGCAGTCACCCTCCTTGAATCCCGCTCTTGGCTTACAAACTCGGATCGGCACATCGCGCCAGGAGCAGGGTGAAAAAGGGGCTGGGTGTGCTTTGCTCACATTAGGTATTCATTAATTACCTAATGAGCTTGACTAAATAGTAACAAGTCAGAAGGAACAAAGAGATTTCTAATGACCTTACTAAGTGGCTGTTGAGATCCAGATCTGAGACATGCTTCTTGCTTCTCCTTAGAATGGCAGCTGCGACCTCAACACTGGCTGGTGAGCTTTAGGTTCAATATGAACTCACAGGAAGCGGGGGCAGCACCCCATTTTCACTATGAAGCAAGAGCAACCTCTGGCCTTCTATGACTACTTCCATCCCTGTGGCAGTCTTCCCCGCAGGACACAAGAAAAATCAGCGTCCCGGTGAAGTAACATCTTTAGGGTTTTTGTTTTGTTTGCTTTTTCTTTTTTTTTCTTTTTTTTTTTTTTTTTTTTTTGGGTTTTTCGAGGTAGGGTCTCACTCTAGCTCAGACTGACCTGGAATTCACTATCTAGTCTCAGGGTGGCCTCGAACTCATGGTGATCCTCCTACCTCAGCCTCCCGAGTGCTGGGATTAAAGGCGTGAGCCACCACGCCTGGCTTGCTTTTGTTTTTTTTAAGACATGGTCTCATTCAGCCCAGGCTGGCCTCTAACTCTTGATCTTCCTGCCTCCACCTCCCAAACACTAGGGTTACAGGTGTGCACTGAAGGACCCAGAAAGTAGACTGATGCCATGATAGGCTTCAATAGGGCGCTGATGGTCTCATACAGCCCAGGCTGGCTTCAAACTCTTGATCTTCCTGCCTCCACCTCCCAGACACTGGGGCTACAGGTGTGCACCACCACATCTAGCTCAAAATTGCGAAATTCAAATCTCCAAATGTTTTCATCTTCAGAAAACTCTTAAAATGCAGCTCACTGCTCCTGCTCCTGCTCCTGCTCCAGTCTCTTCAGTTAAGAGGTACACTAAAACAATTTCTACTGCCTCGCTGGCTTAGAATTCACTACAAAAAAAAAAAAAAAAATGGCGGGGGTTGCAATCACCTAACCAGGAGCAGCTGGTAGGAAAAACAGGTTTATTTCAGCTTACAGGCTCAAGGGGAAGCTCAACAATGACATGGGCAGAGGGTGGACATCACCCATATAAGGTGGGCAACAGGAACAACAGAGTATGCCAAACACTGGCATGGGAAAACTGGCTTTAACACCCAACTCAGCTTTTGAAAACCCTTACTTAAAAAAAAAAAAAAAAAAATCCCTGCTTAATAGAAAAGTAACTGAATTCAAGTTTATCAGAACAGGGATCCCAGCAGGTAGGCAAGGGCTAAAGCTGGCCAGACTTGTTTTGTTTGGACAGCACGATGTTTTGTTTTGCTTTTTCATTGTAATTTGAATGCCTCAGGCAGGACATGCACTCCTCAATTAGCCAGAGGTACCACCATTATCCTTATGGTAAATGACAGTTCTTAAAAAGCATGCCAAAGAAACGTAACTCACACACTTGGTGGGAATGTGAAAACTTAGGCAGTTCAGCAATTCCTGAAATGTTAAGCAGTTTCCATCTGACCGAGCGATCCTGTGACTAGATATCTACCTAAGAGAAGTGAAAACACATGTCCACACAGACGTCTACACAGGCAGCGCTATACATAAAGCCAGGACGGTGGAAACAGCCCACTGTGCATCAACTGCTGGACACATAAGCAAAATGGAATACAGCGAAATGACATCCCACCATTTAAAATATGAAGCAGGGACTGGAGAGATGGCTTAGCGATTAACGTGCTTGCCTACGAAACCTAAGGACCCAGGTTCGATTCCCCAGTACCCACCTAAGCCAGATGCATAAGGTAGTGCATAAGTCTGGAGTTCGTTTGCAGTGGGTGGAGGCCCTGGGGTGCCCATTTTCTTCCCCCACCTTCCCTCTCTCTTCTGCCCCCTCCCTCACTTTCTCTCTCTTAATAACTTTTAAAAATATGTAAAAACAAAAATAAAATATAAAGCACTCTCAGCTATAATCCCAGCATTAGGGAGGTAGAAGCAGAAGGGCAAGAGTTCAGGACTATCTATGTGGCAAGTTCAAGGCCAGTTTAGCTACTTGAATCCCCATCTCAAAATTACAATGAAATGAATACTCATACATGCTACAACAGGGATAAACCTCAAAAGCATTGTGCTAAGTAAAAACATCATGGACCATGTAATGTATAACTTCGTTTTCAGGTAATGCCCAGAAAGAGGGAATCTCCAATCTGCAATGACAAAGTAAATAGGGGATAGAAATGACAAAATAGTTAATAAACTGTGGAACTATTCACTTTAATGGGATGAACTGGAGCTGGGTGTCAGGGGGATGGAAAGCTGTAAGCTCTGTAAGCACTGTAAGCTCAAGGGCAGCCTGGGATATATAAAAGTGACCATGCTTTGAAATATATAGAGGGCTGGAGAGACAGCTTAGCAGTTAAGGTGTTTGCCTGCGAAGCCTAAGGCCTCTCCCGATCCCATGTAAGCCAGACACACAAGGCGACACAAGTGCACAAGGTCACACATGCACACAAGGTGATGCACGCACTTGGAGTTTGATTATAGTGGCTAGAGACCCTGGTGCACCAATTCATTCTCTCTCTCTCTCACTTATTTTCACTCTCTTGCATAAAAAAAAAGGACAGTCTGTTGGGCTTGCCTCAAAATATAAATAAATAAATATAGGGAAAAACTGTATGTTATACCTAAGGTCTATCTCAATAAAGTGTTTTTAAGGTCAACAAACCAGGAGCACCAGCATTCATCTTCTCCACTTTCTGACTGTGGACACAGTGACCAGCTGCCTCACACTCCTGCCGCCATGCCTTCTTCACCATAATGCACTGCACCCTCAAATCCAGCTCATAGCTAAAAGATTGCCTTGAGGCTTAGAAGAGACTTTGGCATTTTGGCTTTTGAACAATGTTCAAATTATAAGACTCTGAGGATGCTATGGACAGACTAAATGTATTTTGCATTATGAATGAACATGACCCTTTAAGGCCAAGGTTAACATACTATGGGTTAAAGTGATTTACCTGGGAGTCAAGTTATCCTGGAGTGGGCTTGTGATGGCTAATTCTGACTATCAACTTTGACTGTGATGACTAATTTTGATTAAGAAGTACCTAGGGCATTAGTAAGGCACATCTTTGGGTATGTCTATAAGGACATTTCCAGACAGTATTACTGATGAGGACAGACCCACCCTGAAAGTAGGTGCCACCAGCCCATGGGCTGGAGTCCTGGGCTAAAAGGGGAAAAAAGGAGAATGCAAGCTGAGCACTAGCATTTCTGTCTATGTTTCCTGTGTGGACACAGGATGCAGTGTCACCTTCTGTTCCTACCACAATGTCCTCCCAGCCTTGATGGAGTGGATGCCCTCAAACTGTGAGCCAAAATAAATCCTCCCTTCAATTGCTTCTTGTCAGGCATTTGGTGACAGCAATGAGAAAAGTAACTAATACAACATCTAGATGAGACCAGGTGTGGTGGCACACACCTTTAATCCCAGCACTTGGGAGGCAGTGGTAGGAGGACTGCTGTGAGTTCAAGATCAGCCTGAGACTACATAGTGAATTCTAGGTCAGCCTGGGCTAGAGTGAGACCCTGCCTTAAAAACAAACAAACAAACAAAAAAACACATCTAAATGCAGGACAGTAGGTATATGACAGTAGGTGTGTTGATGTTGCTATCAAGTAATGAATGAGGACTTCAAATTGAACCTAATATTTAGCAATCTGAAAGGCATTGAGAGCCCTGCGAGATTAGCCTGGTTACTAGGGGCGTTACTAAGGGAGGGGCCTTAGGTCACTTATCAACTTCTCTAGCTTTGCTAGAGGGGAAGGGGACTGGAGACCGAGTTTAATCATTTGGCCAATAATTCATCTCCACCTATTTAATGAAACCCTGATAAAAACGACACAGAAGGTGCTCCCCTGGCTGGTGAGGACACCCCGACAAGCTGGGAAGGTGGTGGACACTACTGAGTCTATGTGCAGAGGGCAGCGCAGCTCTGACCTTCCTCCCAGAACTCGCCCTCGTCAGTCTCTTTTATTTGGCCGGTCCTCCTGACTTACACCCTTTACAAGAAGACAGCCGTTTCACTGCCAGAGAACGAACACACAGCCCCCTGCGTACCAGGCACGCGCTACCTCTCAGTTACACTCTAGCCCAAAAGAGTGATTCTAAGCAGACTGCTTCCCTGAGTTGGGTGAGCTGAATCACCAAACCTGAGTGACGCACGGGCACTCACGATCTAGATCCAAATCAAAAGTGCATGTGGCCGGGGATCCCTGAAGTAAGGCTGGTGTATGGAGTAGGGCAGCCTTGTGAGGTCCATTCTCCTTAACTTGGGGAGTCTGTGCTGACTCTAGGTAGTTGGCTGCAGAAGTGAAAGGCAGAAAACCCCAGGGCACTGGAGGTCAAGAGGAAAACATCTAGAAAGAGAAGGTCACTGGAAGGGGAGATGGGCTCCAGAAAAGACAGCATGCTCGGAGACAGGGACACAACAGTGAACTAAGCTATGCTCTGACTTCAGCCAGGCTACAGTCTTGCAGGACACAATCTAGCCAAGAGGAAAGAATTTGTGAGCACTGATGAAGAGGGAAGGCGACAACAAGTACTTTCTCAGTGAAACAAATCAGGTCTGAAAATACAGCTGAGATGTGTGGGGTGGGGGCTGGAGTGGACATTGTCAAGATCTGAAATGGTCCCTTTGGAGAACCAAAAAAAGAGGCAATTGCAGATGTGTTTCTCAAACTTTGTTCAAGGGAAGACTATTCCATGAGTTAATGTCTCTGCCACCAGAGAAACCGTTTTACTTTCAAATAACTTGGGAAATAAGGATTAAACAATGTTCAAACAGATTTCTTTACTTCAGGATCCCATGAGGCCATCTATACATTAACTGCATCTGATATAGGATCCAGGACACAGATTTTTTCAAGCACACAGGACACTTTTGTCATGCCACTTAGTAACATCTTAGAATGCCAGTCTAGGAAATGTCAAATGTTAGAGAAAAGGAAGGCTTGCCAAGGAACATTAGGGGCTGAGAGGAATTTGCAAAGCAGCTATAAAGACCAACAGTAGGAACACACAGCCATTCTCTAGGGTGAAGTCCTGGAGAACGGATACAGCTGGATTGTTCAGAGGACAGGACTGAGTGCCTAGGACTGAGGAATCAAAAGAAACAAGGAGGGCTGGAGAGATGGCTTAGCGGTTAAGCACTTGCCTGTGAAGCCTAAGGACCCTGGTTCGAGGCTTGATTCCCCAGGACCCACGTTAGCCAGATGCACAAGGGGGCGCACGCGTCTGGAGTTCGTTTGCAGTGGCTGGAAGCCCTGGCGCGCCCATTTTCTCTCTCTGTCTCTATCTGCCTCTTCCTCTCTCCGTCACTCTCAAATAAATTAAAAAAAAAAAAAAAAAACAAGGAGGTGGCTAAGTAGCCTGCCCAAGGACACACATGTTGAGTAGGGGAGCTGAAATTCATTCCAGGATGCACAGCCCCAAAGTCCAAGCTCTTTATCTCTTAGTGGCCTTGTACTACCAATGTTCTCATTTTAAAAGTCATGGTTTTCATATTATTTTGAAATTCCATATACAGTAGAGCAAAAATGCCTCCTGACTCTCTAAATCACCATTAAGCTAAATGAAATTTTTTGCCAACTGATTTAACCATAACTCCCATTAGCATTCACAAAGGGAATCATTAAACTATGATGACGTTTTCAGAAGTTAACTAATCACAAAAATAAAAGTTTTAAATATATTTTCATTTTTTAAAATTTTTACTTATTTGACAGAGAAAGAGAGAATGAGCGCACCAGGGCCTCCAGCCACTGCAGACGAACACCAGACGCATGGGCCTCCTTGTACATCTGGCTAACACGGGTCCTGGGGAAACAAACCTGGATCCTTTGGCTTTGCAAGCAAATGCCTTAACCACTAAGCCATCCCTCCAGCCCTATATTTTCACTTTTAAAACATAACTTGAATTATAAAGTATACAAATAAAATTAGTGAGGCTGCTTTAATCCCAGCACTTGGGAAGCTGAAGTAGGAGGACCATTATGAGTTTGAGACCAGCCTGGGGCTTCAGAATGAGTTCCAGGTCAGCCTGGGCTAGTGAAACCCTACCTTGAAGAAAAGAAAATTAGTGAATCTGGGCAAGGTAGTACATGCCTATATTCCCAGCACTTGGGAGGTGGAGGCAGGAGTTCAAGGTCATCCTCCGCTACAGAATGAGTTCTAGGCCAGTGTAAGCTACATTAGACCCTGTTTTGAAAGAAAACTATACTAAAATTTGTCAGAGCTTTCATAGAACCATACTACCATAAAAGCAAGGAGACTGACTTGTGGTTTATTTTTTGTTGTTTTGTGGTTCTTGGGATAGGTCTTACTAGTAGAGCTCTGGCTGGGCTGGAACTCACTATACAGCTCAGGCTGGCTTGGAATTCATGACAAGCCTCCTGCCTCTCAAGTGCTGGGATTATAGGTGTGAGCCACCACACCCAGCTCTGACTTGTGATTTAAAATGATGTAAAGACCGCAAATCCCCAGTTCTCTAGTTATGAGCATCACTTCAAGGAGCCATAATTCATTTTATGGGTTACTCTGTTATTAAGATATTTCATCTCATTAATAAAGGTTTAAGGGTTTTTTTTTCTTATAGTACTGGGGATATCAAAAGTTAAGCTTTTATGGTTAGAGAGATGGCTCAGCAGTTAAAGACACTTGTTTGCAAAGGCTGCCGATCCAGGTTCAATTCCCTGGACCACATAAAATACACACAGAGTGGCACATGCATCTGGAGTTCATTTGCAATGGCAAGAGGTCTTGGCATGCCCATACACTGCCTCACTCTCACATTCTCACTGTCTCCCTCTCTCTCCCCACCTCTCTTAAATAAATAATATTTTTTAAAGTTAAGCTTTTTATAAATTATTTCTTTTTTTAATTTATTTTGTTTGTTTTTTAATATTTTATTTTTATTTATTTATTTCACAGAAGGAGGGAGAATGAAAGGGGGAGAGAGAGAGAATGGGCGCACCAGGTCTCCAGCCACTGCAAACAAACTCCAGACACATGCGCCCCCTTGTGCATCTGGCTTGCGTGGGTCCTGGGGAATCGAACCTGGGTTCTTTGGCTTTGCAGACAACTGCCTTAACTGCTAAGCCATCCCTTCATCCCTTATTTTATTTATTTGAAAGAGAGAGAGAGGGAAAGAGGCAGATAGAAAGAACGGGCACTCCAGAGCCTTCAACCACTACAAATGAACTCCAGACACATGCACAACTTTGTACATCTGGCTTACATGGGTCCTGGGGTATTGAACCTGGGTCCTTTGACTTCATAGGCAAGCACCTTAACCACTAAGCCATCCCACCAGCCCTAAAAAGTTAAGCTTTTAATTTGTGATTTCTGGAAATGCAGATTAAAACTACATTGAGATTCCATCTCACTCCTGTCAGATTGGCTACCATCATGAAAACAAATGATCATAAATGCTGGCAGGGATGTGGAAAAAGAGGAACCCTTCTACACTATTGGTGGGAATGCAATCTGGTCCAGCCATTGTGGAAATCAGTGTGGAAGTTCCTAAGACAGCTAAAAATTGATCTACCATATGATCCAGCTATAGCACTCCTAGGCATATATCCTAAGGACTCATCCCATTTCCTTAGAAGTACATGTTCAACCATGTGATTTCCTTCCTAGTATTGCTTAAATTTATGAAGTCAACATATAGCACTAAACAGCTACATTCCAAAATTTCTGTTTTCTTTTCACCTTGACATGAATTACATTAAAAAGAAAGAAGCCAACTGCAGTGGTGTTCTCCTGTGACCCCAGCACTGGGGAGTTAGAGGCAGAAGGATCACTGCAAGTTCAAGACCTACATGGTGAGTTCCAGCCTAGCCAGGACTCCAATAGTGAGACCCTTGTCTCAAGAGGAGAAAAGGAGGAAGAGAAGGAAGGGAGGGTTCCTCTCATGAAAGAGCTGTTTGTTAGGTAGTACCAGTTATGGGGGTATGTCCAGTTCATAAAAATTCATCAAGCTGCACACTTCTCTGTATGTATATCGAATACTTCAATGAGGGCTGGAGAGATGACTTAGCAGTTAAGGTACTTGCCTGCGAAGCCTAAGGACCTACCATTAGAATCTCCAGGTCCCACATGAGGCAGACGCACAGTGATGCAAGCACGCAATGTCACACATGCACACAAGGGGGGGCACATGTCTGGTGGCCAATTACAGTGGCTGGAGGCCCTGGTGCACCAATTCTGTCTCTCTCTCTCCCCCTCTCACATTAAAAAATAATAATAATAAAAATGGTCAGTCTGTTGGGTTTGCTTCAAAAAAGTTCAATGAAAACTTGTTATTTAGCTGGGTGGTGGTACATGCCTTTACCTCCCAACACTTAGGAAGCAGAGGTAGGAGGACTTCTGACAGTTCAAGGCCAGCCTGAGACTACAGAGTGAATTCCAGGTCAGCCTGGGCTAGAGAGAGACCCTACCTTGAAAAAAAATTGTTATTTAAAAATTTATGTTGCAGCTGGGTGTGGTGGCGCACGCCTTTAATCCCAGCACTCAGGAGGCAGAGGCAGGAGGATCGCCATGAGTTCAAGGCCACTCTGAAACTACATAGTGAATTCCAGGTCAGCCTAAACTAGAGTGAGATCCTACCTCAAGAAAACAATACCTGCCTATAACCCTACATTATGGAGGCTAAAGCGAGAAGATCGCACTAGTTGAAAGCTAGCCTGGGCTACATAATATGACTTATGAGCACATATTCTAGGTTACACAGTGAAACAAAAAGAGCTATTTCTTAATTTTACCTAACAAAAAACCATTACATACAAGTCAATAATCCTTCTTGGAAACTGTCCTTTTTTAAACTGTCATTTTTTAAGTTTTTTTTATATATAAAAGAAAGTATTCTAGGAGATGGAGTGATGGCTCAGCAGTTAAGGCACTTGCCTGCAAAGCCTAACAACATGGGTGCAATTTCCCAGTACCCATGTAAAGCCAAATGCACAAAGTGGTACATGCATCTGGAGTTCATTTGCAGTGGCTGGAGGCCCTGATGCGCCCATTTTTTTTTTTTTCTCTCTCTCTCTCTCTCTCTGCTTGCAAAAAGAAAAAAATTTGTTAATTAAAAAAAGAAGGCTGGAGAGTGGTTAAGGTACTTACCTGCAAAGCCTAAGGACCCAGGTTTGATTTCCCAGTACCCATGTAAGCCAGATACACAAGGTGGTGTATGCATCTGGTGTCAGTTTACAGTGGTTAGAAGCCCTGGCGTGCCCATTCTCTTCCTCTCTTTCTCTCTCTGTATCTATCTGCTTCTTCCTCTCTCTCTCAAATAAAATAAATAAAATATGTTTTTAATTTAAAAAAAGAAAGTATCCTAAGTAAAATCTGATTTCCATTCTTAGCATATGGGGAATGAAGAACCACCCAAGACAAGTCTATGGAACCAAAAAGTGCTCTGCCCTTCACAAAGCCCCATGACTTGAAGATCTGGGGCCAGAAGTCACGTTCAGGTCCTGTGTGCTCCCTCTTTGCTCAGCACCTCCTCTGGCGACTAGGCACACACGGACAGCCGGCAGATTGTTCCCAAACGTGGCCACAGTAGCTACCCCCTATACCAAATGCTATTGTTGTGACCTAACACTTGATCTTCCTCCACTGACAAGTCAGCTTCCTCTCCCTGAACTGTGTGGAGCTTTGCACCCACTTCCAGCAGGCAAGAGTGACAGGAGTGACCTGCGTGACTCCCAAGCTGGGACACACAAGGCAGAAGTGCTTCCTGCTGTCATGGTCTCTCCTGAGACACTAGCCTTGGAACCCGTCACCAGATTACAAGGGGGTCTTCCACACACAGCCGCCAGAGTCACCTTCAGCCGAAAGGTACCACCAACTTATCAGGCCTGGTGACATTCCAAATCTGCCTTCTAGTCTTCCAGACAGACCCCAGAAGGCTCAGAGCAGAACAAGCCATCCCACTGTGCCCTGACTGGACCCCTGACCCGTGGAAACCACAAGACCAGCATAAATAATACTGTCAGTACAGTTTCGGGCTCATCTGTTCAAAACGCTTTATGAACATGGAGCATAGGGAGGTCATAACAAGCCAGAATTGACTTCAGGTCAGTCACAGGACACTACATTCAGATCTGGTGAAAGTTGCCCACTTTCCCAAATAAAGTAAAAGCATCCACAATCAAAAGTCCTGAGTGCCGGGCATGGTGGTGCACGCCTTTAATCCCAGCACTCAGGAGGCAGAGGTAGGAGGATCGCCATGAATTCAAGGCCACCCTGAGACTACATAATGAATTCCAGGTTAGCCTGAGCTAGAGTGAAACCCTAACTCAAAAAACCAAAAAAATAAAAATAAAAATAAAAAAGTCCTGAGAGTGGGGCTAGAGAGATTTGGCTCAGCAGTTAAGGTGCTTGCCTGCAAAGCCTAAGGACCCAGGTTCTATTCCCCAGTACTAATGTAAGCCAGATACACAAGGTGGCATGTGCGTCTGGAGATCATTTGCAGTGGCTGCAGGCCCAGGCGCACCCATTTTCTTTCTTTCTTTCTCTTTCTCTTTCTCTTCCTCTTCCTCTCTCTCTCTCTCTGCTATCAAATATATAATAAATAAAATATTTTTTTTAAAGTGTTGTTCAAATAGTTAACCTCCACTTTGGCAGAGTTGGAGACTCCCTCAAAGACCCAAAGTCAAATGCAGCACTAGAGCTGGAAAGGTACAATAACTAAAGTAGGAGCTATGGTCTACAGCCACCACATGTAAAGGAAGCAGATCTTGGAGTCTTCAGGACACCTTTCAGAAGGCAGCACTAAAATGCCCCTGGCAGGATGTCAAGTGGCACGTGAACACCACTTCCACTAAAGAATCAGTCATATCTCCCCTTCTACCTTCTTCCTACTGACCTCTTACCTAGTCCTACAGCCAGCACCACCTGCTTGAAGAAGCCTTCCTCAATTACCTCAGCACCCAGCACTCTTCTCTGAGCTGCAACTGTCTACGGGCTGGAGAGATGGCTTAGCGGTTAAGGTGTTTGCCTGCAAAGCCAAAGAACCTAGGTTCGGTTCCCCAGGACTCAAGTGAGCCAGATACAGAAGGTGGCGCATGCATCTGGAGTTCATTTGCAGTGGCTGGAGGCCCTGCTGCACCCATTCTCTCTCTGTCTCTCTATCTGCCTTTTCTCTGTCTCTTAAATAAATAAATTTTGAAAAAGAAAATATATAAGACGATTACTATCTGTAACACTCATTCACTCACTACTCACTTCGTCAGCTGGGTAGACACTCCTGGAAGACAGCAGAATGTCTCCACAGTAAATACTCTGGGTTTGTTCAAACAAACTGAGATCAGTAGCTATTATTTCACTGAACACAGCATTGTTTTTTTTAACTTACCGGACATCTCCTTTGGAAAGATTCGTATTTACAGGATTAAGAATAACTTTGTTTGCATCAACATCCACCACACATTTGGTATGCAAATCAATTTCTGCAAATTAAAAAAAAAAAAAAGAAAAGCAATTATTTTAAAGAAATAATTTTGGAAAAAGCATCTGACAAAAATCAAAGTGTTTCATGATAAAACCCTTAGCAAACAGAACAGAAAAAGAGCTTTTTCAACCAATAAAGAGTGTCTACAAAAATCTACAGCTAACACCACACTTAATGGTGAAGAGCCAAACAGCTTAACCCCCAGCATCAGGAATAACACAAGGGTGTTTACTGGTATCCGACATCACACTTGACATTCTAGTTGGGGCAGTTAGGCAAGAAAAATAAGCACAGACATCCAGACTAGAAAGCAAGAAGTAAAACTATCTCTATTTGCAAATGATATCATCTGTGTACAGAAAATCCTAGTAGACCTACTAAAATGAGTAATCAAAACAAAATTTTGCAAGGTTGTAAGATGGATGTGAACAAAATACAAAATACAAAACCAGCTGTGCTTCTATGTGTCAAAAATGAAAATCTAGACATGAAGAAAATAATTTTGTGTAATATATCAAATATTCAAAATTATCAAAATAGCCAGGCATGAGGAGGAAAAGATCATGACATCAAAATAAAAGACAGACTGATGGAGATGGGGATGGGATATGATGGAGAATGGAGTTTCAACGGGGAAAGTGGGGGGAGGGAGGGCATTACCATGGAAGTTGTTAATAAAAATTTGAAAAACAAATAGCCAGGCATGATAACACAAGCCTCTAATCCCAACACTTAGAAGGCTGAGGTAAAAGGATCACTGTAAGTTTGAGGCTAGCCTGGACTACAGAGTGAGTTCCAGGTCAACCTGGGCTAGAATGAGACCCTGTTTCAAAAAACATAGAGTTGGAACAAAGGTATTCAGAGGAGAGGGGGTTTGAGAGATGGAAAAGGGAGGATGGGCAAAGAGAATTATGATAGTGGTATTTTGTCTATATTTATGGAAGTTGTCAATAAAAAGTTTGTAAAAATAAAGTTATTTATATATATGTGTGTGTGTGTGTGTGTGTGTGTGTGTGTTGAATAAGCTGAAAAGAAATATAAGACTTACATACTGAAAAGTCTACAACATTACAGAAAGAAATTAAAGACTTGATGGAAAGGCATTTCATATTATTTGCTGAAAGACTGTCAAGGCATTTACTCCTCAAATACGTAAAATTCAAGGCAGGGGCTGGGACTAGAGCTCAGTGGTGGAGTACATGCTTAGCATACAGAAGGCCCCAGATTAAATCCCTAGATTCCCAGCAACACAAAGACTTAAGCCAAACCATGTAAAAATCACAAGTGGCTTTAAAAAAAAAAATCAGGCAGGGCACAGTGGTGCATGCCTTTAATTCCAGCACTCAGGAGGCCGGATCACTGTGAGTTCAAGGCCACCCTGTGACTACAGAGTGAATTCCAGGTCATCCTGGGATATAGCAAGACCCTACCTCAAAAAAAAAAAAAGCCAGGCGTGGTGGTGCATGCCTTTAATCCCAGCACTTGGGAGGCAGAGATAGAAGGATTACTGAGAGTTCGAGGCCACCCTGAGACTACATAGTTAATTCCAGGTCAGCCTGGACCAGAGTGAGATGCTACCTCAAAAAAAAAAAAAAAAGAAAAAAAAAAAAGAAAAAGAAAGAAAGAAAGACAGTAAAGAAAAGAAATCAGCAAGCAGGGCTGGGGCATATTTTAGTGGTAGATCAATGGACTAGGATATGTGAGGCCGAGTTCTGAATAAATATACAAACGTGCAATGACATCAAAATAAAAGAGAGATTGATTGGGGGGGAAGGGATATGATGGAGAATGGAGTTTCAAAGGGGAAATAGGGAGGAGGGAGGACATTACCATGGGATATTGTTTACAATCATGGAAGTTCTTAGTAAAAAAATAATAATAAATTTAAAACAAAACAGAAGAGAGACTAGAGGAAAAGAAGAGAATTAGTGAAGATGGGAATGACCAGAGAGAGGGAAAAAGGAATGTGTTGGGAAGGGATTATGATCATGGTGTATTGTCTATATGAATGGTGGTTGTCAATTAAAATTTTTTTTAAAACTACAAACATGCAAAAGACCCAGAATAGCCAAAACACTCTTAAAAATAAACAAATAGGGCTGGAGAGATGGCTTAGCGGTTAAGGCGTATGCCTGCAAAGCCTAAGCACCCCAGTTCGATTCTCCAGGACCCACGTAAGCCAGATGCACAAGGGGGCACATGCATCTGGAGTTTGTTTACAATGGCTGGAGGCCTTGGCGCGCCCATTCTCTCTCTCTCTCTCTCTCTCTCTCTCTCTCACACACACACACACACACACATCATATATCTATACATACACACACACAAACATATATAAAATCTTACACGTCAATAATAAAGACATATGGTGCACACTTTTAATGCCAGCACTCAGGAGGCAAAAGTAGGAGGATCACTGTGAGTTTGAGGCCAACCTGGAATTACAGAGTGAATTCCAGGTCAGCCTGGACTACAGTGAAACCCTACCTCGAAAACAACAACAAAAAAGTATAAAGATGAGTAACAGGGTTAAGAAGTCTAACAAACACCTCTCAAAAAAGACAGAAATGTCCAATGAGCACCGGAAAGATGCTCCGTATCTTAGATACTGGATGTGCAAACTCCAACCGCAACGAGATGCCGCTCACCCCCACGGGGTACCTGAAACCACAAAGACAATTCCCAAGGTTGGCAGAGACCCGGGAAGCAGAACAGCAGCATGCTGCAGGTGGGAAAGGAAGGTGGTGAGGGCAGTCACTTTGGAGAACAGCTTGGCAGTTACTACGTGATCCAGCATACTACTCCCAGATGCTACCCAGGAGAAATGACCACCCCACATCCACACAACGGAAACTGCTACACAAATGCTCACAGCGGCATTTTTTTTTTTTTTTTTTTTTGGTGGGGAGGGAGTAAAATAGAAAAAGTTCAAGCCGGGTTTGGTGGCACACGCCTTTAATCCCAGCACTCGGGAGGCTGAGGTAGGAGGATCACTGTGAGTTCAAGGATAGCTTGGACTACAGAGCGAGTTCTAGGTCAGCCTAGGTTAGGGTGAGACCCCACCTAAGAAAGAAAAGAAGGGAAGGAGGGAAAGGGAAAGAAAGAGAAAAGAAGTTTGAAACAACCTAAATACCTATCAAGTAAAATATGCATAACAAGATCATTCCACAGTGTGGAATAGTGTTCAATAATTAAAACGAATGAACTGATACAAGTTGACTGAGGCTTACACTGAGGGATAAAGACAGTCACAAATGGCCAGGTGTCATGGGAGTCCCCTAAGGTGAAATGTCCCGAGTGGAGACTCTGCCCACAGGAAACAGATAAGTGGCTGCTCCTGGGCACTGTCTTTTAGGTGAGGAAGATGTCTCACAGCAGCTTGTGCGGCTGTGACTGTGCTGAGCTTACTGAAAACACCACCTAGGTACTGCTTACAAGAGAACATACGCCATGTTTACATTCTCTTACTTTTATATGCTTTACTTGTCTGACCCAAAGAATGAAGCTGTCTCTGCTTGCCCTATCTCCACCACCCAAAGATAATAAGTTCTGAGGAAAGGCGCTGCGCCATGCTGGACTCACTTCTATTTCCAAAATGACCTTGGCCAAATGTCAATGCCACCTTCATTATAAAGTATCTCCAAAAGGAAGAAAGGGGATTACTTTTCATTCATTTTGACTTCCGTAACAAATGCAAAATAAAGCAAGAGTCTCTACCTTTGCTGGCTACATGTTAACTTTTCTAGTATCACTTCTGTGACTTTTCTCCTGTTTTAGCTCCATGGAGAAGACCAGTAACAAAAAGACAGCTCTGGTCTCTTGCAGTCAATCAGCCTTGAAGTCTAGTCCTAATGCTCTGTGTCTGAATCAGCTCTAGACCATCCCGAAATGATGCAAGAGTCCAGCCACCTAAGCAGTACTTTTTCCAACACACGACCACTTTCATACTACTGTAGGCTGAGCTAGAGCATTTCCAGCCATCAGAATTTGCTAACACACTTGCCTAATGGTACCTAACCACATGGCCCCTTGCGTGCAGATCCCGGTGACACACAAATGCATTAGGAACTCGCCACAACAGCTGTGACTCAGATCTCACCATCTCACCACCCACCACAAAATTAGTTGTCAGTTGCTTGCATGAGCACTTGGTCTGAGCTGCACTTTTAGTTTTACAAGGATGCCTGCCTGAAAAACTGGATGTTAATCAAATATTTCCCCCAATAGTCCTTCATTTCAAATACCTTGAACTGAGAAGTCATTCAAGGAATGCAGACATTCTCCTTCAACATCTATACCTCTATACATATGTATCCAACTATCCATCACAAGGGTCTTGCTATGTAGTTCAGGCTGACCCCAAACTCCTGGTCCCACAGTCTGTTTCCCATATGCCCAGTTACAGGTGTGTGCCTCAACTCTTGACAAGCCTTAACCTCTTAACAATATCTCCCTCAATAGCATCTCCCCCTTCCCTTAGGGGCCATCAAGTCCAACTAATAATTGGAAAACATCAAATTAGATATGATTAAGAAACTGACCTCTAGAAAGTTCTATGCAATATGAATAATTACCTATTAACTAACATAAACTAGTTTTGTCGTAAAGAGGGCAATATTTACAAATACCCCTACATCTAACACACATCAAGGAGTGCCTATAAGGGATCAGCTGAGTCAGCTGAGAGAGTAGAGCATTTGCCACACAAGCCCCAGGACCTGAGTTTGGATCCCCTGAACCCATATAAAGCTGAACACAGTTGTCACCTGAGCTCTTGCAGTGTAGGGAAGCAGAGACAGGGTACTTCCCAGACCCTCACAGGCCAAAGAGCCGGCCTCACACAGCAGTGAAGAGACCCTGCCTCAAACTAGGTGGAAGACCAGACCAACACCCAGTGACGTTCTCGCGGCTCTGCACCTCAGCGTGCACACACTTGCGCTCACACACACAAATTTTGGTTTTTGTTTTGTTTTTGAGGCAGGAACTCAGCTTTAGCCCAGGCTAATCTAGAATTCACAGTGATCCACCTACCTCAGCCTTCTGAGTGCAGGGATTAAAGGCATGTGCTGCCACACTCAACTCCAAAAAAAAAAAAGATTAAAAAATAATAATAAAGATAGCCTTCAGTGCTAAAGTAACTATCTGTACTTCTTTATTAGCTCAGCAGTTTTTGTTCTTTCATTTATTTTTTGTTGGTTTGGTTTGATTTGGATTTTTGGTGTCTCTTTCCACTTCTATGAGGTCCTGAGAACAGATTCACACAGACAAGAAGGAAGTAGGATGGTGGGTGTCAGGGGTCAGAAATAAGGGAGAACGCAGAGCTTGTGTTTAGTGGTTATGTAGTTTCAGGGGTCCTTGGCGAGGTTGTTTTGTCTCTGAGTCATGATCTCACACTGTAGTCAGACTTCCAGCAATCCTCCCGCTTCTGCCTCCACGGGGCTGGGCTTAAGCTGGGCAGCACTGCTCCTAGCTCACGGAGTTTCGGTTTTACAAAGCAAAAAAGGTTCTGAGTATGGATGCTGGAGATGGTGACACCCTAATGTGAAATGTCCTTAATGCCACCAAACTATATTATTTTATGATTTTAAGATGGTTAAAATCCTAAATATTACATATATTTTACGAACTTAAAAAAGCATCAAACAGTCATCATCATAATAAATTACAAAAAAGTTTATTCATAATGATGCCTAAAGCAGTAAGATTGGAATTTAATTAATACTATGCCTGAAAGACAATTAGAAACCTTCTTACATGTAACTGTATGTTTATGTTATGACTAATCAAGTTTTATAATCCTCACAACCATGAGTACTTTGATATCTCCCTAAAGACCTGAAGAAAAAAAAAAATACAGACAGAAGGAAATTTATTAGCATTAAAGGTTCATAGACTACTAAAAGGATGCCTTTCCAGGTCAAATTTCTCATAAATACTGAAGTTTCACCAGCTGACGACTCAGTTTACTCAGGCGACATATTAGTCACTCTGGAAGAGTGAGCAGTGTGTGAAACAATCTTCCTTCGATGTACAAATCAGCTGTGGCCCGCACCCGATGACTTCATGGTAAAACATGGGCAGGGCGGGGAGACTCCCCTTATATAACTCCTGTCCCATTTGGGGAAATGCATCATCAACAGTGGGAACAAACTATCACAGTTGCCCATTTAGTAATCTGTGTTTCTAATCCTCCAAAAACTTAATAGTTTCCAAACCAATCTCTTCCTCAGTGTAACAGTTATATGCCTCACAAAGCTAACTACAATCTTAAACTGGCTATAGCTTAACTGTTAAAGATTATAAATCACAACTGGGATGATGACTCAGTGGCCAAAACATTTGCCTGCCAGCCCTAACAACCCGAGTTCAATTCCCCAGGACCTACATAGAGCCAGATGCACAAAGTGGCACATGTATCTGGAGTTTGATTGCAGCTGCTGAAGGACTTGGCACACCAATACATACAGATACAGATACAGACACAGACACAGATACAGATAGACACACACACACACACACACACCCTCCCCCCTGCGTCTCTGTCTGTTCACAAATAAATAATTTTTTTAAAAGAAAGCAAATTGGCTTGTTTTCTAGAAGGGGATGTAAAATCATGTTTGGGTTTTTTTGTTTTGGTTTGGTTTGTTTTGGTTTGGTTTCTCAAGGCAGGATCTCACTCTAGCCCAGGATGACCTGGAATTCATTCCATACTCTCAGGGTGGCCTTGAACTCACAACGATCCTCCTACCTCTGCCTCCCTAGTGCTGGGATTAAACGTGTGTGCCACCACGCCCAGCTTAAAATCATGTATTTTTGTAAAATTAACCACTACCTTTATATATTTACCTATAAACATCAAAATCTATGCAACAACAGAAAATATAACGGAGCTCTTCTATGAATGAATACCAAAGGGATCAAAGACGACAGGTGGGATGTGAGGTTCAGGGGAGGAGAGCAGACGGTGTGCAAACAGTTACAGTAATATTCCGTGGCCCCAAACACAGTGTGCGCACTCAAGAAACTGACCCACTGAGGGGCCTGCAGATGAGCATTTACGAATGTCTGAGCCGGGGGGAGGGAGCGCAGCCTGGCAACTGCACTTGTCCAGCATGTTCAAGGCCGGGGGTCGGGCCACAGCGCGGCAACAGCAAGGTGGGTGGGCACAGCAAGCGTGAGCAAAAATGTGGGAAACTGGAGCTCTTGTGCACGGTCAGTGGGAATGTAAAGCGATGCAATATACTTAAAAAATTAAGCAGCTCCTCAAAGTTAGAGCTGCTATATGGCAGAGCAAATTCCTCTGCTGAATCTATGCACATCCAAAATAAATAAGAACATGTGTACAAAAAGCTGGGCGTGGTGGCGCACGCCTTTAATCCTAGTACTCGGGAGGCAGAGGTAGGAGGATCACCGTGAGTTCAAGGGCACCCTGACAATACAGAGTGAATTCCAGGTCAGCCTCGGCTACGGTGAAACCCTACCTCAAAAAAAAAAAAAAAAAGCGTGTACATGTACACAAGCCAGACATGGTGGCACAGGCCTGTAGTCCTAGCACAGAGGTAGGGATGGAGTAGACACAGGAGGATGGGGAATTCAAAGCTGGCCTTGGCTATACATTGAGTTCAAGGACTGCCTGGGCTACATGACCTTGATTCAAAAAACTTAAAAAACTTGGGCTGGAGAGATGGCTTAGCGATTAAGGTTTTTGCCTGCAAAGCCAAAGGACCACAGTTCAATTCCCCAGGACCCAAGTTAGCCAGATGCACAAGGGGGCGCATGCGTCTGGAATTCGTTTGCAGTGGCTGGAGGCCCTGGCACACCCATTCTCTCTCTCTCTCTCTCTCTTCCTCTTTCTCTGTCAAAAAAATAAAATAAGAGTCTGGAGAAATGGCTTAGTGGTTAAGGCGCTTGCCTACAAAGCCAAAGGACCACAGTTCAATTCCCCAGAAACCACGTAAGCCAGATGCACAAGGTGGCACATGCATCTGGAGTTCGTTTGCAGTGGCTGGAGGCCCTGGCGTGCCCATTCTCTCCCTCTCTGCCCCTCTTCTCTCAAATAAATAAGTACAACTAAAATATTTTTAAAGAAATAAAATAAAATATTTAAAATAAAAACTTGTAGCATCTTGATTCATAATGGCCAAAAGGTGGGAAAAAGCCAAATACTCACCAGCTGATGAATGAATAAACAAAACGTGGCGTACCCACATCATAGAGTATTATCCAGACCCGGAAAGAATGAAGTATTGATTCACGCAGCACAACATGGATAAGCCCTGAATTCATTACGCCAAGGGAAAGAAACCTGCTACTAAGACTACAGGTTACAAGATTCCATTTATAGAGAATGCCAAAATCATGCACTCCACCGAGGAGGCCAAAAGTAGATTAGCGGTTTCCAGGGCCTCAGGGCAGGGGGTGGAAGTGAGCACTGCTGGGGGGAATGGACATATTCTGAAACCAGACACACCTCTGAGGGTCCTGAGATGTGCATTTCTGGTAAGTGAATGGGGAGGGAGGAGAAAGCAGGAGAGGGGAAGAAGAAGAAAAGGAGGAAGCAGGAAGGAAGAAGGAGGTAAACCACAGAGGCCTAGAACTTGCAATGTAGCCAGGGATGACCTTAAACTTCTGCTTTGTCTGCCTGTATTTCCCAAGTGCTGAGACCACAGGTTTAAGCGGTGCTGAGGATGCCTTGTGCAAATGGCTTACCAACTGAGCAGTGTTCTCAGCCTTCCTCAAGCACACGTCTCCGCACTTTACTCACAAGAGCCCAGTGCTCCTGATTCTTTTCACTTTCAAACCTGGCCAAGAAAATGAAGCCCTCCAGGAGTTCCCACCATAGACTTATCCACTGGCTCCTGACTTTCAAAACTTTCCCTCTCCATAGGCTTTCTGCATGTAAAAAGGCTCAACTATCTCCCAGACTTTAGGGAAAATGTTTACCATTTGGAAAGGTCAAATGATAGCTGCCTGGGCCTCTAGACACCACTCCCTCTCTTCCCCACCCCATCATTCAGGATCTTCTACAGAAAACATTCTTGTAGAGTCGCCACTTCCATACTGGCCTTTCCCCTTACTCCTCAGCCCACTGCCCATATACCACCACATTCATTCATTCATTCATTCATTCATATCCTGAAAATTACCATTGACTACCATGAGACCAAAACCACTGGACACAATTCAGCGTTACTTGTACTGGCCACTCCTGTGACATCTGACTGCTGGCCATTTACTCCTTGACATAGTTTGCCTCCCTGTTCTTCTACAACTCTACTTTCACCTGATTATCCTTCAATCTTTCTTCTTGGCCTCAGCGGCCTTCTCCTTCACACAGGCCTTCGCATGACATTCTCCTCTATGGTAACAACTCTAAAGCCTCCACAAACCTCCAGTCTCTGACTTGCAGACTCTCTTACACAACAGCCTTCTGGATGTGTCCACCTGGCCACAGACAGCTGCGACTCAACAGGCCTACCAAGTTTCTTCCAGGCACCTGGTACACCTTAACATAGGTGCAAGCCCAGTGCATGGCACAGAAGCACAGACTTTTAAAAGACAGCCCAACAATCCAGAACAGGTCTCGTCACCTCCCCTACCTTCCCCCTAAAACCTGCCTCGCGTACACTTCTGATCCATTGCCAAGACCAGCTGCATTCACCCAGTCACCTAAATCAGAACCTTCAGTTCTGGATCCCACAAGCTCAGGGGGCCTCACATGGGTGCGACAAGCACTTCGTTTGCAGTATCCATCTGAATCCTCCATGTCACCTCTGTGGGACTTGAAGACAAGGGAACTGCTCTTGCTGCTTACCATGTCAGCCTCAAATCCTAATTCCCTGTCACTGCTGAGATATATATATATTTCTATCATGCCCTGTGAATATTAAGACTGCCAGGACCCTCTGAAGTCCGCACAGAAGTAAAAGCACAGGCTTTAATAGAGCCCAAAATACTAGCTGAGTAATCTTACAAGTGTTAACTCACCTCTCTGAGATTGTGACAGATAGAAATTCCACACATACATTTCACAGTGTGGCTTGAAGAACTAATGAGAGCTGGGCATGGAGGCACACGCCTATAATCCCAGCACCCAGGAAGGCAGGAAGATGGCTGAGTTTGAAGTCTACTTAGTAAGATCTTGTCTCAAAAGAAAAAAAGGCTTACCAACAGAAAGCCCTTAGGGTGAGTGATAAAACCCAGGTGTGGCATGAAAGGCCCAGGGTCCATCCTCAGTTCCAGAAAAGAGAAGTGCCTGAGGGGGGCGACACCTGAGGTTGTCCTCAGAGCTCCACATGCACACACATACGTCTGTGCAACCACACGGAAATGCACTTGTACAAGCACATACAAAAGAAAGAAGACCGGCTGGAGAGATGGCTTAGCGGTTAAGCGCTTGCCTGTGAAGCCTAAGGACCCTGGTTTGAGGCTCCATTCCCCAGGACCCACGTTAGCCAGATGCACAAGGGGGCGCATGCATCTGGAGTTTGTTTGCAATGGCTGGAAGCCCTGGCACGCCCGTGTCTCTCTCTCTCTCTCTCTCTCTCTCTCTCTCTCTCTGCCTCTTTCTCTCTGTGTCTGTCACTCTCAAATAAATAAATAAACAAAATTTTTTTTAAAAAAAAAAGAAAGAAGACCATAAAAAGCTCTCAGAAGAGTAGCTATTAGGGCTGGGGGTTAGGTCAGTATTAGAGCACTTGGTGCAAGGTCCTATGTCCAATGCCCACATAAAGAAAACTGGGCAGCGCTCCGTGGGAGGAAATACATCCCTGATATTGAAAACTTACAACAGGGGTAGTCATGAGCCCTAGGGGTGTAACGTCTGCTGATGTCTGGATAAATGTATATACTATGCTTATCAAACTGCCCAGTAAGCACTTCTCTTAATATTCATACCCTTATATTAATGCTACTCTCATTTGGGTAGAGAATCTTCTCTTTTCAGATGGCAGTGATCTTGGGACGACTCAGAAGGTATCATGGTGCTGGAAAGAACTGTCTGGAGTACTGAGTAATATCTCGATCACACCTTCCAAGGCTCAGGGTCTAATGCAGAAGAGGTGGCGGAAAGAATATAAGAACCAAAGGAAGGGTAGGACTCCTTACAACATGCTCCCTCCAGACATAAAATGGCCTGGATATTCATGACCTCACAGTGCCTGACACTACCTACACAAGACCATCATAAGAGGAGGAAAAGATCATGACATCAAAATAAAAGAGAGACTGATTGAGATGGGGAGGGGATATGATGGAGAGTGGAATTTCAAAGGGGAAAGTTGGGGGAGGGAGGGTATTGCCATGGGATATTTTTTATAATCATGGAAGATGTTAATAAAAATTGAGAAAAAAATGTAAAAAAAGAAGAAAAAAGAAAACTGGTCAGAAGGTTACCATGGTTATTTTTTTTTCAATCAATGCTGTTGAGCTAGAAGCACCTTCTAGAGCCACCCATGCATCTGAGAGCGAAAGCCTGCACCCTTCAGTCGCAGGCCTGTGAAGCAGCTTCATACACCTCTGCAGTCAGAAAACACTGCTCAGGCTTGCCAACGTTTGCAAAAGAACAGGGCCTGCTGGGCACAAGGGGCGCCATCAGCAAGCAGACACCACTAACTCCCACTGCACTCAATAAACGCTTCAATTCATCTCCCTAAGTAATAGATTTGTCAGTGGTTTCTTCCATGTTCAGGACTGAAGAAGTGGAAAAGTGAGGCATTACTCATTGTTCTGTGGAGGTGACGGGGAGAACGGTGAATGCAGGTTTCAACAACTGCGTGCTATAAACTTGTACCTGCACTGAAAGGCTCTGGCCCCGTGTACAAATCCAAGTTTCAGTCACTGGATCGGCAGCAGAAACAAACACACGATGTCGTAATGGATGCGCCTCACTCAGCATTAGCATATCAAGCAGATGCTGGCCAAACAACCATCTTCTGTTTCAGCAAACACTGTCAGAAATTTCCTTGCACAGCCATCCTTAGCCCCGTATCAGTCAGTGATCTCTGAAAGAGCCAAGGCTCACCCCTGGCCAGCCACACCTTGCTGGGCCCTCACTTGCTAAGGACTGCCTATTTACGCACTGATGGTTAGGGTCTTCTAAGCCCCCACCACTTCCTCAGTGTCACCTTGCCTACTTGAGTTTGGCAAGCCTCTTTAGGCTTCTTGTTCACGTGGCGTCATTTCCATCACCTGCTTTTGAGAGCGGCCCAGCTATCGTAAAGAACCAATCACCTACCTCGTCTTCCAACGTTGCCTTGGGCTTGGCAATCTTTCATATTTGTGGCCACACAAACTTCCAGAAGACTAAGCAGAACACAGAGACCAGCCACCCTAAGACTTTAGGCCCAGCTGGCAGCCAGGGCTCCCAGTGACTCGACCCCCACTTCCTTATCCCTTCTCTCCAGTCAACCTTGTACCCTGACTCCTCTGGGGCAGCGGAATCTAGTCTCTGCCACCTAAACGTGCCTTGCTCAGTCTCATCTCTGTGCCAGGCTCCCAGGCCATACTTCCTCCTTAGAGGATCAAGACTTTCCCGACCTACCATGCGCCCATCAAAACCATAGATTGCCTCACGGAAGTCTTTCATAACCAAG
Organism: Dipus sagitta; assembly: GCA_036346955.1. NCBI lineage: Eukaryota > Metazoa > Chordata > Mammalia > Rodentia > Dipodidae > Dipus > Dipus sagitta. The sequence continues at coordinate 11,969,555 of CM070783.1, read as the reverse complement.
ATTCGCTCTCTTCCGTCAAGTCCTCCCTAACCACCAGGCCTCTCTCACTCCTCTAGATCCCTGTGTGTCCTTGTCACTTGTGTCACCTGGCACTTAATAGCCAGCAGTCTGCCATACCTGTTTACCTTTTAATCTTATCTTTTCACATGACAGCTATTTCCTCATGAGCAGGAACCAGAAAGCACACTTGAAGGAACTAAAGACGGCACTACTACAGTACTAGATGACGCTGAGATGGGCTCTGGTTGACACAAAGTCCTCTTAAAAGCAATCAATTCCCTTTCCTTATGGTCCTGTCGAGCTCTGGCCCATGCCAATACAGTTTTTTTTTCCCCCTCAGGAATGACCACACTAGTAGAGTCATAGTTATACACTCGGTTTCACAGTCTGCTTTCCCTCCTGACAGAAACGCCTTTCTTGTTAAATAGTTTTGATCTGCCATCACTCTCCATGGCCGTCTTGATCCCTGCACTCAGACACTAGACGGTGGCTGACAGAAGCATTGGCTCGATTAGTCATCATTACTGCGTGTCTTCTTTGTGTCTTTCACTTCATCAAGCACTGGAAAGGGCAAACTCAACTCACTGGAAGTACGTCTGAAATAAATTCATTGACCATCCTCCTGCACTCCTGAAATAACCCACTCCATGTTTTGTTTTGTTTTTTGGTCTGGTTTAATTTCTAGTGTAATTTTCTATCCCATCCCCTTAGGCAAAGGTGTTTTACAAACACTCTATATAATTCATTTTGGTGGTTAATCTTGCACATATTAAAAACTGGAAAGTCCCTTGATTGATGATCCCACAGGAGCTAGAAAGCTAGAAACCTGGCAGGCAGTCAATATTCACGTACCTATTAAATGTTTTTTAACTACCTAAAGATATAAAACATCAAATACCTGAAAAGGAGAGTATGACTGATCTAATAATGGCAATTATGCTTGTAAAACTTCAGGTCATTTAATAATGAGATTGGAAAGGCTGGGGAAATGGCTCAGCAGCTAAGGTGCTTGCTTTACAAGGCTTGCTGACCAGATTCGGTTCCTCATTGCTCACATTAAGCCAGATGCACAAAGTGGTGCATGTGTCTGGAGTTTATTTGCAGCAGCAAAGGCCCTAGCTTGCCCATTCTCTCTCCCTCCCTCTCTCAAATTAAAAAAAAAAAAAGTTTAAAAAATAATGTATGAAGCTGGGTGTGGTGGCACTCACCTTTAATCCCAGCACTTGGGAGACAGAGGTAGGAGGATCACCATGAGTTCAAGGCCACCCTGAGACTACATAGTGAAGTCCAGGTGAGCCTGGGCTAGAGTGAGACCCTACCTCGAAAAACCAAAATAAAAATAGTAATAATAATAATAATGTATGGAAGATAGGTGTTCTGAACAGTACATGAAAAGATGCACTCTGAAAGACAAAAAGCAAGCAGAGGGAGGGAGTTAGCATAGAAGGATATAGGGAGAATTCTTAACTTTTTTTTTTTTTTGAGATAGATCTTACTAAGTAGCCCAGGCTTACCTTGAATGCAAGATCTCAAGTACCTTCCAGTACTGAGATTACAGACAATATGTGCCACCATGCCTGACCCTCCTTTCCTATATATATATATATCTTCATATTCTTAAGAAATTCACCATTACAACTCTTACTAATAATAAATTAAGGCCTACTGCTTGATTTTCAAATTACTAAGTTTTCCTAACCCACAGACAGTTTAGCAGAAAGATTGATCACAGCCTATGCCCATCAGTCACGGAACCACAAAATGAACCTAACAATACATCATAGGTTTCTAGAAACTTTTTAGATTTTCCTCAGAAGTATATCACAGGTGCCCATTCTCACCCTATGCTCCTATGCTACTTACTGCACTTACAAATTATGATAGGCATATCCTGAGGTAAAGGTGACTACTAGCCACATGTATATGCTATCACTTACTATATTAATCTTCCCAGAAGATACAACTGTTCCAAGTAATATGATTCTTTTCAAATTCATCAGAAAGGAGAAGGATTTTATTATAGCCTTTTTTGTTAAATATTTTTATTTACTTATTTGTGGGCAGAGACAGGGAAAAGAAAGACGGGGGGGAGGGGGCGAGCGAGGACCTCCAGCCACTGCAAATGAACTCCAGACACATGAGCCACCTTGTGCATCCGGCTTACATGGGTCCTGGGGAATCGAACCTGGGTCTTTAGGCTTTGCAGGCAAGTGCCTTAACCACTAAGCCATCTCTCCAGCCCTGTTGTAACCTTTTTATATGAATTCTAGACACCAAGTGAACAATCACTAGCTTTAAAATGCCACTGCAGGGGCTGGGGAAATGACTCAGCAGTTAAAGGTGCTTGCTTGCAAAGCCTGCTGGCCAGGGTTCGATTCCCCAATACCCATGTAAACGTGGAACATGCGGCTAAAGTTCATTTGCAGTGGCTAGAGGCTTTGGCATGCCCATACTCTCACACTCTCTTCCTCTCTCTCTCTTAAATAAATAAAATATTTAAAATAATCTACAAAATGCCACCTCATTGTGGCGCAATAATACACTTTAGTTTTATGTACACATTCACTTCATGAAGATATGAAAAAGACCCAATTTTAACTCTGTAGAAAGCAAAGTCCAAATACACGGCAAGAACTGTAAGACCAAGTAAGAGAAAACACTGAAGCAGTTTGCCACAGACAATGGACTCTGCTTGCACAGGTAATAGACCCTAATATTCAATTTAAAGTGGGCTTAGCCACACCTGTTGGCATACCTCTGTAATCCCTGAACTTGGCAGGATGAAGTAGGAAGACTGTTTCCAGTTAGAAGCTAGCCTGTATTACAGTGTGAGAGTCCCTATTTCAAAAAAAAAAAAAAAAAAGCTGGGTATGGTGGTACTTTCCTACGATATTCCAAGTACTTGGGCGGAGGAAGGAGGATCAGAAGTTCAAGGCCAAAGAGTGGGGAGATGGCTCAGTGGTTAAAGGTGCTTGCTTGTACAAAGTGGCACATGTGTCTGGTTTTTGTTTGCAGCAGCAAGAGGCCCTGGTGCACCAATACTCACTCTCTTTCTCTCCAAACAGCTGACTAAAAATTAAAAGAAGTTCAAGGCCAGCCTGGGCTACATGGTCTATCTATCAAGACCCAGTCTCCAAAATAAGAAAGAAAAGAAAAAGAAATAAGAGTTCAACCCAAGGAGTGGCTAGCTTCCCACTCAACAGCTAAAATTATTCTAAGCACGACTCAAAACTCTGAGGCAAACCATTATTACAATCAGTGCTAGAATCCTGTCAAAGATGGACTAAAAGTAGAGAGAGTAGCTCCCCACTACTGAGAAAACAATGGGGGAAGGAACAGGGGAAGGGTTCTACATGAATGCATTAAGTCTCTATGTGGTAGTTGGTTAGATGCCTTTTTTCGGCACTGACATTTCCAAGTGTTGTGCAAAAAAAAAAGGGGAAATTTTAAGAATGTGCTGAACCCATCCTTTCTGAATCAATTCCCAGATAAACTGTGTCTTACTCGGCTTGGTTTTTTTAAATCATGGTGACGATTACAATAAATTTAAAAGTGAGCTAAAATAAAGATGCCTGAGCCGGGCGTGATGGCGCACACCTTTAATCCCAGCACTCGGGAGGCAGAGGTAGGAGGATCGCCGTAAGTTCAAGGCCACCATGAGACTCCATAGTGAATTCCAGGTCAGCCTGGGCTAGAGTGAGACCCTACCTCAAAAAACCAAAAATAATAATAATAAATAAAATAAAATAAATATAAATATGCCTGGATATTTAAAAACTGAAGCTTCTGAGAACTTTCAGGCTTCTAAATTAATTCATTTTGTAAGAGCTTTAATGGAATGAGGCAATTGGTTGATAGCTTCAAGTAAGTCCCTAGGGGGAAACGCACCCATAGCCTTTAATCAGTTCTTGCTGGAGCAGGTGAGCAAACCAACTCCAAGAGACACACCAACTCCCCTCAGAATGATAAGCCTAAGAAACATGTGTCAATTAGTTCATCTGCATTTCTGAGAATATGAAAAAAAAACCTATGCTTTCTACACAATAAACTCAACACTTGATTTTGAAGAAAGTTGTAAGAAAAGCGGGGGGGGGGGGGGTGAGCTGAGAAACCCATTCCGGTACAATCAAGTGCAATGTCGTCATCTCCAGGGACTGACAAGACCTGGTATGTAACGTGTGAATTAGCAAAGGGAAGCCCAGCCCACCTCCTCTCTGGACTTGAGTTGGGCTTCAGTCCATTGGACTGTGGAAAGATGATTCCAGTGTACTGTTTATCTACTTTCTCTGCCCTCCCCACAGACTCGAGAGAATGTCTAAGAAGATACAATTTCACAAGAACCTTGGCACCTAAAACTATTTATTGTTGAGAGGTAATGAATAATAACTTCAAGCGAATGCAAATAAATAAAACAAATAAAAAACCTTCAAACTTCTCAACAAGTCTCAGCACCAAACCCCCAGAGTCAGTCTTTACAGCTTGGGGCAGTCAGTGCAGGTTCAAGTGAGCACCGAGGAGGGCTGCTGCAAACTCCTGAGCCCGGGCCACCGGGCTGCGGGCTGGGGTCCCGCGGCGGGAAGAGGCCCGGGCCGGGGCGCAGTGACAGCACGGCTGGCGGGGGGCGCGGAGGGCACCCGGGCCGGTGTGTGGTGTAGGGGGGGGGGGGGTGGCAGCGCCCCGGGCTGTGCAGAGAGGCCGAGGGCCAAAGGGCGCCGGGCGGGGCGGTCCCGGCGGAAGGGGCAGCGGGAGACGCGGCGGGCCGAGTGCGGAGGGGAGTGTGAAGGGGGGCCCCCGGGACGCGCGGCCGGTCAGGGAAGAACGAGCCCCGCGCCCGCTCGCGGGAAGCGCACGAGACGCTCTCGGGGTACGGGCCGCGCGCGCCCCCCCGCGGACCCCCCCCCCCCGCCGGGTCGGGCGCGCCAGGCACCTGCCGCCTCCACCCGCCAGGCCGAGCACTCACCTCGTCGGTTCATGGGCCGGACCCGCACCGCCACTTTCACTTTGGAGTCCCCCATCGCGCCGCCGCCGGGCTTCACACACGGTTTCCGTCTCTGCCACCGCCACCGGGCAACTCTCCGGGGCTGACCCGGCGGGAGGGGCGGAGGTGTCGGGGGGGGTGCTGCTCCTGGGGCGGGGCCTTGAGAGGGGGCGGGGTCTGCGAGGGGCGGGGTTGGCGCGCCCCGAGGCATGCCGGGATTTGTAGTGCCTGTGGGTCCCGCGGGGCGGGCGTAGGGCCAGGCGGGAAAGTTTCACCCGTGGCTCGCTGGAACTTGTAGTCAGCTCCTGGGGCGTCTGTACATACTTCTCCCGGCAGCAAAATGTATTATTTTCCTAGCACTGGAGATTGAAAACCTAGGACTTCATGCATGCTAGGCTAGTGCACTACCACTGAGCTGTCATCTCCAGTCCTTTTTGTACTTTTAAAAAATATATTTTGGGGGCTGGAGAGATGGCTTAGCGGTTAAGGAATTGGCCTGCAAAACCAAAGAACCCAGGTTCGATTCCCCAGGACCCACGCAAGCCAAACGCACAATGGGGTGCATGCATCTGGAGTTCATTTACAGTGGCTGCAGGCCCTGGCGTGCCCATTCTCTCCTCTCTCTCTCCCTGTCTCCCTCGCTCTCACTCTCTCTGCCTCCTCCTATCTCTCTCAAATAATAAATTAACAATTTTAATATGTGTGTCTGTGTGCTTTTAGCCGGGTGTGGTGGTGCACGCCTTTAATCTCAGCATTTGGGAGGCAGAGTTAGGAGGATCACCATGAGTTAGTTGGAGGCCACCCTGAGACTATATAGTGAATTCCACGTCAGCCAGGGTTAGAAGGAGACCCTACCTCAATTTAAAAAATAATAATAATAACTTATTTATTTGTGGGGAGAGAGAGAAGGTGAATATAAGTAGGTAAACCAACTCCACAGATGCATGTACCACCTTGTGCATATGGCTTTACATGGGTAGTGGGGAATTGAATTCAAGTGGGCAGGCTTTGTAAGCAAATGCCTTTAACTGACGAGCCATTTTCCCAACACTACTTTTTGGAGGTTTTCTTGATTATTTATTTATTTATTTATTTACTTTAGAGATAGAGAAGGAGAGAGAAAGAGGCAGGCAGGGAATGGGTATATCAGGGCCTCCAGCCACTGCAAAGGAGCTCCAAACACATTCGCTCCCTTGTGCATCTGGCTTACGTGGGTCCTGGGGAGTTGAACCTGGGTCCTTTGGCTTTGCAGGCAAATGCCTTCACCACTAAGCCATCTCTCCAGCCCCAATTTAATTTAATTTAATTTAATTTTTTAAGATAGAATCTTACAAACTTGCCCAAGCTGGCCTGGAACTTGCAATGCTCCTGCCTCAGCCTCACTAGTAGCTAGGATTATGGGCCTGCACTGCTCTGAACTCTTCCAATTCTCACTGACACCAAGCTGCCCATGAGCTGATGATCCCTCACCCAAAAACCTTTATCTCATTTCCTGCCAATGAAAACCTTTTCATCTCATTTCCTGCTAATCTCAAGGTTTGTTCCCAGGTTAAAGCTCTTTTCTCTGCTAGCATTGCCCTCCCCAGTTTGTTTGCTGACTGTCCTTCAAGATAAATGGAAGTATTCAACCTTGACCACAATCTTTGAGTCCTCTTCCTCTGAGACAGGGCCTTAGGCTATAGAAGCTAACAGAGTTCAAATCCTAAAGGAGAGGAGGAGAAGGGAGAGAAAGAGGGAGATAGATCCCACTCAGCAGTTCCCAACGCTGTCACCTTGCCTTTGGTAGAGGCCTGGTGTTTATTTTATTTTATTTTTTTGAGGGAGGGGTCTCACTCTAGCCCAGGCTGTCCTGGCACTCACTCTGTAGTCCCAGGTTGGCCTCAGACTCACAGCAATTCTCCTACCTCTGCCTCCTGAGTGCTGGGATTAAAGGCGTGCACCACCAGGGCTAACCACTCTGAATATTTAATGCATGTACGAACTAATAAAACCAAACAGAAAACATTAAACATTAGTAGCTCCTGGCCTCTGTCTGTCTCTCTTCTATCTTTCTCTGCTTGCACATAAATAAACAAAAATATTTTGTAAAACACTAGGGACTGGAGAAATGACTCAGCAGTTAAGGCACTTGCCTGGAAAGCTTAAGGACCCTGGTCCAACTCCCAGCACCCATGTAAAGCTAGGTGCATAAAGTGCCATGTGCATCTGAAGTTTGTTTACAATGGATGGAGGCCCTGGCACGCCCCTTCTCTCTGTCTATCTTCTATCTCTGCTTGCAAATAAATATTATTTTAAAGAACACAGTAGCCCTAGCAGAGACTGCTAACTGGTGGCCAGTTGGCCAAGCCTAGCCTGTAAACATGTTCTGTTTGGCCAACCCCAAAATCAGACTCAGGCACACAGTACAGGGCCTACACTACATGTTGGAAATGCTTAGAACTGAATAGAGTCAGACATGGTAGCTCACGCCTGGAACCTCAGCACTCTAAGGCTGAAGCAGAAGGATCACTCACAAGGTTGAGGCCAGCATGGGACAATATAGTGAGTTCCAGGCCAGCCTGGGTTAGACAATGGGATCCTGTCTCCAAACAGCTAGGAGGAGTGAGCATCCTTTTACTATATATTAAAATATTTGACATAATATAAAACCCTCACTCCTGTCCTTTATCTCTGTGAGTGTTGGGTCTTTTGCCATGGCCCCTGGACTGATGACCAGAGTTGGATAGTCTGGTCTGAAACATATTTTCTGATTCCTACCTTGCCACACACGGACTCTAAGGGTTGAATGTGCAGAGGTTCCAATCAATTTACATGTTGTCAGCTTACAATTTACATGGGTTATAAAAACCCAGTAAATTCTGTTTTGAAATATGTCCTAGTTCCGACTTGAATCAAGGTATGTGTGTGTGTGTGTGTGTGTGTGTGTGTGTGTGTATTTGTGTGTGGGTATGTTTTGACAGGGCCTTACTATGTAGACCAGGCTAGCCTTAAAAAAATCCTCCTGCCTCTTCTTTCCTCATGCTGGGATTACAGACCTGTGCTACCATGCCTCACCCTTACTAGCTCCCCACCAAACCAGTGCTGATCTTTGCAGATGCTGGGCCAAGTGCTCTGCATAGGCTGACTTGGAACTTACTCTAACCCACACTGGCCTCCAGCTCACCGCAATCCTCCTCTTTCTGTAACCCCAAGTGTTGGGATTACTGACAGGAGCTGCCATATCCAGCTCCAATCTAGCTTTTTTTTTTAAATTATAATTTATTTATTTTTTTATTAGAGTCAGAGAGAGAGAGAACAAGAATGAGAATGTGCGTGCCAGGGCTTCCAGCCACTGCAAACAAACTCCAGATGCGTGCACCCCCTTGTGCATCTGGCTAACATGGGTCCTGGAGAATTGAACCTGGGTCCTCTGGCTTTGCAGGCAAGAGCCTTAACCGCTAAGCCATCCCTCCAGCCCTCCAATCTAGCTTTTTAAACAGGAAACAGCAAAAGAAGGAGGAGGGGGAAGAGGAGGAGGGGAAGAAGAAGGGAGAAAGAAGAGGAGGAGGAGAAGGAAAGGAAAGCAGAAAAGAAAAAAGGCAATGTAGTTCCTGTGAGGAAGTTGTACTTAAACAGAAACTTAGGGAAAAGCCCCTGAGGAACTGAATGAAGGAAGAGGTCAGGACTTTCTCTAAAATTCCAAGACTCTTTAAATTGGCCTGGGAATATTCGATTGGAAGAAAATGATGGTAGCTTCCCCAAGGCAATAGGCAATAAGCCCCTGTATGCCTTCTGCCTTGGACTGGCCTGTCTCCTTTGACTCCTGCAGTGAAAATGCAGAAAGGAGTCTTGGAGCCCCGGAATCTTGAGTGACAGGTGAGAGAGGAAAGACTCAACAAGCAGCTACCACCTACAGCCTAGGAGTAGGGGGCGGGGGTTGGGGGCTCCCAGTGCAACTGAAACTGGAGCCTGCCTAGTTGTCGTGCTGTGGGTGTGGTGAGTTGCCTGAAGGAAAAGTCCTGGTTTTGCTCAACCTTAAAGAAGAAAGAGAAAAGAAGGGGAAAGTAAAATGTCCCCTTGTACGTTGCTTTGTAACTCAACAGCTATGGCTGGTGTAGATGCGCCAGCCGGGGTGCGCAGTACGCGACACTAGCCCTTCTCATTGTCCACCCTGACTTTTTGCAAATCTACTTATTCTGCAACTGATTTCCTATATCCTTTTGGTTGCATTGACACACGTGTTCAGCAGTTTCTGACGGTCTCTTCAGTGGCTGAAAAAGGCATCTGTTCTCTTTTTACCGTCATCTTTAACCCGGTTAAGGATACCTAGTATATACTGAACACCTAGTTCATGCCAGACACTGTCCTGAGTGCTTTACATATGTGAATCCTTATGCCCGCTCCATGAAGCAGTTACTGTCCTTATCCTTATATTGCAGACGAGAAATGAAGTGACAGGGTACCAAGGTACTGCTGGGACCTCTGCCCTCCTGACTCTGCAGCCTCCCCAGTAAAAGCCTGCTCGTGCAGATTATCCAGTTCCCAGAAATTCCAAAGAACTCATGTTCACCATCCTTCTCTCCACAATAGTTTCTAAGATCCCACTGTGGTAAAAAGTGGAAACGGTTTTACTAAGTTCTATTTTTTTGTAACCTTTAAAAAGGAGGGGGGCCTGGTGGCACACGCCTTTAATCCCAGCACTTGGGAGGCAGAGGTAGGAGGTAGGAGGATCGCTGTGAGTTCAAGGCCACCCTGAGACTATATAGTGAATTCCAGGTCAGCCTGGGCTAGAGCGAGTCCCCACCTCAAAAAAACAAAAATAAATAAAAAATAAATAAATAAATAAAATAAAAAATAAAATAAATAAATAAATAAAAAGGAGGGGGGCCTGGAGAGATGGCTTAGCAGTTAAGACGCTTGCCTGCAAAGTCTAAGGACCCAGGTCCAATTCGCCAGTACCCACATAAAGCCAGATGTACAAGGTGGCACATGCGCCTGGAGTTTGTCTGCAGTGGCTAGAGGCTCTGGTGTGCCCATTCTCTATGTGCCTCTTTCTCTCTCTCAAATAGATAAATTTTGCCGGGAGTGGTGGCGCATGCCTTTAATTCCAGCACTCTGGAGTCTGAGGTAGGAGGATTCCCATGAGTTCAAGGCCAACCTGAGCTAGAGCAAGACCCTACCTTGAAAAACCAAAAATAAATAAATAAATAAATAAATAAATAAGTAAATGGAGGGAGCTGAACATGCTGGCACATGACTATATAATCCCAGTACCTGGGAAGCAGAGGCAAGAGATCTGCCACAAAGTTGAGATCAGCCTGGGCTACATAGTGAGCTCCAAGCCATCCTATAGAGTTATAGGGCTATAGAGTGAGACTCTAAATAAATATGGGAAAGAAGAAAAGTTTTGGTGGGAGGAGGATAAAAGAGAGTAATTGGGGAGAATAAGATCAAAATGCATTATATGCATATATAAAAAAGTAAAAATGGAGCCAAGCATTGTGGCGTACTCCTTTAATCCCAGCACTCAGAAGGCAGAGGTAGGAGGAACGCTTTGAGTTCAAGGCCACTCTGAGACTACATAGTGAGTTCTAGGTTAGTTTGGGCTAGAGCTAGATCCTACCTTGAAAAAAAAAAACTGAAATGAAAAAATAAATATAATTTGAAAAAGACTGCTGGCATGGAGAGATACGCCTGTAATCCCAGCCCTCTGGCTCCTTAGTCTTGCTCTATCTTATTTCTTGCAATAGAGTCTGTTGCAGTCAGCTTCAGCATTGCTGGCACAAAGCACCTGACCAAAAGCAGCTTGTGGGAGGAAAGAGTTTATTTTGGCTTACAGACTCGAGGAGACGCTCCATGATGGCAGGGGAAACCATGGCATGAACAGAGGCTGGACATCACCTCCTGGCCAACAGCAGCAGGAGAGTGTGCCAAACACTGGCAAGGGGAAGCTGGCAATGACACCCATAAGCCTGCCCCTGACAATACACTGCCTCCAGGAGGCTCCAATTCCCAAGTTGCCATTAGCTGGGGACCTAGCATTCAGAACACATAAGTTTATGAGGGACACATCAATCAAACCACCACAGAGTCCCTCACTAAACCTAGAGTTCACCAAGTTGGCTAGACTAGCTAGCCAGCAAGCCCTTGTCTCCACCTTAGTGGTATTGGGATTACAGGTGCCTGTTGCCACACGGAGCTTTTACATGGATGCTTGAAACCCACTCAGCCATCTCTCTGGCCCAACCCTGTCTTTGGAAAGGAAGAAAAGACTGAATTGCTTCCCCACAGCAAACTCCTCTCTCCAATCTAGATCAAGATTGACCTGCTCCCTTGACATTACTTAGCTTTCCCAATTTTGATAATTGCTTCCCCTCTACCCCAGTTATTCTGTGAGCTATTTAAGCATGGTTGAGGAGAATAGTATTTTGAGTCTTTTTATTTTTTATCTCCACACCTAGTACAGTACTTGGTACTTGGCACTTAAACACATTTCGAGAAATGACGGTATTAACAATTATATTAGCTACACATGGTGACTCACTCCTGTAATTCCAGTATTCAGAAGGCTGAGACAGGTGGATTAATGAAAGTTCAAACTCAGTCTGGTCTACACTATGAGATATTGTCTCAACAAAAATAATAATAAAATAAAAGGCATAGGCTGGGCGTGGTGGTATATACCTTTAATTCTAGCACTCGGGAAGCATAGGTAGGATAATGGCTGTGAGTTCAAGACCAGCCTGGGACTACAGAGTGAGTGCCAGGCCAGCCTGACCTAGAATGAGACCTTACTTCAAATAAATAAATAAATAAAAACTAAGGTATGGTAAAGCATGCTTGTAATCCCAGCTCATGGGAGGTAGAGGACCAGGAGTCCAAGGCCAGCCTGACCTACATGAGACCCTGTCTCAAAAAAAAACACAAAAAACAAAAATAGAGGGCTGGAGAAATGGTTTAGCAGTTAAGGAACTTGCCTGCACAGCCAAAAGACCCAGGTTCAATTCCCTAGGACCCACATAAGCCAGATGCACAAGATGGCACATACATCTGGAGTTTTTGTAGTGGCTGAAGGCCCTGGTATACCCATTCTCTCCTCTCTCTCTCTCTCCCAAATAAATAAATAAATAAATAACTTAAAAATATTTAAAAAAAATTTTTAAAGCAGAGCTGAGGAGATGGATCAGTCAATAAAGCACTTGCCTTGTAAGCCTGAGGACCTGAGTTCAAGTACCCGGCACTCATGTAAAAGCCAAGCTGTAAGAGCTAGACACAGTGCAGCAGCAACCTCTGGCCTTCACGTGCATACACATACACCACTCACATACACATGAAAAAATAATGAAAACTAAAAATCTTTAAAATTATTTATTTAGTTATTTATTTGACAGAGAAAGAGAGAGAGAAAGAATGAATGGGCATGCCAGGACCTCCAGCCACTACAAACGAACTCCAGACGCATGCGCCCCTTGTGCATCTGGCTAACGTGGGTCCTAGGGAACCAAACTTGGGTCCTTTGGCTTTGCAGTCAAACACCTTATCCATTAAGCCATGCCTCCAGCCCAAAAAACTAAAAACTTTTTAAAGTAATAACAAGCGTGGCGTGGTGCCACATGCCTTTAATCTCAGCACTCAAGGCAGAGGTAGGAGGATCTTTGTGAGTTCGAAGCCAGCCTGAGACGACATAGTGAGTTCCAGGTCAGCCTGGCCTAGAGCAAGACCCTACCCTGAAAAAAAGGAGAACTGGAGAGATAGCTCAGCAGTTAAGGTACTTGCCTACAAAGCTTAATGAACTGCATTCAATTCCCCAGTACCCGACATAAAGCCAGATGCACAAAGTGACATATGCATCTGGAGTTTGTTTGCAGCAGCTGGAAGCCCTGGTGCACCCATTCTCTGTGTCTGTCTCCCTTCTTTCCATCTCTCTCTGCTTGCAAATAAATAAATAGCAGCAACAGCAACAAAATCAGACTAAATGGTTTGCTTCACAGCACACGGCTAGAAGATGTCAGGTCTGGAATGCAAACACAATTTCGTTGAGTACTAAAACTGAATGCTCTTATGCCAGATGTGTGCACCATATTGTGCACGTGTAATCTTGCGCACTTGCATCACTTTGTGCATCTGGCTTACATGGGATCTGGAGAGTCAAACATGGGTCCTTAGGCTTCACAGGCAAGTGCCTTAACCACTAAGACATCTCTCCAGACCTTATTTATTTTTACCTTTATTTTAATACTTTCATTTTTATTTATTTTCAAGGAGAGAGAGAGAGACAATAGGCATGCCAGGGCCTCTAGCCACTGCAAATGAACTCCAAAGATGCATGCGCCACTTTGTGCATCTGGCTTTACAGGAGTACTGGGAAATCAAACCTGGATTGTTAGATTTTGCAGATAAGTGCCTCTGGTCTTCTGACCTACCTCTCCAGCCCCACAATATTATATCTTCAGTGTTATCCCTCCCTCTAGTAGGAAAAAGAAGTTGGGTGTCTTCAGCTCAAGGCCATGTCTTCTCTTCCACACTCACCCCCACTTTAAGGCAGTGCTGTTCTGCCAACTGTCCCCCTGAATAACCCACTCAGCCTTCGCTCTTCCCTGAGCCCTTTCCAGCAGCTGAGGATCTCCTAGGGGCTGAGAATGTAGCTCAACTGATAGAGAGTTTGCCTAACACACACATAGCCCTGGATTTGATCCTCAGCACTGCATAAGCCAGGCCTGGCGGCTCATGCCTGTAACCCAGCCCTCGGGAGGCGGAAGCAGGAGGATCAGAAATTCAAAGTCATCCACAGCTACATGGCAAGTTCAAAGCCAACCTGACGTAGCTATATGAGACTCTTTCAGAAAAAAAAAAAAAAATAGAACAAACAATAAAACCTGAACTTAAACCAGTAGGCCATTTCCTTTAACCCTGACTTTACTTCTGATTCCCAGTCTCCCTACCTTCTGCATAGCCAAGCTGTGCAAATAATAGTCTACAGTGTCTTCCTTCCCTCACCTGTCATTAGTCAACCAACTATTAATTTCATCAGGCCTTCACCTGTCCTCATCCTTCCAATGAAACAGCGATGGCAAAGTGTGCCATTGGCTTTCTCATTAAAAATCCAGTAGGTGCTGTGAATCCTTAATCTTCTTGACTTTTCTGTGGCATTTGGTGTTAATGACCATCCCTCCCTTGAAGTTCTGGGTTCCCTTGGTTTCTGTGACATCATTCTCTGTATCCCTTTTTTAAAAAAAAATATTTTATTTGTTCATTTATTTGATGAAAGGGAAAGAAAGAAAATGGGTGCACCAGGACCTCCAGCCACTGAAAATGAACTCCAGACAAGTAGGTGCCACCTTCTGCATCTGGCTTATGTGGGCACTGGGTAATCAAATCTGTAGGTAACACTTTAACCTCTAAGCCATCTCTCCAGCCTCCCTTGTTTTAATTAGCTTATTAGTTTAGTCAACAACTTTCTCACCCTATGCTAAATATTATACTAGGTGTCTAGGATACAAAGATTTAAGAAAAAAAGTCATGGCCATATCCTTTAAGGACTAAGAGTGTTGAGTAGATTTCTGGAGAACTTTTAACTTCTTCCAGTGATTTGCTGCCTTTTTTTTTTTTTTTTCTTCTTAATACTGGGTGGGGATCCCCTCTGAAGACAATATCCTTGAAGAAGAGGAGAAGACAACATGGAAAACAAAGAAAGCTGAGGATCTTCCAGCCCAGTTGTCAGCAGATCATAAGGAAAGAAACACCAGGAGGTGGAATAGGCAGCTAAGAAATAAGTAGAAAGAGGTGGGTATGGTGGCGCATGCCTTTAATCCCAGCACTTGGAAGGCAGAGGTAGGAGGATTACCGCGAGTTTAAGGCTACCCTGAGACTACACTGAATTCCAGGTCAGCCTGGGATAGAGTGAAAGTCTACTTCGAAAAACCAAAAAAAAAAAAAAAAAAAAAAAAAAAGTAGAAAGAAACATCAGATGTATCAGAAAACAACTTCAGGGGTATATTTGCAAAAAGCTGAGTCCTGCAATTAAAGCCAAAGTCTCTAGTAAGCATGGAAGGTAAATCTCTGTGAATGAGACACAACCCAGCCCACCAAAGTCCTACTCTAAACCTTCAACTTTTTTTTTTTTTTGCTTTGTGTTTTGTTTGGAGATTATATATATAAATTTTTTAGGCAGTCTCTTTCTAGCCTATGCTGGCCTTAACTCATGGCTATCCTCCTACCTCAGTCTTCCAAGTGCTGAGATTAAAGGTGTGCATCACCATACCCAGTGAGTTTTTGTTTTCAAAGTATGTCAAGAGGGTTGGAGAGATGGCTTAGCAGTTAAGACGCTTGCCTGCAAAGTCTAAGGACCCAGGTCCAATTCGCCAGTACCCACATAAAGCCAGATGTACAAGGTGGCACATGCGCCTGGAGTTTGTCTGCAGTGGCTAGAGGCTCTGGTGTGCCCATTCTCTATGTGCCTCTTTCTCTCTCTCAAATAGATAAATTTTGCCGGGAGTGGTGGCGCATGCCTTTAATTCCAGCACTCTGGAGTCTGAGGTAGGAGGATTCCCATGAGTTCAAGGCCAACCTGAGCTAGAGCAAGACCCTACCTTGAAAAACCAAAAATAAATAAATAAATAAATAAATAAGTAAATGGAGGGAGCTGAACATGCTGGCACATGACTATATAATCCCAGTACCTGGGAAGCAGAGGCAAGAGATCTGCCACAAAGTTGAGATCAGCCTGGGCTACATAGTGAGCTCCAAGCCATCCTATAGAGTTATAGGGCTATAGAGTGAGACTCTAAATAAATATGGGAAAGAAGAAAAGTTTTGGTGGGAGGAGGATAAAAGAGAGTAATTGGGGAGAATAAGATCAAAATGCATTATATGCATATATAAAAAAGTAAAAATGGAGCCAAGCATTGTGGCGTACTCCTTTAATCCCAGCACTCAGAAGGCAGAGGTAGGAGGAACGCTTTGAGTTCAAGGCCACTCTGAGACTACATAGTGAGTTCTAGGTTAGTTTGGGCTAGAGCTAGATCCTACCTTGAAAAAAAAAAACTGAAATGAAAAAATAAATATAATTTGAAAAAGACTGCTGGCATGGAGAGATACGCCTGTAATCCCAGCCCTCTGGCTCCTTAGTCTTGCTCTATCTTATTTCTTGCAATAGAGTCTGTTGCAGTCAGCTTCACATTGCTGGCACAAAGCACCTGACCAAAAGCAGCTTGTGGGAGGAAAGAGTTTATTTTGGCTTACAGACTCGAGGAGACGCTCCATGATGGCAGGGGAAACCATGGCATGAACAGAGGCTGGACATCACCTCCTGGCCAACAGCAGCAGGAGAGTGTGCCAAACACTGGCAAGGGGAAGCTGGCAATGACACCCATAAGCCTGCCCCTGACAATACACTGCCTCCAGGAGGCTCCAATTCCCAAGTTGCCATTAGCTGGGGACCTAGCATTCAGAACACATAAGTTTATGAGGGACACATCAATCAAACCACCACAGAGTCCCTCACTAAACCTAGAGTTCACCAAGTTGGCTAGACTAGCTAGCCAGCAAGCCCTTGTCTCCACCTTAGTGGTATTGGGATTACAGGTGCCTGTTGCCACACGGAGCTTTTACATGGATGCTTGAAACCCACTCAGCCATCTCTCTGGCCCAACCCTGTCTTTGGAAAGGAAGAAAAGACTGAATTGCTTCCCCACAGCAAACTCCTCTCTCCAATCTAGATCAAGATTGACCTGCTCCCTTGACATTACTTAGCTTTCCCAATTTTGATAATTGCTTCCCCTCTCCCCCAGTTATTCTGTGAGCTATTTAAGCATGGTTGAGGAGAATAGTATTTTGAGTCTTTTTATTTTTTATCTCCACACCTAGTACAGTACTTGGTACTTGGCACTTAAACACATTTCGAGAAATGACGGTATTAACAATTATATTAGCTACACATGGTGACTCACTCCTGTAATTCCAGTATTCAGAAGGCTGAGACAGGTGGATTAATGAAAGTTCAAACTCAGTCTGGTCTACACTATGAGATATTGTCTCAACAAAAATAATAATAAAATAAAAGGCATAGGCTGGGCGTGGTGGTATATACCTTTAATTCTAGCACTCGGGAAGCATAGGTAGGATAATGGCTGTGAGTTCAAGACCAGCCTGGGACTACAGAGTGAGTGCCAGGCCAGCCTGACCTAGAATGAGACCTTACTTCAAATAAATAAATAAATAAAAACTAAGGTATGGTAAAGCATGCTTGTAATCCCAGCTCATGGGAGGTAGAGGACCAGGAGTCCAAGGCCAGCCTGACCTACATGAGACCCTGTCTCAAAAAAAACACAAAAAACAAAAATAGAGGGCTGGAGAAATGGTTTAGCAGTTAAGGAACTTGCCTGCACAGCCAAAAGACCCAGGTTCAATTCCCTAGGACCCACATAAGCCAGATGCACAAGATGGCACATACATCTGGAGTTTTTGTAGTGGCTGAAGGCCCTGGTATACCCATTCTCTCCTCTCTCTCTCTCTCCCAAATAAATAAATAAATAAATAACTTAAAAATATTTAAAAAAAATTTTTAAAGCAGAGCTGAGGAGATGGATCAGTCAATAAAGCACTTGCCTTGTAAGCCTGAGGACCTGAGTTCAAGTACCCGGCACTCATGTAAAAGCCAAGCTGTAAGAGCTAGACACAGTGCAGCAGCAACCTCTGGCCTTCACGTGCATACACATACACCACTCACATACACATGAAAAAATAATGAAAACTAAAAATCTTTAAAATTATTTATTTAGTTATTTATTTGACAGAGAAAGAGAGAGAGAATGAATGGGCATGCCAGGACCTCCAGCCACTACAAACGAACTCCAGACGCCCCTTGTGCATCTGGCTAACGTGGGTCCTAGGGAACCAAACTTGGGTCCTTTGGCTTTGCAGTCAAACACCTTATCCATTAAGCCATGCCTCCAGCCCAAAAACTAAAAACTTTTTAAAGTAATAACAAGCGTGGCGTGGTGCCACATGCCTTTAATCTCAGCACTCAAGGCAGAGGTAGGAGGATCTTTGTGAGTTCGAAGCCAGCCTGAGACTACATAGTGAGTTCCAGGTCAGCCTGGCCTAGAGTAAGACCCTACCCTGAAAAAAAGGAGAACTGGAGAGATAGCTCAGCAGTTAAGGTACTTGCCTACAAAGCTTAATGAACTGCATTCAATTCCCCAGTACCCACATAAAGCCAGATGCACAAAGTGACATATGCATCTGGAGTTTGTTTGCAGCAGCTGGAAGCCCTGGCGCACCCATTCTCTGTGTCTGTCTCCCTTCTTTCTATCTCTCTCTGCTTGCAAATAAATAAATAGCAGCAACAGCAACAAAATCAGACTAAATGGTTTGCTTCACAGCACACGGCTAGAAGATGTCAGGTCTGGAATGCAAACACAATTTCGTTGAGTACTAAAACTGAATGCTCTTATGCCAGATGTGTGCACCATATTGTGCACGTGTAATCTTGCGCACTTGCATCACTTTGTGCATCTGGCTTACATGGGATCTGGAGAGTCAAACATGGGTCCTTAGGCTTCACAGGCAAGTGCCTTAACCACTAAGACATCTCTCCAGACCTTATTTATTTTTACCTTTATTTTAATACTTTCATTTTTATTTATTTTCAAGGAGAGAGAGAGAGACAATAGGCATGCCAGGGCCTCTAGCCACTGCAAATGAACTCCAAAGATGCATGCGCCACTTTGTGCATCTGGCTTGTACTGGGAAATCAAACCTGGATTGTTAGATTTTGCAGATAAGTGCCTCTGGTCTTCTGACCTACCTCTCCAGCCCCACAATATTATATCTTCAGTGTTATCCCTCCCTCTAGTAGGAAAAGAAGTTGGGTGTCTTCAGCTCAAGGCCATGTCCTCTCTTCCACACTCACCCCCACTTTAAGGCAGTGCTGTTCTGCCAACTGTCCCCCTGAATAACCCACTCAGCCTTCGCTCTTCCCTGAGCCCTTTCCAGCAGCTGAGGATCTCCTAGGGGCTGAGAATGTAGCTCAACTGATAGAGTTTGCCTAACACACACAAAGCCCTGGATTTGATCCTGAGCACTGCATAAGCCAGGCCTGGCGGCTCATGCCTGTAACCCAGCCCTCGGGAGGCGGAAGCAGGAGGATCAGAAATTCAAAGTCATCCACAGCTACATGGCAAGTTCAAAGCCAACCTGACGTAGCTATATGAGACTCTTTCAGAAAAAAAAAAAAAAATAGAACAAACAATAAAACCTGAACTTAAACCAGTAGGCCATTTCCTTTAACCCTGACTTTACTTCTGATTCCCAGTCTCCCTACCTTCTGCATAGCCAAGCTGTGCAAATAATAGTCTACAGTGTCTTCCTTCCCTCACCTGTCATTAGTCAACCAACTATTAATTTCATCAGGCCTTCACCTGTCCTCATCCTTCCAATGAAACAGCGATGGCAAAGTGTGCCATTGGCTTTCTCATTAAAAATCCAGTAGGTGCTGTGAATCCTTAATCTTCTTGACTTTTCTGTGGCATTTGGTGTTAATGACCATCCCTCCCTTGAAGTTCTGGGTTCCCTTGGTTTCTGTGACATCATTCTCTGTATCCCTTTTTTAAAAAAAAATATTTTATTTGTTCATTTATTTGATGAAAGGGAAAGAAAGAAAATGGGTGCACCAGGACCTCCAGCCACTGAAAATGAACTCCAGACAAGTAGGTGCCACCTTCTGCATCTGGCTTATGTGGGCACTGGGTAATCAAATCTGTAGGTAACACTTTAACCTCTAAGCCATCTCTCCAGCCTCCCTTGTTTTAATTAGCTTATTAGTTTAGTCAACAATCTCACCCTATGCTAAATATTATACTAGGTGTCTAGGATACAAAGATTTAAGAAAAAAAGTCATGGCCATATCCTTTAAGGACTAAGAGTGTTGAGTAGATTTCTGGAGAACTTTTAACTTCTTCCAGTGATTTGCTGCCTTTTTTTTTTTTTTTTCTTCTTAATACTGGGTGGGGATCCCCTCTGAAGACAATATCCTTGAAGAAGAGGAGAAGACAACATGGAAAACAAAGAAAGCTGAGGATCTTCCAGCCCAGTTGTCAGCAGATCATAAGGAAAGAAACACCAGGAGGTGGAATAGGCAGCTAAGAAATAAGTAGAAAGAGGTGGGTATGGTGGCGCATGCCTTTAATCCCAGCACTTGGAAGGCAGAGGTAGGAGGAATTACCGCGAGTTTAAGGCTACCCTGAGACTACACTGAATTCCAGGTCAGCCTGGGATAGAGTGAAAGTCTACTTCGAAAAACCAAAAAAAAAAAAAAAAAAAAAAAAAAGTAGAAAGAAACATCAGATGTATCAGAAAACAACTTCAGGGGTATATTTGCAAAAAGCTGAGTCCTGCAATTAAAGCCAAAGTCTCTAGTAAGCATGGAAGGTAAATCTCTGTGAATGAGACACAACCCAGCCCACCAAAGTCCTACTCTAAACCTTCAACTTTTTTTTTTTTTTGCTTTGTGTTTTGTTTGGAGATTATATATATAAATTTTTTAGGCAGTCTCTTTCTAGCCTATGCTGGCCTTAACTCATGGCTATCCTCCTACCTCAGTCTTCCAAGTGCTGAGATTAAAGGTGTGCATCACCATACCCAGTGAGTTTTTGTTTTCAAAGTATGTCAAGAGGGTTGGAGAGATGGCTTAGCAGTTAAGGCACCTGCCTGAAAAGCCGGGTTCAATTCCCCAGGAACCATATAAGCCAGATGCACAAGGAGGCGTATGCATCCGGAGTTTGTTCGCAGTGGCTAGAAGCCCTGGTGCATCCATTCTCATTCTCTCTCTCTCTTTCTATCTGCTTCTTGTTCTCTCTCAAATAAATAAATATTGTAAAAAAATAATTGTGGGGAGAAAAATATATCCCCTGAAATGGACTGGGCAGAGAGAGGGCTTTGGCAATGACCTCTTTTTCCTGGGAACACATTTGAAATGAGCTGGGGTTTACAAGTCCTAGACAGCAAGGCATACCTCATAAACTAGATGTATATCGGCTTCCTTATGGTTCTTTTATGTTTAATCTCTCTGTGTTTTTTTAAATATTTATTGGGCTGGAGAGGTGGCTTAGTGGTTGCCTGCAAAGCCTAAAGACCCATGTTTTTAAAAATATTTTTCTTTTTATTTATTTATTTGAGAGATACAGATAGAGAGTGGGCACACTAGGGCCTACAGTCACTACAAATGAACTCTATATGCATGTGTCACCTTGTGCATCTGGCTTCCATAGGTCCTGGGGAATCAAACCTAGGCCTTTGGCTTTGCAGGCAAGCGCTTTAACCACTAAGCCAGCTTCCCAGCCCAAGACCCATGGTTGATCTCTCTCCATATCCCATGTAAGCCAGAGGCACAAAGGTGAGGCAAGCACAAGGTTGCACATGTGCACTAGGTGGCACAAGTGTCTAGAGTTCGATTTTTCTCTCTCTCTCTCCAAAAAAATAAAAAATAAAAATAAATTATTATGTAAAGCCAGATGCACAAGGTGGCACATGCGTCTAGAGTTTGTTTGCAGTGGCTAAGAGGCCCTGGCATGCCCATTGTCTCTCCATCTCTATCTGCCTCTTTCTCTCTCTCTCAAATAAATAAATAAATAAAAGATAAGATCAATTTTAAAATATTTATGTAGGGCTGGAGAGTTGGCTTAGCAGTTACGGCACTTGCCTGCAAATCCAAAGGATCCCATTTCAACTCCCCAGGACCCACGTAAGCCAGATGCACAAGGGGGCGCATGTATCTGGAGTTCATTTGCAGTGGCTGGAGGCCCCGGCACACCCATTCGCTCTCTCTCTCTCTCTACTTGCCTATTTCTGTATCTCTCTCTCAAGTTAATAAAAAATTAAATATATATATACATATATTTATTTATTTAAGTGGGGGTGGAGAGAGTATGGGCATACCAGGGCCTCTTGCCGCTGCAAAGGCACTCCAGGAGCATGTGCCACTTTATTTGTAGGACCAGCAGGCTTTGCAAGCAAGCACCTTTAGCTGCTAAGTCATCTTCCCAGCCCTCTGACTGCTTTTTTTTTTTTTTTTCGAGGTAGGGTCTCGCACTAGTCCAGGCTGACCTGTATTCACTATGTAGTCTCAGGGTGGCCTCGAACTCACGGCGATCCTCCTACCTCTGCCTCCCGAGTTCTGGGATTAAAGGTGTGCACCACCACGCCCGGCTTCTGACTGCTTTTTTTTTTTTTTAAGACAGAGTCTCACTGTGTAGCCCAGGTTGATTTTGAACCCCTACAATCCTCGTACCTCGGCCTCCCCAGCATTAGAATGACAGGTATGAATCACCAATCCCATTAACTTTTCTTAGATTTGTATTTATTTGACCTATGCTAAGGGAAAACTAAAGAAGACACTCTGGTCCACACTGGGGACAAAGGTTGAAAGGGAAGAAGTCTGGCCTCTGAGGCCAGTGTGTGGAAGGTAGTGGGTAAGTGTGGTGAAGGCACGGGGCATGGGGAGAGACTACAGCCAGAGTCAAGTTAGGCGCAGAGACGTGAAAACACCTCAGCGACTTCCCCGTCCACAGCGCAGCTCTAGTTCCACTCAGTTTTGGACAGTGGCGTGTCCTTGCGTCCCCGGGGCCACAGTTCCCCTCTCTCTGTTCTCCTACACGCTTGCTTTGGCGGCTTCTGAGACTCAAGTTCCACCTACCTTGGGGAGCTCTCCCTCTGCCAATTAAAATGGAACTATTCAAGCTGCATTTTCTCCATAAAGTCACGCCTCACTACTCCTACATACATTCATGTTTCCCTTCTGGAAACTTCTAACGCAGCACTGTATGAGCATCTGGTTACAAGCTGATTTAAATAATGTATGTAGGTCTTGCTGTCTCCAATTAAGCCCAGGACTTCTCAATAGCACAAATAAGGTCTTCCCTTCCTTGGTGTCACTCCAAGAGAGGAAGATCACACAGCCCACTTGATAAACACTGAATGGCCGAATTGTGGTGTTCCCATGAAAAGAGTGCTACACACAAGTCAGGAGCAGTGGCTCATCCCTGTAATCCAAGCACTGAGGATCAGGAATTCAGGGTCATCTTCAGGGAGTCCCAGGCCAGCGTGAACTGGGAGACTCTGTCTCAAGAAACCAAAAAACAAGCCAAGCATAGCGGTGATGCACGCCTTTAATCCCAGTGCTCAGGAGGCCAAGGTAGGAGGATCACTGTGAGTTCAAGGCCAGCCTGAGACTACAAAGTGAATTCCAAGTCAACCTGGGCTAGATCAAGACCCTACCTCAAAAAAAACAAAACAACAAAAAAGAAAGAGAAAGAGAGAAAGGAAGGAAGGAAGGAAGGAAGGAAGGAAGGAAGGAAGGAAGGAAGGAAGGAAGGAAAGAAGGAACCAAAATCAAAACAAAAACAGCATTGGTTGGCACTCACAGAAGAAAAAAGGCTTTGAGTTTATTATTTTCGCCATAATCTAGAGTGTCAAGAAATACAAGCAGTAGGCTGGGAAGATGGTCCATTGAGTAAGGTGCATGCGGTCCTGAGTTCAAATCCCCAGAAGATAATGAAAACTGCCAGGTGTAATGGCCACTTACAGATGCATATCTGTAATCCCGGTGCTGGGGAAGTGGAGAAAGGGGGCAGGGGAATTCTTAGAGCTTGCTGGCTAGCTACTCTAGTTAAATTGGTAGACTCCATGTTCACAGGCGAGCCTGTCTCAAAGAATAAAGTAGGGGGCTGGGAAGATGGATCAGCAGTTACAGGTGCTTGCTTGCAAAGTCTGCCAGCTCAAGTTCAATTCCCCAGTACCCAGGTAAAGCAAAGTGGTATATGTATTTGTGACCCCAATGTGCCTACAGCAATGAACAGTGGAACCAGGAGAAGCTGTTAGCTCTGAGCCAGCTAGTCCGTCTTTTGTTTGCAATCTGGCAGTTCATTTGCAGCAAGCAAGATACCCTGTCTTAGAGAAAGTGGAGCTGGGCTGGAGAGATGGCTTAGTGGTTAAGGCGTTTGCCTATGAAGACTATGGACCCAGGTTCGATTCCAGTACCTACATAAGCCAGATGCACAAAGTGGTGCATGCATCTGGAGTTCAGTGGCTGGAGGCCCTGATATGCCCATTCTCTCTCTATCTGCCTTTTTCTCTCCAATAAATAAATTTTTTAAAATGTTTTTTTTTTTAAAGAAAAAAAGAAAGTGGAACAGGTGTAACACTTGCTCTTGTCTGGCTAAATGCATATATTATGCTCACCAAATTGCCCAGTAAGCACTTTTCTTAATGTTCATACCTACATATTAATGCTACTATCACTTTTGGCTAGAGAAGTTTCTCTTTTCAAATAGCAGTGACCACCGGGATGACCTAAAAGTCATCATAGTGCTGAGAAGAAGTGATAGAAGAGTGCTCAGCACTGAAACATCTCTATTACACCTTCCAAGGCTCAGGGTCCTTTGCAGAAGAAATGGCAGAAAGAATGTAAGAGCCAAAGGAAGGGTAGGGCTCCTTACAATGTGCTCCTCCAGACACAAAATGGCCTGGATATCCATGACCTCACAGTACCTGACACTACCTACCTAAGACCACCATAATAGGAGGAAAAGATGATGACATCAAAATAAAAGAGAGACTGTTTGAGAGGAGGAGGGGCTATGAAGGAGAGTGGATCTGCAAAGGGAAAATGAGGGAGGAGGGAATCATCGTGGTTCATTGTTTGTAATTATGGAAATTGTCAATAAAAATTCTTTTTAAAGAGCCAGGCGTGGTGGCTCATGCTTTTAATCCCAGCACTCGGGGAGGCAGAGGTAGGAGAATTGCCGTGAGTTCGAGGCCACCCTGAGACTACATAATTAATGCCAGGTCAGCCTGAGCCAGAGTGAGACCCTACCTTGAAAAACAAAACAAAACAAAAATTTTTAAAGAAGAAAGTGGAGCAGAGATAACTTGAAGTTGCCCTCTGACCTCCACTTGTGCACCATGGCATGGGTGCCCATACACACACCTACACAAACAAATGCCTAATTTAAAATTATTTATTTATTTATTTTCAAGCAGAGAGAGAGAAAGAGTGGGCATGCCAAGGCCTCCAGCCACTGCAAACAAACCCCAGATGCATGTGCCACTTTGTGCATCTGGCTTTATGTGAGTACTGGGAAGTTGAACCCTGGGTCAATAGGTTTTGTAGGTAAGTGCCTTCACCTCCAAGCCATCTCTCCAGCCCTGCATAATTTTTTTTCTTCTTTCGAGATAGGGTCTCACTCTAGCTCAGGCTGACCTGGAATTCACTATGTAGTCTCAGGGTGGCCTCGAACTCACAGCGATCCTCCTACCTCTGCCTTTCCAAGTACTGGGATTAAAGACATGCACCACCACGCCCGGCTCCTGCATAATTTTTTAATTAAAAAAGAAATGAATCGGGCGGAGAGTGATTGAGGAAGACACTGGACATCAACTTCTGGCCTCCGTGTGCATGCGCACACACATGTGTATGCAACTTGCCCACACACATATGCATACCATATACACATGCAGAGAAGAGGAGGAGGAGGAAGAGAAGGGATAAGACGGCTGACACAAAGCTGGAGAGGAGGAGACTCTCCCTCTGTCCTCTTGATTGAAGTCCCTTCTAATCTTTGAAGAGCCAGAAATTTTCAAACCCTCTCCCAAACACACCACACTCACACTCAACAGCCCCAACAATTCTCCATCTACAAGAACATCAACCTCCTACCCTCATTCTCTGAAGAACAATATCAATAACGAGTCTCCCATGGGTCCAGGTTGCCTCCATAAATCATTCAGGGACTGTGGTTGAGGTCGGGAGAGGGTATTCTTTTGGTGTTATTCAAGGCAGATTGTACAGTTCAGGCCCCATTAGTGAGCACAAAAGGACACCCATAAAATATTCATAGGCTGCGGTACAAACACATTGGTAACCCTGGGGACCCTCTGGCTGAAGGATTAGATTAGCCAGAAGGGCCTGTGGTCGCACAGAGCTCCCTCAAGCTCAGAGGTTTCCGTAGCTCATCCGCAAATCTTATTTAGAATTCACAAGGATTTATTGAAACCGCAGGCAAAATGGGGAGGTAAAATGGAAGCGAGCTATTTCGCCTAGGGCTCCTGCCCTAATGAGAAGCAATGGATTTTTTTCCCCCCAAGGGTGGCAATTTGGGCAAAGAGCATAAACCTCAGAAAAACACTGGATAAATAAGGGGGATGTAGCTCAATGGTAGGGTGTTTGCTGTCTAGTGGATTAAGCCATCATTGAAGGGGGGGAAAAAAATCTGGCAAAACCCTGAATAGGATTGAAGGAAGAAATAGGACTTGGTAAAAATTTCGGAATGCCTGTCTTTGAAGCTGCTCTTCTCACTTCATACATTAGTGATAATTTTAGTCACACATAATAAATATGACCAATATTTGATTGCATATATGAGCAATCAATACAAAGCCCTTCCTCATCAGGAATCATAAAACAAATATGATGTGCTCTACATTCTAGAAGTTTAGAAGGGTTTGGGAGGTATAGCTCAGTGATGCAACATGTGTTTAACATGTGTGAGACCCTGGGTTTCCATCTCAGCACAACTTAAATAAATAAATAAATAATAAGGTTAGGGGCTGAGGATGGAGCTCAGTCGGTAGAGTGCTTGTCTAGCACGCACAAAGCCCCGGGATGGATCTTCAACACTTCATGAACCATAAGGCTGGTGATGGACACCTGTGATCTCAGCACTTGTGAGATGGATGCAGGAGGACAAGAAGTTCAATGTTGGCTGAATGTGGTGGCACACGCCTTTAATACCAGCACTTGGGAGGCAGAGGTAGGAGGATCACCATGAGTTCAAGGCCAGCCTGGAGCTAGAGTGAGTTCCAGGTTAGCCAAGGCTAGAGTGAAACCCGACCTTGAAAACGACAAAACAAAATAAAGAAATTCGATGTCAATGTCATCCTCAGTTACATAGTAAGTTCAAGGCCAGCTTGGACTACATGAGGCCCCTATCTACAAAAAAAAAAAAAGTTAGGGCTGGAGAGATGGCTTAGTGGTTAAGGTGCTTGCCTGTGAAGCCCAAGGACCCAGGTTCAATTCCCCCATACCCACATAAGCCAGATGCACAAGGTGGCACATGCATCTGGAGTTCGTTTGCAGTGGCTAAAGGCCCTGGTGTGCCCTCTCTCTCTCTTAAATAATAAATAAAAAAATTTTAAAGTTAAAAATTGTTAGAAAATAGATAAGTGTTGTGGTGAATGCCACCCAAGCCCAGCCTGGGCTATAGAACAAGACCCTGTCTCAAAATATAGAAAATTTAGGGCTGGAGAGATGGCTCAGTGGTTAAAGGCACTTCCTTGCAAAGCTTACTAGCCCTTGTTCAATTCCTCAGCACCCATATAAAGCTATATGTGCAAAGTATCACTTGCATCTGTAGTTCTTTTGCAGTGGCAAGAAACCCTGGCTCACCCATAATCTCTCTCTCTCTGTCTCTCTCTCTCTCTGTCCCTTTGCTTGCAAACAAATAAAAATAAAATAATTTTTAAGAAACAGAAAATGAGCCAGGCATGGTGGTGGACACTTTTAATCCCAGCACTCTGGAGGCTGAGGTAGGAGGATTGCCATGAGTTTGAGGCAGATTACATAGTGAATTCCAGGTCTGCTTGGGCTAGAGCGAGACTCTAGCTGGAAAAATTAAAAAAAAAATTTTTTTTTCTAATAAATAACAGAAAATTAGGAGCTGAAGAGATGCCCCAGTGGTCAAAAGTACTTGCTTGCGAAGCTGGTGGCCTGAGTTCAGTTCCCTAGTGTCCACATAAAGCCAGATGCACAAAGTCAGCATGTGTCTGAAGTTTATTTGCAGAAGGCGGAGGCCCTGGCACATGCCTTTTCTCTCTTTTATTTAAAAAATAATAAAGTTGTCCTGGTGTGGTGGCTCATGCCTTTAATCCCAGCACTTGCGAGGCAGAGGTAGGAGGATCACTGTGAGTTTGAGGCTAGCCTGGGACTACAGAGTGAATTCCTGGTTAGTCTAGGCTAGAAAGAGACCCTGCCTCGAAACAAAACGAAACTATAAAAGTAAGAAAATTGGGGCTGGAGAGATGGTTCAGAGGTTAATGCACTTGCCTGCAAAGCCTAAGGACCCAAGTTTGATTACCTAGTACCCAGATAAAGCCAGCTGCATAAGATGGTGAGTGCCTCTGCAATTCATTTGCAGTGGCTAGAAGCCCTGGAGTGCCCATTCTCTCTTTATCTGCCTCTTTCTCTCTCATAAATAAATAATAAATAAATAAAATAATAAAGCAATAATAATAAAGTTGGAGAACCCCTGAAGAAGGGAGTTCAAACAAACAAACAAACAAAAAACTAGAAAACTTTTTAAGAATGTGATTGGAAGATAATTTTACTGTTGAACTGGAAGCAAGTATACCCCAGAATGTGTCATTTGATACTGGGCGGGTACTTACAGCCTGTCGCCTATGGAAGATGCAGTGGGTGGGGGTGAGGCTGGAGTTCAGAAGGGGGAGAAAGAAAATCCTTTCTGAGTCATCTCCAGGGAAGTAGGTGTCACCTGAGTGGGAAGCATGAGGGTGGGGTGCCAAACTCCTGGTATAGAGGGAAGAGAAGGGCAGGGCAAATGGCCAGGCCAGGTCAGATACCACATTTGGGCACAATCTCCCAGTCGCTGGACATGAAGCAGTTAAAGAAAAACCCAAGACAGCTGCGCTGTGGCCAGCGGACACCCCCGCCACACAGGAAGTGTCACGGCGTTCAATCACAGAGGGAGACATGTTTCAGCTGGGCCCCAATCTGGAAGCTGTTCTCCCCACTAGGAAGCCAGGAGTTAGGGAACCTCCCCATGCCACGCGTGACTCACTCCCAGGCAGCTGAGCCAGCCGGGGAACAGAGGGGCAGTTGTGGCTGGTTCACACCCTGTCTTCCATGGGAGGAGCAAAGCCTGCTCACAAACAGGGAACCATCCAGCCCTGGGTCACCAATATATATTCCAGACAAACACAAGGTTTGTGTGGAAAACCTTGGAAAAACTAGAGAAAAAGAAAAGTGAGCCAGGCACAGTGGTTTATGCCTTTAATCCCAGCTAGAAGGACCACCGTGAGTTCGAGGCCACCCTGTGAATTCCAAGTCAGCCTAGGCTAGACTGAGACCTTACCTCAGGGGGAAAAATTTTTTAAAAAGAAAAGAAAAGTGAGTCTTCAGGCAATCTCAAGCAAAGGAAAGAAGTCTTTGTGGATGGAACAATTCTGAGAAAGTTGCTCAATGTCAGCCTGCAGGAGCCAGAACTCAACCTGAGGGCCAGAGCTTTTCTCTTTAACCCTGTGTGAAACTAACTCTGTCAGAGAGATTACTCCAGGTCATTCTGAAAACACAGACTTACAAGGGAGGGCGGTGGGTGGGGATCGTGATAATGATACATTGTCTATATGTAAGGAGGTTGTCAATAAAAAGTTAAAAAAAAAAAAAGAAAAGAAAACATAGACTTCAAACTGGAGAGATGGCTCAGCAGTTAAAGGCACTCACTTGTAATGCCTGCTGGCCTGAGTTCAAATCCACAGTACCCACATAAAGCCAGATGCACAAAATAGCACATGTATCTGGAATTCATTTGCAGTGGCAAGAGGCCCCGACACACCCATTTCTCTCTTGCAAATAAACAAAGAAAAAAAGAAAGAAAAGAAAGAAGGAAAGAAAGAGGGAAAGAAAGAAAGAAAGAAAGAAAGAAGGAAGGGAAGAAAGAAAGAAAGGAAGAAGGAAAGAAAGAAAATGACAGACTTTGAGCCAAGTGCAGTGGTGCATGCCTGTAGTACTAGCATTAGGATGAGGAGTTCGAGGTCATCCTCGGCTATAAAGTGAGTTCAAGGCTACGAGAGACTCTGTTTCAATAAATAAAAGCAACAGCAAAAAGGACTTCTATGCTGTTCACATATCCCACCATGAACATAAGTCACAAATCGGGATGAGTTTGAAGTACAAGATAGACATAGGGTTAAAATTCTAAGACGTCTTAACAAATCCAAAAGACAAAAAAAAAAAAAAAAAAAAAAAAAAAAAAGGTCAATAGAAATTTTGGCAAAGGTTACTAACAGACTGTTTCCAAAGGAAGTCGCATGCTGGCCAATAAACATGTGAAAATGATCCCTCACCCTAGTAATCAAAGAAAGGTACATGTTTGCAATCACATTTCAAATCATTATTCAACAAATGATT
Source organism: Dipus sagitta (assembly GCA_036346955.1). Classification (NCBI taxonomy): domain Eukaryota; kingdom Metazoa; phylum Chordata; class Mammalia; order Rodentia; family Dipodidae; genus Dipus; species Dipus sagitta. Next base: position 11,939,400 of record CM070783.1, on the reverse strand, counting down.
TATCAAGGCATGGTTTAAACAAATCATCAACATACTTTATTTTTTTTTTTTTCACCTAACAACTTGGCAAATTAGGTGGTCAACTTTGTAGAGAGAGGACTAGGATATAGTTGTGCTAACAAGACAATATGCATAATCTGTAACAAGTAATTATACTGGGACTGGAGAGAATTTGTTTTGTTTTGTTTTGCTTAATTCAGAGAGAGAGAGAGAGAGAATTGACATGCCAGGGCCTCAGCCACTGAAATCGAACTCCAGATGCTTCCACCACCTAGTGGGTATGTGTGACCTTGCGCTTGTCTCACCTTTGTGCATCTGGCTTATGTGGGATCTGGAGAGTCGAACATGGGTCCTTAGGCTCCGCAGGTAAGCGCCTTAGCTGCTAAATCATCTCTCCAGCCCAGTTTCTTTCTTTCTTTCTTTTTTTTTTTTTGAGGTAGTCTCTATCCCAGGATGACCTGGAATTTACTATGTAGTTTCAGGCTGGCCTCAAACTCACAGTGATCCTTCTACCTCTGCCCTCCAAGTGCTGGGATTAAAGGCGTGCACTGCACCACCACACCCAGCATGGAGAGAATGTTTAATGGTTAAAGGCACTTGCTTGTAAAGCCTCACAGCCAGAGTTCAATTCTTCAGTACCCAAGTAAAGCCAGAGGCACAAAGTGGAACATGCATCTGGAGTTTGTTTGCAGTGGCAGGAGGCCATACTCTCTCTCTCTCTCTTAAATAAATAATAATAAGGAGAAAAAACAAATAATTATATAGTCATGTGTTATTGCTTAATGTAAAAAATCCTGAAAAATAGCTACTTTAAATCCTGTATTATTATGCCTTTTAATTTTCCATTATATAAATGCTAGTATTTAAACAAAATATGTGTAGTGCTGGAAAGCACTACATGAGCTACTGGGGGAAAATGGCCAACAACAGTCTGAGCAACCAGAGGTCTAAGCTACTCAGAAGCAAACACCCTGACACACTAGTGCCATAGGGCACACAGCCTCAGTGGGTAACCAATAGCTTTCTGATTGGCTAAGAGATCCACTCATTGTAGAGTAACCCATATCTGGAATTGGGAACCAGATCAGAATCCTATGGATTCAAAGCTTATGTTCTCCAGTGTCAACCTCTCACTAGTCTTTGGATAAGAGAGGGGTTACATACATCAAATTCTCCCTAAATTCATGCTTATCCCATTCAAACTATGCTGATTTCACTCTCCATTCGAGAATCTGTTCTTTTTCAGAAGGTAGCAAGACTGGAAGAGATAAACTACCCCTCGCCCTTCAGCCAAGCCACAGCTGAATCCACAGAGGAATTAGGGAGATGAGCAAGAGTGCTGCTTCCATGTTGAACCTGAAATTCAGTGCCAGGGTGTAGGAGATAGACCCAAAGGATAGTCAACACCTACCAAAGCAGAGATCCAGAGGCTCATCACTGAAGTAGACTTAAAACTCACCCACCACAGCTCAGGGAATTTTGCAGAAGACGGGGCGGAGACAGGGTCTCATGTAGCTCAGCCTGGCCTCAAATTTGCTATATGGCCACGCATAATCTTGAACTCCTGATCCTCCTGCTTCCATCTCCTGAGTGCTGGGATTACAGATGTACAACACCACACCCAGTTTTGTTTTGTTTTTTGTTGTGCTAAGGATTGAACCCAGGTCTACAGGCATGCTAGCCAAGCACTCTACCAGTTGAGCTACATTCCCAGCTCATAGCCAGTTTAAAAATTTATTTATTTATAAGCGGAGAGAGAGAGAGAGAGAGAGAGAATTGGCACACCAGGGCCTCTTGCATTTGAAATGAACTTCATATGCATGTGCCATTTGTGCATCTGGTTTTATGTGAGGTACTGAGAAATCAAACCCAGGCTGGTAGGCTTTGCAAACAAGTTCCTTTAATCACTGAGCCATCTCCCCAGCCCACAGCCATTTTGTGTTGTTTTGTTTTGCTTTGCTTTGTTTTTTTGTTTTTGTGGAGGTAGAGTCTCACTCTAGCTCAGACTGACCTGGAACTCACTGTAGCCCCAAGCTGGCCTCAAACTCACAGTGACTCTCCTACTTCTGCGTCTCAGGTGCTGGGATTAGATGCATGTGCCACCATGCCCAGCCAATGGCCATTTTTTTTTGTTTATTTTTATTGATTTATTTGAGAGCGACAGACACAGAAAGAGGCAGATAGATAGAGAGAGAATGGGCGCGCCAGGGCTTCCAGCCACTGCAAACGAACTCCAGACGCGTGTGCCCCCTTGTGCGTCTGGCTAACGTGGGTCCTGGGGAATCAAGCCTTGAACCGGGGTCCTTAGGCTCCACAGGCAAGCGCTTAACTGCTAAGCCATCTCTCCAGCCCCCAATGGCCATTTTTAAGCTCTGTTTTAAAGCATTTAAATTTTGTAGCCTATGTGGTTATATATTCTTTAAATATATAAATTTAAGTTTTTAATATTTTCTTTTTATTTATTTGAGAGAGAGAGAGAAAGAGAAAGAGAAATACGCAGGTGGAGAGACAGAGAGAGAATGGGTGCGCCAGGGCCTCCAGCCACTGCAAATGAACTCCAAACGTATGTGCCACCTTGTGCTTCTGGCTTACCTGGGTCCTGGGGAATTGAACCTGAGTCCTTTGGCTTTGCAGTCAAGAGCCTTAATTGCTAAGCCATCTCTCCAGCCCAAATTTAATTTTTTTTCCAAAGGACAGCATAATCATAATGAGACCAATAAGCAAGTATTTAAATTTAATAATAGCAGTGCTATGTTTTGTTATATCCCATGATATTGTAGGATAGTTTTATTCTGTCTTTGGGCCAGGAAGAAAACACCCTTTTTTTTTTTTCTTTTCAAGGAGAGACAGAGAGAATGGCTGTACCAGAGCCTCCAGCCACTGCAAATAAACTCCAAATGCATGCGCCCCTTTGTGCATCTGGTTTACGTGAGTCCTGGGGAATCAAACATGGTTGTTAGGCTTTGCAGGCAAGTGCTTTAACAGCTGAGCCATCTCTCCAGCCCGGAAAAGATCTTTTTTTATCACCAGGGACAGTGAATTGGCTCTTGGAAATATTTACATAAACAGATCTTACCAAAATACCCTATTTCATATTAGTTACTGTGCATATTGCCTAGCTCCTGACATTAGTCAGGATCCTCCAGAAAAAAAACAGAAACAAAGCACTATTTAAAGTTACAAGAGGGAGGATCTGGGCGTGATGGCACACACCTTTAATCCCAGCACTCGGGAGGCAGAAGTAGGAAGGCTGCTGTGAGTTTGAGGCCACCCTGAGACTACATAGTGAATTCCAGGTCAGCCTGGGCCAGAGTGAGACCCTGCCTCGAAAAACCAAAAAATAAAAATAAAAAAATAAATAAATAAAAATAAAAAAGATCAGAATAGAGCTGGAGAGATAGCTTAGTGGTTAAGGTGCTTGCCTGTGAAGCCTAAGGACCCAGGTTTGATACCCCAGTACTCACATTAGCCAGATGTACAAGGTGATGCATGCGTCTGGAGTTCATTTGCAGTGGCTAGAGGCCTTGACATGCCCATTCTCTCCCTCTCTCTCTATCTATCTGCTTCTTTCTTTCTCTCTTTCTCAAATAAAATAAACAAATAAAATATTTAAAAAATGACCAGAATAGTCAGAGTTAAAAATTAAACTAGTGCTATTTCAAACAAAGACCGAGATGTGTCCACAGGAAAGTTCAAGGATAGACCAGTAGTGCTCACAGGTGCAAGGCATTTGAGTTGTGCATGTAAGTCCTATCACACCCAGAGTTAGGAGTGGTGAATGACTGATCTATTAGTGGGAAACACAAAACTAGGGAGCCCAAAACAGTGGCCATGGGAAGTGGACAGTCCGTGCATTGCCCACACATTCTACAAGCAGAGTTACCATCAGTCCTTATATTTTGACCATTGTGTAGGAAATCCATTGCTGTCAAGTAGGACTTCCTAGTGTCCTGAGGAGGGGTCTCCTGAGAGGTGGAATCTTCAGCATTAAAACCACATGGGGTTCAATGGGAGAGAGAGAAATCACTAGTGAAGATACTCCACAGTGGACACTGCAAGCCTTATATTTGGCCAGCCAGGCCAAATGAGCCAACAGGTGCAATAGTGGTACATCTCTCATGGTGGAAACCAACTGCCTTCTAATTGGACTGGAGGCCCGCTCCATGGGAGGGAATACATCCCTGATACTGAAAACTTACAACAGGGGTAGTCATAAGCCCTAGGGGTGTAACGTCTGCTGCTGTCTGGCTTAATGTATATACTATGCTCATCAAACTGCCCAGTAAGCACTTCTCTTAATGTTCATACCCTTATATTAATGCTACTCTCACTTTTGGTTGAGAACCTTCTCTTTTTAGATGGCAGTGACTTTGGGATGACTCAGAAGGCATCATGATGCTGGGAAGAAGTGACAGGAGTGCTCAGCACTGCAATATCTCTATCACACCTTCCAAGGCTCAGGGTCTATTGCAGAAGAGGTGGTGGAAAGAATGTAAGAGCCAAAGGAAGGGTAGGACTCTTTACAACATGCTCCTCCAGACACAAAATGGCCTGGATATCCATGACCTCACAGTGCCTGACACCACCTACACAAGACCATCATAATAGGAGGAAAAGATAATGACATCAAAATAAAAGAGAGACTGATTGAGAGGGAGAGGGGATATGATGGAGAATGGAGTTTCAAAGGAGAAAGTGGGGGAGGGAGGGCATTACCATGGGATATTGTTTACAATCATGGAAGTTGTTAATAAAAATAATAATAAGTAAATTTAAAAAAAACACATGGGGAGCCAGGCATGGGGGTGCACACCTTTAATCCCAGCACTCGGGAGGCAGAGGTAGGAGGATTGCCGTGAGTTCGAGGCCACCCTGAGACTACACAGTGAATTCCAGGTCAGCCTGAGCTACAGTGAGACTTTACCTCAGAAAAAATGGAGGTCTGGAGAGATGTCCTAGTGGTTAAAGTCACTTGCTTGCAAAGACTACTGGTCCTGGTTTGATTCCCTAGTACCCACATAAAGCCAGATGCACAAAATGGCACATGCATCTGGAGTTCATTTGCAGAGACAATAGGTTCTAGTATGTCTGTACTCATGCTCTTTCTTTAATAAGTAAAAAATATTAAACAACAACAACACACATAGTAGCTGGGCATGGTGGCATATGCCTTTAATCCAGAGATAGGAGGGTTACCATGAGTTCCAGGCCAGCATGGGCTAGATCGAGACCCTACCTGGAAAACAACAACAAAAAACCCACAGGGATGCTTCCAGATCATTCTGGTGGAAGTGTATGTTGGGGTAACCTTTTCTAAAGAGAAACTTGACGTGAATTTTGAGCCTTATATTTCTCAGAAACATAAATAATTCAGAAAGTTCATAAACATTTATGATTATGGATATTCATTTGGGTTTAACTTATATTTAAAAGTGAAACTAGTTTAAGCTTTCAACACAAGAAAATAAATGTGAGATATATATTTTAAGAATTTACTGGGGCTGAGGATGTAGCTTAGTTGGTAGAATCCTTGTCTAGTATGCAGGAAGCCCTGAGTTTGGACCCCAGCACCACGTAAACTGGGCACTTTGATGATTGAGCTACGCCCCCAGCCCCTCACCTTGCTCTGTATTAGAAGAGAAACTGGAAATTGCTGCATCATTAAGGCACCAATGGTGGAGACTGGAGTCCAGAAGTTTCCATCTGCAAGATGGAAACTCCAGGCTGAACTGCTCAGAAGGCTGAACCCTATCTCGGGGACACCCCAGAGCCGAATCAGCGACTGGCCACGGTATTGGGACTGTGAGTGGAGGAGCCCGAAGGAGTCCAGCCACAGCCAAGGGGACAGGAGGTCACAGGGAGACCGAAACTGGTTCTCTCCTTCCAGGATGTTATCAGTAAACCATAAACCAGACCTGGAATCCAGGAAGTCAGGAGGGTTAGTCAGGTGTGTTTGTGACCTGATTTGCAGACAAGGACTGTTGGCTTTTCCAGATCCTTTAGGGCAGGACATGGGGTTGGTTGGGCTAGCCAAAGCATCCGGGAGGCAGGAGCCACGAGGGGGCAGCGAGCCCCTGGGAAGCGTGTGGCTGTGGGTAAACGAAGTGACCTGCAGTGTCTGGGAACCCAGCCTGCGTGGCTAGACTCACCTGGGGGGAGCTTTTCAAAATCCCACTGTTTGGCCACACCTCGGGCCAATTAGACTGGAATGTCTGGGGGTGGAGTTCATCCTTGGTTGTTTTTAGTTTCCCAGGTGATTTGAATGTGCGGCCAAGAAGACTGGCCAGGCCTCAGACCTGCTTGCAGAGCTTCATTCAAGTGGGCTCATTTTTTTGTGAGCAGCTAGTCATTACTAAACAAGACTCACCAAAATAGCATTTAGAGATACAATCACAAATGTGTGGGGTTTTGTGTGTGTGTGAGAGAGAGAGAAAGAGAGACAGAGAGACAGAGACAGAGAGAGAGAGAGAGAGAGAGGGTCTCACTGAATAGCTTAAGCTGGTCTGGAGTTTACCATGTGGCCCAAGCTGTCCTTGAACTCATAGCCTCAGCCTCTTGAGTGCTGGGATTTCAAGTGTAAGTTACTATACCTGGATTTTATTTTATTTCATTTTGTTTTATTTATTTTATTATTTTTATTTTATTTTATTATTGTTATTGGATTTTTTTTTTTTTTTTTTTTGGCTTTTCAAGGTAGGATCTCACTCTAGCCCAGGCTGAACTGGAATTCACTATGTAGTCTCAGGGTGGCCCCGAACTCACAGCTGTCCTCCTACCTTGGCCTCCCAAATGATGCGATTAAAGGGGGGAACCACTATGCCTGGCTCTCTTTTGTTGTTTTTGAGACAGAGTCTTGCTCAAGTAGCTCAGGCTGGTTTTGAACTCACTATGTAGACCATCCTGGAAGTGCTTCTCTTGTCTCAGCCTCCTGAGTCTGGGATTATAGGTGTTTGCCACCATGTCTGAGTCATAAACATGTTCATTAATTTTGTGGTGCCAGAGATTGAACCCAGGGCAAGCACTCAGCCACTGAACTACATTCCCAGCCCTAAATGTATAGGGTGTTTTTGTTTTGTTTGATTTGATTTGTGTGTGTGTGTGTGCGTTAAATTTTATTTATTTATGAGAGAGAGAATGTGTATGCCAGGGCCTCCAGCTCCTGCAAACGAATTCCAGACACATGTGCTACAGTGTGCATCTGGTTTAGGTACGTTCTGGGGAACCAAACCTGAGTCCTTCGGCTTCGCAGGCAAGCGCCTTAACTGCTAAGCCATCTCCCCAGCTCTGCATGTGTTTTATTTAAACAGAGATAAAGCCATGCGTAGTGCTGCACGCCTATCATCCCAGCAGTCAGGAGGCAGACAGAATTGCTCAAAGTTTGAGGCTATCCTGGTCTACATAGAGAGTTCCAGGCCAACCAGGGGTACACAGTGAAACTCAAAACAAAACAAAACAGAAAAAGAACACTCCAGTGTGGGGCTGGAGAGGTAGTTTAGCAGTGAAGGTGCTTGCTTGTGAAGCCTAAGGATCCAGGTTCAATTCCCCAGAATCCACATAAGCCAGATGCAAAAGGTGGCACATGTGTCTGGAGTTCATTTGCAGTGGCTATAGGCTCTGGCATGTCCATATTCTCTCTCTCTCTCTCTCTCTCAAATAAATAAATAAAGTATATTTAAAAAAAAAAAACTCCATTGTGTATGGGGGGAGTGAAACTAAGGAGTTCAGGGTAGGGGGGGGGAGTTCATTCAAGTGGAGCAAGGTTTTGGAAGTTTTTGTTTGTTTTGAGACAGGATCTCCTGTAGCCCAAGCTGGGATCGAGCTCCTTGTGTAGTCAAGGATAGCCTTGAACTCCTTGCCTCCGCCTCCCAAATGCTGGGATTATAGGCTAGACCATTACTATAACTGGTTTATTCTGTTCTAGGGATCAAACCTAGGGCTTTGTGTATGTATGTATATATATTATTATACCAACTCTACCAACTGACTTATGTCCCCAGCCCACTGCTCAGTTTTCCTATAAATTTAAAACTGCTTTAAAAAATAAAGTCCAGGGCTGGAAAGATGGCTCAATGGTTAAAGCGCTGGCCTGCAGAGAGTGGCAACCTGAATTTGATCCCTAGAACCCACATAAAGCCAGATGCACAAAGTGGCGCATGCCTCTGGAGGCCATTTTCAGCAGCTGGAGGCCCTAGTGCGCTTATTCTCTTCTCTCTCTGCTTGCAAATAAATTAACAAATAAAGTCTAGTTGAGTATGGTAGTGCACACTTATAATCCAGCATTGGGAGGCTGAAGCAGGAGGATTAGGAGTTTGAAGCTAGCCTGGTTAAAAACAAAACAAAACCCTTAACAACAAACAAAAACTTAAAAAAAGTTTTCTGAGGTAGGGTCTTACTCTAGCCCAGGCTGACCTAGAACTCACTCTGTGGCCTTGACCTCACTGCGATCCTCCTACACTGTAAAGTAATTAATAAGGAATAACAACTAAGTTTAGTGACTTCCTTAGCATTTCTCCTGCCTCCCCTTATTTTTTAAAAAAAATTTTAATTATTATTTATTTATTTGAGAGAAAGAAAGACACAGGGGGAGAGAGACAGTGTGTGAGAGAGAATGGGCACGCTAGGGCCTTCAGCCACTGCAAACGAACTCCAGATGCATGTACCACCTTGTGCATCTGGCTTACGTGGGTCCTGGAGAATCGAACCGAGGTCCTCTGGGTTTGCAGGCAAACGCCTTAACCGCTAAGCTATCAGCCCTTTCCTGCCCTCTTTATCTTCTCTTGTTTTCACAGGCGCACACGCTGTGCATGGAGCACATCTCCCCATCCCACTCTACCCTCCCTTTCCTCAGCTCCCCCTCCCTTTAGTTCTCTATGGCCCACTTAGCTTCGCTCTTGCTTTCATGCCATCTCGCTGGTCCTCCGTGGCATATCCTGTCCCCTTGGTAGCTTCCACCTGAGAAGCTCCTGGAAGGTTGCAGAAAAGACAAGACTGACTGTCCCTAATGCTAGTTCCTTAACTCAAGCCTGCTTTCAGGGTAAGCCTCCCATTCCTTTTGTTCTTAGCCTGTCCCGCGTCTCACCCCACTGACTCACGCTGTGGCATCTGATACCTTTCTCTCCCTTGGCCCAAGGCATTCATTCCTGCAATGGCATTTAGTACCTCTCTCGGGGTTGAGGGGGTGGGTAATAGTGATTTCCCTTCTCTTTAATGTCCTAATCCTTTCTCTATAGTCTTAGCTTTTTGACACCCCTTAATAACCGAACTGAAAGAAAAGAAAAAAGAAGAATTAATGTTTTTGTTTCCTTTTGGGAAACAAGCTTATTTCCAGCCATTTCCCAAAACTGAGTGAAAGGCCTGACTCAAAATGAAATGTCCCTCGTCAGCAGTGATGCAGCTACAGGCTGGGTGGGGGTCACCTGGGGTGGCCAGGGACAGTGATCTAGGCAGTCAGCCTGAAGAGGACTCCGAGGAATGTGAGGGTCAGCAGGGGATGGTCGGTCCAAGCACTAGGCCAGGTCAGCAAGGTTCAGCTGCGTGAGGCCCATCCCAAGAGCAGGGAGAATATGGAGGGAAATGTTCATAGAGTCCTGTTTTAGTCAGCTTTCCCTATTCCAATAAAATACCTGTGGCTGGGAACTTTATAAAGAAAAGAGGTTTATCTAGCTCACACTTTTATTTTTATTTATTTATTTGACAGAGGAAGAGAGAGAGAGAGAGAAAAAAAAAATAAATGGGCACACTAGGGCCTCCAGCCACTGCAAATAAACTCCAGACACATGCGCCCCCTTGGGCATCTGGCTAACGTGGGTCCTGGGGAATCAAACCTGGGTCCTTTGGCTTTGCAGGCAAATACCTTAACTGCTAAGCCATCCCTCCAGCCCTAGCTCACACTTTTAGAGGCTAAGAGACCAGCGTTGCATGACCTTGGTTTGGCCTCTGGTCAGGGCCTCCTTGGCTGTGTCACCCAATGAAGATGGTATCGAGGCAGGAGGGTGTGTGAACGGGAGAGACACAGGGCAGGCAGGAAGCCAGAGAGTCACTCAGACCTTTTATCACAATGCGCTGCGCTACCAAGACCAGCATTAATCCCTTCCCAGGGCGGTACCCCAATGACGTACATAGTCACCTTTCACTAGGACCCAACTCGCTTTTTCCCCCCACCTTTGGTTTTTTGAGGTAGGGTCTCACTCTAGCCCAGGCTGACCTGGAATTCACTATATAGTCTCAGGGTGGCATCGAACTCACGGCGATCCTCCTACCTCTGCCTCCCAAGTGCTGGGATTAAAGGCGTGCGCCACCATGCCCGGCTCCAACTCATTTTTCAAACTTTTTGTTGATACCTTCATATATAAAAACAATATAACCTGATCATGATTCCCTCCCCACACCCTTTCTTTGCCGCATTAGTCCTTTCCAACTAGTCTCTTCTCCGTCAAGCCCTTGCCATGTCTGAAACATGTCGGAGCTGCTGGCAGTGAGGAGATCCCAGACTGTCAGTCACAGACGGCAGATCCAGAGGACCAGCTGAAACAGGTCTAGATATTTTCCATAATATCACTTTTTGGGCCTAGAGAGGTCACCTTAGATGTTATGATGATCTCTCTCCATCCTGGTCCCAGCCCTTCACTCTCCATCAGCCACATATTTTTTTTTTGGGGGGGGGGGGAGGCTGCTCTTTCCTGGCTGCTAGTAAGGTTGCCGAGCTCTGGGGTCAAAGCAGAACATCTGTAAGAGAAACGAACCCCTTCCTTGCATCAGCATTTCATGGCATAATTGGAATTGTGTATTTTATGAGAGAGGACCACATTTTCACCAGGAAGGGAACAAATGGACAGCAAACTCCATCCTTTGGCTTAGCAGTTAAGTGCTTGCCTGTGAAGCCTAAGGACCCCGGTTCGAGGCTCAATTCCCCAGGACCCATGTAAGACAGATACACAAGGTGGCGCGTGCATCTGGAGTTCATTTGCAGTGGCTGGAGGCCCTGGTGTGCCCATTCTCTCCTTTCTCTTTCTCTCTCTCTCTCTCTCTGCCTCTTTTTCTGTCTGATGGTCTCAAAGAAATAAATAAAATCAAAGCAAATTCCACCCTTGCTTGTGGGACATCCAATGTAACTGAGATCGTTTTCTCCTGGCTGGTATATGTAGAAAAAGTTCCCAGGCCCTGAAACACTATTAGAGCCCAGCTAGCTTTCCTGGGGTGGACCAGCCTTCACTGCCCACTCAGGTCTTTCAGTGTGTGGTAGACGAAACAGCCACCGTTCTCCATAGTGAGGCTCCCTGGGAGTGGGAGTCCATTAACACTGGTGGGTCAGGGGGAGGTGAGGGACCCTAACGTATTACCATCGCTGTGTCTGTGAGTGGTCACCCTCTGTCCCCAGTGCAGAGAAGCAGCCAAGCCCTGTCTTGACCAACAGCTGGTGCTGTGTCATGCATATGGGTTGGTGGTGGCATTCACCTTTGGTTTTGCTCTTGCTGTGGTGTGAATGCGTTGACCCCCCCCCCCAAGCAGTAGTGTTTCAGGGTAGGCCCTCAAAGAGGGGATTAGTGAAGACGGCTCTGCCTTCCTGGATTGATTGATGTTATTATCATGGGAGTGCATTAATTATGCCATTCTTGTTGCAGCCTTAATTACTCATCAGTGATTATGGGCTTTCTGTGAGGGAGAGAGAGAGAGAGAGAGAGAGAGAATGGGTGCACATTCTGGAGGTCAGAGAACAACTTCAAGGTGTCTGTGCTCCACCTTCTTTGAGACAGGGTCTCTTGCTGCTGCTGCAAACAGACCGTCATACTGCAAAGGAACATCAGACTAGCTGGCCCAAGTGCTTCAGATTCTCCTGGCTCCACCTCTCACTGCTGTAGGTACATTGGGGTCACCACTTTGCACCCAACTTTATGTGGGTGCTGGAATATTGAACCTGGGCAACGGGCTCTTTAACTGGTAAGCTATCATCTCTCCAGCTCCTGATCTTTTTTTTTTTCCCCTTGAGACAGGGTCTTATGTAGTCCAGGGTTGTCTCAAACTTGCATATAGCTCATGCTGACCCTGAATTCCCGATCTTCCTGCCTTAGCTTCCTGAGTGCTACATTACAGGCATGCACCACCACATCCAGTTTACTTGGTACTGGAGAGTAAACGCAGGGCCTTCTGCATGCTAGGCAAGCACTCTACCAGCTGAGCTACATCCCCAATTCCCTCTGCTCTCCTGTATTTATTTATTTTCTTACATGTATCACCCCTATCATTTTTCTTCCTCTCATAACATCATACCAAGATTTATTCATTCATCAAGATACTCTTTTGTCAAGTTGAGCCTCTTTGTTTATTTATTTATTTATTTTTATAGTTTGGTTTTTCAAAGTAGGGTCTCACTCTGGCCAAGGCTGACTTGGAGTTCACTTTGTAGTCTCAGGGTGGCCTTGAACTCACAATGATCCTCCTACCTCTGCCTCCCAGTGCTGGGATTAAAAGTGTGTGTCACCACGCCTAGATTTGTTTATTTATTTTTTGAGGTAGGGTCTCATTTTAGCCCAGGCTGGCCTGGAAATCACAGAAATCCTCCTATCTTAGCCTCCCGAGTGCTGGGATTAAAGGCATGCACAACCACACCTGGCCTAGCTTCTTGATTTCTGATACCAACTTTAGGCAGGAGTTTTTAAATGAATGCCCTATGGCGTCTGTTCTCTTTTCTTTTTCTTTCTTTCTGGTCTCATTTTAACTAAAATAGAACAGTAACAATTCTAATGTCACAGATAGTTCCTCTTTATTTACTACTTGTCACTGTACTTTTTTTTTTTTTTTTTTTTGAGGTAGGGTCTCACTGTAGCCCAGGCTGACCTGGAATTAACTATGTAGTCTCAGGGTGGCCTCGAACTCATGGCGATTGTCACTGTACTTTCAATGACAATTTTGGCACTGTTTCAGGCTATGTTGGCTCAAAGATCATTGTTAAAAATCAGACACAGGAAGAAGCACTTTGAAAAGCATAAAGACACTACCCAAATGAAAAGCTTTTGTTAGTGGGGTCATTTAGAGTGACCTTTAGGGCTGGAGAGATGGCTTAGTGGTTAAAGGTGCTTGCTTGCAAAGCTGATGGCCTGGGTCCAATGCCCCAATACCCATGTAAAGCCAGATGCACAATGTAGTACATGTGCCTGGAATTCATGTGCAGTGGCAGGAGACCCTGGCATGCCCATACTCATTCTATCTGCCTCTTCCTCTCTCTCTCTCTCAAATAAATAAATAAATGAAAGTACAAAAATAAAAATACAGTGATCTTTAAATAGGTAGTGGCCATTGAATTCATGACCTCACAGTAGCTGTTGCTATGTGCACAATATTGGGCCCATCAGCATGTCAACACGGACGATGGAAAGCAAATAGAACATAAAGGCACCAAAAGAGTAGCAAGACTGGTTGGGAGGAGTATGGGGAAGTGGAGACGAGAGAGTGATAGGAGGGGACTGTGATCAAAATACATTTTGTACACATATAAAAATTGTCAAGAAAATGTCTATATATATATATATAACTTATCAACTATTAAAAGGTGCGTGTTGGGCTGGAGAGATGGCTTAGTGGTTATGGCGTTTGCCTGCAAAACCAAAGGACCCAGGTTCAATTCCTCAGGACCCACGTAAGCCAGATGCACAAGGTGGCACATGCATCTGGAGTTCATTTGCAGTGGCTGGAGGCCCTGGCATGCGCCCACCCCCTTCCTCTCTGTCTCACTCTGCCTCTTTCTTTCAAATAAGTAAATAAAAATAAAATAGTTTTTAGAAGGTGTGTGTTGTGTTATGGTGTTGGTGTTGGGAATTAAACCCGGGGTCTTACACATGCTAGGTAAGTGGTCTACCACTAGCTGCACCACCAGCCACTGTCCCCTCCCCACAGAAATTATGTATGACCTAACAAAAATGGCTGCTGGAAACAATAAAATTGTATTGTTTTTTCTAATGACGGTTTCCAAACTATTTACCAAATAGTTTCTGTACTTCATTAACTTTTCAATTTAAAAAATATCCTATTTCGTTTAAAACATTATTTCAAAATGAATTGGTCCACTGGCTTCTGCTTTTACTTTTTGCTTTCTGTTTTGCAACTTTATAATCTACTTCACTGATTTCAAAGATAGCTTTCCTCCCTCCCTCCCTTCTTTCCTTCTTTCTTCTCTCCTAAGCAGGGTGATACTGAGAGATAGACTTGTCAAGTCTGGCTTAAAAGGGGACATTTGTCACCCTCATCGTGTCTTCCCTTCAGCAGCCTGAAAAACATTTGCCACGACCACTCATCTATAGAACTCGTGTGTGTGAGACATGTCTTGAACTCGTGGTGATCCTCCTGCCTCAGCTTCCTAAGTACTGGGAATACAAAGTTGCGCTGCTATCCGGGGCTCATGGAACTTTTTCACCTTGTAACAGAGAAACCCTGTATCCATAAAACACCAGTTCCCAATTCCAGTCTCGCAACCATTATTGTACTCTCTATGAATTGGACCCCTCTGGGATCCTCACGTGAGTGCAATCATACAACAATCTGTCCCCGTGACTAGTTTAATTGGCTCAGCATAATCTACTTCCGGTTCTTCCACGGCGCAGCCCTCCTGAGTTTTCAGTCTCAGCCGCTTGGAGGCGCTTTGCTGAGGTGAGGCGCGCAGGACAGACCCTTCTGCTCAGCGGACGGCGAGCGCCCCCTTGAGGCTTCATGCTGCCATCTCAACTCTAAATTTCCAAGGACCCAGCAGGTGCCTTATGCAAATTGTATTTCAGCTTTGTAGTTGAGTCGAAAAAGGTGACCTTGAATACAGCAAGTAGAATAGAATTATGAACTTTTTGGCCAGGATTGAGTACTTCGGAAGATAAAGGTCAAGAGGGGTACACAAATCTAATATAGATTGAGTACTTCACATTGAGTAGTCGGTAGTGGCTGACTCAACAGCCATACTTGGAGACACACTTCAAGCAAACACCTGGAGACTGCATTTTCCCTTCCTTCCTTCCTTCCTCCCTCCCTCCCTCTTTCTTTCTTTCTTTTTACTTATTTATTTGAGAGCAACAGACAGAGAGGGGGAGAGAGAGAGAATGGGCACGCCAGGGCTTCCAGCCACTGCAAACGAACTCCAGATGCGTGCGCCCCCTTGTGCATCTGACTAACATGGGTCCTGGGGAATCGAGCCTTGAACGGGGGTCCTTAGGCTTCACAGGCAAGCGCTTAACCGCTAAGCCATCTCTCCAGCCCATCTTTCTATCTTTCTTCCTTTCTTCCTTTCTTCCTTTCTTCCTTTCTTCCTTCCTTCCTTCCTTCCTTCCTTCCTTCCTTCCTTCCTTCCTTCCTTCCTTCCTTCCTTCCTTCCTTCCTTCCTTCCTTCCTTCCTTTCTTTCTTTCTTTCTTTCTTTCTTTCTTTCTTTCTTTCTTTCTTTCTTTCTTGTTTTTCAAGGTAGGGTCTCCCTCTAGCCCAGGCTGACCTGGAATTCGCTATGTAGTCTCAGGATGGCCTTGAACTCACAGTGATCCTCCTATCTCTGCCTCCCGAGTTCTGCGATTAGAGGCATGCACCACCACGCACTGCTTTTTATTATTTATTTATTTATATTTTTTTTTAGGTAGGGCTTCACTCTAGTCCAGGCTGACCTGGAATTCACTATGTAGTCTATGTAGTCTCAGGGTGGCCTCAAATTCATAGTGGTCCTCCTACCTCTGCCTCCCAAGTGCTGGGATTAAAGGCATCGCCACCATGTCCGGTCTTTCTTTTTCTTTTCTAGGTAGAGTCTCACTCTCGCCCAGGCTGACCTGGAATTCACTATGTAGTCTCAGGCTGGCCTTGAGCTCACAGCGATCCTCCTACCTTGGCCTGTCAAGTACACTTTCTTCAGGACTCTTTCCCTGTGGAGGGCACTCTGTGGTGGGCATGGTCACATCCTGTGAAGACAGGGTGGTCTGATGGGCAGCAGGAAGTCCTGGCTGAGAGGTGTGCTCATTCTGGCAGAAGAGTCAAAGGAAGTGAAAAGTAATGGTCCTTGACCATTTCCTTCTGGTAACACTGGCAATCTAGAGAAGATGAAAATCCCAGGTGTGGTGATACATACCTGTAATCTCAGCACTTGCAGGAGTTCAAGGCCAACCTTTGGCTATAAGTGGGTTTTAGTCTGGCCTAGGCAACAAGAGTTCATGTCTACACACACACACACACACACAGAGAGAGAGAGAGAGAGAGAGAGAGAGAGAGAGAGAGCTGTCTGAAAGTCTCTTAGTCTTTAGAGCGAGTGAGAGGATAGCTAGTAAGTGGTCCATTTAGACACATTGTAGGACTGGTCTTTCTTTTCTCACACTGAGTGATGAAGTTAAGACTGCTTGTTACATCAGTGAGTTAACGAGAAACTGGAAATTGCTGGCCATTTTCAGCTCCAACTATTAGTGTTGACACTTTGAATTCTTTGAAGGATTAGGTGAGAATAGATGTTTAGAGATTCACTTGAATGACATTTGTGTTAATAGAACCTGGCCTGGTCCTGCTTGAGTTGTTCATGCCTGTTTTGTGACTTTCCCTCCTCTACTAAGTGAAAACTAAGGTGCGAGGGCTGGGGTCTGGCTGCCGTTAGAGGTCTGGGCTAGTCTGGCACGAAGCCCAGGGATGCATCCCTAGCACTGCATGACACCAGGTTTGGTGGTGTACACCTGTCATCTCAACACTAGGGAGGCTGAGGCAGGATTATCAGAAGTTCAAGGTCATCCTTAGCTACATGCAAGTTTGAGGCCAGGCTAGGCTCATAAGACCCTATCTCAAAAAAAAAAAAAAAAAAAAAAATCAGAAGATTCTGGTTACTTGGTCTGCTCTTCAACTACCCCAAGTCCTAATATTCTCCCAGAGCCAATGACAGAGAGGTAGGAGTCTCTCAGAGTCTATATCTCTAGTCCCTGCATTTTCTTTCTTTTTCTTTTTCTTTATTATTATTATTATTTACAAAGGAACGCTTTATTGTCCTCGTGTTGGTACAGATTCGCTCTACCATGGCCCGGTCAGATTCACTTCCTGGACAGTTACCATCATTTAACATTTAATAGAAATCTTCCTCTGTGGGCAGATGAGCGGGAAAAGGGGATAAGCTTTTAAAAACGCTTTGATGTTGAAAAAGTTGGGAGATGAAACACAGTGAAACCAAATTACACAATAACACTTTTTTTGGGGGGGGGTTTCGAGGTAGGGTCTCACTTTAGCCCAGGCTGACCTGGAACTCACTATGGAGTCTCAGGGCAGCCTCGAACTCACGGCGATTCTCCCACCTCTGCCTCCCAAGTGCTGGGATTAAAGGCATGTGCCACTACACTTAGCTTCATTTCACTTTAAAATTTTTTTTTAAATTTTTATTTAATAGAGAGAGAGAGGGAGAGAGAGAAAGAAGCAGATATACATATATCTGCCCCCATATAACAGGCTCAGAGGAGCTCAGCACACACCCTTTGTAGTCATCATTCCCTAGCACAAAAGCCACTGAAAACAAATGCTTAAGCCTTTAATCCCAGCACTTGGGAGGCACAGGTAGGAAGATCACCGTGAGTTCGAAGCCACCCTGGAACTACATGGTTAATTATAGGTCAGCCTGGACCAGAGTGAGACCCTATCTCGAAAAACCAAAACAACAAAAACAAATGTTTATTTGTCATAAAGGAAAAAAAAAGCGCTACAGATTCCACTCATTTTCCTATAACCATCAGATTTCTGGAAGCGTCTTCAGCCCTTTGAAATAGCTGAGCCTGGCCATCGTGATGCTTATGGCCTCGGTGACAGTGCAAGAATCTCTGTTAAAACCACAGCAAAGCCCGGCCACCTGGCCCGTAGGCTTTGTGCATAGCGAAAACTAGAGACTGAATTAAAAAAAATTCTGACTGATTTTGAGCTTTCTTTGTCCTTTGTTTCTATTTAATTATAATAATAGCAAATACAGTTTTACCTTTTTTTTTTTTTTTTTTTTTTTTGAGGTAAGGTCTCGCTCTAGCCCAGGCTGATCTGGAATTCACTCTGGATTCTCAGGGTGGCCTCAAACTCACCGCAATCCTCCTACCTTGGCCTCCCCAGTGCTGGGATTAAAGGCATGCGTCACCACACCAGGCAAGTTTTGCCTATTTATTTATTTATTTATTTTGAGGTAGGGTTTCACTGTAGCCCAGGCTGACCTGGAATTCACTCTGTAGTCTCAGGGTGGCCTGGAACTCACAATGATCCTCCTACCTCTGCCTCCTGAGTGCTGGGATTAAAGGCATGCGCCACCATGCCCGGCTCTAGTTTTATTTTTAGATCAGATCCCATTGAGTTCAGGTTGGCTTCTAACTCAGTATGTAGCATAGGTTGACCTTGAACCCTGATCCTCTTGCCTCCAGTTCCGGAGATTATATAGGACGTATGAGAATTGTTCACATATTTGGTCCAGGTGGGAGATAGACCTTTTATCCCTTCCTGTCTTTATCGTAGATTCAGTTTCATCTAATTGGATACAGCTGATGGTGGCTGCCTGCTTTAAAGTCTTTCTGAATCCTGATTGAAAGTATCTGACAACTTCCTCTGCTTCCTGCTTTTTCCGCACAGTGTGGTGGTTTGATTCAGGTGTCCCCCATAAATTTAGATGTTCCGAACGCTAGGTTCCCAGCTGATGGAGATTTGGGAATTAGCGCTTCCTGGAGGCAGTGTATTGTTGGGGGTGGGCTTATGGGTGTTATAGCCAGCGTCCCCTTGCCAGTGTTTGGCACACTCTCCTGTTCCTGTTGTCCACCTGATGTTGGCCAGGAGGTGATGTCCACCCTCTGCTCATGCCATCGTTTTCCCCTGCCATCATGGAGCTTCCCCTCAAGTCTGTAAGCCAATATGAACCTCCGCCCCTCCCATAAATTGCTCTTGGGCAGGTGATTTTCTGCCAGCAATGCAGACCTGACTGTAACAGTCAGGGGCAGGTGGGGAGAGCTTTCGAACTCTTCTCTGGCAGCCTGGCTCCAAGTGGACTGCCCTTTCTGTCCCTTACTTCTTTTATAGAGAAAGTTATTTATTTTTATTTATTTGAGAGACAGAATGGGCATGCCAGGGCCTCCAGCCACTGCAAACGAACTCCAGACGCGTGTGCCATCTTGTGCATCTGGCTTTCATGGGTCATGGGAAATCAAACCTGGGTCCTTTGGCTTTTCAGGCTCTCTCTCTCTCTCTCTCTTGCAAGAGGAACAGGACTTTGCTGCAACTTTCTGAAGCCCTAATAGAACAGAGACAGTAGAGACAGAACAGAACACAGCTTCTCAGCTGAGTAATTCTGTCCAAAATAGGAAATTAGTTGTAAAATTTGTTTCCTTTGCTTATTTCTCTGAGAAAGCAGTCTCAAAGAAAGGGGAAGACTGACTTTTATCTTTCTGTTCCTTTTATTTATTTATTTTTATGTTTTTGTTTTTTGAGGTAGGGTCTCACTCTGGCCTAGGCTGACCTGGAATTCACTATGGAGTCTCGGGGTGTCCTCGAACTCAGCCACGATCCTCCTACCTCTGCCTCCCAAGTGCTGGGATTAAAGGCGTGGACCACCATGCCCGGCTCCTTTTATTTGTTTTTGAGAGTCTTACTCTGTAGCCTATGCTGGCTTCGAGCTCACAACAATCTTCCTATCTTAAGCCTCCCTTGTTTAGGGATTATAGGTGTAAACAACCACACAGCTTTGTTGGATGTATTCATTAAATTTGGGGACAATTTTGCCTCATGGTTGGGATTAAAGCTAATTAAGAGGTGGACGCTAAGACGACGGCGCCACCTTGTGACTAGTACTTTTTACTGCAGTCAACACTCTCAGCAACAGCCCACCTTCATGATGGGGTACACACCAAGAATACTATTTCTTCCCAAACCTTCTGGGTTGTTTTTCAGTCTTTTTTCTGAGGCAAGGTCTCACTCTAGCCTAGGATGACTTTGAACTCACGGAAAATTTCACTCTGTAACCCCAGGCTGGCTTTGAACTCCTAGAGATC
This sequence comes from Dipus sagitta, assembly GCA_036346955.1. Taxonomy (NCBI): domain Eukaryota; kingdom Metazoa; phylum Chordata; class Mammalia; order Rodentia; family Dipodidae; genus Dipus; species Dipus sagitta. The sequence goes on along the minus strand of CM070783.1, from coordinate 11,919,414 downwards.
CCCCTCCCTACCTCTGCCTTCTGAGTGCTGGCACTAAAGGCAAGCACCATGCCCAGTTTTAAATTTTTAATTTTTTTTAACAATTTTTAAAATTTTTACTTATTTATTTATTTGAGAGAATGAGAGAGAGAGAGAGAGAGAGAGAGAGAGAGAGAAATGGGCATGCTAGGGCCTCCAGCCTCTGCAAACGAACTCCAGACACATGTGCCACCTTGTGCATCTGGCTTACGTTGGTCCTGGAGAAGTGAACTGAGATCCTTTGGCTTTGCAAGCAAGTGCCTTAACCGCTAAGCCATCTCTCCAGCCCAAACTTTAAAAGATTTTAATATTGAAGAATATTAATATCTTTAATATTTGCACGTGTGTGTGCATGTATGTATGGGTGACCCAGGGTCTCTTATTGCTGCAAATAATTCCAGACGCATGGGCTGGAGAGGTGGCTTAGTGGTTAAGGTGTTTGCCTGCAAAGCCAAAGGATCCCAGTTCGATTCTCCAGGGCCCACGTAAGCCAGATGCACAAGGTGGTGCATGCATCTGGAGTTCCTCTGCAGTAGCTGGAGGACCCTGGTGTGCCCATTCTTTCTCTCTCTCTGCCTCTTCCTCTTAAATAAATAAATAAAATACATATTTAAAAAAAAAAGCTCTAGACACATGTGCTACTTAGTGTGTGTGTGTGTGGTATTATGCAGGTATTGGGGAATTGAACCCAGGCCTGCAGGATTTGCAAGCAAGCTCCTTTAACCCCTGAGCCATCTCCCCAGCCCACTTTCTGAGTTTTGTTGGCTGTTACAGTCCCTCCCCACCTTTTTTTTTTTTTGAGGCAGGGTCTCACTCTGGTCCAGGCTGAGCCTGGCACTGTAGCCTTGACTGGTCTTGAACTAACAATAATATTTCTACCTCAGCCTCCCTACAGCTGGGATTTTAGGCACGAGCCACAACACAAGGATCAGCTGTTACAGTCTTAACTTGGACATTAAATATAGACTGCATATTTAAACCAAGGATGTATAGGATGTTGCACATTTCCCCGTGGACTTCATGAATCAAACTGGAAAATTCTCTATATTCATTAGATGGTTTATCAGCATTTTCTTTTTTCTCTTTCTCTTTCCCTTTCTTTCTTTCTTCTTTTTGAAGCAGGGTTGCACTCTAGTCTCACCTGACCTGGAACTCACTGCAATCCTCCTACCTGTGCTTCCTGAGTTCTGGGATTAAAGGCGTGTGTCACCATACCAAGCTTTATCAGCACTTTTTAAAAAATGTTTTTTAAAATATTTATTTGAGGAAGAGACAGTGAGAGAGACAGATAGATAGATAATGGGTATGCCAGGGCCTCTAGCCACAGCCCAGCACTTTTTCTTGTCTTTTTTTTTGAGACTAGGGTTTTATTCTTTAGCTTAGGTTTGTCTGGAACTTTCTATCCTCCTGCCTCAGCCTTCCCAGTGCTATAATTATGGGCATCTTACCACATTCCACCTTTTTTCTCCTCTTCACCCCTCCCTCCCTCTCTTCCCTCTTTTTTCTTTTTTTTTTTTAAACCTTTGAACCTTTCAAAAATTCCTATGCAAGGCTGGAGAGATGGTTTATCAGTTAAGGCACTTGCCCGTGAAGCCTAAGGACCCAGGTTTGATTCCCTAGTATTCACATGAGCCAGATGTCCAAGGTGGCACATGCATTTGGAATTCTTGCAGTGGCTGGAGGCCCTGGTATGACCAATCTCTCTCTATATATCTCTCTCAAAATAAGTAAATAAGTGCTGGAGAGATGGCTTGGTGGTTAAGCGCTTGCCTGTGAAACCCACACACCCTGGTTTAAGGCTCAATTCCCCAGGACCCACGTAAGCCAGATGCACAAGGTGGCGCATGCATATGGAGTTTGTTTGCAGAGGCTGGAAGCCCTGGCGCGCCCATTCTCTCTCTCTCTCTCTCTCTCTGCCTCTTTCTCTCTCTTTCTGTCGCTGTCAGATTAATAAAAATAAACAAAAAAATAAAAAGTAAATAAAAATTCCTATGGATATTTTGCATTTTTCTATACAAGGCTAAATTAAAAAAAAAATGGGGGATTGGAGAGATGGCTGAACAGTTAAGGTGCTTGCCTGCAAAACCTAATAACCCTTGTTCACTTCCCCAGTAGCCATGTAAAGTCAGATGCACAAATTGGTGCATGTATCTGGAGTTCATTGGCGCTGCTGGAGGCCCTGGTGCACCCATTCTGTCTCTATCTCTTCTGTCTCTCTCTACATGCAAACAAATAAAATATATTTTTTTAAAAAACTTGAGAGGTGCTGGGGTTTGATAAGTCTGGTCATCTCAGAGGGCTCAGGAACTTATGGTGGCTATTAGTTGTGTCTTCCATAAATACAAACTGAAAGCTCAACTTTATCTTTTCTTAAATTCCATTCTCTTCCCCCCCACCCCCCAAGGTAGGGTCTTGCTTAGGCTAGGATGATCTAGAACTCACTCTGTAGTCCCATGCTGGCCTTGAATTCACAGTGATCCTCCTACGTCTGCTTCCCGGGTACTGGGATTAAAAGTGTGGGTCACCACTCCTGGTTTTAAACTCCATTCTTTTTTTTTTTAAATTTTTTTATTAACAACTTCCATGATTATAAAAAATCTCCCATGGTAATACCCTCCCTCCCCCAACTTTCCCCTTTGAAACTCCAGTCTCCATCATATCCCCTCCCCATCTCAGTCAGTCTCTCTTTTATTTTGATGTCATCATCTTTTCCTCTATTATGATGATCTTGTGTAGGTAGTGTCAGGCACTGTGAGGTCATGGATATCCAGGCCATTTTGTGTCTGGGGGGGAGCACGCTGTAAGAAGTCCTACCCTCCCTTTGGCTCTTACATTCTTTCTGCCACCTCTTCCACAATAGATCCTGTAAACTCCATTCTTTTGGCAAGGCCAACTCTATCTATGCGCTGACCCTTCAAAAGGCAAAGGCGACCCTGTTTGGATGGAGTGAGTGCTGCCCCCTGGTGGGCCTGTGAGACAAGGAGCAAAGAGACATTGCTAATCATAGCTTCCAGGCAGAGGGCCGGTTTCTTCTTTTAAAGATTCCTTGAGATCTTGGCATTTTCTCCTTCAATTTCGGATCTACCGTCCACACTCCAGGAGCAATATAATATCTTCAGTTCTCTGGCTGGGAAATGACATAATCTTAAGTCTGCATGTGGCTCCATTACATACTGGTTTCCTACCTCTGCTTCCTTTCCGTGAAGCTGGGGGTACCCCATTATCCAGAGCAAGTTCCGTGCAGTACTTTCATCATTTCATTGGGCAATTTTTTTTTTATGGCGCTGGAAATGGAACCTGGGGTCTGTGCCTGGTATGCGAGCCCTCTACCAACTGAGCTAACAGTCTCCAGCCCTCAGTAACTGTTCTTTTCTGTGCCCTCTAAGCACAGTGTCCTTGCTTCGCTACCCCTGCAGCCAGTGATTCATTGTTAAAAATAAAATATGCCGGCAATTATGCTAAGCATACTGGCAAGCGATCCTCAAGAGGGCATCTTTCCTACCTTAAATAGCAAGGGGAACAAGCACGGAGCAGCATAAAGACACCCGGATGGTGACAAGACAAGGTTCCCCTGGTGACCTTACCCAAATGCCCAGGGCACTGGGACACACTCTAAATCTGTTTCCTCAGACGAACATGAGAAAGTTGGGCCCCCGCTTGGTGGAGCGCACCTTTAATCCCAGCACTCGGGAGCCGGAGGTAGGAGGAATCGCTGTGAGTTCGAAGCCCACCCTGAGACTACATAGTGAATTCCAGCCTGGGCTACAGTGAGACTCTACCTCGATAAACAACAACAAAAAACCCAAACAAACAAACAAACAAGCAAAAATGAAGAAAATGAGAAAGTTGTACTAAGTGAGCTTCAATTTTTTAAAGATTTATTTTTATTTATTTGTTTGTTTATTAGAGACAGAGAGAACATGGGCGCGTCAGAGCCTCAAGCTACTGCAAACTAACTCCAGATGCATGCACCACATTGTGCATCTGGCTTATGTGGGACCTGGAGAATCAAACCTAGATCCTTAAGCTTCGCAGGCAAGTGCCTTAGCCGCTAAGCCATCTTTCCAGACAAATTTAACATAATGTTTTTGGTTAGGCTTGTGTTTTTGCAATGCTTGAATTCAGGTCTTGGAGTGGTAGCACATATCTATAATCTCAGCACTTGAGAGGCTGAGGTAGAAGAAACACTATAAATTGGAGGACAGCCTGGGCTTCATGAGATCCTGTCTCAAAAGATGGAGAGGAGGCTGGAGAGATGGCTTAGTGGTTAAGATGCTTGCCTGTGAGGACTAAGGAACCAGGTTCAACTCCCCAGAACCCACGTAAGCGAGATGAACAAGGGGGCGCATGCATCTGGAGTTCGTTTGCAGTGGCCGGAGGCCCTGGGGTGCCCATTTTTTCTCTCTCTCTCTCAAATAAGTAAAACTTTAGAAAAGATGGAGAGGAGGCTGGAGAGATGGCTTAGCGGTTAAGGTGCTTGCCTGCAAAGCCTAAGGATCTAGGTTCGATTCCCCAGTACCCATGTAAGCCAGATGCACATGGTGGTGCATGTGTTTGGAGTTTGTTTGTAGTGGCTAGAGGCCCTGGTGCACCCATTCTCGATACCCCTCTTTCCCTCTCTCAAATAAATAAAAAATTTACAAAAAAGATGGAAGAGAGAGAGAGAGAGAGAGAGAGAGAGAAATGCAACAGTAACCAAAACCCCAAAACAAACTCAGTGTGATGGCACATGCCTTTAATCCCACCTATCCCACTATGGAAGGCAGAAGTAGGAGGATTGCTGTGAGTGGTGGGAAGGAATACTTTGGGGCACTGTCCTCCTGATAGGAACTGGTGAAGACATGACCTCACAGTGGTTACTGACACCCTGCAAGACCTCACTATACTGAGTCCATCAACATTTTGACATGCAGGAGGACAAAAGGAATTAGAGAACAAAACAGAGGAAGGACTGCCTAAAAAAAAAAGAGGGTCCTCAGTGGTGAGGAGAGAGAATACAAAAGAGGATAAAGGACAGAAATATGATCAAATTATAGTATGTTCATGCATTGAAGTTCTCAATAAAAACATAAAAAGGGGCTAGATGGCTTTAGCGGTTAAGGCACTTGCCTGTGAAGCCTAAGGAGCCAGGACTGATTCCCCAGTATCCATGGAAGCCAGACGCACAAGGTGGCACATGCATCTGGAGTTTGTTTGTAGTGGCTGGAGGACCTGGTAGGCCCATTCTCTCTCTCTCTCTGCCACTTTCTTTCTCTCTTAAATAAAATAAAATGTAGTTAAAAAATGAAAAAAGGTAGCTGGGCTTGGTGACACACGCAAGACCCTACCTAAAAGAAACCAAAACAAACAAACAAAAAACTTAACCAAAAATCCCGGTGGGCATGGTGGCACACGCCTTTAATCCCAGCACTCGGGAGGCAGGAGGCAGAGGTAGGAGGATTGCCATGAGTTCGAGGCCACCCTGAGAATACAGAGTTAATTCTAGGTCAGCCAGAGTGAGACCCTACCTTGAAAAAACAAAACAAAACAAAAACAAAAACAAAAAACTCAAAAAACAAGAGCAAATGAAAAGAGAGGCCAAGATAAAAATGACAGCCTTCTGTAAACTAATCTCAGAAATTATCTTCCATCCTTCTTGTATTCTATTGGGTAGAACCAGTATTTATAGCTTCTCCAAGTGACAGGATAGCTGAGCATGAAAGCACAGGTCTATAATCTCAGTACTTGGGAGGCTGAGGCAGAAGGATTGCTATTGGTTTGAGGCTGACCTGGGCTACATAGTGACACCCTGTCTAAAAATAAAAATGAAAGGAAGAAGTGACAGAGGAGTGCTCCGCACTGAAATATCTCTATCACGAACCTTCCAAGGCTCAGGGTCCATGTGGAAGAGGTAGCAGAAAGAAAGTAAGAGAGGCTGGAGAGATGACTTAGTGGTTAAGCGCTTGCCTGTGAAGCCTAATGACCCCAGGTTCAGGGCTCGATTCCTGAGGACCCATGTTAGCCAGATGCACAAGGGAGCACATGCATCTGGAGTTCGTATGCAGTGGCTGGAGACCCTGGTGCGCCCATTCTCTCTCTCTCTCTCTCTTTCTCTGTCGCTCTCAAATAAATAAATAAAAATAAACAAAAAAATTAAAAAACAAAAAGAATGTAAGAGCCAAAGGAAGGGTAGGACTCCTTACCACGTGCTCCTCCAGACACAAAATGGCCTGGATATCCATGACCTCACAGTGCCTGACACTACCTACACAAGACCATCATAATAGGAGGAAAAGATCATGACATCAAAATAAAAGAGACTGGTTGAGAGGGGGAGGGGATATGATGAAGAGTGGAGTTTCAAAGGGGAAAGTGGGGGGAGGGAGGGAATTACCATGGGATATTGTTTACAATTATGGAAGTTGTCAATTAAAAAACAAAATTAAGAAAAAAAACTAAATGAAAGGAAAGAAAAGAAAAACAGTAGGAGGACAACACAAGAAAAAGGTGTGAGATGGGGACACCAAGAGGCAGAGATCTTTAGGAGCCATTTAGAAGTTGTCTATCATATTGTATGATTTCAGGAAAGTGAATGTCCTTATGCCTCAGTTTCTTCAATTATCAAGTAGAGGCAACATGTCTACTTCAGGGCCTTGGGGTAAGAAGTAAATGTGAAGTGCTGGGTACATGCACTTAAGAAGTTCACTATTGGGCCAGAGAGATGGCCTTAGCCGTTAAGGCGCTTGCCTGCAAAGCCAAAGGACCCAGGTTCAACTCCCCAGGACCCACGTAAGCCAGATGCACAAGGGGGGGCATGGGTCTAGAGTTCATTTGCAGTGGCTGGAGGCCCTGAGTGCCCATTCTCTATCTACCTCTTTCTCGCTCTGAAATAAATAAATAAAAATATATTTTTAAAAAGTTCACTATTGTCAGTTTCTATAGAAACCTTCCACCCACATGTGTGAAGAGCTGAATTGGATCAGGCCTCTTCATAGTCTGTCTCCAAATAGTCTTTGAGCCCTGAGAGAGATTAATATGAGTGGAAACACAATGATTTATTATTCTTACAGTTATCATTCAAGAATAATAAGGGCTGGAGAGGTGGCTTAGTGGTTAAGGCACTTTCCTGAAAAGCCAAAGGACCTAGGTTCGATTCCCCAGGACCCACATAAGCCAGATGCACGAGGTGGTGCATGTGTCTGGAATTCTTTTGCAATGGTTGGAGGACCTGGTATGCCCATTCTCTATCTACTTCTCTCTCTCTCTCTCTCTCTCTCTCTCAAAATAAGCAAATAAATAAAATATTTTCAGAAAAGAATTATAGAATAAAATAATTTTTTATACCACCAATTATATCCAGGAAAGAAATTAGGTCGAAGGAGTGTATTCTCTGTTTCTCACTATTTTGTTTCTAACACCATGGGCCCTTGACCCTTGGCAAATGCTTTATAAATATTTCCTGAATCATAAGCTATTTGTATTTTACAAATCATTTCCCCAAGGAAACTCACACATGTCATTTTGGCTTAAAGAGACAGTGAGCTCTTAGCAGGGGTACGGTGGTACACATCTGCAGTCTTGTGATTGCAGTAACAGGGAGGCTGAGGCACGAGAATCAAGAGTTCCAGGCCAAACGCTCTTGATCACCCACCAGAACTAGATGGTAAGATGCCATTGCTGAAGACACCACACGCTTTGACTACAGGTCACTGAAAATTAAGCTGGAGTTGAGCTGGAAGCCCCTCCCCGTCGACTAGCTGTCTAGGCAGCCTATTGGGGGAGAAAAAAAATCATCAACAGTCTTAACCAGCAGTGAACCCTGAAGGCTTCACAGCTGAACACCCAGGCAAAATGTACCAGCAGGTGCAACGGTGGCATGTCCGTTGTGGGTGAAACCAACTGCTATCTGATTGGACTTGAGGCCTGTTCCACGGGAGAGAATTCCTTCCTGGTACTGACAACGTAATCTAAAAGCCTGTGGCTGGCGTTGCAGCAACCTGTGTGTTGCTGACTCACAGCTCCCGACCAAAAGCAGCTGATGGGCGGAAAGTTGTTTACTTTGGCTTACAAACTTGAGGGGGAAGCTCCATGACGGCGAGGGAAAATGATGAAATAGCATGAGCAGAGGCTGAACATCACCTCCTGGCCAAGATCAGGTGGGAACCATCAGTAGGAGAGCATACCAAACATTGGCAAGGAGAAGCCGACCGTACTACCCAAGCCAGCCCCGAACTATGTTCCTGCTCCAGCAGGGCTCCAATTCCCAATATGGGCTGAGGTTGGCAGGATTGCCAGCAATTGGAGGCCAGAGTGTGTTCCATGTCAACCCGGCCCAGAGTGAGAACCTGCCTCATAAAATCCAAAATAAACAAACAAACTAACTAATTAAAAATGCCCAAAGCAAAGTTTGACTGTTATAGGAGCTGGGAGTGGTGGCTCACACCTGTAATCCTAGCATTTGGGAAACTAAGGCAGGATATTGCCATGAGTTTGTGGCTGGCCAGCTTGAACTACATAGTGAAACATTGTCTCAAAAAACAACAAGAGAGCCGGGCACGCCTTTAATCCCAGCACTCGGGAGGCAGAGGTAGGAGGATCGCTGTGAGTTCAAGGCCACCCTGAGACTCCATAGTGAATTCCAGGTCAGCTTGGGCTAGAGTGAGACCCTACCTCGAAAAACAAAACAAACAAAAAAAAAAAAACAACAAGAGAGAGTGATTGAGAGGGGGAGGGGATATGATGGAGAGTAGCATTACAAAGGGAGAGTGGGAGAGGGGAAGGGAATTACCATGGTTTATTTTCTATAATTATGAAAGCTGTCAATAAAAAATCTGTTAATATTTATGAAAGTTGCCAATAAAAAAAAAATAGGGCTGGAGAGATGGCTTAGCAGTTAAGGTGCTTGCTTTCCTGTGAAGCCTAAGGACCCAGGTTAGATTCCCCAGTACCCACATAAAACCAGAAGCACAAGGTGGCATATGCGTCTGGAGTTCGTTTGCAGTGGCTAGAGGCCCTGGCATACTCATTCTTTCTCTCTCAAATAAACAAACAAAATAGTTAAAAAACAAAATATAAACAAATAAGTTGCCAGGTGTGGTGGCACACTTGGAAGACAGAGGTAGGAGAATCACTATGAGTTTGAGGCCAGCCCGAGATTACATAGTGAATTCCAGGTCAGCCTGGGCTAGAGTGAGACCCTATCTCAAAAAAACAAAACAAAACAAAAAAAAACCCAAGAAAGAAAAAAGCCCAAAGCAATAAAAATATTCCAAAGTCTTTCGAATCAGCGAAACATTGTGTTAACATTTTAAGCCCATGTTTAATTTATTTATAGGAACTAGGAGCAAGGCAGGAAGAATTAATTCACATGTTCACATCTAGTACTACCTCCTGACCCTGGTGCACTGCCTCACAAACCAAGAGCCGTCTCCCGGTTCCTGGAGGGGGGCTGTGTGCCAACCTCTACGTAGATTCGGGAAGGGCTGAGATGAATTGACCCAGGATAGATCTCAATTGGGCGTCGGCAGGCTGGATTCCTCACTCTTAAAGCTGATGTCAAGGAGGGTAATTGGATTCTCCTCAGCACGTTTCCTGTCCTGGCTGTCAGATGGGGAGCTGGGCGGATCGATGGAGGGTGTGACCCAGGAAGGCAAATTTCATCTTGGGCTGTAACTGAGGAAGACGGGACTCGCCTCGGGGGAGCCACGGTTCAGTGTGAGATGCCCTGGGTGGAAGGCCGGGCTGTCCTGTGTTTGCTAGGAAGCTTTGGGTCGCAGGAAGGTCTTGGGCCCTGTTTTCAAGGTTTTCACAAGCTGATTGAAAAGACAATGGTGAACCCCCCCCACCACCCATTCGCTAGAAGATTTGCATTTTAAATTATGTGACTTTAATTACAAATGTATTAGCAGGGAAAAATATTTGCAGATGTGAACCTAGGAAAATGTACGAAATGGCAAGAAAAATATATACAACTCTGTAGAGAAATAGACAAAGGGTCTGAAGAGACAGTGCACAGAAAAGAAATCCAGGTAGCAGCAAGGGTATGGGGGCCGCTCACCTTCACGTCGGATTACAGACTGCAGACCACACTGCGTTCCTTTCCTATCTGATAGGCAAGGATTCATAGGCTTGAAAATGGCCAGTGCTGGGGAGGACGGAGAGACATAAATATTGTTTGCTTGTGCTAGGAACGTAGCTTACTATTCATTAGGTTTTTTCAAAATGACTTACTTATTTGTGTATATGTGTTTGTGTGTGTATGGGGCATGGGGGTGTGGTGGTTTGATTCAGGTGTCCCCCATAAACTTAGGTGTTCTGAATGCTAGGTTCCCAGCTGATGGAGATTTGGGAATTAAAGCCTCCTGGAGGCAGTGTATTGTTGGGGGCGGGCTTGTGGGTGTTATAGCCAGTTTCCCCTTGCCAGTGTTTGGCACACTCTCCTGTTGCTATTGTCCACCTTATGTTGGCCAGGGAGTGATGTCCACCCTCTGCTCATGTCATTGTTTTTCCCCGCCATCATGGAACTTCCCCTCGAGCCTGTAAGCCAAAATAAACCTCTTTTTCCCAGAAGCTGCTCTTGGTTGGGTGATTTCTACCAGCAACTGTGAACCGGACTGCAACAGGGGGCATCAAAGCAAACCAACGCCAGATGCTTGCACCACTGTTTTTTGTTTCTTTTTTTCAAGGTAGGGTCTCTCCCTAGCCCAGGCTGACCTGGAACTCACTGTGTAGTCTCAGGGTGGTCTTGAACTCACAACCATCCTCCTACCTGGGAGCGCTGGGATTAATGGTGTGCACCACCACGTCCTGCCAGCCTCCCCTTTCTCGTCAGCACCAGGGGCCACAGTGCTCCGTTTGGAGGTGTCTCTGTCAGCTTCCCCTCTGGTGAGTCTTGCAGGCCGCTCACCCTCCAGGCCTTAGGGCCGAGGCCTGCCAGTTTCAGGTCGGCTGTGGCGCAAGGTGGCTGGCACCATCTCAGGAGGCAAATGCAGTTAATCATGGAGACACTGGATGCCCTGGTTGGTAAGATGCCAGTGGAAATGCCTCCAGGCAAACTGTTCCTTCTCGTAGCCTCTGAACTTGAGAGAACGCATGCCTTCATGACGTGAAGGTTGGGTACATTCTTGTCTGCTAGCTCCAGGTGCTTGGGCATGTGGACATTCTTCTGGGCACCATCACCCCCTCCTTAAACGGGGGCTCGTAAATGGCAATTCCAAGCTTCTTGGGCCTCAACACTGTGACGGCTGCAGGGTCCAAGGCTGAGGCAGGAACTGCCTATTTATTAATTCTTAATTACATTGGCAGTTTTTTGAAGAACAATTTGATAATATCTTTTTTTTTTTTTTTTTTTTTTTGGTCTTTCAAGGTAGGGTATCTTGTTCTCTAGCCCAGGCTGACCTGGAATTCACTATGTAGTCTCAGGGTAGCCTTGAACTCACAGTGATCCATCTACCTCTGCCTCCTGAGTGCTAGGATTAAAGGCGTGTACCCCCATCCCCAACTGACAATAATCAATTTTTAAAGACAATAATCAATTTTTAAAAACGTACTTTTGAGGATGGAGAGATGGCTTAGCAGTTAAGGTGTTTGCCTGCAAAGCAAAGGATCCCTGTTCGATTCTCCAGGATCCATGTAAACCAGATGCACAAGGGTATGCGTCTGGAGTTCGTTTGCAGTGGCTGAAGGCCCTGGCACACCCATTCTCTCTCTCTCTCTTGTTATCTGCTTCTTTCTCTCTCAAATAAATAAATAAAATATATTTTTTAAAGAACATATTTACTTATTTATGTTTGTTCTTCAAGGTAGGGTCTCGCACTGCCCCAGGCTGACCTGAAATTCACTATGTAGTCTCAGGCTGGCCTGAAACTCATAACGATCCTTCTACCTCTGTCTCCTGAGTGCTGGGATTAAAGATGTGTGCCACCATGCCAGGCTAAAAACATACTTCCTTTCTTTTTTTAATTTTTAAAAAATATTTTATTTTTATTTATTTATTTGAGAGAGAAAGAGGCAAAGACAGAGAGAGAATGAGAATGGTGTGTCAGGGCCTCCAGCCACTACAAATAAACTCCAGATGCATGTACCACCTTGTGCATCTGGCTTATGTGGGTCCTGGGGAATCAAACCTAGGTCCTTTGGCTTCGCAGGCAAGTGCCTTAACCCCTAAGCCATTTCTCCAGTCCCAAAACATACTTTTTTCTTTTCCTGGTTTTGCGAGGCATGGTGTCACTCTAGCCCAGGCTGACCTGGAATTCACTATGTAGTCTCAGGGTAGCCTCGAACTCATGGCGAGCCTCCTACCTCTGCCTCCCGAGTGCTGGGATTAAAGGTGTGCGCCACCACACCCGGCTTAAAAACATACTTTCTTGATCAATAATTTGAGACAACTTAGAAATTTAACCTTAGGACACACATAATTATACTAGTGACATTAGTTGCTTCCATGGTGGTGTGTGTGTGTGTGTGGCGGGGATAGCTCAGTGGTTGGGAACAGTACAGGAGGGATGAGGTAGGGATTATAGGAACATAAAGGAAGACTAAACTCTTTTGTACATTTGAGCTTTGTTTTTAGTTTTTGGAGGTAGGGTCTCATTCTAGCCCAGGCTGACCTGGCGCCCACTCTGTAGACCCAGGCTAGCCTCCAACTCACAGCAGTCCTCCTACCTCTGCCTCCCATGTGCTGGGATTAAAGGCGTGTACCACCATGCCTGGCTGTACATTTGAATTTTGACTCATGAGAAAACAAAATATAAAACAGAGACTTTAAGGTTCATTGGGACAGAATTTTAACAAAGAACTGAAATCACCCAAACATGTATCGATGGGCTAAATATTATACGTACAGAGGAGTAGTATGCAGCTGTTAAGAATGAGGGAAGACTGCATAGGGTCTACTCTCAGACACCACAAAAACAACCTGCCAGTGTGCACACACAGTCATTCCATTTTCCTTTATGCAAACTAGGAAATTATATATGCAGATGATATGCAGAGGAGAACTAGGAGTCTGAAGGAAGATTTTGTTGGCCTGGAAATGTAGGCCAGTGGCAGAGCACTTGCCTAACATGTGAGGCCCAGGATTTTATTTTATTTTATTTTCCACATATGAATGTCATCTGGCTTTAGCATGGGTGGTTGGGGAATTGAAGCCAGGCCAGTAGGCTTTGCAAGCCTATATTTAATTGCTGAGCCACCTCCTCAGCCCCATCTTTTAATTTTGATAGGGCCTCACTAAACTGCCAAAGCTGGTCTAGAACTTGTGGTCTTCCTGTCTTGGCCGTCCTAACATTTACAGGCCTATGGGATCTTAAGATGGCGTCTCCATCACAAGAATGTTCAGTGCGGAGTAGTTTATAATAGCAAATACTTTTTAAAAATATTTTTTATTTATATTTATTTATTTAAGAGCAATAGACAGAGAAAGAGGAGAGAGAGAGAGAGACTGAGAGAGAGAGAATGGGCACACCAGGGCTTCCAGCCACTGCAAACGAACTCCAGATGTGTGCGCCCCCTTGTGCATCTGGCTAATGTGGGTCCTGGGGAATTGAGCATCGAACCGAGGTCCTTAGGCTTCACAGGCAAGCGCTTAACCGCTAAGCCATGTCTCCAGCCCAGCAAATAATTTAAAACAACCTAAAGTCACATCCACTGGGAGCCAGTTTACCAAAGGATGGCACTACAAGTGGATACTAAATGTATACTGAAAATGAAGTCGCAGCAGATGTGTGGTGCTGTAATCTTACCAATCAGGAGGTAGACACAGGAGAATTAGAAATTCAAGGCCATCCTTGGTTACATAGTGAGTTTGAAGCCATCTTGGGATACATTAGATCAAAAGAACAAAAAGGAGCCAGGCGTGGTGGCTCATGCCTTTAATCCCAGCATTCAGGAGGCAGAAGCAGGAGGATACAAGGCCCACCCTGAGACTACATAGTGAATTCCAGGTCAGCCTGAGCTAGAGTGAGACGCTACCTCGAAAAACCAAAAACCAAAACAAACAAACAAACAAACAAACAACAAAACACCACCACCACCACCACCAAAAAACAGAAAGGAGGCAGAGGTAGGAGGATCATCGTGAGTTTGAGGTCAGTCCTGAACTAGAGTGAGACCCTACTTAAAAAAAAAGAAAAGAAAAGAAAAAAGCCAGGTGTGGTGGTACACACCTTTAATCCCAGCACTGGGTGTGGGAGGGGGGTGAGGGGAGGCAGAGGTAGGAGGATCGCCATGAGTTTGAGGCCACCCTGAGACTACATAGTGAATTCCAGGTCAGTCTGAGCTAGAGAGAGACCCTACCTTGAAAAACCAGAAAGAAAAAAAAAAAGAAAACAAGGAACAAAAAAGATTACTCAACAGACAGCTAGTTTAGAAGCTAGCTGCTGGCAAGTTTGGTGGGCATAAGGCAGTAGTGAACCCCATGGGGCAGGCTGTGACTGCAGCAAGCTGGGTCCGTAGCCAGTGCACTCTGGAGGAGTAAGCCCATATCCCATGTGTCCCGGTAGGCAAGGGTGGTCTGAGGTAGGAGCTCAGGGCATTGTGGGGCCTTGGGTGTGTTTGAGAGGGCAGAGAGAAGTGTAGTGGGCAGCTTGGGAGCAGTCACCCTCCCAACCTAAGCTGTTGCCTTCTGCAGACTCCACTCACCCGGCACATTGGCACGTTCCGGGGTGTTGGTGTCCTGGTCCAGCCCGTGTGCCATGGCGCTGAGTATGTCGCGCTCAGTTCTGAGCAGCAGGAGGGTGGATGACTGAACGGTGATGGGGACGTTTTGTTCCCCGCTTGTTTGCATATCAGCTTTGCTTTTTCCCTTAGAAATCTGTGTCCTGGGTATAGATCTGGCTGAGGGAGAGCTGTCCATCTGGATTTGTTGGATTGTAAAGTTCTGTCACGTATTGCAAGTTACCACAGTCCATGATGAAGAACAGACCCGAAGACGTTGTTTCCTGGCCCAGAGATGGCAGGAAGCCTCGGGGGCTCCCGCTAGGACAGGAGGCGTCCGGTCTGTGGAGTCAGCTGGCGTCCTGAGATACTCAGTTTGTCCTCAGGCTCTGGCAAGGGGAGCCTGGAGCTGCCCCGGCTTGACAATCTCTTTGTGCCGTGCAGTTCCATTTCAGAAATCTTACTTTGAAGATATCATGTAGCTAACACGTCATTTTTGGATGGATTATTGACACTTAACAAGAGTGTTTGCATCGTTAGGAAATTATAGAATTCTCTCTTGGTAAATATAATCCCATAAAATGGAAAAATCATTTTCAAGGGGAATATTTGTAATAATATATGCATAGTACATACATCACTATTTTTTTTTTTTGAGGCAGGAATTTACTCTGTAGTCCAGGCTGGCCTCAAACTCACAGCCCTCCTACCTCAGTCTCCTGAATAATGGGATTAAAGGCATGCACCACCACACCTGTCTCTACATTAAAAAAAAAAATTCCTACAGTTCATTACCTACCGGCCTGTTGGATATATCATCACATTTGGCTATCAACAACCCTGAAAAGCAGGTACTTTTACTGACATTTAGCTACTGAGAAAAATGGAAGCTCAAAGGACTTACATAACTTGGCCACAGTCACAGTTGGATGAGTGCCAGAAGGTGGAGTTGAATCTAATTTTTCCAACTCTAAAACCCACAATATAGCTACCACTCTGTGATACCTCTTGTGTTTTATGACTGAGGTTTGAGAGTAGATTTTGAATCTCTTCTGGATCTGTTATCTGTTAGTGGCACATGTTGCAGCTATCTTCTTGTTGCTGACATAAAGCACCTGATCAAAAGTAGCTTATGGGGGCCTGAGAGATGGCTTAGCGGTTAAGGCGCTCGCCTGCAAAGCCTAAGGATCTGTGTTCGACTCTCCAGATCCCCAGTGGGCCAGACACACAAAGGAGAGACAAGCGCAAGGTTGCCCTTGCCCACTAGGTGGCGCAAGTGTCTGGAGTTCAATTTCAGCAGCTGAGGTCCTGGTGCACCAATTCTCTCTCTCTGCCTCTCTCTCTCTCTCTCTCTCTGTCTGTCTGTCTCTCTCTAAAACAACAACAACAAAATTACCTGATGGGAAGAAAGTTTTTTATTTTGGCTTACAGTCTAGAGGGGAAGCTTCAATGATGGCTGGGGAAGTATGGCATGAGAAGAGGCTGGGCACCACCTCTGCCACAGCAGGTAAAAACAATAGCAGGAAACGGAGCCAAGCTCTGGCAAGGGGAAGCCAACTATATTATCCCTAAGCCCACTCCTAGAAACCCACCTCTTGCAGAAATACCCCACCTCCCACACTGCCACCAGCCCCCTCAAGCTGGGCTGTTTACAGCCTGGGGAACAATTGGTCCTCACTAAGCTGGCAGCTCTCCTTGGCAGCCATCTTACAGTCCTAGTATCTCAATAACAATTCCTGGGGATCTGCACTGCAACCCACGATTCATCCTCATGGCTCCATCAGGCTTCTACACAGGGGCTCCAGCAACTCTGCCTCACATCACCCAGTGGCCATTTCTAAAACACAAACCACACTGCAAACCCAGTGACTCTTTTCTGCATTTGTTATACACCCATGCAACAGAGAGGCCACCAATTCTGTTAATCCAGGGTGTATAAAGCTTGTTTTTGAAGAGCGGCCCACTCCAGCATTCAGGCCCCCTGCTTTCCAGAGTCAGCAGTCTTCCAGCTGTCCCAGTGCAGAGCAGCTGGCTCCGTCTCCGTGGCGGGAATCTCTCAAACGACTGCAGCTGTAGTCTTCAGCCCTTTCATTTCTTTCCTGCCATATCCATCTGCTCACACCAGTCCATTTTATTCAACCCTGCTCAAGTTCTCAGGACATGGGCAGCATGCAGGTAAACCTCTCACACACACTGCCTCTAGCCCAGTCTGGACAAAGCTCTTCCTTCTCCTCATAAGCCAAGCCTACACAGTCCACAGTTTTTTTTTTTTTTTTTTTTTTTCCTGCATCAGGACTTTCAACTCTCACAGGCATCTATCAAGCTGGACTTATAGCACTACAGGACATCTCTTAGTCCATGATTTCAAATCTTTCTACATTCTACCAGCAAATCAGTTCCAAAAGGCCAAAATCCATACGGTCAGGTTTCTAGCAACAATGACCTCACTCCTCTGGCACCAATTTTCTGTTGTAATCACCTTCTTGTTTCTAGGATAAAACACTCAACCAAAGGCAAGTGATAGGAGGAATTTTTTTTTTTTTTTTTGGTTCACAAGCGAAAGGGGAAGCTCCATGATAGCTGGAGAAAGCATGGCATGAGCAGAGACTAGACATCATCTTTGCCACAGCAGGTGGAAAACAGCAGCAGGAGAGTGAGCTAAGTCCTGGCAAGGAGGAGCTCACTACATCACCTGTAAGTCTGTCTCCCGAAACACACCTTCTCCAGCAAGGCTCTACCTCCCAAATTGCCACCAGCTGGAGACAAGCATTTGGAACACATGAGTTTATGGGAGACATCTGATCAAACCACCACAGTATGCTTATGAACCTCAGTGATAACGCAGCATAGACGTACTCAGTTAGGTAGTTCCTTGGTTAGGGATTATAGGAATCAAGTCATGGGGTCACTCTGTCTTATTTCTTTCAACTGCATGCGAATGAGAACAAATTAAGCCAAGAATATTCGTGCCAAAGAAAAGCAGAAATGGACAAGCAACTGACATTGACTTTTACCCAGTTCAAAAGTGGGCAGCTCTCCATCTTTGGGTGGAATAAATTTAAAGCCAGAGAAAATGAGGTGCCTTTTCATGCCTTGAGTATGAGTATATGAAATTTAGTAATCTAAGACATGAATCTGGATAATAGACGTATATATTCATTTTTTGCTCATGTGTGTAGTGTGTGAGTTTGTTGTATATCTACGGTGCACGTGCCCATGCCACTCCCCATGTACTTACCTGTGGCAGGTGTGCTCACCTGCAGTGCTCAGAGGGGAGTGTCATGTGTCCTGGTCCAGCATTCTTCTTCTGCCAGACTCTCTTACTAATTCTGGAGCTTGTCATTTTCTACTGAGCTCTGGTGATTCTTGGGTCTTGGGTCTCTGTCCTATTGGACTGAGGTGATCCTATGTTCACGGTCACCTCCAGCTATATATGTGGATCCTGGGGATGGAACTCAAGTGGTCTCTCAGGCCTCAGTTTGCACAGGAAGTGCTCTTTTTAAAAAATATTTTATTTTAATTAATCTATTTATTTGACAGAGAAAGAGGGAAAAGGGAGAGAGAGAGAGAGAGAGAATGGGCATGCAAGGGCTTCCAGCCACTGCAAATGAACTCCAGACACGTGAGCATCTGGCTAATGTGGGTATCTAACCTGGGTCCTTTGGCTTTGCAGGCAAACGCCTTAACTCTTAAGCCCTCCCTCCAGCCCAGGAAGTGCTCTTAACTGTTGAGCCATCTCTCTAGCTTTATTTATATTTATTTTCTCTCTGTGTGTGTGTAGTATGTGTTGTGTATTATGTATAGTATATACAAATGCACATGTGCGATGCGCATGTGTGAAAAGGCCAGGGAGAGTTTCAGGCGCTAATGGCCATTGTTCATCTGCATGCTTTCCTTGGGGCAGGATCGCGTCCTCAATCTGGAGCAGCTGTTTTGGGTCAGCAAGCCCCAGCACACAGCTGCTATTACAGATATGTGTGGCTATGCCTAACTATTTTACATGGGTTCTGAGGAGTTGAATTTGGGCTCGCCCAAGCCTTCATGCTTAAGTGGCAAGTACTCTTGATCACTGAGGCATTTCTCCAGCCCAGAGACATATATATTCTTAAAAAGCAATACCAGCCGGGCGTGGTGGCGCATGCCTTTAATCCCAGCACTCCGGAGGCAGAGGTAGGAGGATCACCAAGAGTTCAAGGCCACCCTGAGACTACATAGTGAATTCCAGGTCAGCCTGAGCCAGAGAGAGACCCTACCTCGAAAAAAATATATATTTGGATTTTAAAAAAAAATATTTATTTGACATAGAGAGAGAGACAGATAGAGAGAGAAAGGCAGATAGAGAGAATGGGCATGCCAGGGCCTTTAGCCACTGCAAATGAACTCCAGATGCATATGCCACTTTGTGCATCTGGCTTTACATGGGTACTGGAGAATAGAACCTGGTCCTTAGGCTTTATAGGCAAGTGTCTTAACCATTGAGCCATCTCTCCATCCCTTTTTGGAATTTTTTTGTTTGTTTGTTTTTTGATTTTTCAAGGAAGGGTCTCACTCTAGCTCAGGCTGACTCAGAATTCACTATGTAGTCTCACGGTGGCCTCAAAGTCACAGCCATCCTCCTACCTCTGCCTCCCGAGTGCTGGGATTAAAGGTGTGTGCCACCACTCCCGGCTCTATTTATTTGTTTATTACTTTCATTTATTTATTTTGAGTGACAGAGAAAGAGGCAGATAGATAGATAGAGAGAGAGAGAGAGAGAGAGGGAGAGAGAATGGGCGCTGTACCAGGGCCTTTAGCCACTGCAAATGAACTCCAGAGGCATGTGTCACCTTGTGCCTCTGGCTTACATGGGACCTGGGGAATCAAACCTGGGTTCTTTGGCTTTGCAAGCAAGTGGCTTAACCACTAAGCCATCTCTTTTTTTGAGACAAGAAGGTCTTATGTAACCCAGGATGGTCTTAAACTTGTAGTGAAGGACCTTGAACTTCTGATACTCTTGTCCCTCCAGAGTGTGCGAATTCCATGTCTATACTACTATGCTCAGTTTACACAGTGCTGGGGATTGAACCCAGGGCTTCGAGCATGCTGGGCAAGCACTGGATCAACTGAGCTAATGTACCCAGTGCATGTGCAAATTTTAAAATGAATTCTGTAAACATTTGCTGACCTCCATAAGTCTTCCAGGAGGTCAGTGTTAGAAAAGGGATACATACGCTTGCCCTCTAGAAGTTGGGCATTCTGGAAATTCTTTGGTAGCTAGTAAATGTCCCATTGTTCATGAGATCAGTACTGGTGACATTATTTGTGGAGCAGAAATGAAGGTCATCCTGATGCTTGTTTTTTGTTTTAATTTATTTTTTTTAATTTTTTGGTTTATTTTTATTTATTTGAGAGCGACAGACAGAGAAAGAGGCAGAGAGAGAGAGAGAGAGAGAGAGAGAGAGAGAGAGAATGGGTGCGCCAGGGCTTCCAGCCAGTGCAGACAAACTCCAGATGCATGCACCCCCTTGTGCATCTGGCTAACGTGGGTCCTGGGGAATCGAGCCTCGAACCAGGGTCCTTAGGCTTCACAGGCAAGCGCTTAACCGCTAAGCCATCTCTCCAGCTCTTGTTTTTATTTTTTTTTAATTTTTTTGTTTATTTTTATTTATTTATTTGAGAACGACAGACAGAGAAAGAGGCAGAGAGAGAATGGGCGTGCCAGGGTCTCCAGCCTCTGCAAAGAACTCCAGACACGTGCGCCCCCTTGTGCATCTGGCTAACATGGGTCCTGGGGAATCAAGCCTTGAACTGGGGTCCTCAGGCTTCACAGGCAAGTGCTTAACCACTAAGCTATCTCCCCAGCCCCTTGTTTTTGTTTTTGAGGCAGGGTCTCACTCTAGCCTAGGCTAACCTGGAACTCACTCTTGTAGCCCAGGCTGGCTATCAAGTCAAACATGATCCTCTGCCTCTGCTTCCTGAGTGCTGGCATTAAAAGTGTGAGCCACTGTGCCTGGCTGACACATTATTTTTAATGACATACTGATGAATAGTCACACTTGAGCTACTTTCAGAATGGAAGCAGTCACCATGAAGTGTGATAGGAATTACCCAAAAATAGACTGTTTTATCCTCTGAATAATTTAGATGCCTTCGCTGGAAAGCAGTGAGGGAGAACTGTGAAAAGGGCGGTGGGAATCGCCGAAAGGAGAGTTGGGGTCTCATTTCTCAGCATCCCAGGGAAATCTGCGCCCCACAGGGAGCTGAGCTGAACATCTTCAGGACGGACCTTCTGCTCTTGTTTCCTATGTATATGGGCCAGAAGCTTATAAGACTTTGCCATTGACTTGAGTCAGGAGGGTCTAGGATGGGACATAAATACAAGTGCAAAAGAAAAGAGGACAGCTGTAAAAAGCCATTTCTGACCGGGCACGTGGTGGCTCATGCCTTTAATCTCAGCACTCAGGAAGCTGAAGTAGGGGGATCGCTGTGAGGTTGAGGCTAGCCTGAGACTACAGAGTGAATTCCAGGTCAGCCTGGACTAGAAAGTGAGACCCAATCTCGAAAAACCAAACCAAACCAAAACAAAATAATAATAATAATAAAAAACACCCACAACCAAATACAAAAAGCCACTTCTGTCTTTCCATCACGTTCTGAGTTTTATGCCAGTCCTTTGACCATAGACTAATTAGCCTCCAGAACCAACATCAATCAATCTCAATCTCTCTCTCTCTCTCCCTCCTTCCCTTTTTCGTTCTTCCTGCATCCCAGGGTCTCATATATTCTAATCATGCACTCTACAATGGAACTATTAAATCTCTATTCTTTATGATTTACCCAGACTGTGCTATTCCATCATAGTAACAGAAAACAGACTGAAACATTGGCCTTCTCCTTCCCCGAGGCATAGGAAATAAATAAAAATAGTACTATATCCTGCTAGGGCAGTGGAAGATTAGAGCTGCCATTAAAAATCTACATCACACAAAAAAGAAAAAAAGAAAAAAAATACTTCATGGCCAGGCATGGTGCTGCACGCTTTTAATCCCAGCACTCAAAAGGTAGAGGTAGGAGGATCGCCAGGAATTCGAGGCCAGCCTGGAACTACAGAGTGAGTTTCAGGTCAGCCTGGGCTAAAGTGACAGCCTAGCTCAAAAACAAAAAAAAAAACAAAACAAAAAAAAAAAAACCTAAGTCATGTTTGGAGAGATGATTCAGTGGTTAAAGGTGCTTGCTTGCAAAGCCTGACAGCCCGGGTTTGATTCCCTAGTACCCATGTAAAGCCAGATGTACAAAGTGGTGCATGCATCTTGAGTTCGTTTGCAGTGGCAGGAGGCCCTGGCTCACCCATTCATTCTCTCTTTTTCTCTCTCTGTCTGTGGGAGGGGGAGCCAGGAGAACCTGAAGTTCATAGAACAGCTAGACTGGCATTTATCTGTAGTGGCAAGAGATCCTGTCTCAAACAAGATGGAAAAAAGAGCACAGATTCTATGCGGTCCTCTGACTTCCAAAGGCATGCTGTGCTATGCGTGTGCCTACCCACATGCACACACACGAAACTAAATTAAAAACAATTAAAAAGTCTTTATGGGGGCTGGCAAGATGGCTCAGCACTTGCTTGCAAAGCCTGCTGGCCCAGGTTCAATTCTTCAGTCCACATATATCCAGATGAACAAAGTGGTACATGTATCTGGAGTTTGTATGCAGTGACAGGAGGCCCTGGCACACCCATACTCTCCTCTCTCTTTCTCCTTGCAAATAAATAAGTTAACTAATTAAAATAATAACTAATAAAATGTCTTTATGAATATAGACAATGAAAAATTTTTTATTAAAATACTTTATTTTTATTTATTTATTTGAGAAAGAGGGAGAGAAAAAGAATGTGTATGCCATGACCTTCAGCCACTGCAAATGAACTCTAGATGCATGCCCCACCTTGTACATCTGGCTTACATGGGTCCTGAGAAATCAAACCTGGGTCCTTTGGCTTTGCAGGCAAGCACCTTAATTGCTAAGCTATCTCTTCAGCTCCACATGAAAAATTTTTTAAAAATTTAAATTATGTTAAAAAAATTAACACATATTTTATTTTTATTTATTTATTTATTTGAGGGAAGAGGAGAGAGAGGGAGAGAGAGAGAGAGAGAGAGAGGAAGAGAGAGAATGGGTGTACCAGGGCCTCCAGCCATTGCAAACAAACTCTAGTTGCCTGCACCCCCTTGTGCATCTGGCTAACGTGGGTCCTGGGGAATCAAACCTGGGTCCTTTGGCTTTGCATGCAAATGCCTTAACTGCTAAGCCATCCCTCCAGCCCCATGTTAAAAAATTTTAATGACAATGAAGAACCTTTATTTTTAAAATTTATTTATTTATTTGTGTGTGTGTGTGTGAGAGAGAGAGAGAGCGAGAGAAAGAGTATGGTCATGCCAGGGCCTCTTGTTACTGCAAACAAATTCCAGACTCATGTTCCACTTTGTGCATCTGGCTTTACCTGGGTACAGGGGAATTCAACCTGGATTGGAAGACTTTATAAGCATGTGCTTTTATCTGCTGAAGCATCTCCTCAGCCCTAAAAAAATATTAAAAGTTATATTAAAAAAATGTGGGGCTAGAAAGATGGTTCAGTGGTTAAGGTGCTTGCCTGCAAAACCTAATGACCCAAGTTTGATTCCCCAGTACCCGTGTAAAGTCAGATGCATAAAGTAGCACATGCATCTGGAGTTCATTTGCAGTGGCTGGAGGCCCTGATGTGCTCGTGTTCATATTCTCTCTCTCCCTCTCTCCCCTCCCTCCCTTCCTCCTTGAAAATAAATCAACAAATAAAAATCCCAGAGTCCTTTTGTCCTTGGGAAGCGTTTTTCACCGTGGAGGGTGCCAATAGCTATTGTGAGAATCGCAGGTTAGCGTAACACTAACTTAAACAAAATGAAGCAGGTTTCTTCTTGTGTACGCTTATCTGTGATAGCGTGGAAAGTGAATGCAAATTGCCCATACAGCTTGGCCACTCTCCTCAAACTTATTTGCTATTGCTTGCTCCTTCTCTTTTCCCAGAACATCTCTTAGAACTAGTGTTTGTGGAACACTATGGGAATGCTGGGTGTCTGGCTCAGAGAATAAAAGCCAAACTCCTTAGTCCATCCTTCAAGGTCCACCATTATCTGGGCTTCAATAGCCATCTGGCCTTATCTTCCTTCTTGAACCCTATGTTCCAGGAAATTCCAACCACCTAGTGGGGCCTGCCTATGGATGCTTCTGTCTTCAGTGGCCCTGCTCACCATCCTCAGCTTCCACTAGCTCTACTGTCCTTCCTTCTCTTTTCTTTCTTTTTATCTTTTATTTATTTATAAATTTTTGTTGAGGTAGGGTCTCACTCTAACCCAGGCCGAACTGGAATTCACTATGTAGTCTCAGGGTGGCCGCGAACTCATAGTGATTCTCCTACCTCTGCCTCCCAAATGCTGGGATTAAAGGCATGTGCCACCATGCCTGGCTTCCTTCTCTCTTTTCTTAAAAATAGTTTTTAAATTTTTTGTTTATTTTATTTATTTGAGAGCTACAGACAGAGAGAGAAAGAGGCAGAAAGAGAGAGGAGAGAGAGAGAATGGGCGCACCAGGGCCTCCAGCCACTGCAAACAAACTCCAGATGCGTGCGCCCACTTGTGGATATGGCTAACTTGGGTCCTGGGGAATCGAGCCTCAAACCAGGGTTCTTAGGCTTCACAGGCAAGCACTTAACCGCTAAGCCATCTCTCCAGCCCACACTGGAGAAATTTCTCAGCAGTTAAGGCACTTGCCTGCCAAGCCTAACAACCAGACCCCAATTCCCCAGTACCCATGTAACTAGATGCACAGAGCAGCGTGTGTGTCTAGAGTTACTTTGCAGTGACTGGAGGCCCTTGGTATGCCGTGCCCCCCCCCCCCGCTCTGTGTCTGTATCTCTTTGAAAATAAATAAAGATAAAAATTTTACAAATTGGGGCTGGAGAGATGGCTTAGTGGTTAAGGCATTTGCTTGCAAAGCCTAAGGACCCCAGTTCGATTCTCCAGGACCCACGTAAGCCAGATGCAACGAGGGGGCACATGCATCTGGAGTTCATTTGCAGTGGCTGGAGGCCCTGGTGTGCCCATTCTCTCTCTCTCTCTCTACCTCTTTCTCTCTGAAATAAATAAATAAATAAATAAATAAATAAATAAAAAGTTTAAAAAAATTTAAAAATTATGATAAGATCCATGTTATATACAATTACCATCTTAACCATTTTTTTTGCATGTATGTGTGTGTAATGTGATGGTGTGTGTGGAGCATGTACATGTATGTGCCCATGGGGAACCCATGTGCTCACCTATGGTGGCGTGTGCTTGCCTGTGGAGTCTCCTTCATCACTCTTCTGCCTGTTCTTACTGGAGCTGGAGCCTCTTACCGATCCCGGAGCTTTCCATTTTCCCACAAGCTCTGGTGATTCTCTGGTCTCTGCTGCCCACAGGACTGAGGTTACAGATGTGTGTGCCCATGTTCAGCTATGTATGTAAATCCTGGAGATTGAACGCAAGTGGTCCCTTAGGCCTTCTCGGGCCCTCATACTTGCATAGGAACTTCTCTTAACCACAGAGGTTTTTATTTTATTTTATTTATTTGAGAGAGAAGAGAGCAAGAGGCGGGGGGGGGGGGTCGGAGAGAATGGGTGCACCAACGCCTTCAGCCACTGTAAACAAACTCCAGACATACGTGCCACCTGTGCATCTGGCTTACATAGGTCCTGGGGACTTCACAGGCAAATGCCTCAACTGCTAAGCCATCATTTCAGCCCACATTAACCACTTAAAAATATTTTTATTTATTTATTTATGTGGGCTGGAGAGATTGCTTAGTGGTTAAGGTGCTTGCCTGTAAAGCCAAAGGGCCCAGGTTCGATTCCCCAAGACCCATGTAAGCTAGATGCACAAGGGGGCACACACATCTGGAGTTCATTTGCAATGGTTGGAGGCCCTGGTGCACCCATTCTCTCTCTCTGTGTGTCTCTCTCTCTCTACCTGCCTATTTCTGTATCTCTCTCTCTCTCTCAAATGAATAAATAAAAATAAAATATTAAAAATACTTTTATTTATTTATTTGCAACGAGAGAGAGAGAGAGAGAGAGAGAGAGAGAGAGAGAGAGGATGGGGGCACTAGGGGCTCCAGCTGCTGCAAACTCCAGGTACATGTGCCACTTTGTGCATCTAGCTTTATGTGGATACTGGGGAATTGAGCTTGGGTTGTTAGGTTTACAGGCCTTAACTGCTAAGTCATCTCTCTAGCCCCCATTAACCACTTTTAAGCGCAGCTCAATGGCATTAAATACATTCACATTTTGGTGCAACCATCACCATCCATCTTCAGAATGCATCCATCCCTTTAAACACTACTTTCCATGGCCCTTTTCCTTAGCCCTGCAGAATCGCCCTTGAACTTCCTGCCTCTGAGCTAGACTCCAGATTCCTCATGTAACTTTGAGTGGCTTGTTTCACTTAGTGTAAAGTCCTTAAGAACCGTGCACGTTGTAGCACATGTTAGACGGTTCTCATTTAAGGCTGGATGATACTCCATTGTACATATTTACCACCCTTGGCTTATCTGTTCACCTAATGGCACTTGGGTTGCTCCTACATTTTTTTTTTTAATCTAAGGTAGGGTCTCACTCTAGCCCAGGCTGACCTGGAATTCACTATGTAGTCTCAGGGTGGCCTCGAACTCATGGCGATCCTCCTACCTCTGCCTCCTGAGTACTGGGAGTAGAGGCGTGTGCCACCACATCCCCAGCTTGCTTCCACATTTTGACTATTTGATAACATAGTCTCTGTGAACATGGGTGTAGTAATATCTGTTTGACTTCCTGTTTCTCATTTGGCTGTATTCCCCAAAGTGGGAATGACAGATCATGTGATTATTCTGTATAATTATTTATTTACTTGCATGTGTGTTTGTGTGTGTGTGTATACGCACATCAGGATCTCCTGTCACTGTGAACAAACACCAAAAACTTGCAGCACTTTTCACATTTGCTTAGTTGGGTGGCTTGGAAATTGAACCCAGGTTTTGCAAGCAAGTACCTTTAATCACTGAGCCATCTTCCCAGTCCCCTCTGTTTAATTTTTTAAGGTATCTTATTGTTGGTGTCTGCACCAACTACATCATTTGATGTTCCTGAAATCACATGATCTTTTTTTAGCAGTACTCTGTTAGTTTTCACTCCCAGGTATATTTTTAGCCATTTTATACAACTCTTCCCTTTCCTGTATTACAACTTCCTTAGAGGTAAAATCCTGCCACATATTTCTTTTCCTCCCATGTCTCTACATTAGGTGCCTGAAGGCTGTGCCCACTGATTCTCTGAGCCTTACTGTTGTGCCTCAAGGATGGAATTCCTTTCCACATTGACATCCTATCAACAAAATTTACAAACATGGGGCTGGAGAGATGGCTCAGCAGCTAAGGCGCTTGTCTGCAAAGCCTGACAACCCAGGTTCAACTCCCCAGTACCCACGTACAGCTGGATGTGCAAAGTGGCGCAAGTGTCTGGAGTTCGTTTGCAGTGGCTAGAGGCCCTAGTGCACCCATTTCTCTTTCTCTCTAAGTCTCTGTATCTCTCTGCTTGCAAGTAAATAAATAAAAATATTTTTAAAAAAATTCACGAACACATACATGCATGCACAACACACATTCCCATTGTAAACGTTCTACATTCCTCTCGTCATAAAGGAATCCATCACTAAAGGATGTCAAGCAAGGTCTAGACGTTTATTTGTACCGAGAATATCGCCCCATCACACCAAAGCACTCACTGAGATTGGGTGGGGATGGCACACTTCCACTGTCAGCTACTGCGGCATCAGGACCAATGCATCCACCACCCACAGAATCCACAGAGGATATGAAACCCGATGGTCTCCCTTTCTCAGTCTCCAACGCCAGATATGGTAGCTCCCACCTCTCCTTCGATCCTCACCGTGGAATCTAGCTGCTCTATGGAATGGTTGTGTTAAACTCCCCCTCCTTTCTACCCGAGAAAGAAACAGGGGCGAATGAAGAATTACTCCCTGGCATTCCCAAGAACTCCGGGAGGAGGAGGACGCGCACCCAGCAGGCTGATATTTCTATGTCCTTCTTCACGTTCCTCTCTCTGTAACTGCGCTTCCCCTTTCCACAGGTTAACATTTAACATGGAAAAAAAACATCAGCTACTTAGAATTTTGAGCAAATGTTAATCACCAACAGCAGCTTCAGTAATCTACTTTTAACATTTCTCCCGAGGTGGGCAAGGCTAATTTAGCTTGTCAGCGGAGGTTCTGTCTGCCATTAACCTCTTGACCTCTTTGTCTTTTCCCCAGCCTAGTAGCTTCAGCAGGGTTTAATTGGATTAGGGTTAGGGTCTCAGAGACTTTCAGATCTGGAACCTTTATTAGCCGAGACAATGCAAAAGGGAAGTTATAGGAGGGTCATTAATTCAATGCCTGATTTATGTATGGGGGGGGGCAGGGAGAATTCAATCCAGACTTAGAGCCACACTTCGGAGCAAGAAGTCCCCAACTGCTTGTTACCAAGGACTCCCTAGGAGAGTAGAGTTTAGCACTACCTGCTGCTCTTCTAATTTCTGTTTCTTTTAGGGAGAAGAGAGATTGGTGGCTGGCTAGAAAAAAGCAGCACTGGGAGGGGGAGCAATGTGGTGGTGTGGGAACATCCAATGCTGTGCAATTGGACACACACACACACACACACACACACACACACTTTTGCTACTTTTGGATGTTGAAGCTTGCAGGGACCTGGCTCCAAGGTTAGGAGACATGGTTAGCATGTCATTGTTTGTTGTTTTTTGAGGGAGGGTTTCACTCTAGCCTAGGCTGACCTGGAACTCATTACGCAGCCCAGGGTGGCCTCAACTTGAACTCATGCTCATCCTCCTATCTCAGCCTTCCCAGTGCTGGGATTAATTTTAAAAAGGCATTTGCCATCACACCTAGCATGATCAACATTTCAAGCCACAATAGTTAGCCAAGTCTGGTGACATGGACCTGTGATCCCAGTTACTTGGGAGGCTGAGGCAGGAGGATAAAAGTTCAAGACCAGCCTAAGCAAAATAAAACATTTACATAAAAGGAGGGCTGGAGTGTAGCTCAGTGGTAGAGCACTTGCCTGGCACATGTGAGGCTCTGGGTTCACTTGTTGGTACCATAAGCAAAATAGCAAAACAAAACATTAACAAAACCACTGGAACAAACAAAACCCCCCAGGACTCTAGAGGACAGGATGGACTCAGGTGGTCAGGTCTTAGGAGGAGGGCAGAAGCAGGAGGCAGGTGCCTATCTGAAGAGGTTGAGCCCAGGAATAACATATTTCACCAGGACCATAGCTTGTCTATGGTACCTTCCAGAGGCTTCAACCCAAGGACAATGGAGGCAGCAGTGATATCTCTGGTGTTATCTGACTGGCACCTTTTTCTTCATGCCACCCTTTCCTCCCATCCATGGCTGCTATGAAGGTGCCACGCATGCCCATCACCCTGATTTCTTCAACTACGTCCAGCTGATTAACCCAGGAGTGGATACTGACCCAAAGTGGGGCATAAAATGCAAGGCCTGGAAATCCCAAGGCCAGGTTTCTTGCTGTGTGGACGTGGGAAGCAGAGGTGAGCTCTCAGAATAGAGAGAACAAAGGGTGAATGAAGGACACCGAGGACACTCAACACCTACCAAACCAGAGATCCAGAGGCTCCTAAGTGCCCATCACTGACGTAGACTTAACATGCTCCCAGCATGGCTCAGGGAATTTTGTGGAAGAGGGGGCGGGAAGATTGTCAGAGCCACAAGTTGAGACATTATACACAGAGACATTGCCTCTCCCCCATAACTGACTGCTGCCTCCGCAATGCATGACCCACAATCCCCATGGGGTTGACCTGCATCCCCAATGAGGAAGGCCTCTTCAGAAAAGGGGCAGGGAGGAGGGAAAGGATGGTACTAACATGTGTTGTTTACATACAAAATATGTCCATTTCTAATAAAAATAAATAAATAAATAAAATAAATAAATAAAATTGATTCACATGAAAACAAGAATAGAGAGAACAACTTCATGTATGCTGAGAGGAGCTGGGGTGAGGGACATAGAGAAAGATATTGGAGTCAAGATTTCTTGCTGTCCCTGAGGCCAAGCTAGACCCTTGTATGGGCTTCAATGAGACCATAAATTCCCCTTATTCATTCATTCATTTATTTACTTACTTATTTGAGAGAGAGAGAGAAGTGAGATGCTACCTTGTACATCTGGCTTTACATGGGTACTGGGGAATCAAACCTGGGTCCTTAGGCTTTGCAGGCAAGCATCTTAACTGCTAAGCCATCTCTCCAACCCCAAATTCCCCTTAGTGTTTAAGCTGTTGCAAATTGGGCTTCTGTCACCTGAAATCAGAGTTCCTTTTTTTAAATTTATGTATTTGCAAGGAGAGAGAGAGAGAGAGGGAGGGAGAGAGAGAGAGAGGGAATGGGCACTCCAGGGCCTCCAGCCACTGTAGACTCATGCACTACTTACATGGGTACTGGGGAACTGAACCCGGGTTGTCAGGCTTTGCAGGAAAGTGCCTTAACTGCTGAGCCATTTCTCCAGCTCATAGTATATCCCTGGCTGATCTGGAGCTCACTATGTAGACCAGGCTGGCTTTGAACTCGTAGTAATCCTCCAGACCCTCTGTCCCCCAGCTGTCATGACTGCAGGCATGCACTATCACACCTGGTTTGGGTCAGGGATGTTTGAGGTGTTTCATCAGATTTGGGATGGGGCTCCTGGAGGTTACACATGGCTTTTTGGAATTGGAGGAAGGAAGAGGTGGGAAGAGTTTTGAGATAAAACCAAGTAGGAAGTATTTATGCAAATAAACCCAGTGGTAGGAAGGCGCCAAAGAGCATGCAGGTGACCACGGCACCATCCAATATAAACCTTAGGATGGCACGACTTTATTGAGCAGGTGAGGGACTATGGGCTACACTCCATTTGTCAAAGCTGCCTTGGAATCTGCCAAAGTGACAAATCACGAGAGCCATAACAAAAAGAAACGGCCAAAAGTAGGCAAAGGAGGCCAATCAGCACACGAACAGATGCTGAAATCATTCATCTTTAAGGAAATGAAAACCAAATCTCCGATGAAATACCATCTTCTACCCTTTTAGGATAGCTAATGTAAACACACACACACACACACACACACACACACACACCACACACAGGTATTGTCAAGGATATGGAGAAATATGCAGCTGCTATAGAAAATACAATAGCAGTTCCTCAAAAAAAAAAAAAAAGCTGAAAATAGGGAGCTGGGGATCTAGCTCAGCTGGTAGAGTGCTTGTCAAGCATGCATGAGGCCCTGGGTTCAAGCTCCAACACTGCATAAACCAGGTGTGGTGGCTCATTCCTGTAATCCCAGAACTTGGAAGTTGAAGTAGGAGGATCAGGAGTTCAAAGTCATCTTCGGCTATATAAAAAGCTTGAGTCCAGCATGGGGTACATGAGACCCCCCCATTTCAAAGCCAGAAGCCAAAAACAACAACAAAAATATGTTCTAAAGAGACTGGGGAGATGGCTCAGCAGCTAAAGGTACTTGCTTGCAAAGTCTACAGGCCTGAGTTCAATTCCCCAGTACCCATGTAAAGCCAGATGCAAAAAGCGGCCCATGTACCTGGCATTCATTTGTGGCGACAAGAAGCCCTAGCATGCCCATACACATGCACCCACTCATGCAAATAAATTAACTTTGGTGTTTCAAAGGAACTCCAGATGCATGTGCCACATTGTGCATCTAGCTTATGTGGTACTGAGGGATCGAACTTGGGTCTCTAGGCTTTGTAAGCAAGTGCCTTAACCACTAAGCCATCTCTCTAGCACCCTCCCTTTTTTTTTTACAAGGTAGAATCTCACTCTAGCCCAGGCTGACTGGGAATTCACTAGGTACTCTCAGGCTGGCCTTGAACTCATGGCAATCTTCTGACCTCTGCCTCCTGAATGCTAGGATGAAAGGTGTGTGCCACCATGCCTGGCTTAAATAACTGCGCTTAAAAAACCAATCTAAAAATTACAATCAGCCAGGCATATGCCTTTCATCCTGGCACTTGATCACTGTGGGTTCAAGGCCAGCCTGAGGCTACATAGGGTTAGACTGAGACCCTGCCTCAAAAAAAAAAAAAAAAAACCCCAATAAATAAATAAATAATAAAATAAAGTCACCCTATCATCCAACAATTTCCACCTGAAATCAGGACCAGACGTTCTAATTAACATACTGTTCTCCCTATGCTTGGTTACATAAACCTTGCTTATCCCTGGGGTGAGGCTCATAGTAATCTTTCCACTTTTGTTGCTCTCTGCCACCTCCCTCTCGAACTTCTCTTAACACTCTCCGTGGAACAGTATCCGTTTCACTGGAACTTTCCCAGCGTTTGATGGTCTGTCTTGCACTACACTGCCCATATTGGCCGTGCTTTGATTGGTTATGTGTTTGTCTTGTCTTCCCCACTGAATGGGCTCACTGAGGGTAGTGAGGGTGTGAGTGTTATTTATCCATAAACTACACATAGCTGGGGCTGGGGAGATGGCTCAGCAGGTAAAGGTGCTTGCTTGCAGAGTCTGCCAGCCTAGACTGGATTCCCTAGCACCAAGGTAAAACTGGCACAAAAGTGGCACATGCCTCTAGCATTTGTTTGTAGTGGCAAAAGACATTGGTGGTGCCCCTCCCCATAGCTACACTCAGGCAAATAAATAAATAAATAAATAAATAAATAAATAAATAAATTCCAGGAATCACGTGTAGGGGCCAGAGAGATGGCTCAGCTATTAAAAGCACTTGTTTGCAAAACCTGATGGCAGCCTTGATTACATAGTGAGTCGAAGGCTAGCCTGGGCTACATGAAACTTTTCAAACACAAAACAAAACAGGGCTGTAGAGATGGCTTAGTGGTTAAGGTGCTCGCCTGTGAAACCTAAGGACTCAGGTTCAATTACCTAGTACCCACGTAAATCCAGATGCACAAGGTGATGCATGCATCTGGAGTTCATTGGTAGAGGCTGGAGGCCCTAGCATGCCATTTTTTTCTATATGCATCTCTCTCAAATGAATGAATAAATAAATTAAAAACAAAAAGTGGCTACTAGAAAATTTAAAATTCCATATAGCTTGTATTATAATTCTACTTAACAGTACTATGTGCAATGCTTATTATTATTATTTTATTTTCAAGCAGAGAGAGAGAGAGAGAGAGAGAGCGAGCATGTCAGGGCCTCTTGTCTCTGCTGCATGCACCATTTTGTGCATCTGGCTTTACATGAGTGCTGGGGAATTGAATCCTGGCTGACAGACTTTGCAAGCAAGTGCCTTGAACCACTGAACCATCTCCCCAGCCCAGCGCTCATTTTAATATCACTATCTAATTTAATTCTAACAACAATTCTTTTCTAATTAATTACTTTTAACTTGCAAGCGGGGGGGGGGGGGTAGAAAGAAGACAGAGAGAATGGATGTTCCAGGGCCTCCAGTTGTTTCAAACAAACTCTAGATCCATATGCCATTTTGTGCATCTGGCTTTACGTGGGGAATCGAACCTGGGCCACTGGGCTTTGCAGGAAAGTGCCTTAACCGCTAAGCCATCTCTAACAACAATTCTATGAGGTACTTACCATTATTTTTTAATCACTCTTTTTTTTTTTTTTTTTTACAGAAGAGGGTCAGGGAGGGTTAATAATTCATCTAAAGTTGCACAGCCCAGTATCAAGCAGAGGGATCTAATTTTGGCGCATGCTGTACTTTCCCTGGGGCTGATACTTGAGCAAAACCCTTTACTGGAGTGGCAATGCCGACGTGATGTTTTTGGAAGGTGCCCTGTATGGCGCATGGGCATACCAAAGGACTACAGCACTGAAGAGCGGAAT
This sequence comes from Dipus sagitta, assembly GCA_036346955.1. Taxonomy (NCBI): domain Eukaryota; kingdom Metazoa; phylum Chordata; class Mammalia; order Rodentia; family Dipodidae; genus Dipus; species Dipus sagitta. The sequence continues at coordinate 11,885,829 of CM070783.1, read as the reverse complement.
GCAGGGCAGGTTCTGCAGCGTTGCTCTGGAGGGTCTTTGTTGTTTAATATCTTGGGAGCTTCCAAAAAGAAAAAGGGGGAAAGAAAAAAGGAAGAGTCATCTTCATAGGCTTCTGAGAGGCCCTGGTCACATGAAGAAATTTCCCTAGCTAGCCCAAATGCTGTCTTGGATGAATTCTAGTCAAGGGCATGATGAGTGATTCAGGAAGCAGATCTGACAGGGCAGTCTTGCCAGGGTCCAGGATGGGCTTGCGGCGGATCCGCACTGCAGCCTCCGTGCTAGGCTGTTGCCATTGATAAACCGTGCACACCAAGAGGCAAGAGGCTCAGGTAGAAGGGGAGGCGGGAAGTAGGGAGAGACGTGTGTGCTTTCCAGGCAGAATTATCTAAGAGGCTTGGCAGGGAGCTGGCAAGCCTGTCGCCGTTGGCTGCCCTCCGATGCTCATCAAAAACATCCTTATACTGCTTCTTGCTCTAAAAAAATTTCCTCTCCGTTCTTGCCATTGCCTGGGATTCTGATGCACTGTGAGGGTGGGATTCAGGGTAGATGCACACCGTTTGGAGAATCAGGGTGCCAGGGAGACAAAGGGGGCTCAGGCTGAACAAAGGAGGGGCCGGCTGAGTGAGGAAGAGGGAACTTAGCCAATATTGCAAAATGCCCAAGTTGAATTCTGTCCAACTTGTTTTCCCCGGGTCTGCTCTGAGCCTACCTTGGGTGGGTGGGGTGAGGTAGGCATCTTGTATCACACAGTTCTGTGTTTTGTCAAGTAATTAAATATGCTTCATGGAAATCATGCAACCAGAATTCAGTTATGCAGAATAAACTGTAGGGCCGCCTTCTCATCTGCAAAGAAGTGACAGCCTTCACTTAGACTGTTATCTACCTAGCATGCTAAAATCACAGTTGTCTCTGTTAAAGGATCTGCAGAACCTACCAACTCGAGCTTGGGGAAGCGGAGGATAGATCAAGCAACCAGGATCCATTCTGAGGTCTCCCAGGGTGCTTTCTTGTTAATTATGTAAAACGTATGCATCTGGGGGGCTGGAGAGCTGGCATTAGCGGTTAAGGCGCTTGCCTGTGAAGCCCAGGGACCCACGTTCGATTCCCCAGTACCCATGTAAACCAGATGCACAAGATGGAGCATGCGTCTGGAGTTCATTTGCAGTGGCTGGAGACCCTGGCACACCCATTCTCTCTATCTGCCTCTTCCTCTTCCTCTCTCTCTCTCTCAAATAAATTATTTTTTAAAAATTAAGCACTTGCCTGTGAAGCCTAAGGACCCCGGTTCGAGGCTTGATTCCCCAGGACCCACGTTAGCCAGATGCACAAGGGGGCGCATGCGTCTGGAGTTCGTTTGCAGTGGCTGGAGGCCCTGGCGTGCCCATTCTCTCTCTCTCTCTCTCTGTGTCTGTCGCTCTCAAATAAATAAATAAAAATAAACAAAAAAATTAAAAAAATGTCTGCATCTGGAAGGGTGAAAACCAAATGTATGCATGTGAAGAGTGAGCATGGGTGCCTCTGGAATGAAGGAGCCACAAGGCAAACTTTAGAACGGGAAGCAGATACACACTGATTTGTCTCTGTCTTCTGAGTTTGTCACGTGTAACTTTCTCCCTGGGGAGATAAGAGCACAGGTTCATTCACTTCAGATAGGGCACAGACCCCAGGGCCAAAGTATGATAGTGCCAAAACCAGTTTTGGTTGAACCAATGAGTTTCTTGGAGTTACTTACAGAGCAGGGGGAGGGGTTGCTTACAGGAGGGTGGGCGAGTCAAAAGAGCTGGAGCATTGAAAAGCCCACCCAGCACAGGTGATGACGCAGGGGAGCGGTGCCCCAGAGCTCACTGAACGTCCTGCTGGGAGCTGGGCTGGCTGCCATCTCCTCTCCAGCAGTGTTTTCCCTTCATAGTTTCCCTTAGGGAGGGAGGGGTCTTGCAACCTTTCTCCCAGACTTGTTGACCCCCACACTCCTTCAGAAGGGAATGTTTCAATTCAGAGAAAATTGCTACACAACACTAGTTAGAGTTTGCCCTTCCACGGTTGTTTACTGCTTCTATAAGCTTGAGCAGTGGTCATGTGACCTTTAAGTGTCATCTCTCCCAGACTTGTTGACCTTTTAAATCTGGACTATTTCAATTCGGAGGAATTTGCTATATTTCATAGTTACTGTTACAATACTGGGCGTGGTGGTGCATACTTTTTTTGTTTATTTGTTTTTGTTCATTTTTATTGATTTATTTGAGAGCAACAGAGAGAGAGAGAGAGAGAGAGAGACAGAATGGGTGTGCCAGGGCCTCCAGCCAGTGCCAACGAACTCCAGATGCGTGCGCCCCGTTGTGCATCTGGCTAACGTGGGTCCTAGGGAATCAAGCCTCAAACCAGGGTCCTTAGGCTTCCCAGGCAAGCGCTTAACCACTAAGACATCTCTCCAGCCCAGGTGCACACTTTTAATCACACCTTTAATCCCAGCCCTCAGCAGGCAGAGGTAGGAAGATCACTGTGAGTTCGAGGCCAGCCTGGGACTACAGAGTGAGCTCCTGGTCAGCCTAGACTAGAGTGAGACCATTCCTTGCAAAAGCTAAAAGTAAAAACTAAAACAAAACAAAACAATGAACTACTACGGAGTCATGTTACTAACCCCTTCCCCAGTATGTACCCAAAGGGCTCTAAGTCAGTGTATCACAGAGATCCTTGAACATCCATGTTTATTGCAGCATTGTTCACAGAGCTTGTTAGCTTGCATTTTTAGCTTGTTAGGTCGCATTTGTTAATGCAACCAGCCCAGATGCCCATCCACAGATGAATGGATAGAGAAAATGTGGTATACATACACAGTGGAATTTTATTCAGTCATTAAAAAAAAAATGAAATCACGGCATTTACAAGAAAACAGACAGACAGACCTGGAGATTACTATGTTAAGCAAAATAAATTAGACTCAGGAAGACAAATATCATGTTTTCTCTCATAAATGGAACCTATATTTAAATTTATATATGTGTTTATAAATGCATATATATGTATATGCATTTACATGGCTATGAAAGTAGAAAGGGGACCATGAGAGGGGCAGAAGAGATTATAAGGGATGGGGTGAAGAGGAAAAGAGGGTAATGGAGTACCTGGGACATAAAGGCAGAAGTGGGGGAGTATTTGGGAGAAGGAAGGAGATCAGTGAGTGGGGAGCAGGGAGGTTGGGGTAGGGCAATGGGAGACAAGAACAAAGTATAGGGCTAAGGCTGTGGCTTAGTCAGTAGAGTGCTTACCTAGCTAGCACAAAACCCTGAGTTCGATCCCCAGCACTGCCTGAAACTGGGCATAGTGGTAAGGTCATACTCAGATACATAGTGAGTTTGAGGCTAGCCTGGTATGAAGAAAGAAAGAAAAAAAACGAAGAAGAAAGTAGGGCTGGAGAGATGGGTCAGCAATTAAAGTGCTTACTTGCTAAGCTTGATGGCCAGGGTTCGATTCCCCAGTACCCACATAAAGCCAGATGCACAAAGTGCTGCATGATTCTAGAGTTCTTCTGTAGGGGCAGGAGGCCCTAGTACGCCCGTACTCACTGTGTCTTGCCTTCAAATAAATAAATAAAAATAGGTAGGACTGGAGAGACGGTGGTTAAGGCGCTTGCCTACAAAGCCAAAGGACTCAGGTTCGATTCCTCTGGACTCACATAAAGCCAGATGCACAAAGTGGTACATGTGTTTGGAGTTCATTTGCAGTGGCTAGAGGCCCTATGTGGCCATTCTTTTTCTCTCTCTCTTTCTCGTTCTCTGTCTTTCTCAAAAAAATAATGTTAAAAAATTTAAAAATAAATAAATAAAAATATTTAATAGAAAGTGGGCTGGAGAGATGGTTCAGTGGTTAAGACACTTGCCTGCAAAGCCTAAAGACCCTGGTTCAATTTCCCAATACTTCCAGGTAAAGCCAGATGTACAAGGTGGCACATGCGTCTGGAGTTTGCAGTGGGTAGAGGCCCTGGTATACCTATTATCTCTCTTTCTCTCATAACTAAATAAATCAATGAAAAAAGTATGACACATAGGTATGAAGGTGCCATAAAGAAATCTGTCACTGTATCCTAACTTAAAAAATTAATAAAAAAAGAAGAAATTCCTGTGCTTAGATTTCCCTTGATGTGTAAGTGCCTCTTGTAGTTCTCTTGTTTTTGCTTTTCTTTCTTTTTCTGGTGCTGAGGACGGAACCCAGGGCCTTGTGCTTGCTGGGCAAGCGCTCATCCACTGAGCTAAATCCCCAACGCTTAAGCGCCTCCTCTAAACTGCAAAATATCGCTGAGAAAGTCTGGTTTCTGCAATTCACATCACAGTGTGAAATGGTTCGCCCTCAAATTCTCCTTTCTATTAACATTTCTTTTTTCATCTTAATGCTTTTTTTTCATCCTAACATTTTTTCCCCCTGGTTTTCATGGTAGGATCTTTAGCCTAAATTAACCTAAAATTCCCTATGTAGTCTCAAGCTGGCCTTGAACTCATAGGTATCTTCCCCTCCTGAATGCTGGGATTAAAATGTGTATTTAACACTTTTTGAACATGGAGAACACAGACGTTTTCAAGGGGCTGGGGAGGGAGAACAGAAACCAAAAGTTTATTGTTATTGTTAATATTTATTTTTAGAGGGCCCACCCCATCGAGGAAGGCCTTGCGTGCAATGTGAAATGGGCGGTGAGGAGAGAGAAGTAAGTGGAAGTGAGGAAGATGAGTCTTCCTTTTTTAGAAATGTCACCTGGGATGGAGCACAGGGAACTTCACAGCGTCCTTGGCATGCACTGACCCTCTGCTATAACTCCGTACATCTTGCTAAGCTGGACATGGATACAGCCAAAATGCTCTTTCCCGTCCTAAGAGGCCGTTCTCCGTAGACTTTGCCCAAGAGGCCTTCCGCATAATTGTAGCCTTTCTGCAGAAAAGAACAGCTGCTGCAAATTTAATTACATCCAATTTGGGTGGTATTTATTGAGCCTTATGTGTAAGGCACCTTCTTAACAATGTCCCAGCTCCCCTCACAACACTCACCACCCACTTTCCCCCCTACGAAAAATCTGACCACAGGATTCCCAGGCAGTGCAAGCCCCCAGCCGGCTGCCTCAGAAGAACCAGGAGGCCTCCAGGTGGCTTGGGAGGAAGGTCTCAGCTTAAGCCAACTTCTCTGGCATTTTGTGTTCTGTCCCCCACTCAGTTCTGATGCTGACACTCGAGGGTAAGGATGCATGCTGACACAGAAAGTGTTATTTCCAAATGGGGAAGGTGGGGGGGAGGGGGCAAAGAAGGATCTTCTGCCACCCTTGTGATATCTGCGCTTTCATTTTCCTGTTCCCAGAGGCCCAGATGGGAGACGTGCCCACTTCCCCTCCCATGTCGGTGAACTTGGAGCCTGAGGAAGACAAGGCCATAGGGGAGTTTTGGTTCTAAGGCTTGCACCACCCCCTCGCCCCCCGCCGCTGCCACCACCACGTTGCATAGGACAGGGCATCAGTGGGAACCGGGGTCGGGGTGTGAAGGAAGGCTGCCCTCCTTATCTCAGAAAGTGATGCTTTCTCAAACGTCCCTCCTTGGAATGTGGAGTGGTTCTCAAAGCATTCTGAATCTGTGGTGCTTGTATGTATGTGGTGGCTTTGAGACAGTCAGTGGTGGCCTGGAACACTGGGGTGGTGGAGGGAGAACACGTGTGCGAGAGAGAGAGAGAGAGAGACAGAGACAGAGACAGAGAGAGAGAGACACAGAGAGAGAGAGAGACACAGAGAGAGAGAGAGACAGAGAGAGAGACAGAGAGACAGAGAGAGAGACACACACACACACACACACACAGAGAGAGAGAGAGAGAGAGGAGAGCCTAGGGCCCTTTTCTTGTTGAGACAGGTCTTACTTTGTAACCCAGTTTGGCCTTCAGTTTATAATCCTACTGCCTCAGTCTCTTGGATGGAGTTTTGGGACCACAGATATGAACCACTATTCCCTGCTAAACTTTGCCTTCTTTTGTTGGAAAAATGTCACTTCAAAAATGGCTCTAGAGGCACTGCCTACCCCTTACAATGATTGACTGATGCTCTCACATCTGTACCCTGAAAACCTATGGGGAATATCAGCAATCCCACTGAGGAGCAGAATGGGCAGTAGGGAGGATGGAAATGATGGTACGAACATGTGATGTATCCACACAACTTTCTACTTAATAACACACACACACACACACACACACACACACACACACACACACACACGGCTCTAGAACTGAGCGAGGTGGCCCTGCCTGCAATCCTAGCTTTGGGGACTCAGAGGATCTTGAGTTTCAGGATATATATATCCTATCTCAAAAAAACCCAATAAACCCCAAAATGGCTCCAGAGAAAGTACAGAGGTAGTGAAGAAAGAATGTAGTAAACTTAAATTTTCTTTTTAAAAAATATTTTATTTATTTGAGAGACAGAGTGGCAGAGAAAGAAAAAAAGAGAAAGAGAGAGAGAATGAATGAATGGGCATGCCAGGGCCTCCGGCCACTGCAAACAAACTCCAGACATATGCACCACCTTGTGTATCTGGCTTAGGTGGGTCTTGCGGTATTGAACCTTGAACCTGGGTCCTTGCACCTTAACCACTAAGCCATCTCTCCAGCCCAAATTCCCCTCCCCCCTTTTAAAAATCATTTATTGTTGGGTGTAGTGGCTCACAACTTTAATCCCAACACTTGGGAGGCCAAGGGATGATTGCTGTGTGTGCCAGGCCATCCTGAGACTACATAGTGAATTCCAGGTCAGCATGGGCTAGAGTGAGGCCCTACCTGGAAAAGCCAATAAATAAATAAAATAAATAATTCATTAATTCATGTGTATGTATGGGCACACGTGGACCATTTCTTTTTTCTAGGTAGGGTCTCACCCTAGCCTGGGCTGGCCTGGAATTCCCTCGGTAGTCTCAGGGTGGCCTTGAATTCATGGTGATCCTCCTACCTCCTACCTGAGTGCTGAGATTAAAGGCGTGTGCCACCACGCCTGGCAACATGCACCACTTTGCATCTGGCTTTACTTGGGGGCTGGGGTCTACAAGCATTGCAGGTAACCACCTTTAATTACCAATCCAGCTTCCCAGCAACTTGCTTTTTTTTTTTTTTTTGAGACAAGAGTCTTATGTAGTTTGGGGTGGCCTTGAACCCCTGGTCCTCTTTGCCCTCTACCTTCTGAAGTGCTGGAATTATAGGCATGTGCCACCCTGCCTGGCTCTAAATTCCCACTCTTGGAAAATGAAAATTTAGCTCAAGTGCAAGGAAATTTCCCTCAATTGTGGAAAAGTGGTGTCTGGGATGGACAGACAGAATGACTATGTATTCATATGGTAAGGAGGGAGCTGGAATGGGTCCAGGGATGGGCAGAAGCTAGGCAGAGAGTCACAAGGGCCAGTGGAGTTAGGAGCGGCAAGGCCTGGGCTATATAATTGGTTAACAAATAATAATGTAAAAATCAGGTATTAACAATTAATTTCTGCAGAAGCACTGGGGAACAGAGCTGCCGAAAACTCCACTGGGTCTTAAATTCAAGCGATCTGAAACCAGTGTCTAAGTTACAAGGGAACAGACATGGCCACATGACTCTGTAAGTAGGGGAGCGGGCATTCCCTGTGAAGCTCAGGGGCACCTTCCCAAATCCGTGTCAGCTTTGGGAGGCCCTGCCGGAGTCAGCAGCTTTCTGGTCCTCACCTATCAACGGCCACAAGTCACGTGGCCCATGCAAGACCTTGATACATGGGCGTGAAGGTTATTTCTGGGCACCAGCCTATTGACCCCAAAGGAGGTATCATTCATTGCGCCCTGGTGCTCCCAACAAATGAAGAATAGAAGAAATTTAGTTCTTTTTGTGAACAGCAGCCTAGTCTCAAGAGGTGAAATGGCCTCAGAGGCTCCCTCCCTCCCTCCGAGCTTGGACTGGCCCCACCAGGGAGTGTGGCGTTTCCTTCCGCGTGGAGGATCTTTGTTCACCACTCTGTAGGGGCGAGGAAGGTGTTTGAGGCTGCAAAGATGTCACTGGAGCAGACGCTGCGCCCACAGTCCTGGCCCTATCAACCTGTGTACTGAGATCAGAAGGCTGGGGTGTGCAGGGTCAGGAAAAGGGGAGCCTAGGAGGATGTAGTCCTCTTGCAAGCAATTTCACTGGGGCGCCCTGCTGGTGCAAGGGAAAACCACAAAGTGATTTTTCCCTGGGAGGGTCCTCCCCGTCCAGGGCCTCTACCAAAACCCGCCTCCAGGCCGCACTCAGCGCCCTTTCTTGCTTGGTTTCCTGGGCATTGGATGGGCCTTTCAGGCCACAGGACCTGGAGAAGGGAACCCAGTGCAACGTGCATGCAGGTCCAGGCTGAAGCCTGTGTGTGGCTCAGGAGATGGGGTAGCGGGCTGAGATATTTCATCCCGTGGTGGCTTTTGGTTTGGCATGGGCCGTTTTTTTCAAGCAGAGGATGCACTTTGGTCCCCTATTCTCATTTAAGACTCCCTAATTAATTACTTCTACGGTTGGCAGGCAGTGCTAACTCCCGTGAAACTGAGGAGATGGAAATGGGTGTAAAAGGAAAAGGTGAGGATCCTGGGATTGTCTCCGCTCTGGGTAGCCCCAAGTGGAGGGCACCCTGACTTTTTAGGATTTCAACTAAGGGTGCATCTTGGGACAGGATTGAAATAAACCCATGTTTGCACCTCAGGTCTGTCCAAAACCTTGTGAGATGCAGATGACCCAAATCTGCGTAATTTTATTTTTTTTTAAAAAAAATCCAAACAGAAAACTAGAGCACAAAAGCTTAACCAGGACGGGTTCATCTTTGCTTTGCTACGTGTAGATGTCTTGGTGCACCAGGAGAAAAAAAACAAAAACAAACCAAGAAAACCTGAGTGTGAAGCTGGCCATAGCGTCCCATGCCTTTAATCCCAGCACTAGGAGGCAGAGATAGGAGGACTGCCATAAATTCAAGGCTGGTGAGTCCAAGGCCACCTTGAGACCACTTAGTGAAGTTCAGGTCAGCCTGGGCTACAGCGGGACCCTACCTCGAAAAACAAAACAAAACAAACAAAACAGCCTGGGTCTGGTCTGCAGCCTGAAGCCTGCATTTGGCCTCAGCAGAACCTGTGCTCACAGCTTGCCCTTCACAACACCTTGACGCAAAGACCTAAAATGAAAGGAAGTTACCTCGCCTCTGACGCCCCACATCTTGCTATCTTGTACTGTGCATGTTGAAGCGACAAATAGATATGACTTGAATTTGAAACACCCCCATGCCCCATTTTCATTTGGAACATGAAAACCCCTTGTGATCCTGGAGGTTTATTTTTGGGCTTCTGTGGCCAAAACATTAGGCTGTGCCACATTTCCATGCCAAGACAAAAGAAGGCTAAAACGAAAAGGTGAGTCTACAGAGAGTTGCTGACACTTCCCTTCTGACCTGAGTCTTGTTCTTTGTAAGATCTGCTGCCCCCACCCATTCCCTAAATATGGTTATTTCCAAGCCTCCAGGCTTCCAGCAGACTCGCAGCAACACCGCTTCCTATAAATCCAAAGTCCTTTCTCTTCTGTCTACATTTGAGATGCAATTAAATATTTTAAAAAAAATACCCAGTAAAAACAATTATAGATGGGATTTGGGAAAAAAAGTCTTTATTAGGGTACCATAATTGTCATCACTGTTACTCACATCCTTATCCGTATCAACAGCCCCCCAAGCCTCCAACATACACACGACCAGCACACTCCACAGTCTGCCCATGTTGACTCATGGGCTCTAAAGCCACCCACAGGGCAGCCGAGGAAGGGAAGGGCATGTTCCATGTGTCCCAGGGAGGAGCCTCCCCGCTGCCCCCGGAGGACAGCGTTCTAAGGTTGGCATGGGGGTGGGTATTATGTAAGTTCCGTAGTAGGAAAGGGAAACTTTCCTTGTAGAAGTGGGGCAGATGGATAGATGTTCTTACGGGTGTCTTCCCATAAATATTAGTGAGGGACAATATTACTGCATATGGCAGCTAAGGACCTCCCCACCCCCAAATATTCTTTGGTGAAAGCTCCTTGCACATTTGCCCCACCCCCATCCCTTAATAAGAGAAGCAAAATAATAAGAGTTTATCATTGCCTCAGTCAAAGAGTCAATTTTTTCCCCCTACTGTGCTGTCTCTAACAGGGGGAAGAATATTAATACTCGGTTCCGTAAGAAACACAGGAGCTTGTGCCCCAAATGGGGACTATCATGGTAGCTATATACATGAACTTAAGGGATGAAGAAAGTGTATGCAGTCATCAAACCATGGCAGCCACATCTTGCATCGTTAAACCATATATTCCTCCCTTCATTTTAGCCATAGGACAAAATTAGAAGGCTTAAATAGACAATTTTTTTTTTCGAGGTAGCGTCTCGCTGACTTGGAATCACTATGTAGTCTCAGGGTGGCCTCGAACTTAAGGCAATCCTCCTACCTCTGCCTCCAGAGTCTGGGACCAAAGGTGTGCGCCACCATGCCCGGCTAGGCAATTTTTTTTTCTTCTTTTTTTTTGGTTTTTCGAGGTAGGGTCTCACTGTAGCCCAGGCTGACCTGGAATTCACTATGTATTCTCATGGTGGCCTCGAACTCACTGCGATCCTCCTACCTCTGCCTCCCGAGTGCTGGGATTAAAGGCGCGTACCACCACGCCCGGCTCTAGGCGAATATTTTTAAGAAAACAGATCAATTGAGTAAGAATTGGCAAAAGCATCCAGTGAAAGAATTACAGATGGGGTGTGGAAGGTAGGGAAGATGATGTTAAGAATTAAATGCCTTGCAAAATCTCCAGGTTCTTTGCCTAATTGCTGCTGGACAGAAAAAGTGCAGCAAATTTAGAGGCAGGGCAGCAGCTCGGGCTGACCTTGGCTCTGACTCTCCATTTGGCAAACACAAAAGGGGCACTGGAATTACACCTGGGGCCAAGGGGGCCATTAGAGTCCAACATAAAAACCCATTCTGGTGGACACATCCATCGGTGCGCGCACACTCAGCTAACCCAGAGCATTCCCACGCACGAGAGCTTTCTGGAAGGCGTTCACTTAAGTAATAAAGTAGAAAAGCATCTCTCCCATCACAGATCCTCTGTAACAGAACCCCAGCGGGCCTTGTCCATGGATCCTGTGGTTGAAACTCTCAGGGAAAGAAATGCACGGGGTTTCCACCTAAAAGGGAGCTTGACTTGGGGAGTCATCCGGAGATTATAAGAGACGGAACATCACATTAGGGAAGGGCATGGATGTCTGAAGGAATCGTGTGGAAGGAATTACGGAGCACAGGATCCCTAATGTGGGGCAAGGGGTTGTTGGCCATCAGCAGCCCAGGCCATGACTAAAGGGGCAGAATGGCAGCTCAGTGGGTGTGGGGGTCATGGGATGCATCCCCAAAGCTCTTGTAATTAGTTCAGAATGGATGGAGGCACACCAGGACCCGGGTACTAATTTTAAGGGAGGTTATGTGTTCAAAGCAATGTCCACGACACCTCTTAGAACAGCTCTTACTAAAGGCCCCGTCTTTCTGCCCTCAAGTCCCGCTTGCCCTCTGGGTCTGAGGGGCAAACTCAGCACCCACAGTCTTCCGGTGTGAGCTGCAGCTCCCCCCTCAAAAGGGTGAGCAGGTGGTGACCCATTTCTGCACACCAGAGAAGGTTCCAGGGCTACTTAGGTGGGCTGCAGCACATTTAAAGTTCGGCCTGTCTGGCTCCAAACACTGCGTTAGGAGGGCAAATGAACATTAGATGAAGGAATCATACAATGACCGGCACATAGTCGGTATTCTTTGGCGGGGGGGGGGGTGTGTTTCTGATCTAAGGTTTCCCTTAATACTAGTTTTACTAGGCTAGACTGAGGCTTTGGAGCCAAGAGATCCTCCGTTTGTTTCAACTGACGCTCTTTTAGGCTTTCATTACTGCATTAGGAATCAGATTAAACTCCTAAGCATCCTTCATGGCCTTGGCCTTGCAAAGGCAGGCCTCTCCATGCCAGCCAGGGGGGAGGGCTGCGGCCGGCTTGGCTTCCTGGGTGGGAGATCTAGTTCTTTCTTGGCTTCCTTCCTCTGCTCCTCCCTCAGCTCCAGGAACCCACCCTTCCTCCATTTTCTCCACCTGGAAATTAATGAGTTTAGGTTCGGCCACCAGGCTACCATCCGCTGCAGGTTGGTAGTTTAACACTGAGCTGGAGATGGGATGGGATCGTGCTGGGGGTCTCTAGGACCAGCTGCTGCTGGGGGCTGATTTGGGCAGCAGGTGCTTTGGGATGAAGAGGGAGGCTTAACCCTTTCTGTTCCCTGACAGCCAGCTTCCAATCCGCCTTTCTTCGACCCCCACCTGTAATCATGCTGTTCTTCCTTCTGTTCAGGTTTAAAAAGCCACACATTTCTCCCTTTGGGAGACGTAGGGCATTGCGCCTGTCCCTTCCCCTGCAGCTACTGGACCTCTGCCTGAAACTGCAGTTAACAGCCACAGGGAAGGAAGCCCTGCTTGAAACTCTGGGCTACTCTGAGCCTTGACTGGGCTTGAGACGCAGGCCATGAGCCTATTCCTGCGTGTCCGCAGAGCTCAATGAATTCCTTAAGCTTGCCAGGTGCCCACAGCTCTACAGCCAAGGGGACAAACAGCTCCTCCCCCCCTCCACCAATGACTCCCTCCTCCAACCTCAAGCAGAACACAATATAGCCGCAGTCCAGGTCCCGGGGCAACCTGCCAGTCTCTTGGGTGCCAGATGATGACTATTTTTTTTTTTTTTAAAGGGCAAACCAAAAGCTAAGTCCAGAACAAAAAAATAAAAAAATTAAAAAAAAAATAACAGCCACACGGAGGCAAGTGTTGATTCACGTACAAAGCACCCAAGCCCAGATGCCCGGGGAAGAAGACAACGGTTCCGGGGCGACCCTCCCTCCCTCCTCCCATCTGCGCTTGCACAGATCCGTTTCTGTCACAGAATGACTGCTGTCTCCCTCGCTGATTCTACAAGCATCTGGAAGCCCCTCTTGTCACCAGCCGTAACCTCCCCCACCCCGAAGACTGCGCCGCGGGACAGTCCGCAGCCCGCAGGCACCCCTCCCCGCCCCCTCCCCCGCGACCCCTCCTGGTGGCGCCTGCAGCGGCCGCAGCGCTGAGATCTGCCCAGGGCGCCCGGCTGGCTCGCTCCTTCCTTGGCAGGCCCTCGAGGACCCAAGGTGCTCAGACAGCCCCATTCTTGGCATTCACCGCGTGCCTTAATTGTATGGACATTTAAATCAAGGTCCGCTGTGAACACGGAGAGAGAGGCCTTTCTCCTGAGGAAGGAAGGAAGGGGTTGCGAGGAAGGAAGGAAGGAAGGAAAGAAGGAAGGAAGGAAGGCAAGGTGAAAGAAAGGAAGGGGGTGGGGAGCAGATGGGATGAGAAACCAGGGAAAGGAGAAATGAAAGAGCCCGTGGCGCGTGTGCGTGCGCGCTGACAGCGGGGAGGGGTAAGGCAGCGAGGAGAGGACCACTGCATCCTTCCTACCGCAGCTCCCCCAGCCACACAATGAGATAACAGCGACGTCCTCCGAAGGCTCTTTGTTCTCCCGCATCCTTTCGTTTCCAGGCTTTTTTTTTTTTTTCCTGCAAAGGGGAGGGGTGGAGGGTTGGGGGGGTGTGGGTGGAAGTGGGAGACGGAGGGGTGCCTCCCCCGTGTTAATTACCCCCGACTCCCTCACCCCTCTCTCTCCGCGCGCCTCGCCTCCCCTGCAGCTCCAGACAATGAGGGGGAAAAAAAAAAACAAGCCTACCTCGCCCCACCGCAGAGAGCCCTACCCACCCATTTCTTTCTCTCCGCTTTGCCTAGGAAACTGAGGGGGACCAGGAGGAGGAAGATGAGGGCAAGGAGTGGGGGGAGGGTAGCAGGGGCCCCGAGAAGACAGCCAGGGCTGGGCGCGCCGCCGCCGCCGGTACCTGATGTCCAAGTCCAGGCGCAGCCTAGCCGGGGCGTGCCTGCCGCAGCGCTGAGATGCCCCGGGTCTGGGACCAGGGTCTGGGGAATCAGCTTTCCGGAACTCGACTGCTGCGGTCCCCTCGCTCAGGTCCCAAGTGGTGGAGGGGAAAAAGGAAAAGGAAAAAAAAAAAAAAAAAAAATAAGAGCGAGGCCCATCTGGCCCCTCGTCAGCCTTGTCAAGTCTTGCATACGCTAAAATGCTAATGACCTAGATAGCTCATGCAAAATGCAGCAGGGGGGGGAGGGAGCAAGGGAGGGGGAGGAAGAGTGAAGGGGGAGGGAGACGGAGGGAAGAGAGAGAGAGAGAGAGAGGAGAGAGAGAATACATAACACCCCTACACTCTCTCCACCCCACCCTTAGCTGTCAACGGGATTTACACCGGTAAAGGGTGGGCGTAGATTTAAAAGGTCACTTCTATATAATATGGCTGGAAGGGGGGAAGAGGAGAGGAGAAGACAGGAGGAGAGGAGAGAGAGAATCCCTAAACCGAAAAGGACAATAAGACATAAGCCCCTTCCTTCCATGCCCTCTTCCACCTCTCCACTGTTTACACACAGGTCCAGTCTCCACCTGATTCATGTACACAGCCATGCCAATTTCTTAAGTCTACTTTCAAAAGACACCCACGTTCTCAGTCCCTGCACCCCTAACTCACCCTGTGCACTCAGTGGGGGAAGATCTATCACCCTACCACAGCCTTCCCCCCAGCTGGCCCACCCTTACTCCCCATCACACCCCACTGTCACCTTTGCCTACCAGGCAGCATGCAGCTGATGCTCTTTCCTAAGCCTTTGGTCCCCATTCTCCTCTCGAGAAGTCGAGGTGGAGGAGGAGAGACAACTTAAGGTACCTGGACCATGCCCTCCATTCAGCTCCCCAATCTCATGGGGAGGGGTCAGCCTCTCCTTAACACTGACCTCTTTTAAAGCATGCCAAAAGGTTCAATAAAATGGAATCAAAATACCCTTAGAGGTCCGCACGCCCGGCGGGCGCCCTTGTGTGCGGCTGCGATCCCTCGGGTAGCCGAGTCAGCGCTCTGCGGCTCTCCGGTCGCCGAGTCCAAGGTGCTTTGTCCCAACGTCCGCCCAAGATCTTCCTCTTTTTGTTCTTCTTTTAAAGAAACGGATTGCAGCTCGCAGGGTTCCAGGCAGCCCAACCAAAGTCAGTAGATCTACTGGAATAAAAGGGACGGAGAATATATGCATGCAGATGATTGAGCGAGGGCGGCGAAGGCAAAGAAACGGAACCCCCCGCCCCCCGCACGTAGGGAACGGTCTCCCGGGCCAAGCTCAAATTGTTTTAATCGCTCGGAAGGGGAGCGCAGCGAGCAGGCGCTGGTGGTCGCTCCACCTGGCCGGAGGAAATGATCACCACGATACGAGGTATCATGGTGACGATCCTGAACATGATAGGAAAAAAAAAAAAAAAAAATCCGAATCTCCCTTGGTGAAGCAGAGCATGCGTGCAGGAGGGACGGAGCTGCTGGCGGCGGCAGGAGGCAAAGGTTGTCGAGGCAGCGCATAATAACGCGCAGCGAAGTTGCGGTGCCGCCTGGCAATCCAGCCTTGCGCGTTAACTCGCGTCGAGTGCGGATTGCAGGGGATGGAGAGAAGGGGGAGGAGAGGAGAAAGGAGGAGGGAGGGAGGGGGGGAGTAGAGAGGAAGGCAGTGGGGGACGGAGAGAATTTGGAACCTTCTAATTTATCCTTACCAAGCTCTGATCTCGTTCACAGTCCTCGTTGGGTGAGGTCCATCTCCCCCTTTTTTTTTTTTAAATTATTATTCCTTTAACGGATTATTCAGCTAAGAAAAACCACATCTGCTGACGGTTCCGAAAACAAGAGGATTAGGAGCCTGTCCACAGAGCCCGGCCCGCAGCCCCCCACCCGCTCTGCACCAGCACCACGTCACTCTCACTGCCCCCGGGCACCTCCCTCTCCTCTGGGCTCGGGAGGGCTGTGCCAAGGAAAATGCGGATTTGGGGAAAAGTGAGAAGTGGGAGTGCTCGCAAGAGCGGGAAAGCCAAGGCCGGAGGTGGCGATTCGTCACCCCCCCCCCCCACTTACCCGCGCTTCCGTTTATCCGATTCGATCCTGGGAGAAGGGGGCGCTTTCGCCCACACGCGCAGCATCTGCAGTGGTCCGTGCTCTCGGTCCTCCTGACGCCACCCTGACGGCCCTAGGCCCTGGCAGAGTCCTCTAGGCTGTCCCCCTCCCCCCCCCCCCGTGCGCCTTAAATTTACACCTGCCGTCCGTCATCCCCTCCCATGTCCCCTTCTTCTGGGTCCCCTCGGGCAGCATCGCGTTTGGCCCATTCGTGTTCTGTTGCGCTTCGGCAAATGGAGTGTGTGTGTGGGGGTTCAGCACCCCCACTTCCTCTGCTCCTCGCCCCCAGCTGGAGGCGCGGTGCTGGGCTTCCCGCCAGATGCGGAGCGGGCGAGGTGGGTGCGGGTGGCAGGGATGCTGCGGAGGATGCGGTTGACATCACTGCGGACGGCGCCGGGCCGCTGCGGCGACCCGAGCGATGGTGCAGCCTCCCCCCACCCCCTCACCACGCCCCAGGCTGGCGTCTGGGCAGGACAGTGGCTGGGGGCGGGGAGAAGAGTGGCGGGGTGGGGGGACGATGGAGGATGATAGTCCTACTCCCCCCCACCCCCTGCAGTCAAGGTGAACGTGAAGGAGAGCGGCGCGCGCGCTCGCGCCTCTGGATGCGTGCGCGCGCCCCGCCCCTCCCGCGCCCGCCGGGGCCAGATGGATGTCCGAGATTTAGAGGGGCACCAAAGTGCGTCCTGCGGACGGACGTGTGGAGCCACTTCGGGGAGGCGCCTTTTGTTGTGGTAGTTGGGAGGCTGTTTGGGTGTTTTTCCACGAGCACCGGGGTTAGTTGGTCTTAAAGAAGGACCTAGAATCAATCTCCCCATAAGAGCAAAATCCAAAGACCCACCCGCACCCCAAAATCCCAGCTCCTGCAATGAGAAATTTGTCTTTCCGATGGGCCACTGCAGTGGCCACGAGGCAGCCCCAACCCGCGCACGCTGGATGCTTTCCTTACTCTGGCATTTCTTTGATGACTTAAAAAAAAAAAAAAGAAAAGGAAAAATGTTTCTTGGGCAGCGTTGAATTCAGGACATCAAGACCTGGAGAGGACAAGCCTGACCAGCTAAAAACAAGCCCTTCCTTAATCGTGGAGGCCACGAGTGGTCCGTACGGGGAGGGGGCTGGTTCACGGCCCAGGCGTCCACCAAGCAGGAATGTGGGCCGAATGTTGGGTGACCTCTGTTCGTTTCAAGGCCATTTCGGCTCCTGTCAATGATTGGGTGTTGGTCCCAAGAGAGGAATAGCTTCTTCTGAACCTCCCAGAACTTGCTTTTTTGCTTCAACAACGCGTCGCTAGAAGCTTAGAAAATCAGCAGGTTTTTTTTTTTTTTCTGTTGTAAATTTCAAGAAATAGGAAGGGGAGGGGGAGTAAGGAAAGAAAAGAAAGAAAAATAGAAAAGATTCTTGCAATAGATCGTTAATTGAAGACCAGCAAGTTGGAGAAGCCATCACCGGTATCTTTCTGGGGGAACCCTTGCCATTCTAATAAGGTCCCCCTCCAACTGAAATACTTTTTTTGGTGGACAGGCTCTACTGGGGGTTAGCTTGGCTCAAGACTTCCACCATTTTGATAAGGGCTTCAGGTTTGGGACTGTTTGCATTTTATTTATTCAGAGTCCCGTCGGTGGACAGTTCCAGGGAGGCCTGGGGCTGCGTGCGGCCTGAGGTTCAGTTGGTCTTGGCTGAAGGGCAGAGGGACGTACAGGCTTGCTGTCCTTTGCTGGGCTGTGGCAAGGCCTGGTTTTGTTCAGCTTGAGGACAGTGTCATTGCGGTCCCTCCCGCGCGGCTGCAGCTAGCTACAGGGGCTGCGTAGTACTCGCTCATCTTGCGGCATGGGGGAGGGGAGGGGAGCAGAGCCGTGGTTTTGTAACAGGCTCCGCAGGCCCGAGTGGGAACGCCTTAAATGATGAGCCCCGGGTTAAAAAAGAAACGGGGGTGGGGGTGGGGAAGAAGGAGGTGGTGGGCGCAGATACAGCAGCTGAGACTGAATTAATAGTTAGAGCATACTCCAGGGGCTTTCTCCAACCAGGGGGTCAGGAGTCCTCGCCCCTCCCCCAGCCACAGATTTCCTATCTGTTTTTAACCAGTCTGAGCGGATGCTGGGCCATTTGTAATGGCTTCTTAAAACCTAAACCCCTGGGCTTAAGGTCTGTCCATGCGCCTGATCAAACTCACCCCAAATACTAACACGTTAAGAAATTACATTGTAAAACCTGCCCAAATCGGATTGACTGGGCTGTTTGGGGCCCATATGGCTGGACAGCTGCACAGCTCCACTTAAAAGACACCATTGCCCCTCGGAAGGGATAAAGCCCGCCTTCCCCAGAGGGCTCAGACATGACCTAAGTATTAGCATAGCCTGGGGTGAAGACTGAGTTAAATCTCCCTCTCTTCTTGGGGGTTAAAATAAAGACAACAAAAATCTAAAGAGGTGCACGTTTGAAATCATTGTAAATTGCATGCCTCCTGCTGGTCCTACCAAAGGAAGGAAGGAAGACAGGAGAAATGCTCTTCGGCTTACCCCCACAAGCATGACTTTGGACAAATTGGAGGGACAGGAGATTGGGAAGAAATAGACTATTTGCCCAGCTCTCCCATGTGTCAGAGACATTTGTGGCTCCCATGTTCAGAGAAGCAGGGCTCTGACCTCAGGCTGATGCCTCAGTATTCACCATAAAGCACAGCCATCCCAGGACAGTCTCCATGGCAAGAAGAGAAGCTGTGCTTTAGAACGCAGAACCCATTATGAAATGCAGCTCGGTTTAATTTTTAATATGATGGCGGATCCTCTAGCACATTCTTTGCTGCTGTTTGCATTCAGGAGGAGCCCTTCATTCTGTGGCAGAAATCAAAATAACATTCTGCAGCACTTTGAAACGGCTCCTCATATTTTAAAGATGCCCTGAAATAGAATATTCTATCACCTTCCAGTTGCGGAATACAAAACTCCATCCCTACTGAAATATTCAGGCAAGTAAGAACTAGGCTTGTTCTTGCAGAGTGGAGAGAGGGAGTGGGAGAGAGAGAGAGAGAGAGAGAGAGAGAGAGATATTGAGAGATTCTTACAAATCAATTTAGACAAAAAATACTGGTTAGAGGTTCAGAGACATAAGATCTTGGTCCAGAGACATTCAACTCTGTTTTGGAAAGTCATTTCAATGATGAAACAAGCTCATTTGCAAGCTTTATATATAGATTCAGCAGCTGCAGAATCATCTCGGTGTTCCTTGAACGTCACAGAGAGTTCTGCAGTTACTGTGCCTCTCAAAAAATAAACATTAAAGAAAAAAGAACAAAACAATTTTGGAGGTGTTATTTGGACGACATAACTAATGATGGAACCCACCAGGGACGGGCTGAAGATGGGTTGGTCTCCTTCTGACTTGTATAAAAAAGAAAGCCAGGCCTGAGAAATGGAGAAAAAAAAAAAGCTTCTAAAATCATGAAAATGATTTAAAATTGGTTCATAGGTATAGAACCAAAACTTGGATCTCTTCGTTTCTTGCTGCACTTTTTTCACATATCATATTTGAACTTAAAGACTTTTCTTAGGTTTTTTTGTGCAAGTTTTACTTTATTTCTTTTAGAAAAAGCCTAGGGTGCTACTAGTAAAAAACAGTATATGATATTTTTAAAAATAACTGAAAAAGAAGAGTTTGGAGGTTTCCAACCCATCAAACATGTAGAAATGGTAAATTTTGAGGGCACGAAACTGCTGATTACTTTGAATTAATAGCTCCATATTATGAATGCATATTGAATTAGCAAAGGATAGCCCATAAATGTGCTTAATTAGTGTGCGTCACTTAGAAAAACATACGGAAAGAGATAACCCATCCTGTCAAGTTCCTACAGCGTTTAGCTTGAATTGAATTTTGAAATTTAAATGTTTCTATTTAAATTTCTCTGGTTTTAGTGTTACTTCAGAACATACTTAGGAAAACACACCCAGCCAACCTCTGATGCCCCCCAAACCCGTGTGTGTATGTGTATATAGAAAGACTTATGACCATGTCAGAGGCTTTGGTCAAGTAAATTAAGTCTGCAACATGTCCAGAAAGTAATCATATTAAAGTTAGCACAGGAGGTTTTGAGGAAGGACCCCACTAAGCCAGAGCTATGGAAAACAGAGCTCTGCCATAGTTGTTTGGAGGAAGGCTAAAGCCCATGTGAAGAGTCTCGGACCCAAGTTGAGTTTTATTAGGTGATGATCAGCACATCAATTTTGTTTCTGTTTCATTTAATGAATGATTCATATTATACTAAATTACTAACCTGTTAGGAAAGCCCAAAGAAAAATAAACACGAGTATGACAGATTTCTTCTTGTTTCATGGTTTCTTCTACAACATGGGGAGACGACTTGCGGAGTCCCTGTCTGTGCAGAGAGTGTAGAATTCTATTGTGCTTTTGAAACAAGAATCTACACGTTTCCAAGCCTGGAAGAGACTATATTTCTTTCTTTTTTTTTTAAAATCTATCTGGCAAATACTGCTAAGGTGCTGAAAAGCTGAGCGAGGAAAGCTTAAAGTGTGTGTGTGTGTGTGTGTGTGTGTGTGTGTGTTTAAATGACATTCGCCTGACACTAAAATACTCTATTTTTGGTTACTCTGGGTCCGGTAACAGTCCCTACAGCAGGTGAGAGCATCTTTCTAGTTGCCTTAGAATGCTCCACTCCAGTGTAACTGGGCCTCTTGTGCCTCCTAAGCAGATTGACCCGTACCTATGGCAGATTTCAAAGCCCTCCCATCTCTCCATCCTGACCCAGATTGCAAGGATGAAGGCTCAGGATTCATTTGCAATGCTTATGGTGGGCATCCACTGCAGGCCTCCCCTCCCCCCCCCCCCCCGCTCCCCTTATCATCTGATAGTACCACAAGTAAATATTTTTTTGTTCAATCACTACATAGGGCACGAGGCTATTTCCTAATGAATCATCTGCCCCGGGGAGAAGAACTATAACTCACCAATGCTTCAGGCAATTTTTAGCATGTGTCAGATTGTGTTTGCATCGCAGAACTGGGACTGTTTTTCTTTTCATCTTTGTGCAGAGTTATACAATTCAACATACTTTAGGATGAGAAAAGCCTTGTTTGTGTTTAAGAGTCTGACGGGAACATAGAACTATTCGTATGCACAAGAAAAAGGAGACTATGGGATGGGGAATCTAATGACTACCCATGTGCCAGATATTGCTTTAATACAAACCGGACAAGGCCTTTTTTTTTGAATTTCATTTAGAGGCAGTCACCATGCACGATGAATTATAAAATCAGTGCATTACCCTTGGAAAAAAAATGGCTCTGACTGATAACGAGGGGCCAATTGGTGTGTTCATTAAATATACAGATTTGAAGTAGAGTTAGTACAATAACTGACATGGAAGTCTTGTCAATCCTCAGTGAAACGGTTGACAAGTCAGAAGGAAAAAAAAAAAAACCCAGCAAATGTGATTCATATCTTGTAGGACTGTGTCTGAGGATGATTTAAATAAATTTGGACATTAGGTGGTGACAAGACGAAAATGAAAAATAGCATCCAATTGGGCAAAAAGACTATACTGAGCTTCAGGGATTGTTAAAAAAAAAAAAAAGGAAAAAATTTAAAAAGAAACAGGGGAAAAAGGGAGATGGAGGGGGTCGTTTGGAGGATAGCTTGTTTGTAATGAATGAACGAATAGATGAAATCTAGAATATTTATTTCCCAGTAGCCGGCACTCAGGAGACGTTTAACTATTGTTCATAAAATAAAATCAGTGTCCCTTCTGTGTTCTGCAGCATGAAACAGATTAGCTGCATACATAACACTGCTGGGGAGGTCACAGGATCGTTGGGGAAAGTGCAGCGTAGGGAACGGTGGGCTTGCCTGCAATCTCGAATTGCAAAATGCAGTAAGTGGACATTTCAAAACACTGTAGATAAAACAAAGGGGTCAGGGCATACACAGCAGCTCCCAGCCTGGCACAGTGCTGGCTGTGGGCTTTTTCTTCTATAATCTCCAATCTCACAGCCACCAGGACCCCATCTTACAAAGAGGTGACATTATGGAACACTTAAGTGAGTTTGTCAAGTATATCACTGGAATTGGAATCCAGATCTGACCAGCCCCAGAAATTCTGCTTTTTCTGTTACAATCCCATGCTGCAGTCTTCCCGAACAAACACCACCACCGTTATATAATGCCAAACTGATGTAACATAACAAAAAGCGTTTGTCCTGCCACAGGAACCTGGTTGAAGCAAGCAGGGCGAGGCTGACGGCAGATGAAAACTACCACTTAAGATCATTTTCCCCCTGCTAAAGTGTGTTGTACACTATGCAAATATGATTGTAAAGTGGAACATTATCAACACTTTAATGCTAGTTATGTTTCAAACATGATACTGAGAGCAATCAACATGAACTTTGAATACTGGATCCTAAATAATACAAGTGTTGACTTGCATCGTTCTGCCATCCTCCCGACGACCTAGAAAGCCGATCGCAATGATATATTGTGATAATAACATTGTGCATTTTAAAACCATCTTAACAACAGTCACAGTGTTTCACCACCTGGGGTGGGAGAGGGGAGGGGCATCAGCAATTCTAGAGTTTAGTAGCCCCTTTGGGGTCAGAGTGCCTGGGGAAATTCTAGGGAGGGGAGATGGCAGGCTGTCAATCAAGGTGCATATATTTTTACATTCTTCTGAGTGAGCGCCTGTGTTGGTCTACCTTAAAGCAGGGCTGAAAAGGCACAGTTTCTTATGTTTTTGGTGCATGGTCTGATACTCTGAGGATAGAATGAAACAAGTGATAGCAAAGATATACATGAATTAAAAAAAAAAAGGAGAATGGAGATCTTGTTTATGTATGATTTATCTGCTTAATATATATTTTGGTTTCATTTTCATTGATATTTTTATACATGCCTATAATATATTTTAATCAAAATTATTTCCTCTTTTCCCCTTCACTCTGCCCACTCAACCCCTTCTTCTTAGCTGGTTCCTCTTCTACTTTTATATCTGTATGTGTGTTTAATTGTTCCACTGAGTTTAATTAGCGTTGCTTGTGTGAGCTATGAGTATGGACGGGGTGGGGGGGGGGGAGCACATGCAATTTACCACTGGCTACAACACTGAAGAAAATGTCTCCCCTGCTCCTTTCCTTATTCCTTTTCTTTCTTTCTCCCTTTCTCTTTCTTTCTTTCTTTTTACTTTTTGGTCTGTTCTTTCTTTTTTTTTTGGTACTGGGGACTGAACCTTGGGTCTCATACATACTAAGCACACATTCTAGCACTGAGTTATACATCCAGGTCCAATATATGTATTTAACTTATGGAGTTGCCGTAGGCCAGGAGAAGATGTCAGTTCATTTCAAATTCCTTACCAGCTGTGTGGTACAGGGTTTTCTGTCAGGGAGGCAGGAATCAGGGTTCGAGCTCTAGGTTTACTACAGAAAGTGATCTTGGGCCAGTCACTTTTTTTGTTTGTTTAAAGATGTTTTAGGTTGTTATTTTAAAAATATTTTTATTTATTTATTTGAAAGCAGAGAGGGACGGAAGAGAGACCAACAGAGAGAATGGACATGCCAGGGCCTCCAACGGCTGCAAACAAACTCCAGATACATGCGCCACTTTGTGCATCTGGCTTTTCATGAGTACTGGAGAATAAAACCCAGGTCCTTAGGCTTTGCAGGCAACAGCCTTAACTGCTGAGCCATCTCTCCAGCCCCCCCCCCCCGGACCAGTCTTCCATAATAAACAGAGACTGGAGCCTGCTTTCCAGTTGCTCGGAACTCTAATCTTTCTCTTTCTTTTCTTCTCTGCTCCTGCTTTGTGAGATTTCCTCCTCATTCCTTATCAAAACTACTCACAGGCAGGATCTCATCTCAGCAACTGATACCTGAGGATGTTTTACTCTTAAGGGAATCTTAAGAAGACCTTAGTGTCAGTGAGCAACATTTTAGGAAATCCTAGATTGACGAGGAGATGGATGCTGGCCGGAGAGAGAGGATGCCTGTCTGGCACTGTTGAAAAGGTGTTGGTTTGGTCTGGATTCTTGCTCTCTCCCTTCATGGAGGTTAGTCCTATAGGAGAACAGCCATGGGCTTGGGAGCCCAGATGTCTCAGCTCCAGCTGGTTTGGTGTGTGAATCATGGGTATGGTCAGGCCAGGCTGTTTGCTAAGAAACATGCACTGAATACTTCTTCACTATTCTGCCTTCTGTTTAAAAGTCATGCCAGGATGAGCCCCAAGGACCACAGTTGCTGTCACTGCCCCCCCTCCCGCCTTCACCTACCCTAGGGAGGGAGGGGGCAGGAGAATCAGCTGATAAATTTTGGTGTCGTGTGTGGCTTGTGGCCACCTCTACCTTTTATGAGCCAAAGTGGAGCCTGGGTAAGGATTATTTCATGATATCACCCACAAGAGACCCACAGCCTTACTAAACAAACAGCAAAGACAGCGTACAAGTATGTAGGAAACAGGGAACTATGAACTACCCGCATCTCCTGAATTCAGAGGGGAGAGTTTGAGTTTTGATCCTTTTGATGAACTCTACAGACGTGGAGCTTGGAGGGGCAGGGAGCGATTACTTTCCCAGCTGACCACAGTCTTGGCTTTATATGTGGGGTGCTCAGAGACCAGAGAGAATCTTAGAGCTAGAAAATGAGGATCTTGAGGCCTCAAAGAGAGAAGTACCTTCCTTGAGCAAGGTCACAGTTTTCTGTTAGATAGCTAGAAGTCAAAGACAGAAGGGCTACCTAACTGTGTGGGAAGCCAGAGGAGGGGACACCTAAAGAGAGGGAGAATTTCATGTTGTTCACTTCCTTTCTCACTAGCCTGCAGTCCCAGCTCTGGTAGAAACCCAAGGCTTTCAGAGGGCTCTTTTAGGGGGACAACAGTTGTATCAACCTGACAGAGTTTTGTTAGGATAAAATGACACAATGCATAAAGTTTTTATAATAGCACCATGTTATATAAGTGTTCACCAAATGCCAACCCAGGGAGAAAGAAAGGGAGGAAGAAAAAGAGCAAAAGAAAAGGGAAGCCACTGGCAGGAAGGGCTGTATGTGTAACTGGATTTGCTCATGATGGAGGCCAGATAAGGTCCCCTGTCTTCTGAGGGGTCAGGTAGCAAAGGCGGACAACTGCAACTATTTCAAAGACCTATAAGGAATTCTTTCTTTTGGAGAACTGAGCCTCCAAGCCTAAATCTGTTTCCAAGGAAATAACATCCTACAATCTCTACATCATCACCATTTCCTTCTGGTACAGTAAGTTAGCGTGAGCCAGTACAAGCAGAAAAACTGAAGAACTTGGTTGTGGATATAAAATACTTGGGGATGTCTGGGAGAGAGAAGATGAAATTAAGAGCTCGTTTGGTGTGATGGAGTAACCCACACTGAGAGAAAGATCCAGTTTTTAATATCATAAGGGAGAGAATATTAAAAACATCTTTTTGAGATTCTTAAACAGCAGGATCCCAGACTGTTCTTTCTGGCAAGGAGAAAACTGAAAACCTCCTGGAAATTGATACCTAAAATTTTTAGATAAGATGTAAGAGTATTCTTTGGATTGTACAGTAGAGCTTCAAGGAAATTGATCTAGCTGGAGCAGAAACAAAACCTAGTTTATGTTATTTGCGGAAGCACATAAAGTCATAAAACACAAAGGGTAGAAAAGCAATGGCAGCTGAGTACCAGCCCAAGGGAAAGAGGTGTTGCTTGTTCATGTCAGGGGGGAAAAAAAAAAACAAGGCGAAAAAGCATTATGGATAATGATGGCCCTGGTGTCATGACCACTGAAAGAACTGAGTAGGAGCATGTTTCTAAACTTGTATGCCCCTAGAAATGGAGCTTCAAAACATAACAGCAATCCCCGCCCCAAACCCCCCAAACAATGCAGCAAATACAGCACAAAAGTTGCATCATTTTTAGGGAGAAAATGACAAGTTGGAGACACAGTAAGAGATTTAAATGTCCCTTTCTTGGTAACTGATAAAACAAAGAGGGGCTCGAGAGGTGGCTCTCATTTATTTTCTCTCCCTCATTCTGAAAATAAATGAATAAAACATTAAAAAAAGAAACCCTTGGGAAAACCATGGAATACTGGAGCAATATCATAATTGACC
The DNA here is from genome assembly GCA_036346955.1 of Dipus sagitta. NCBI lineage: Eukaryota > Metazoa > Chordata > Mammalia > Rodentia > Dipodidae > Dipus > Dipus sagitta. Next base: position 11,859,647 of record CM070783.1, on the reverse strand, counting down.
CCATTTTAACAGGCACATTTAGAAACCTTCTTATCAATTATTAGGGAAAAAAAACCCAAAATCTTTTTAAGTATCCTGAGGCATTTAAAAAACTTGATCATGGGGCTGGAGAGATGGCTTAGTGGTTAAGGGGCTTGCCTGCAAAGCCTAAAGGCCAGAGGTGTTTTCTTTTCTTTTTGTTTTTTTTTGAGATAGGGTCTCACTGTAGCTCAGGCTGACCTGGAATTCACTATGTAGTCTCAGGGTGGCCTCGAACTTAGGGCACTCCTCCTACCTCTGCCTCCCCAGTGCTGGGATTAAAGGTGTGCACCACCACGCCTAGCAAAGACCCGAGTTTTATTCCTCAGTACCCATGTAAAGCCAGATACACATAGTGGCACATGCATTTGGAGTTCGTTGGCTGTTGCTGGAGGCCCTGGCTTGCCCTTTCTCTCTCTCTCTCTCTCAAATAAATAAATCAATAAAATATTTTTAAAAACTTGATCATGGGGGCTGGGGAGATGGCTCAGCAGTTAAAGGTGCTGCTTGCAAAGCCTTGCAGCCTGGGTTTGATTCCCCAGTACTCATGTAAAGCCAGATACACAATGTAGTACATGCATCTAGAGTTCGTTTGCAGTGGCAGGAGACCCTGGCACACCCATTCTTTCTCTCTGCTTGCAAACAAATAAATAAAAATATTAAAAATAAGCCTGATCCTATCCTAACCACAAATGAAGTCTCAAAGAAGTACTAATCTACAATATCATACATGTCTTGTTATTTGACAACAATATGATTTTGTTAGAAATCAGTCAAAAGATCACACAATTCTTACATATCTGGAGATGAAAAGGCATTTCTTTTCTAACAAGAAAACTCATTAATTAGAAAATATCATAATGTAATTATTAATTAAAATATATGTAGTAAAAAGTTGTCATGAACTTGGAACATAGCTTAGGGGTAGATCACTTGCCTAGCATGCATGAGGCCCTGGGTTCGATCCCCAGCATCACATAAAGCAGACACTGGAGGTACACACCTGTAATCTCAGCACTCAGGAGGTGGAGACAGACATGCAAGGTCATTTTTGGCTACATAGTAAGTGTGAGGCCAGCTCTTAGCGGTTAAGGCGCTTACCTGAAACTCCAAAGGACCCAGGTTCAATTCCCCAGGACCCACATACAGCCAGATGCACAAGGTGGAGCACGCGTGTGGAGTTTGTTTGCAGTGGCTAGAGGCCCTGGCATACCCGTTCTCTCTATCTGCCCCTCCCTCATAAATAAATAAATATTTTTAAAATGCTGTAAGACCAAAGAAAGGAGAAGGAAAAACAAAGAAGGGAGAGAGGTAGTTTAGTGAGGAGGGGGTTCTGACTTCATCTGGCTCAGGGCCCTGGCTGCATTCTGATGAGCAGAAACCTCTTCTGCAGGTGGCGTTCCCTCTTGGCAGGTTGAGTCTGGCCTCTGAGGGTCCCTGTCGTGGGATCTGTGCTCTCTCTGCCGTAGGCCTCACTTCACTCATCCCCACTGATTCCCATTGAGTGTCGGCACTCAGCGATTCTGCTCAATGACTGCTTCGTCCATACTTGTTTATATATTTTGCATCTCTGGCTTTGAGGCAGACATTCTTTTTTTTTTTTTTTTTTTTTTTTTTCTGAGGTAAGGTCTCACTCTAGCCCAGGCTGACCTGGAATTCATTATGTAGGCTCAGGGTGGCCTTGAAATCTCGGCAATCCTCCTGCCTCTGGCTCCTGAGTGCTGGGATTAAAGGCGTGCGCCACCACGCCTGGCTGAGGCAAACATTCTTATCTTTTTCATCTTTGCACCCCACACCTTGTAAGTCAGGACCTTGTGCCAAGTAGCTCTTTGCATTCTCGTGTTTGAAATGAGCTTGAGTTTGCTGAGGAGCTGCAGCTCATGGGCAGGGAGAAGAGTCGGGGAAGGAAGGTATAAGGAATTTCGGAGTTTTAAATTTTCATTTGGTGTGTGTGTGTGCGTATTCCTGTGTGTGAGTGTGAGCTCGTTCTTGTCACAGTGTACATACAGAGGTCAGAGGACAACTCACAGGTCGATCCTCATCTCCCACCTATTTGACGCAGGGTCTCTTGTTGTCCATCACTCCTTTTGCAAGCTTCTAGCAAATTCTCCTGCCCTTGACTCCCTTCTTGCCATAGGCGCAATGGGATCTGAACTCAGCTACGCAGAGTAGCAAGTGCGTAACCCCCCGAGTTATTTCCCCAGCCCCAGGTGTCTGATTCTTACAGACTTGGGAATCTAGGAACTGTTTGGAAAAGACCACAGGTGATTTTCAACATGAGAAGACTTGCCTGATGTGGGAACCATGATTTTGTTGCAAAGGAAGGAGGGAAGAAAGTGAGGGTAGAGAGAAGGTGGAGGGAAGGAAGGATAGTTTTCTAAGCTTTTTTGGGGGGGAGGGAGTGTAGGAGAGGAAGCCCATTCCATCAGATCCTGATTGATAAATGGGCATCACTTCCATTTCTGCGTTCTGTTTCTGGGTAGCAATGGATGAGATATAGTTGGGGCAGTCACTTTTGGAGTTGGGGGGAGGTTACTTGGGTTTAAGTTCCTAACTACTTTTTCTTTTATTGTAGTAAACTGTACATGACATAAAAATTACTATTTTAGTCTTTACTCTGTAGCCCAATCTGGTCTGGCACTCACCATATAGCAGCCTAGGCTGGCCTTGAATTTGTAGCAATCTTCCTGCCTCAGCCTCCTCAGTTCTGGGATTACAGCAGCGAGTCACCATACCAAGTGACATTTAAAATGTATAATTCAGGGGACTGGAGAGATGGATTACCCAGGTTTGATTCCCCAGTACTCATGTGAGCCAGATGCATAAGGTGGCACATTTGTCTGGAGTTTGTTTGCAGTGGCTAGAGGCCCTGGAGTGCTCATTCTCTCTATCTGCCTCTTTTTCTCTCTCTTAAATAAATAAATAAATAAATAAATAAATAAATAAATAAATAAAATATTAAAAAAATGTACAAGTCAATAGCATTCATTACATTTACAATGTTGGGCAACCACCACTACTACTCATTTCCAGAACTTTCTTATCATCCCAAACAGAAAGTCTGTCCCCATTACTTTTCAACTGTGCTGCTTGCGTCAGGTTGCCAGTTTCTTCATCTGTCTGTCACGACTAATCATATTATCCACTGAATAAGATTATTGTCAGGGTTGAATGACGTCATGCAAGAAAGCTGCTTAGCATTGTGCCTGGGCTCTGTGGCTTATTGGGTGCACACTCGACAAATGTTAGTATGCTAAAGAGAATGAGGAAAGAACTCAGCTCACTTACAGCCAGGACAGGAACCCACAGTAAGTCTCCTCTCAGCTCTACATGGTTTGGACCAATGGTGAAAGCATGTGAGACAGCACTGAGGGGGCTTGACAAACACTGTAACTAGGTGACAGATAACCTCTGCAGGTATGAAATCAAAAACCCCTCCCCGCATTGGCGCTGCATCTGCCCTGCCACGGGAACCCATGAAGCGCCAGAGAAGGGGAGTGAATGAATGAGTAAGGGAGCGAATGAATGCATACTTCTATCATTTCAGGGCTCAAAGCCCAGGGTGGGGGCTGCAGGGAGAGAGATCCATTAGTCTTACCTGTCAGCTTATCAGGGAGAAAAGACTGAGGCTCCAAGAGGTAACTTATCTAGATCACAACCAAGCTCCCTAGACACACGGTGGCATCTTGACTCAAAACAGAACCCAGGGCTGGAGAGATGGCTTAGCGGTTAAGGCGCTTGCCTACAAGCCAAAGGACCCAGGTTCGATTCCCCAGGACCCATGTTAGCCAGATGCACAAGGGGGCGCGTGTGTCTGGAGTTCGTTTGCAGTGGCTGGAGACCCTGGTGTGCCCACTCTTTCTCTTTCTCTGTCAAATAAATAAATAAATTAATAATAATAAGCCAGAACCCAAACAGCCGGGTGTGGTGGCGCATGCCTTTAATTCCAGCACTCGGGAGGCAGAGGTAGGAGGATTGCCTATGAGTTCAAGGCCACCCTGAGATTACATAGTGAATTCCAGGTCAGCCTCGGCTAGAGTGAGACTCTACCTCAGACAACAAACAAACAAACAAACAAACAAGCAACAACAAGAAAACAGAACCCAGAAAACTAGGAGGCTATCCCAAGGAACCCCATGGCCCATGTAATATCTAATTGAGAGTCAGGTTTTCCACTGTTCAATGTTGTTTTTATCTTCTCCAACTGCACATTTGATCCAGAATCCTGTAGGTATGTAGATAATTGCTTTTCATTAAGGAGAGAACATTCTCTTCTGTCTTAGAGGCAAGGATCACATTGGCAAGGGAATCACAGAAAATAACTCTTTTAAAACTATGATTCTTGGGAGAAAGTAGGATTTTTTTTTTTTTTTTTCCAAGGTAGGGTCTCATTCTAGCCTAGCCTGACCTGGAATTCACTATGTAGTCTCAGGCTGGCCTGGAATTCCTCCTACTTCTCCTCTACTTCTGCTTCTCAAGTGCTGGGATTAAAGGTGTGTGCCATCATGCCCCACAGATTTTTTTTTTCTCTTTTGAGGTAGGGTCTCGCTGTAGCCCAGGCTGACCTGGAATTCACTATGTAGTCTCAGGGTGGCCTCGGACTCACGGTGATCCTCCTACCTCAGCCTCCTGAGTGCTAGGATTAAACTGGCCTGTAAGTACGAACTTTAAAAAGATTTGAACAGTTGACACCTTTTAACCTTGCTTAGCCTCAGTCTCCTGACCTGTCAGGTATGGAATAATAGGATAGTAAGGCTGCAGGATTGTGCTAAGCATTAAGGGAGATAAAGAATGGGAGAGCTGGAGTTAGGGAGGCAACTCAGTGGTAGAGCTTCTGTCAATCACGCGAGAAGCCCTGGGATTAATCCCTGGCACGACCAAAAAGTAAACAACAACAACAACATCAACAACAACATCAACAACAAAAGAATGCAAGGGTGATCAGCATCATGCCTGGCACATGGATGGTATTCAGCAAATATTTGCTCCAATGACAGAGGGACATTGTCCTCCAGCTCCGGCTGTGGCCCTCTTGACTCTGCTGGGAAGGTTCATAGGTGCTGCATATACTTTGTAGAGTGACCCAGAGAACAATTTCTTGGGAAGGGGGAGGTGGTCCTTAGTGCCGGTGTGGTTTATGGTCGACATGGACTACTGTGCCCCGGATCACAGTCCAAAAGGGCTTCCCGTGTTCACTAGAAACATCGAGCTGTGTCCCAGTGACATTCCCATTACAGTTGCGCTTTTTATTCTCATGCCTGGGGACGTGGGGGTCGCTCGGCAGAGAGGTTGTCACTGTACCTCCAGGTGGAGCATGGGAAGAAGCTTGTGCTAAGAATGAAGACTTTGGGTTCTAGACTTGGCCCCTATCTAGATCTGGAATCTCAGGGTTTAATCTCCGAATCTTAGCATCCCCTTCTCTGAAACACGAGGCTTGGGATACATGATTACTCTGACCTCTTCCAGCTCAAAACCATAAAGCTCTGTTTATTTATTGCACTCACAGCAACGCAAGTATTGCTAATCCATACATGTGTACACGCACACACACACATACATACACACACGCACATAATCACGCACACACATATACTGCCTGGACCCAGAATCTTCACTCGGGGGAAAATAGCCTGCACGGCTGATGCCCCAGTGAATAGAATTTTACTCACCACCTTCAGAGTGACATAGGCCAGCAGCCTCTGGACTGCATCCTCACGCCTCCTTGTGAGTTGGTGCTTCTGCGGCCAAACGAGGAAGGAATGGTGCGTTCGGATTCCCACCCCCTGGAGCCTGTGCTGCGGCTGCTGCTGCTGCGGCTGCTGCGCTCGCCCCTGCCTTTCTCTACCATGGATGCTCTAGCCACACAGAAACGCTGAGCACAGCATAATTCTGAGCTGGGGGAGGCAGACCGAGTTGCTGCAGAGGGAAATAGGTCTCCATTCTTTCAACAGCTACTTTCATCCATTGAGTAGCAGTGTGTGTGTGTGTGTGTGTGTGTGTGTGTGTGTGGAGGTGTGTGTGTGGGGGGGGTGAGTTTACTTTTCAAATATTACCACCTGCACAGAGATGGATATGAAAAACCTTAGCTTTTGCCAAGATCAGCCGCCCTTGGTGCAGTCAGGGCTGATCAGCTGGGCTTGGGAACACGCTACCCACTTCAGACCTATCCACTAAGGTGACATTTTTTTTTTTTTAATCGATGGTGATAGTGACAGGGTCTTTCAAGCCTCCCAGGGCAAATGCCTGACTCTTTTCATCAAGGGGGATGTTTCCATGGGCTTACAAGGGTTCGGGCTTGAGCGTTTCTCCTGATGAGATGAGCAGTGCTTTGTGGGGCTGGCTTTCCTGCCGTCATATGCTGGGGCCGGAATGGGGCAGAGCTTAAAACTCAATGGCAACGGGGTAGAATTTTCTTTTGCATTTCCAGATGTCTCCCTGAATTGCTCACCCAGATTTTGGGAGCGAGTTTTCAGATGGCTGGTCTTTGTCCCTACGCAGATCCATAGCTGATGATGGTCTTTGGGCATTTTTGCCTTCCTGAGCTTCAGTTCCCTCCCTGCTTCCTTTTCTCCCTCCCTCCTTTTCTCCTTCCCTCTCTTCTTCCCTCTCTCCCTTCCTTGCTTCTTTCCTTCCTTCTTCCCCTCCCTTCCTTTATTCATGCTCTTTAATTTTTTTTGAGGGTCTCATTCTAGCCTAAGCTGATCTGGAACTCACTCTGTAGCCCAGGTGAGGCTAGAACTCACTATGTGGTTCTCCTACTGCAGCCTCCCGAACTCTGGGGTTATAGGTGTGCCCCATCTGCAAAATAGCACCATGTGCAGGGTGAGCTTGAAGAATCATTTAAATCACATGATGCTGGCCTGTTTTTAAACACTCCCAAATGCACATATGTTTATGTATTTATAAACTATATAATGCACATACACTATTATCTATTTGTCTCATCGCAATATTCACTTTGAGTAAGGTTTGCGATTAATGATAGTGGATACTAGCTCCTATTTCAAACAGTGGTGATAATTTCATAACTTATTGGCCAACTCTGTAGAGTCGTCATTGTTTTGGTCTTGGACTATGGGGCAAAGAGCCCTTCCTAGGTGTGGATATGTGACCTCTTCCTTCCCTTGTTGTTGCTGTGTTATAATGATCAGCTTCTTCTTTTTTTTTTTTTTTTTTCAGGAATCTTCCAAACCAAGTATGCACTTGGTGGCAGTTAGTTTAATTAAAACCAGGTTGCGGGCTGGAGAGATGGCTTAGCAGTTAAAGGCACTTGCCGGTGAAGCCTAAGGACCCAGGTTCAATTCTCCAGAACCCACATAAGCCATATGCACAAGGTGGCACATGCATCTGGAGTTTGTTTGCAGTGGCTGGAGGCCCTGGCATGCCCATTCTCTCTCATTCAAAAGCAAACAAACAAATAAACACATACAGGTTGCAGAGGCCCGAGAGATGGTCCAGCATGCGCATGCTTGCAAGCCTACCAGCCCAGGTTTGGTTCCCACGAGGTACCTATAACAGTGGGAGGTGGAACCAGGAATCAGGAAGCAAGTGGTCAGCTAGACGGGTGCACACGAAGTAGCAAAACAGAACAAGAGAGATCTTGTCTCAAGCGAAATGTAAGGAGAGGACAAATACTCTGGGGTTGTCCTCAGGCTTCCCCATGTACATAATGACATGTGCACACTCATACACACATGCACACACACACATAACTAAAGACACCCAGACTGCATACTTTCAAACTCTGCTTACTTCTTCCACGTCATGGAATCTCACTCTTCTCTCTGTGCATGGGCAGAAGAAGACATCATTGCCAGCTCCTGTGTTAAATAAATTTTTAATAAAATAAAAATAAATTTTTCCCGCTCCCCGCCCATGTATTAAATACTAATACAGCCAACCTAGTCCTGATATTTAAGATAATACAGAGATGCAGATATTTTCACTCCTGCCCTTCCACAAATGGCACCACCAATCCCTGGAAGTAGCTGCCTTTTCATTGGGAAGGCATTAATGGATGTCAATGTGCTTTGTAAGCTACAAAAGCCCTATTAAATGCACGTGAGGACACTGATTTAGAAAATTCCTCTGAATTCAAAGCTTTGTTCTCAGGAGCTGCACTCTCATAAGAGGGATTGACCTCCAGCAGGAGGTGGGGACAAGAGAGGGTAGCAGGAGGTATGAATATGATGCAAATATATCATATACACATATGAAAGTCTTATAATGAAGCCCATTATTTTATGTAATGAATGTGCACTGAAAAGGAGGGATCAATCTCATGGGTGCTCACAGGAAGAACAGTTGATGGAATATTCCTAGTTTATAGTTGGAGTCCAGGGCTAGGTAGGCGGGTCGCATGGTCATACCTGGACTTTGCTGGCTGAAGGGAGGGCACTGAGTGACTGTTGGGAAAAATCTTGAATGTGACTCCGTGTCCTCATTCTTTGGGTTGAAGGCTAGTGCTTGAAACGTTTTCCCTGGGGAGAAGCAAACACTTAAAAAAAAAAAAAAACAAAAAAACAAACCCAGATCCAGGGCACAGACTACAGACCAAAGCATGATTACAGCAAAATCAATTTTGGTGAAACAGTGAGTTTACTGGGGTTACTTACAGAGCACAGTGAGGGGCTACCTACAGGAGTGTGGGTGACTCAAAGGCAGCTGCGTCACTGAGAAGCCAGTGCAGGTGGAGGTCACGTCTCTGGAGCTCACTGCACAATTTTCAGGCAGGTCAGCTGGTGGGGGTCTTCTCCCCATCCAGGGCATTTGTCTTACTTCTATAACCTTGGGGAGGCGTCTTGTGACCTTTTAAGTTTCAGTTCTTCAGGACTTTGTCTCCTGAGCCTCTGTCCTCCTCCAAGGAGAGAATATTTCAATGCACAGGAAATTTGCTATACAACAGAGACCCGTGAGGGGGAAGCCTTCTGCAATGGGAGCTGTTGGCAGCTGGATAACAAGTGCTCTTTGAGTCTCCTCAACCCATTATTCTTCTGAAGCCCAATTTAGCCCAGAGAGAATCATCCCCTTTAAGACAGTGGTGCAACCAGATTTTTTTTTTTTTTTGGAGAAGACTCTTTCTCATTTGCTCCAGAAAGAATCCATAAAATAGTCAAAGATATGGTCAGGGACTGTCAGTGTTCTAGAGAAAGATGTATGAATGGGAAGGATGAAACATGCTTGTCCATTGTAATCTCAGAAGGATTCTTGAGCTGTAGAGAATTGGAATTATTAGAACAGTTCCAACAGCTAGGACAGAACACACAGAAGTCTTTCCCTACATCTGGAGAACTCCAGTTCTTTCTTGCATGGCTATGAGAAATATGTCAGCTGAGGCAATTGGGTGTTTGGCTAGCAGAGATTGACTTATGATGGGAGAAGACGAACACAGACAAATTACAACTCAGAAGCTGGGTGTGGTGGTGTATGCAGTAATCCCAGCACTTGGAAGGCTGAGATAGGAAGGTCATGAGTTCCAGATCAGCCTGGGTTACATAGGAAAAGCCTGTCTCAGAACAACAAAACAAAACAAGACAAAAACAGGGCTGGAGAGATGGCTTAGAGGTTAAGGCGCATACCTGTGAAGCCTAAGGACCCTGGTTTGATTCTCCAGGTCCCATGTACGCCAGATGCACATGGTGACGCATGCATCTGGAGTTCATTTGCAGTGGCCAGAGGCCCTGGCACTTCCATTCTCCCCACCCCCTCTGTCTTAAATAAATAAATAAATAAATAAATAAATAAAAATAAATCTAAAAAAAAGACAAAAACAAAGTCAAAGCAAGTATGACTGAGGCCGTGCTGCATAAGGTAAGTTTCTGTAGTTCACCCATGTGACACATAGGAAGGGACAGGGCACTAAAAGTCACTGTGCCTTGAAGATTTTCCAGGGCCCACAGAAACTCCAGAACCTGGGGTAAGAAGTGGCTGAACAGTGAGCAGATCCCTGACTTGTCACATGGAGTAAAGCTGTCTCCTGTCCCTAGCCTGGACCTCTGCCGCAGATGCTATGGAGAGCTGTCCAGGTCTCCTCCTTGCGTTCTGAAGTGCTCATTCTTCCAGCATTTGGAGCATGGCTGCTGAGGGTTAGCATATGGAATTCTTCCTTTTCTTTACCTCTAGTGTGTGTGTGCGTGTGTGTGCACGTGCATGAGGGGTGCATGTGTGTGCACATGCATGTGGAAGCCAGAGGACAACCTAGTGTAACACCTCAGGGATGCCATCCATTTATTTACATTTTTTTTTTTTTTTTTTTTTTTTAGTTTTTCGAGGTAAGGTCTCACTCTAGTCCAGGCTGACCTGGAATTCACTATGTAGTCTCAGGGTGGCCTTGAACTCATGGCGATCCTCTTACCTCTGCCTCCCAGGTGCTGGGATTAAAGGCGTGCGCCACCACGCCCGGCTTACATTTTTTTTTTTGAGACATGATCTCTTATTGGCCTGGAGCTACACTGGCCGGCCAGTAAGCCCCAAGGTCTGCCTATCTCTTTCTCCACAGCATAGTGTGTGCCACCACACGACACTGGCATTTTTTGTATAGTTTTTTTTTCATATATTTTCTGAGGATGAAACTCAGATCCTCATGCTCATAAGACTAACACTTTGCCAACTGAGTTATCTCCCTCTCCCCATTCCCTACCTCTGATTTTCTTTTAAGGAATTACTGTTTCACCTGAAGTTTTGGGACAGTCCGGTGACTGGTCAATGCTAGGTCAGAAGGCCAGGGGTGTCAGAGATTCCTGCACCACTAGCTCAAGCTTCTGCTATTGCTTCTCTTTCTTCATTTTTATTCTTTCTTCTCTTCTCCTTTCTTAGTTTTCAGAGGCAGGATCTCACAGGCTGTCTCTGAACTCATGATCCTCGTATTTCAGCACCACCTTCTCTCAAATTGGGATTACAAGCATGTGCCATCACGCCCGGTACGGCAATCCCTCTGCCCAGATATTGCTCCAGATGCTCCAGAGGTAATTCCCCATCGACCTCTGGCATGCAAGTCTCCTTACCAGTCCATGTGTTCCTTATAGTGTGACCATTATGTGACTCTACATGGAAAATCCCTTTTCATTTCTTTTTAAAAAATATTTGAATTATAAGCAGAGAGATACAGAGAGAAGAGAGAAAGAGAGAGAGAGAGAGAGAGAGAATGAATGGGCATGCCAAGGCCTCTAGCCACTGCAAAGGAACTCCAGATGCATGTGCCACTTTGTGCATCTGGCTGGGGATTTGAACCCAGATTGTTAGGGTTTGCAGACAGGTACATTAGCTACTGAGCAATCTCTTCAGCCCCTCTTTTCATTTCTTAAGTCTCTGTAGGGTTGAGCCTAGCTATTAACAGCAACTTTTCTCTTACCACCATTCAGTTATTGGTGGTAAGAAAACTGAGAAATCAGGTGAGCTGAATCCTAGTCCTGTTTCTTCAAGGGACTTACTCATGGGCTGATATTGAACTCCACCTCTCTTGGTCCTCTTAACCTGTGAAAAGGAGGATGGAGGGATAGGTCACTTGAAAGGTCTCATACCAACTTTAATAATTATTGTTATCTTTGTTCTGAAAAATTCTCTTCTGGGGAAGATGGGATGATATCCCATGGCAGTTGTATTTGTTGAAAATTTCCACCCAAGCGAAAAGATTTGGAATGTGACCCTCCATTGTGACCTCTCTTTTGCTTCTCCTCATCCCATCTCCTTTCCCTTCTGTCCGCACCACCTGTCCTCCATTTCTCTCTGATGCAGCTCACCCACCAGCCAGAGAGTAGGTCCAGAAAACCTCAGTGGTTTCTTTGGGCTCAGCTGCTGCTGTACGCTTCCAGCTGAAATTCCATCTGGAGCTAATGCTGTGGGCCAACTCCTCCGGTGCAAGCCGTCCCCCCGCCATTACACCTAGCAGCCCTGCACCCCAGGGGTGGCTTGGACCGAATCAGCCTCTGAGGACAGTGATTTTTTCCTTCCCCAAGGCAGAGCTCTTTTGGAATCTAAATGCCGTAGATATCTGTTTCCAGAAACATGCTCTGCCAGCACTACAGCCTGCCAGAAGGACCGAGCCTGCCCACACAGCACTTACATACGGGCTCAGGCACTGTGTCCAGACAATCTGAAAATGCTTATTTAAAAAAATTATTTATTTATTTGAGAAAGAGAGAGAGAGAGAGAGAATGGGGGTGCCAAGGCCTCCAGGCACTGCAAACCAACTCCAGACGCATGTGCCCCTTGTGCATCTGGCTAACGTGGGTCCTGGGGAACCGAACCTGGGTTCTTTGGCTTTGCAGGCAAAAGCCATAGCTAAGCCATGTCCCCAGCCCCTGCTAATTTCTATTGAATAGTGTTTGCAGTGTATAATGCATGCTTTTAAAAAAATTCTTAAGTTTTTTGTTCATTTATTTTAGAAAGTAGTGATTTTATTTTTAATAGTTTTTATTGGCAATGTTTATATTTGTACATAATATATTTTGTTAGTAATTCCATACCATCACTTTTTCTTATCCACTCTTCTCTGTATACTTTCAACTGCACCCCTTACTCTCTCCATCTAGTCCCTCTTCTATTTTGGTTTCTCCCTTTCTTCCTTCCTTTAAAAAAAATTCTATTATTACTTTTTTATTTGAGAGAGAGAAAGAGGCAGATATAGAGAGAGGGAGAGGGGGGAGAGAGAGAGAGAGAGAGAGAGAGAGAGAGAGAGAGAGAGAGAGAATGGGTATGCCAGGGCCTGTAACCACTGCAAATAAACTCCAGATGCATGGGCCCCCTTGTGCATCTGGCTTATGTGGGTCCTGAGGAATCGAACCTGGGTCCTTTGGCTTTGCAGGCAAGTGCCTTAACCTCTAAGCCATCTTTCTAGCCCCCCCTTTTATTTTTAATTTTTGGTTTTTCGAGGTAGGGTCTCACTCTAGCCCAGGCTGAGCTGGAACTCACTATGGAGTCTCAGGGTGGCCTCGAACTCTTGGTGATCCTCCTATCTTTGTCTCCCAAGTGCTGAGATTAAAGGCATGAGCTACCATACCTGGCTTTTATATCTTATTTATTTATGAGAGAGAGAGAAAGAGAGAGAGAGAGAGAGAGAGAGAGAGAGAGAGAGAGAGAATGGGCATTCCAGGGCCTCTAGTCGCTGCAAACAAACTCCGGATGCTGTGCCGCCTTGTGTATCTGTCTTACATGGGCAGGCAAGCACTTTAATCGCTAAGTCATCTCTACAGCCCTCTTTTTTCTTCCTTCCTTCCTTCCTTCCTTCCTTCCTTCACTTTCTTTTCTCTTTCTTTCCTATCTCCTTCCCTCTTTCTTTCCTTCTCTCTATTTCTTTCTTTGCCCTCCTTCATTATCCATGAAAACATATCTATGGGCCCAACATTGTGCAGCTGATGACAGCCCAGTGACATTATGAATGCAGCAGGCAGGCCATCATGTGTCCAGAATATAAAATTATACAACACTCCTCCTCATCCTCTGGCTCTAACAGTCTTTCCCTCCTCTTCGGCAATGCTCCTTGAGTCTTGGTAAGTGTGATAGAAATGTCTCATGTGATGCTGTGTGCTTAATTGTCATTTCTCAACACTTGGATGAGTTTTGAACATTTTTGTTTTATTTCAAGAAGTTATTTATTTATGTGCGTTTGAAGGCAGAAGTGTGTGGGCCATGGCAAGCATGTGAAAGTCACAGGACAACTTTTGGGCCTGTCCTTGCCGATCCACCTCCTTTGAGGTGGGGTTTCTCACTCTAGATTCTTGCTCTGCTGTGTTTACTATGTGCTTCTGGGAAATTCTCCTGTCTGTGTGTCCTATCTTGCTGTCAGTATCAGGCTTTAAAAGATATTTTTAAGGGCTGGAGAGATGGCTTGGCAGTTAAGGTGCTTGCCTAAAGCCAAAGGACACAAGTTTGATTCCCCAGGACCCATGTGAGCCAGCTGCACAGGTGGCTCATGTGTCTAGAGTTCATTTGCAGTGGCTGAAGGCCCTGGTGCACCCATTCTCTCTCTCTCTCTCTCTCTCTCTCTTTCTGTCTCCTTTCTAACTCTCTCTGCTTGCAAATAACTAAATTTTTAAAAAAATTAATTTTTTTCTTTTGTTTTTTGAGGTAGGGTCTCACTCTAACCAAGGCTGACCTGGAATTCACTATGTAGTCTCAAGGTGGTCTCAAACTCAAGGTGATCCACCTACTTCTGCCTCCCAACTGCTGGGATTAAAGGTGTGTGCCACCATGCTTGGCCTTTAAAAAATATTTTATTCATTTGCAAGTGGGGGTGGGGCTCAGATAGAGAGAGAATGGGCACAGCAAAGCCTCTAGCCACTGCAAATAAACTCCAGTTGCATGTACTACCTTGTGCATCTGGCTTACATGGGTTCTGGGGAATCAAGCCTGGGTCCTAGGCTTTGCAGGCAAGGGCCTTAACCAGTAAGCCATTTCTTCCAGCCCTAAAACAATATTTTATTAGCTGGGTGTGGTGATGCACGTCTTTAATCCTAGCACTTGGGAGGCAGAGGTAGGAGGATTGCTGTAAGTTCCAGGTCACCCTGAGACTACATAGTGAATTCCAGGTCAGTTTGGGCCAGAGTGAGATTCTATCTTGAAAAATCAATATTTTCATTTGACAGAGAGAGAGAGACAGAGAGAGAGAGAGAGAGAGAGAGAGAGAGAGAAAGCTCACCAGGTCCTCCTGCCCCTGCAAACAAACTCTAGACACATGTGGGTACTGGGGATTTGAACCAGAGTCTACAGGCTTTTCAAGCAAGCAAGTGCCTAGCTGGGCCATCTCCCAGCCTGCTTCTGGCTTTATTTATTTATTTATTTAGAACAGATTAGACCCTTTCATTCCCTCTCCCCCTTTTCTGCTTCCCTGGGGCCCTCCTCTGTGGGGTTACAGGATTCACTGGGGGTCATGAAGGTCTCAGTCAGTCCTAATGGGATAGTGGGGGCGGACCATGCCTCAGGATATTCCCACCACCCTATGGCTCTTACAATCTTTCTGCCCTGTCTTCCGCAGTGTTCCTAGAGCCATGGCAGGCCTGTTGGCAGTCTAATTTAGTGTTGAGCTCTCCGTGGCCTCTGGATTTCTGCTTTGATAGATGGGACTTCTGGCTTTTTATGTTGGGTCTGGGGATTGAATGCTGGTACTTCAGCTTGAGTTGTGAACACTTTACCCACTGAGCCACTCTCTGGCCCAGTGTGCTTGTGTGTGTGTACATGTGTGTAGTATGTGTGCTCTGGTGCATGGGTGTGGTGTGGCATGTGTGTAGTAAATGCACATATATGTAGTATGGTACGTACATGTGTGGGTGCAGATGCATGTGACTCATGCTCATGTGTGGAGGTCAGAGGGGATGTTCATCCCCATGTTTCCTTGAATCAAAGTCTCTCACAGCCTGGAGCTGCCATTTCAGTAAGACTGGTAGACTAGTAAGCCCCCATAATTCTCCAGTCTCCGTCTTCCTCAGGACTGGGGTTACAGACATGTGTGGCCATGCCCAGCAGTTTATGTGGGTTCTGGGGATCAAACTCAGGGCAAATTGGGTCTCCCAGGCCCTCATGCTTGTGCAGTAAGTGCTCTTCCCTGTTGAGCCACACCCCCAGCTCCTAAAATATGCTTTATGTCATCTCAATTCATCTTTTTTTTTTTTTTTTCCTGAGGTAGGGTTTCACTCTAGTCTAGACTGACCTGGAATTCACTATATAGTTTTAGGGTGGCCTTGAACTCATGGTGATCCTCCTACGTCTGCCTCCCAAGTGCTGGGATTAAAGGTGTGTGCCACCATTCCTGGCTCAATTCATCTTGAAAGTAGTTCAATAAGTGTGGTATTCTTATTGTTCTCATTGTACAGATAATAAATGTGAAGTTAAAATGTCTTTTTTTAGGGGGATTATATCTTGGTATTTTAAAAAATATTTTATTTTTACTTATTTATTTGACAAAGAAGGTGGGGGGGAGAGAGAGAATGGTTGTGCCAGGGCCTCAAGCCACTGCAAACTCCAGATGTGTGCACTCCCCTGTGCATCTGGCTAACGTGGGTCCTGGGGAATCGAACCTGAGTCCTTTGGACTTGCAGGCAAACGCCTTAACCACTAAGCCATCTCTCCAGACCAAAATGTCCTTTCTATTCTTAAAATATTTTTATTTGTTTATGAAAGAGAGGGAGAGGGAGCGAGAGGGAGGGGAGAGAGAGAGGGGAGAGAATGGGCATGCCAGGCCTTCTTGAGCTTCAAACGAACTCCAGATGTGTCACTTTGTGAATCTGACTTTATGTAAGTACTGGGGAATCAAACCCAAGCTAGCAGGCTTTGCAAGCAAGTGCTTTTAACTACTGAGCCATCTCCCAAGCCATTAAAATGCCTTTTGTAGGATCATACTGTGCTAGTTACTTTCTCATCATTGTAATAGAATACCTGTAGGAGGCAAGTCACAGTTGCTGACGGTTTCATCGGTTTCATCGTGGCCGGGGCTCAGGGCACTGTGGCTTGCTGTGTGCTGGCGGGAGTTTGCGCTTTGTCTCGCTTACATCTTGGTGGGTCAGGAAGCAGACAGTAAGATGGGAGCCAGAGTGGATGTCTCTTTTAAGGCCCAGCTGCCTCTTCTGATCCACTTCTGATAGCTCAACCTTAGTCCTTAGAGGTTCTACAACCTCCTCCAAAAGTTCTAATAGTTGGAGACCAAGTTTTCAAACACACGAAACTGTGGGAACATTTCTACTTCAAAATACAACACACGGAATAGGGACAGAGTTCGATTTGGAACCCTGGTCTTCTTGCTGCGGCTCTGTGGTAGAGCCCTCGCCTCATATGTGCAAGGCTCCTTAGGGCCACGAAACAAAACAAATCACATGAAAACAACCCTGCCTTCCCCTGCTTTCCCTTTTGTTAACCTGACAAACTCCTTTTCAAGATCTACACCTAGATCCTCCAGGGTCTCTAGTCTCCTAGAAAACTTAGCTCAAGTCTCCAGATACTGATGATTAGTTTGCAATGCACTGCCCCCGTCCCCCCACTAGACTGAGGATGCTTTGAGGATGGAACCTTTGTCCCAATCATCTTTGAGTTTCACTTGAATTAAGATGATTAGTATTACTTTTAATTTTATTTTGATAATACATGTATATAATGCATTTTGACCCATTCACCCTTATTACCCTTTTTTATCCTCACTCCTACTAAACCCCCTTTTTGCTCCAACAGGTCCACCTTACTTTCCTGTCTTTTTCTTTTTGTGATCCACTTAGTTTATTTGTTTGTTTATTTATTATTTATTTAAGAGAAGTCACCAGGAGGAAGAGTAAGACCCAACAATGGATTCTTGCGTTATGAATGGCCAGGGGTCTGGTGTGGTAGTTTGGGTGAGCACAGTTCTTGAAACTTCAGAGATCTCTTTCTGGTGTCTTTCAGGCGCTGGTGTGAGTGGTGGTAGAAGAGGAACAGGTGGGGATTTAAAGGGCGTCAGGGCAGGACTGACACAAAAGCAGCTGGCTTCCCAGGCCAAGGAGCGCTCTGCTTAGTGGAACCCGGAGGACTTGGGAACGTCCTTGTTGCCTGCGCTCCTCAGCACCGGAGACAGCTCCCCGAGCTCCTTCCTGTTTGCACCGGGGAGTTCCTGATCGCTGGGATCCTCAGCCTTGGCAGGCTGTGCTGGATGACGGGAGCATGAGTCTTAGGGAGGGCTCAGCAGCAAGGGGTCTTACTCAGACTCCTTTGAGGTTTCCTGCAGGCTTTGAATAATTCCCTTTCCGAGTGTTTTCTTTCCCCAGAAGCCCAAGGCACGTGACCAGCCCCATGCTGTCAGAAAGAGGATAAAATCTTGTAACATCTCTTCCCCCTCCTTAAAATGAAACTAACTAAACTTTCTCTTTCTGTCTTTAAGGATCCACCTCCCCCCCCCACCCCCCCCCCCCCCCCCCCCCGCCAGTGACATCTTCTCCAGCCAAGTGGCTGGAGACCCAAGCTTCAAGCTTTAATAAAACACCTGAAACTGGGCTGGAGTAATGGCTTAGTGGTTAAGGCACTTGTCTGTGAAACCTAAGGACCCTGGTTTGATTCCCCAGTACCCACATAAACCAGATGCACAAGGTGGCACATGTGTTTGGATTTCATTTGCAGTGGCTGGAGGTCCTGGTGCCCATTCTATCTCTATATATCTGCCTCTTTCGCTGTCTCAAATAAATAAAATATTAAAAAGCCTCCTGAGCCGGGCTTGGGGGCATGTGCCTTTAATCCCAGCACTTGAGAGGCAGAGGTAGGAGAATCACTGTGAATTCAAGGTCACCCTGAGACTACAGAGTAAATTGGGCCAGGGTGAGACCCTACCTCAAAAAAAAAAAAAAAAAAAAAAAGCCTCCTGAATCTATCGGGGAGGGGGGCATATATTCAAATGATCTCTTTCTTTCACTTTTTTTTTTTTTGAGGTAGGGTCTTGTTCTAGCCCAGACTGACCTGGAATTCACTAGTCAGCCTTAGGGTGGCCTTGAATTCATGATGGTCCCCTACCTCTGCCTCCTGAGTGCTAGGATTAAAGGTGTGCTCCACCACATCTGTCTACAGAGAGAATGGGCACTCCAGGGCCTCTAGTCGCTGCAGACAAACTCCAGATGTATGCATCCCTTTGTGCATCTGGCTTTATGTGAGTACTGGGGAATCAAACTTTGGGCATTAGGCTTTGCAGGCAAGGGCCTTAACTGCTGAGCCATCTCTCCAGCCCTCTTTCTTTTCCTCCTTCCTTCCTCCCTCCCTTCCTCCTCTTCCTCTCTCCCTTTCTTCCTTTCTTTCCTTCTTCCTTTCTTTCTTTCTTTCCTCCTTTCTTTCTTTCTTTCCTTCTTTCTTTCTTTCTTTCTTTCTTTCTTTCTTTCTTTCTTTCTTTCTTTCTTTCTTTGCTGGGCATTGAGCTCAGGGCCATGTATGGGCTTAAGCCCTCTATCACTGAACGACATTCCTAATCCCCAATCTCATTTCTTTGGTATATGTTTTGTCTTGGCTCTCTGATTTCCATTCAAGAGTTGTCTAAATAGCTCCAACTTTCAGGAAAAATGTGAGTGGGCCCTTTAGTATAATTGTCAGGGAATTAGAGTCTGGGCAGCCCGAGAACCTTTGATTAGGGATACTTTGCTAACATGATGCCTTAGCTCAACAGGACATTTTGCACTCACTAGTAGGCATTTAATCACAATGAGCTCAGCATAGAATTCTCTAAGAATCTTCAGGGTCTCAGAGATGACCCAGACTATGCAGTAAACACAAGCTGATATTCTGCACCTATGAAAGGCCACCTGGGTATAGGTCTAAATCATCACCAAGAGTGCCATCTTCAGTAGGTCACTCAACTTCTTCTGGTCCCAGTTTCCTCAATGATAAAGGGGTAGGACAACAAACACCCATGCTATGTAAAAATGAAGGCACTTACAGGAGATTGTCTAGTTAACTGTGAAGTAAGACACAACAATTAAAACCAGTGCCTACAAAGGCTTTGATGGGAAAAAATGACATTTCTAGTTTCCTCATCACTATGGGTGATGAACTCATCTAATCCTGCCCTTCATGGAGCATGCAGATAGTGTGGTGCCAGGACAATTCAAAGGGAACTTGTCCCTCTGTTCAAAGCAGAGTTGGTGGTTGCCTATTAACTTGGCTTTTCTGCATCTGGAAAATACTGTTATTCTTCCATTAATGTGATGTGTGAGGGGTGCTCTCACCGACATTCTTGGTTTATCAGGCAGTCACAGTGAGGCTGGAAGCAGCTGGTGGGACATTTCCTTGACCGCCACACCAATAGCTAGACAGCTTAGAAAGTTGCAGAAGGGGCTGGAGAGGTTGTTTAGTGGTGAAGGTGCTTGCCTGTGAAGCCTAAGGATCCAGGTTCAATTCCCCAGGACCCACATAAGCCAGATGCACAAGGTGGCACATGCATCTGGAGTTCATTTGCAGTGGCTGGAGGCCCTGGCACACCCATTCTCTTTCACTATCTGCCTCTTTCTCTAATAAATAAATAAATAATATACATACATACATGCATACATATATAACACACACACACACACACACACACACACACACACACATATATATATATATGTTTTCTGAGGTAGGGTTTTGCTGTATTCACTATGTAGTCTCAGGGTGGCCTCGAACTCATGGTGATCCTCCTACCTCTGCCTCCTGAGTGCTAGGATTAAAGGCATGTGCCACAATGCCTGGCTAATAAAATATGTATTTAAAGTATTTTCTTTTTCATTTATTTGAAAGAGGCAGGGAGAGAGAGAGAGAGAGGGAATTGGCACACCAGGGCATCTAGCCACTGGAAATGCACTCCAGACTCATGTGCCATCTTGTGCATCTGGCTTATGTGGGTCCTGGGGAATTCAACCTGGGTCCTTTGCCTTTGTAGGCAAGCACCTTAACCACTAAGCAATCTCTCCAGCCCTAAAAAAAAATATATATATATATATTTTAAAAAGTTGCAGAAACCACTAAGGAGATGGCTCAGTGGATAAATTCCTACCTGTGCAAGTGTGGGTAACTGAATCTGGATCCACAGATTTCTCATAAACCCAGATGCTGTAGCACTGGCTAGCATCTGGTGTTCCAGCACAGCTGGCTCAAGAAGGGAGGTGGAGATAGGAGAATGGCCCAGATTGTGGGGTCAGCTGGCCTGTTGGAGACAGCACAAGAGATGCTGTCTCAAACAAGGTGGAAGGCAAGGACTGACATCTGAATTCGTCCTCTGACCTCCTCATGCGTGCCGTGGTGCACACATGAGCGCGTGCGTGCACACACACACGTGCAAAAACCTGTATGCATGGTTACTCATGTATTTCCACATACTGTCCAGCTATGTCATGTCATTTTCCCTCAGCCCCACCATATCTCGTGGATGCCATGACCCTGCAGGAGGCTCTAAGGAAAGGCTACATTGGGTTGCTTCTAAAGGGGGTGGCAAGTCCTGGCATCACTCATCAATAGTGCCCATATAGGTAGGTTGTCCTGCCCTAGTCATCACAGGCTAACTTGAGGGTCCTAGCTCAGTGGTGCAGTGGTTGCTCCATTTTTCTGTTTTTCACTTTCCTGATGGAACCCCAGTTTTGTTTGTGTATCCCCCATCCTTATATAGCCTTGTGCCTTTTGAATCTGATTTCACTTTTAGTATCAGAGTGACTCTCATTAGGGGTAGGACAGCCTCTCCTCTTTGTTGGTAGTTAGTGCTGGAAGGACTCCAGCCAGGGCTAAAAGATGGTGAGGGACCTGGATACCATGCTCAGAATTTTTGATGCCAGACTAAGATTAGTCAACCCCAAAAATGACTAGACAGACAGATGAAGAGAACCTGGGTCTTGGTGACCCTGTCAAGCCATCTTGCTAACCCATTTTGAAGTGTGGGGTTCTTTTTATTACACTAAATGGTAATGGTTAGAAGAGATAGAATGCTAGCTTGTGACCATATTTTCAATTTTTTTTTTAAAGGTAGGGTCTCGCTCTATCCCAGGCTAACTTGGAATTCACTCTGTAGTCCCAGGATGGCCTTGAGCTCACAGTGATTTCCTTACCTCTGCCTCCCGAGTGCTGGGATTGAAGGTGTGTGCCTGTACCACCTGCCACATGTCCCTCCATATTTTAGTAGATATTCAGATTTATTCTTTCTTTGTTTTTTTTTTTTTTTAGTTTTTCAATGTAGGGTCTCACTCTAGCCTGAGTTCTGGGACTAAAGGCATGCTCCACCAGCTTGTTGTTGTTTTTTTTTTTTTTAAATATTATTTATTTATTTCAGAAAGAGAGAAATAGCAAGATATAGATAGATAGATAGAAAGATACAGAGTGTACACTCCTGAAAATAATCTCCAGACACGTGCACCAATTTGTACATCTAATGTTATGTGGGTACCGGATACTTGAAATGAACCAGGGCAGGCAGGCTTTGCAAACAAGCCCTTTTAACTACTGAGCCATCTCCCTAACCCTGTTGTTTTTGAGACAGTTCTCATGTAGCCCAGGCTAGCCTTGAACTGACAATGTAGCTGAGGATGACCTTGAACTCCTGATTTTCTGCCTCCCTCTTCTAAGCACTGTAATTGAAAGCCTGTACTACCATGCCTGACTCAAATTCATTATCTTTAAAAAAAATGCTATTTTTTTAAACTTTATTTTTGTTTATTTATTTGAGAGAGAGAGAGAGAAAGGGGGAGAGAGAGAGAGAGAGAGTGAAAGAGAGAGAGAATGGGCACACCAGGGCCTCCAGCCACTGCAAACGAACTCCAGACACGTGCGCCCCCTTGTGCATCTGGCTTACTTGGGCCCTGGGGAATTGAACCAAGGTCCTTTGGCTTTGCAGGCAAATGCCTTAACTGCTAAGCAATCTCTCCAGCCCCACTATTTTTTTGAAAAAGAATTTTTATGTTTATGAGCATGTGCACCAGCAGAGGACAATGTTGAGGTGTTTGTTCTCTCCTTCTGCCATCTTCTTCCTCTTCTTCTTCTTCTTCTTTTTTTTTTTGGTTCTTCGAGGTAGGGTTTCACTCTAGTTCAGGCTGACCTGGGATTCCTATATAATCTAAGGGTGGCCTCGAATTCATGGTGATCCTCCTACCTCTGCCTCCTTCCTTTCTCTTTTTTGGTTTTTCAAGGTAGGATTTTGCTGCAGCCCAGGCTGACCTGGAATTCACTATGTAGTCTCAGGGTGGCCTTGAACTCATGGTGATTCTCCTACCGCTGTCTCCCAAGTACTGGGATTAAAGGTGTGCACCACCAAGCCCAGCTGATTTTATTTTTTAATTGTATTTACGTATTTATTTGGGAGCGAGAGAGGGAAAGAGACAGAGAGAGAGGGAGAGAGAGAGAGAAAGGGCTCGCCAGGACCTGTAGCCACTGCAATTAAACTCCAGATGCGTGTGCCACCTTGTGCATCTGGCTTATGTAGGTCCTGGGGAATTGAACCAAGGTCCTTTGGCTTTGTGGGCAAATGCCTTAACTGCTAAGCCATCTCTCCAGCCACCCTACAGATGATTTTTAAAAGGGGGCAACAAAACTCTGTACCTTGGATTTACTTAATCTCTCTGGATTGGGGATGGGTCTTGAAACAGTAATGTCCCCCTTAACTCTAGTAGTCTATAGACCTTGCAATGGATTTCTTTCCTGATCTTTTAAACTTGATGGGTCAAACCAAAGTCCTCAGTTAAGTTATCTCTTATGTCTCACAACCTTGTCTTCCATACCAGACTGGAGAAGAGTGAATGAACCACAGGCCTCACTCCTGGTCTGATTCTATGGGGGTCATCCCCTGTTTTCTCTGGTCTTCTACGAAGAGCCTGTGGGGAAGAGTGAGATCATGTCTGCAAAGTGAACTGAACTTGGAGCAAGAAGCTCATGATTCCAAGGCCTCCAAGTGCTATTATCTGTCTCCGATTTCTAATCCTGATTCGAGGGCCAGAGTGAGTTTATCTTGCAAAAGAACTGGTCAGCTCTTGAATCAAAGAGCTCAGTCCTCTTATTTTCCTCTTCTGGGTTTTCAAACGGTGACAAGCGCCCCCAATGCCATGGCAACGGGAGCTGTGGAAAACTTAACTCTGAAATGTGGAGTGCAGTAGGCAGCCTTTGAGGGGCAAGGCAGTCATCCCCCTGGAGGCTCTTTCTTCATCCTGACATTACCCAGGGAAGCCAGGATTTCAGGGAGTAATAACAGGGGCTCTGGAGTCATGCAGTGCCTGCTCTGTGATATTTGCACACTACTTAACCTCTCTGAGCCCATGTTCCAGGTTTGTGCAGATCATTCCATAGGGTAATTTGGAAGCATTGTGCATGCATTGAGTGCTCAGCAAATAGAAGGCAGTGTGGCCTTTTTTTTTTTTTTTTTGAGGAAGGGTCTCACTTTAACCCAGCTGACCTCAAACTCACTGCAATTCTCCTACCTCAGCCTCCCAAAGGCTGGGATTAAAGATGTGCTGTCATGACTGGTTTGGCCTGTTTTAAGCAAGCACTCTAAATTCTCCTGTGGCAGCCTCTGGTGGTGAGTCAAGTCCATCCATCTCTAAGAGTAGGAGTGAGAACAAGTACCCATGCCTTAAGCTATTTTAGGTCGGGACGATCCAGGGAAAACCTGCCTGAGAGTTTCCTAGTTGTATACAACTCTTCCTGTTCAAGGTGTGATACATGACAGGGCTGGGCATGTAGCTCAGTGGTAGTGCTTTACTACCATACACAGGGCTGTAGGTTCCATCAAAAACAAAACAAGGGATGGTGAGGTTGCCCAGTGGTTAAAGGGGCTTGCTTACAAAGCCAACCATGGAAACAAAACAAAACGGAAACACCCATCTGGTAATATGGAGGAAAAAGGAAATTTGCAGGCAGAGAACCAGGGAACAGAGAACCTGGGCTCCTGCATCCCTGACCTTCAGGCACACGCTGGGCCATTCATTCCTTCTCACCAGCTCTGGACTTCTGCTTTGTCCTCTGGGTTTCAAAAGGCTGACAGCTCTTTGGAAAAAAAAAACAAAAAACAAACAAAAAACATGCCAGAGTTTGGATGAGGTCATTTTCCTCTGAAAGGTATCCTTTTTTTAAAAAAATAGAATTTAAAAATATTTTTATTATTTTACTTTACTTGAGAGAGAGCAAGAGAGGGAGAGAAAGAGGCAGATAGAGAAAGAGAGGGAGAAAGAGAATGGGCATGCCAGGGCCTTCAGCCGCTGCAAATGTAACTCCAGACGCATGTGCCACCTTGTGCATTTGGCTTATGTGGGTCCTGGGGAATCGAACCTGGGTCCTTTGGCTTTGCAAGCAAGAGCCTTAACTGATAAGCCATCCCTCCAGCCCTGAAAAGTACCTTTTGATTCAGCTGCCCCAAAGACTGAGGCCCTGCAGCCAGCACTCCCACCTCTGGCGTTATTCAAATAGGGACATCAGGGCCCTGGAAAGATGGGGGAAGGAAAGACCTACAGAAAATGGAGGGGACAGGAGAGCCCAGAAATCTCAGGCTGTGAGCGCCCAGCACAGCTTTCACCTTCGAATGCTTCTGGCTGGGCCACTGACACTCTCCTCCCAGAGCCTGTGTGATGGAGACAGTGGGAGAGGAACTCAGGAAGGTCACGGAATTAGCTTTTCATCCCTGTGCCTTAATACCTGAAATGAACAACTGAAAATGGGAAGGACTTATTTTGGCTGATGAAGGTTCAGAGGGTTCATTCCATGGTCACTTGCTCCTATGTTCTTAGGCAGGAGACCATGGTGGCAGAAACCTGTCATAGTGGAGAGCTATTCATTTCATGGCTGACCAGGAAGCAGAGTGCGAGGGAGGAAGTGGTTGAGGATAATGGGCACTCAAGAACCCACCTCTAGTGACTGACTTCTTCCAGCTAAGCTCCACCTCTGAAAGTTTCCACAACCTCCCAGAACAGGACCAGCAGCTGGGAGCCAAACATTTAAAGCATGACCCTATCAGGAACAGTTCATAGTCAATCTGTGACAGCCATTGTGTCTCATGGGGTCCCAAAGCCTGTTTTTAGAGAATAAAGAGTGTTGGACTTTCTCTACTCCAAAGCCCAATTAGATGCTACTGTGGTTCCAGGCCGTCAAGGGGCAGAGGGGAGTTCTGTGCTGGGGACTTTTAGAGCCAGCTTGAAAGAAAGGGTATCTTTGCTCAAGGCTGTGCCACAGAAGTCCTCTTGCCTCTTTTGCAAAGTCTCCATGAAGAAAGGGCTGCTTGGAGAGACAGAGTCACAGGAAGCTGGTGATGGTGTATGGATGGGACCCTTTCATGTGCAGTGCTACTTTGTTTGTTCAATAAATATTTATTTAGTATAGCAAGCTCTTGTTCACACCAGTGTACACAATACACAAGAACCCATGTGTTTACATGCTTGTGCTGCAAGGTCACTGAGAAATCCTGCTGGAGCTGAGCTGAAAACCTCCTCCCTGTAGACCAGCTGACAGAAGGCTGGAAAAAGCTACGCTGCATACAGCTCCATGGGAAAGAAGTCATCCGTGGGGATAAACAACAACGTGCAATCCTTAAGTTTGGTCAGCCAGGCCAAATGAGCTAATAGGTGCAACAATGGCATGTCTGTTATGGGGGAAATCAACTGTTCTCTAATTGGATTGGAGGCCATCTCCACAGGAGGGAATATGCGCCTGATACTGAAAACCTATGACAGGGAAAATCATGAGCCCTACGGGTGTAACACCTGTTGGTGTCTGGCTAAATGCATATATTATGGTCACCAAATTACCCAGTAAGTACTTCTCTTAATTGTTCATGCCCATATATTAATGCTACTCTCACTTTTGGTTAGAGAAACTTCTTTTTTCAGATGGGGGTGACCTCTGGGATGACTCAGAAGGCACCACAGTGTTGAGAAGAAGTGACAGAGGAGTGCTCAGCACTGAAACATCTCTATCACACCTTCCAAGGGTCAGGGTCCATTGCGGAAGAGGTGGCGGGAAGAATGTAAGAGCCGAAGGAAGGGTAGGACTCCTTACAACTTGCTCCTCCAGACACAAAATAGCCTGGATATCCATGACCTCACAGTGCCTGACACTACCTACACAAGACCATCATAATAGGAGAAAAGATCATGACATAAAAATAAAAGAAAAACTGATTGAGAGGGGCAAGGGGGTATGATAGAGAGTGGTGTTGCAAAGGGGAAAGTGGTGGTGGTGGGGAATAATTATGGAAGCTGTCAATTAAAAAAAAAAAAACCCACGTGTTTAGAAAGTAGAATGGCAGACAATAAAAGTCACTGTAATCAGGTGTGATGATGGTGACCTTGGAACCCCAGGGTGGGCGAGTTGGAGGCAGGAGGATGGAGAATTTGAGACTGGCCTGGGCTACATAGTGAAACCCTGTCTCATAAAACCCAAACCAAAACAAAACCCATCCTATATTATGAAGCGTTTTAGCGGTAAGAGATGGTTGTCATTAAATACATGGAAGGAAAGGCCCTTTGGCTGGCTAAGGGGAGAACACTGTCCTTATTCAGACCGTAACCACGCATTAATATTCACAAATCGTCCTTAAATTACGCTATTCATTAGTGCCACTTGTTAGTGATTAACAAATGAATCATAGGATGCATATATATATATATATATATATATATATATATCCTATGATATATATATATTCCTTGCATAAGGCTTATGCACATTGTCTCCTTGGATTTCCAACTTTTTTTCTTTTTCTTTGTCTCTCTTCATGGGCATGCTCCTGTTTCTTCCTTTATTTCTTCCGTGCTCACCTGGGGTTTTTCCACAGCCCTGCCCCTCCCCCGCCGGCCGCCCCGCGGGGCTCTGCTCCGGGTTCCTGCCGGGTTTCAGTCGGCTGGGCAAACAACCCGCTGCGGGCCAGAGGGAGGCGGAGGAAGAGGGAAAGCCCGCGGCCCCTTTGCAGGACGCTGGCTCGGCGCTCCCATCAGCCTTTAGCCCTGGGCTCGGGAGCGGGTGGGGCCCTGGGGAAACGTGCATGGCCGGGGGGTTGGGGGGCCCCTGTCCGCTTTCTGATGAACCCAGCCCTGAGGCCAGGCACCCCACCGCAAGCCCCTGCGTCCTCAGATTCTCAGTATGGCTCCAGCTCTGGGTTCTTGCCAGAGTGGAACAAAAATGTGAAAAGGGAAGTGCTTTTGGAGAGCTCCAAACTGTAGCGCCCGGGGTACGGATTCAGGATGCAGGGCCGGAAGTCCTCTGCTGGGCTCCGAGGGGGCTGAAGCCGAGATGGGCCTGGAGGAATGTGCATTTGGGCCAGAGAGCTAGGTATGCGGCTCACGTAACAGAATGCAGTCATCGGTCCCATCAGCGCGCTCTGCGCTAGCCCGAGGATTACAACCACCGTTCTCCACGCTGGGCTAGAGTCATTTAAATGTAACGGATGGGATATGCAAATATTCCCATTAACGATTGGAACGAGAAGATACAGTTCAAGGACATGTGTTCGTGTGGTATTGGGGGCTTAAGCTGCGCATGTCACATCTGGTGCCCTGAGAAATATACCAGGTAGCGCGTGGGACGCTGAGGCCAGAGGGATCAAGGTCAAAGGGCTGTGCTGTTTTCTAGAATGCTGGGGCTGTGGATAGGATGCTGGGAAGCGGTTATGATGCTCAGGGTGTGGCCAGGGTGCTGAGGCTGCGGCTAGGACGCCAGGGCCATGGTTAATGCTGGAGGCGTTGTTATGCTGGGGTGTGTGAAGGATGCCAGGATGTGGTTAGGATGCTGAGGGTGAGTCTAGGATGCTCGGGGTGTGGCTAGGATGCTCACTGGGCAGTCCGTCTGTCTGAAGGATGTTTCCCTGAAGACAATCATTACAGATATTGCTGCTCCTTCAGATCCGTCAGTGAATAAGATGTGTTTTTTTTTTTTTTTCCATTCTGTTGAGGCAGAAAGACTTTCATCAGCCACATTTGTGGTATTTGTTCCTGTACTGTGCCCAGTACCCACTTTCTCCTGTTTACTTGTACTTTTGGTGAATTTTGGGGCGGGCTTATGACGTCATATGTAACATCTTGTACTGATTTGTTGCAGGCATTTATCCAGTTTATGCCTCTTCTGAATGTTGTTTCTGATATATACCTTACAACTTTCTTGGGAAATAGTTAATATACAATAAACAGCACATATTTAATATGCTCAATTTTATGAGTTTTAGTATATGTATACACCAAAGAAAACATCATCACAATCAAGTTACATACATAACCATGCCCCCAAAGAGCCTTTGAGCCCTTTGGTACTCCTCTTTTTCTTGTTTTTCCTTTGGTTTTTCGAGGTAGGGTCTCGCTGTAGCCCAGGCTGACCTGGAATTCACTATGTAGTCTCAGGGTGGCCTCGAACTCACAGCGATCCTCCTACCTCTGCTTCCCGAATGCTGGGATTAAAGGCGTGGGCTCCTCTCTTTTTCTACACTCATCCCCAGGAACCTCTAATCTTTGTTACCACAATTTAGGTTACATTTTCAAAAGAATTTTATTACCAGAATTATACAGAATGTACTTAAAAAATCTAATTCCTTGACTAGGAATAATGATTTTGGCTTTTTTCCATATTGCTGCTTGTATCCACAATGCATGCTTTTTTAAAAATAATTTTTTGTTCATTATTTATTTATTTCAGAGTGACAGACAGAGAAAGAGGCATGGCTGGGGGGAGGGAGAGAGAATGGGCACGCCAGGGCCTCCAGCCACTGCAAACGAACTCCAGATGCGTGTGCCCCCCTGTGCATCTGGCTAATGTGGGTCCAGGGGAATCGAGCCTTGAACCGGGGTCCTTAGGCTTCATAGGCAAGCGCTTAACCACTAAGCCATCTCTCCAGCCCACAATGCATGCTTTTGGTTGTTGAGTAGAATTCCACTGTATAGCTGTGTCACCATTCGGTTAGTTATTTCCTCAGTGATGGGCACTTGGGTTGTTTCCAGTTTGTGGCTATTAAAAATTGACCCGGGGCTGAAGACATGGCTCAGTGATTAAAGGTGCTTGCTTGCAGAGCCTGACATCCCAGGTTTGATTCCCCAAAGCCCATGCAAAACCAGATGCACAAAGTGACACATGTGTCTGGAGTTTTTTTGCAGAGGCAGGAGGCCCAGGCGCACCTATACTCACCTCTCTCTTTCCTTCTCTCTTTCTGTCTCTCTCAAACAAATAAATAAAAATATCTTTAAAAAATGACTTTTCTGTGAAGTCTTTGGTTGTCAAGTATATCTCGGACAGAGGCAGTATGTGACCACAGAGAAGTGAGGACCCAGGAGTTTCAGAGCACTTGGAGTTTATACATGGGGAGCCATGACTTTTTTTTTTTTTTTTTTTTTTAAAGGTAGAGGGTCTCACTCTAGTCCAGGCTGACCTGAAGTTCACTCTGTGAACTTCTCCTACCTCTGCCTTCTGAGTGCCGGGAGTAAGAGCATGGTGGGACCACCACACCCAGCTAGTAATTTTTAAATTTTTTATTGATTATTTATTGGCAAGGAGAGAGAGAGAGAGAGAGAGAAAGCTATGGTCCCCCTGCCACTGTAAAGGAACTCCAGACGCATGCACCACCCTGTGTATTTGGCTTTACGTGGGTACTGAGGAATCAATCCTGGGCCATCAGGATTTGCAAGTACTTTTAAGTGCTGAGCCCCTTACGTTTTTTTAAGGTGCATAGGATATAGTAAGGATTACTTGATACTCCCTCAGTTCATACATACTGAATGGCCATTTTGCTTTCAATGCTTGCATTAGGAAACATTCTCTGAAGTTTGGTGCTAGGAGCTGGTCAGCAGCAGAATCCCAGAGTCTCAGACAATGGAAGCTCTTGGACTCACATTTTCTCCCATTCACATATCATGAATAGTGGAGCTTTTAAAATATATTTTATTTATTTATTTGAGACAGAGAGGGGGGCACACCAGGGCCTCCAGCCACTGCAAATGAACTCCAGATGTATGTGCCACCTTGTGCATCTGGCTTACATGGATCCTGGAGAATCGAACCTAGGTTCTTTGGCTTTGCAGGCAAATGCCTTAACCACTAAGCTATCTCTCCAGTCCAGTGGAGCTTTTATATAGGGGAATATCTATATTGAAACAGTTTTCCTAAGCTATAAATATGGATTTCTGGTAAATAAACTGGGTTTTGAGCCAGGTTTGGTGCACAAGCTTGTAATCCCAGCTACTTTGGAGATGGAGACAGGAGGATGGAAAGTTCAAGGCCTGTTGAGCTTACAGAGTGAGTCTTGTCTCAAAAATAAAAAAATAAAAGGAGAGTTGGGGCTGGAGAGATGGTTTAATGGTTAAGGCACTTGCCTGCAAAGCCAAAGGACCCTGGTTGGATTCTCCAGGCCCCATGTAAGCCAGATGCACAAGGTGGCACATGCTTTTGGAGTTCGTTTGCAGTGGCTGAGGCCCTGGTGTGCCTCGTTCTCTCTCTCTCAAGTAGAGAAATTAAAAAAATATAAAAATAAAAAAATGAAAAGAGAGTTGGGAATATAGCTCTGTGGAAGCTAGCTTGCCAAGCATGTTAAAGGTCCTAGATTTAAGCCCTAGTACCGCTAAATAAATAAATAAATAAATAAATAAAGCAAGAAAGAAAGCTATATTTTTCATATTAATTCCCACCAAAAATTGGGACTGCGTCACTGTAGAAAAACACCATCTTGTACAAGTAACATATCCTCTTACAGAAGTCATCATGTGGTAGTAGGTAGGCACCGGGGGAGAATAGTTTCGGGGATGTATGTGTAGAGTTAGGTAGAGTCAGCCTGTCTGCATCGAGGGACACAGCTAACCTCTAAACACCTCAGTCACATTCTCATCTTGGCCACTGATGGTGAGAAACCCCCACATGGTCCTGACAGGTAGAAAGCAGGGTGCTGAGAGGTAAGAATACCCGTGGGATCGGACACACCTGTACCCTTCCCTCATCTGTTTCTTTGTTCACGCACCCTGCTTTGTGCTTTATGCCACCTTTGCCCTCAGGTTTCTGGTTAGATTTGGGCAACAGGAGGCACCACCAGGGGGAGTGGCAGGGTCTCTATTCCCCTGACTCCTTCCCCACTGCCTGTAGCAATTTGGACTGAAAGAACAAAGGCCACAGCTCCTGCTAGTAGGGAGCAGTGTGAATAAACTTACTTCCTGTTTACCCACCACTCCCACCATACAGGTGTTTCTCCAGATTCCGGCAACCAGTATCTTCCCGCGCCCCTTTAGGCCCCATACGTCCCTGCCACCCCTGGCTAATTTCTTCTTTTAGTCCTGCTGGTGGCTTTAAGAATAGTCTCTTCTTGCCTCTCCTTGGTTATCTGGCTTGCATTGTCGCTCATTTCCTGCCAGGACTAACTGCTCCTGTTGTGCAGAGACTAGCGCTCCCTCGTAAGATAGGGAGGCCAGACTGTATTGCAGAGAGAGATTCGTTAGTACGGTTTCTTCTAGTACTGTGCCAGCTTGAAAGGAACACTGACTAGTGAGCACAGCATAGGAAAAGTGGGTCAGTGATTGTAGACTTGTTCTAATTTCTCTTTTAGCAGGTGGCTCCGTCTCTAATTCCCGGTCCACTTTTCTTAATTAGGCTGCTGAAATGTTCTTTGTGGTACAATTTTTGTTCCTTGAAGAGCCCATCATTTTATTCCCCACCCTTGCCCCTTACCCAAGCAATGTCTACCCAGCATTCCTTGCCTGAGAGGTGTTTTCAAAGGTTCCTGGTCAAGTTGTGCAACCTATAAACTTTTGTGATTCTTGCTTTTCTTTGATTAATGGAAGGGTTAGGAAAGGGGGGACATTACATCACTATTGGGGGCTTGTAGTGCCTTGTGAGGTATCTGAAGACACACAAAATACAACAAGAATCAGACATTTGGACACAACTGTGAGTGTAAACCGGAAGTAAGTTTATTCATTCAGAAGGTGCTTACCGGATTCCTATTATGGGCCAGGCAGTGTTCTAGGTACCAGCGAGAGGATTTTGTGGGGAGGTCATTGTTACTTCTATCAGCCTGGTGTTAGTAGATATTATTATTGCTCATTAATACATTAGTAAGGCTGCATACTAATTCAGAAGCTTAGCACACACAGTGGGCATGTGCTGGGCTTCAGGAGGTCGACACCAAGGAATGCTGGTGCATCGGTAGAGGTGATTTATAGTCCTGTCACATGTCCACCTTCAGTGTAGCCCATGGTCAGACGATGTGAGTCATGTGTCTCAGTGATCAGAATGGACTGTAGTAGAAGTGGCCTTCAGAGCCTGGCTGGGCCATTCCTGTCTGGGAGCGTGGGAAAGTGCAGGCATCTCTCTGGGCCTCAGCTCTATTGCTTGTCAAATGAAATGCCTGTAGCATGTATTTCCCTGAACCATCGTCTCCCTACATGGTTATTTATACCCAGCCCTTATGAGCTTTGCTGTCTCCCCTCAACTTAGTTATTTTGGCTAATGCTGCATCCCTCCATCAGACCCCAGCCACCTCTAGGGCAGCCCGCTTCTTCTCAAGCGTGGACAGTCTCTCTGCCCAGAGGCTTTCTGTGGGTCAGCTGGTAGTGCTGTGCCCTCAGCACCGGGAGCTCTCTGCAGCTCTATAGCTTAGAGAATGAACGGAGGTACAGGGAAGGCTGAGTAAACTGATACAGAGACAGTAAGAAACAGTCACGTATGGGAGAGGAATAGTGGTGGTGGTTACACAGTGATATGAATACATTTAATGCTATAATTAAACATGGCTAAAGGCTAAGGAGAAAAGGCAGAGTCAAGATTTGAACCTAGCATCTGGCTGTTAGAAAATGCGTGCTAACTACAGCACCATCCTGCCTCTCAGGAAGTTCTGTGCGTGGCTGTTTCAGCAGGGGCACGGTGTGGATAAAGGGGCCCATATAGTTCCTCACTTCTCTAAATTGGAAAAGAATGCAACTTACGTTTTTAAAGCTGACTTTTTAAGCTATCCTATGAAGTGGCAGGTTTTATTATGATACTAATACATGTATGTAATTGTAATTTAATTTTATTTATCTCCCTTCTTACTGGTCACCTTCTTCATAAATACTCTCCCCTGCTTTCATTTATTTTTATTTTTATTGTTATATTTTTTGAGGTAGGGTCTCACTTTAGCCCAGGCTGACCTGGAATTCACTATGTAGTCTCAGGCTGGCCTCAAACTTACAACAATCCTTCTACCTTGGTCTCCTGAGAATGCTGGGATTAAATGCCTGGCAGATGTGTAGCCCAGCAGGCCTTGAACCCCTGATCCTCCCACCTCCACGTCTTTAGCAGTTTCCATTCCACATTAAGAAAAAAAGTGGTATCAGACTTGCCAAGTTTGGCTTATTTCACTTAACATAACGATCTCCAGTTCCATTCATTTTCTTGCAAATGTCATGATTTCATTTTTCTTTGTGGCTGAAAAAAAATTCCATGGTGTGTATATATACCCATTTTCTTTGTCCACTCATCTGTTGATGGACACCTAGGTTGGTTTCATTCCTTAGCTGTTATAACTAGGGGATGTCACTTCTTTATGTTGCTAACCCATCCCATTCATTTGGCACAGGGTGTGTTTCAGGTCTAATGTATGTATTTTGTTTGTTTGGCGGTACTAGGCATTGGATCTAGGGTCGCACTCATACTAGGAGATGGTCTGCCACTGAGTAAGATTCCCCAGTCCTGGCGCATACATTTTGAAGTCGTTGCTACTGACTTGTTAGAGTAGAATTGCTTGTTCTTTCTCTCCAGCGAAATGAATTTGTCTATGCTTTCTTATTTCTTCCATAGCTATTTTTTTCCCTTCAAAATCCAGGATATAAATTATGCCACAGAACAGAGTGAATCAAACTAACTGTGTATGTGCACAGGATCAAAATTCTGGTCAAGTCCTGCTCCAGCCCTGGGAGGCCGGCAAGTCAGGAGACAGTGGTGTGAGGCGGAGGCAAAGAATCCTTCCCTGGAGCTCAGACATTTCGCTCCATCCTGCTTCTGCCTTTTACTAGCCAACGGCCATACAGGGGGAATTTAACCTCTCCGTGCTTCACTCTCCAGTGTAAGAGGGAATGGCCTCAGCCAGCTTGACATTTCTGACGCATGTGCTTTCTGATTGTCTGACGCCATTGTATTTCACAGACGTTTATTTGAGGGGGGCTATGTGCTAATTATACAGCTAAAGACGAGGAAGACATAATGTCTCCCCTCCCCCTTAAGGACTTCTTGTTCTGGTAATCTGGAGCAGTGACATCCTAGGGGCACAGATGACCAGGTATCAGACCGACCTGAGGTGCCTCTAAGCAAGGCACATTCCTTGCCAGGGGTGGTGATACATGCCTGCAATTCCAGAACTTGGCAGGCGGAGGCAGAAGGCTCCTGAGCTCTGGGCCAGTTTGGTCTCCATGGTGACACTGTCGCAAAAAGCGAAAAGCAAAACAAAACAATAGGATACAGATTTCTGGGTCTCACCTCCAACATTAGAGTCTTTTTCTGTTTTCCTGTTTTTCTTTTCTTTCTTGATGATGGGAATGGTTGACATGGGGGCCTTCTTCAATCACCCTCCACCTTATATTTTAAATAATAATAATAATAATTATTATTATTTATTTATTTATTTTTGGTTTTTCTAGGTAGGGTCTCACTCTAGCTCAGGCTGACCTGGAATTCACTATGTAGTCTCAGGGTGGCCTTGAATTCTCTGTGATTCTCCTACCTCTGCCTCCTGAGTACTGCGATTAAGGGCATGCACCACCACTCCCAGCTGCTTTTAAATTATTTTTAAAACTTTTTATTGACAACCTTCATACATGGTTATAATGTATTTGGATCATAATCTCCCATCACTCTCTTGTCTCCCTCACACCCTTTCCACATTGAACCTCCTCCTCCCTCTACCATGTGTTTTTAGTTTTTCCTCTTTAACCATCCATGAAGTGTAGGTAATGACAGCTGCTATGAGATCGCGAATGCAGTAGCCACTTTATGCCACATTCTAAACCAACTCCTCCCCGTCCTTACATTCTTTCTGCTGCCTCTACTGCAATGTTCCCTGAGCCTTGGAGGGTGTGATTGAGATGTTTCATTTAATGCAGAGAGCAACATATATACATGTATAT
Organism: Dipus sagitta; assembly: GCA_036346955.1. Taxonomy (NCBI): domain Eukaryota; kingdom Metazoa; phylum Chordata; class Mammalia; order Rodentia; family Dipodidae; genus Dipus; species Dipus sagitta. The sequence continues at coordinate 11,824,143 of CM070783.1, read as the reverse complement.
ACATATATATATATATACACACATATATATATAATTTATATATACACAATATATATAATTTATATATATCATATATAATTTATATATATTATATATGAATTTTATTTATTTATTTGAGAGAAAGAGAGAATGGGTGCTCCAGGGCCTCCAGCCACTGCAAATGAATTCCAGACACATGCACCATCTTATACATCTGGCTTATGTGGGTCCTGGGGAACTGAACCTGGGTCCTTTGGCTTTGTAGGCAAGCACCTTAACTGCTAAGCCGTCTCTCCAGCCCTAGCGCTGAGTTTGTTTGTCACTTCTTGGCACTTGGATGCATTTTGAGTCTCCCCGGTGGTCATTGCTGTCTGTAAAATACAGAACACTTTGTGAATTTGCGTGTTATCCTTGAACAGGAGCCACGCTAATCTTCTCTGTATCATTCCAATTTTAGTATGGGTGCTGTCAAGGCAAGCACCACCTTATTTTATTTTATTTTTTGTTTTTTCGAGGTAGGGCTTCATTCTAGTCCAGGCTGACCTGGAATTCACTATGGAGTCTCAGGGTGGCCTTGAACTCACCATGATCCACCTACCTCTGCCTCCCGAGTGCTGGGAGTAAAGGCATGCGCCACCACGCCAGGATTTATTTTATTTTTATTGACAACTTCCATAATTATAGACAATCAACCATGCTAATTCCCTCCCCCCACTTCCTCCTTTGCAACTCCACTATCTATCATACTCCTTACCCCTCTCAATCAGCCTCTCTTTTATTTTGATGCCACCATCTTTTCCTCCTATTATAATGGTCTTATGTGGGTAGTGTCAGGCATTGCAAGGTCATGGATATCCAGGCCATTTTGTGTCTGGAGGAGCACATTGTAAGGAGTCCTACCCTTCCTTTGGTTCTTACAGTCATTCTGCCACCTCTTCCACAATGGACCTTGAGCCTTGGAAGGTGTGATAGAGGTATTTCAGTGCTGAGCACTCCTCTGTCACTTCTTCTCATCACTATCCCAAGGTCACCACCATCGAAAAGAGAAGCTTCTTTAACCAAAAGTGAGAGTAGCATTAGCATATGGGTATGAATGTCACTTTAGGACAACTCTGAAAGGTCATTTTGGTCTCAGAAGGTTTGGTTCAAGTCTCAGTTGCATCTGTATTCCAAATCAGCTCCCATCTTTCTGTGTTCTTGGGAACATTGTGGCATGAAACCAGACAACGAAATGAAGCAATATTAAATTTCCAGAAATGTGGAACCCCCTGAGCAATGACTACTTCAAGGAGACAAACTTATGGCGAGAGGCAGAACCCCTTTTCTGAGTCTCTGTTTTTTTTTTTTTTCTTTTTAGGTAGGTAGGGTCTCACTCTAGCTCAGGCTGACCTGGAACTCAGTCTGTAGTTCCAGACTGGCCTCAAACAGCAATCCTCCTACCTCTGCCTCTTGAGTGCTGTGATTGAAGGCATGGGCCACCACACTCAGCCTTCTGAGTCTCTTGCAAATAGAGTGAGTGGCTCAGCCCTGAATTTAGGGGACTAGGAATAAAGGTCATGTCAGCGCATGTGCCACCAGGTGATTCATATTCAAAGCAGTCTCCCAGTGAGTAGGTGTTCCATGTATGTCTCATCTGCCCCAGGTCTAGCTCAGACTCTTCTCCCATTGCCCAGCCTCACCTACCCTCCAGTTCTTGGCTGTCTGATCTGCCAAGGACCCCAGATGCTTCCATGTCTCCTAACACTGCCATCTGTCTCTATCTCCTCACCAAGGGCCAGACTTTGGCAAAGCCTCCAGGACGTCTGCTGTGGTGGCAGCCACAGTGCCTGCGGGTGACCAAACCACATGTCATAGACAATAGACTTGGTTTGCCTGGTGCTGTTCAGAGGAACTGGACAACATGTCCTGGAAGTAGAGGTGCTTATGATATCCTATGGGAGGATCTGTGGCCCACGAGAGAGAAAAGACACAAAGACAGCAAATATGTGATTCCCTTTGTCCTCTCCCAGTCCCCTAGGCTGTTGAAGGTATGGTGGTGACAGGTGGTCTGTCTTAGTCAATTCTGGCTGCTATAACAAAATGCTGTAAATTGAGTAGTTCATAAACAGTAGACACTTTTTTGTAGTTTTTAATATTTATTTTCAAGAAGAGAGAGAGGGAGAGTAAGGATGGGAGCACCAGGGCCTCTTGCCACTGCAAACGAACTCCAGACACATGCACTGCTTTGTGCATTTGGCTTTATATGGCTACTGGGGATTTGAACCCTGGGCCATCAGGGTTTGAAAGCAAGTGGCTTTAACCACCCACTGGGCCATCTTTCCAGCCCCTCTTTTTTTGCATGCATTTATGTGTGTGGTGTACGCATGTGTGTGTGTATGTATGTGTGTGCTGGTGGGTGTGCACGTGTGCATGGAGAGAATAGAAGTCAACATTGGATGTCTTTCTCAATCACTCTCAATTTTATTTCTTGAGACGGGGTCTCTCATGAACCTGGAGCTCATTCATTATACTAGCTAGCCAGTGAGGCCCAGGGCTTATCCTGTCTCCACTTATCCTGCTTTTACATGGCTGCTGGGGATCTGAACTCAGGTTCCCGTGCTTGTGCAGCAAGCCCGATCCCTCAGATACTTCCTTATTGTTCTGGAGACCCAGGAGTCCAAGGCGGAGGCACCAGAAGCCTGTGTCTGGGAGGCCACTCTTCATGGTTCTGCCTGTCTCCTGACTGCATATTCACTCACACGGTGGTCTGGGAGAACAATCTCTCTGTGGCCTCGTTTATAAGGACGCTAACCTCATCAAAGAGGGTTCCACCGTCGTGACCTAACTACTTCCCCAAGGCTTCGCCTCCCTACACCATCATCTTAGGAGTCAGCGTTTCCATGAGTGAATTTTGGGGTAGACCCAAACATTTAGAACGCAGCACCGTCTTTCTGGAAACTTCTCTTGTGGGTAAGCGGGTGGCTGGGCTTTCTTGTAGAGTTGTAGCCAGCTGGGTGATAGGCCACCATCTGTGTATTTCCATCTTTTCCTGCCTCCTTTCCCTTCCCCCTCCGTATGTGGTCCTGGAATCTTATCCCTAGTACCACTCATCAGGCATGATTTGCTCCAGGCTCTGCTTCCTCAGGAGCCCTGGATAAGATAGCACCTGAGAGTTTTGGGGGGATATTTGAATGATATTTCATACTTAAGTGTTGTTCTAAAGCAGAATAATCTCTGCCTTTTGTGTTTCAGTTGTACAGGATCTGAAATAATCTCAATTCTCCCAACTTCAGTGGAGATGGGATTTCGAATGCTAGGACTAGGAGTGGATTTCTTTATTTATTTTTGGATGTGAGTATGATGTGCATGCATATGTGTATATTGTTCGTGTATCTGTGGGTACATACACATGTGTTTGCTTGTATGTGGAGGCCAGTCCTTAGTTTCTCTCGATTTATTTATTTATTTCAGATAAGATCTCACTCTAGCCCAGGCCAACCTGATTTCACTATGTTGGCTCGGGATGGCCTCAAACTCATGGAAATCCCTCCTACCTCTTTCTCCTGAGTGCTGGGATTAAAGGCGGGTGCCACCACACCTGGCTTCACCCGATTTTCTTTTCTTTTCTTTTTGTTTTTTGGTTTTCAAGGTAGGGTCTCACTATAGCCCAGGCTGACCTGGAATTCACTATGTAGTCTCAGGGTGGCCTCGAACTCATGGTGATCCTCCTACCTCTGCCTCCTGAGTGCTGGGATTAAAGGCGTGCGCCACCATGCCTGGCTCTACACCTGACTTTTTGGAGACAGGGTCTTTTGCTGAACATAGAGTTCACTGATTCAACCAGTCTAGCTAGCCAGTGAGCCCCCAGGGATTCTCCTGATGCTATCTCCCCAATGCCTGGGAATATAGGCTCATGCCACCACACACATCATTTTACATAGGTGATGAGGATCCAAACTCAGGCCCTTGTACTTGTATGACAAGCACTTTCCCAACTCACTTATCTGGATGTAAAGGTGGATGGATTCCAGGCCTGGTCACCCTGGAGCATCCAGACAGGGAGACTGTGGGGTCTGAGAAAGAAATGAGCGCACAGCCTTCTGGATTTCACAAGCAACCTATCCTTTGAAGTCAGGAGACAGGGAGGACTTAACACTCATCACTGAGACCTGCTGAGCGTGAGCAGTTGCCCTGGACTGTGAGTGGGATGCTTAGGCACATTAAGATGGGTCTTCATCCTCTCAGAATATATTTGTATGAGACTACAGCTGGCAGGTCAAGGCTACAAGCATAAACACAGGAGGCATCTGCTATGGGAATAATACACTGGAGTGAGGGTAGAGGGAGCGCAGAGGCTGAGGGCTGAGCCATGAGACTGGCAGGAAGTAGAAGAGCCAGTATGGATGACAGGGTCCAACTATATAACCCTAGCTGGCTTCAAACTCACTATATTGCCAAGGCCGGTCTTGAACTTAAGGCAAGCCTCCTGCCTCAGCTTCCCCAGTGTTGGAATTACATCCAGACCAGTGATTCACTGGGTTAGTTCCTGGCTATGAGACTGCATCTGGGTCTTATGGCCTGGAATGATGACAGCCACAGTGCCACTCAGGGACAGTGTCCACCCACCCCTGTACCCCACGCCCAGGGGGCCGGGGAAGCAGATATCCGGGTGTGGTAACACAATCTTAGCTAGCATTTGGGAGGCTGGTGTTGATGCAGGGAGATCCATTCAAGGCCATTTTCAAGTTCGAGGTCAGCTTGGGCTACATAAAACTCTGTCTCCAAAAATGAAAAATAAAATACACCAAACTAAAGCAAGAACAAACCAGGGACCTCAGACGAGATTGGCAACCCCGTTGAAGACCACCCCCGTGTCTGCTGTCTAGAGGAACACAGTATTCCGCTGAAGACCTAGCAGCCATGACCTTGACCTTGCTCATTCTCACCTATTTGCTTTTCTTGTCCGTTGATAGAATGTGAAAATATTTATACACTTTTTAAATACATTTTTTGAGTTAAGTTGTACACGTTTACATGTTGTTTTTTTAAAATTTTTGTTTATTTTTGTTTATTTATTTGAGAGCAACAGACAGAGAAACAGGCAGAGAGAGAGAGAGGGAGAGAGAGAATGGGCGCACCAGGGCCTCCAGCCACTGCAAACAAACTCCAGACGCGTGTGCCCCCTTGTGCATCTGGCTAATGTGGGTCCTGGGGAATCGAGCCTCGAACCGGGGTCCTTAGGCTTCACAGGCAAGTGCTTAACCTGCTAAGCCATCTCTCCAGCCCATTGTTTTTTTATTTTAAAAAAAAACTCAAATACTTGCATGTTATCTGTCTTTGCCGAGGCATCAGAGAGGAGTCAGGTAGTCTCAACTGAGTCTGTCCTTCCAGCTATGAATGTCAAGGAGATTGTTTTTTGGAGAAAGATTTATTTCATTTTGGATGCAGGCTATCCAAAACCTCAGATCCCAGGAGCTTATGAAAAGCACTAGAAAGCTGCGTCTTTTACTTCTGCCTTTTTTTTTTTTTCCTCTTGTGCTGGGGATAGACCTGGAGTCCTCAACAGGCCAGGCAAGCATCCTGACTGAGCCACACCCTACTCAACTGTTGAACTTTTCTAGGTGGTGATATCAGGAGGAAGCAACTTTAAGGGGAAGGGAAATTTCATTCCCATTTGTGTGTTTTGCATGGCATTTCAAAATGAAGTGATTGATAGAGAGGTATCTTATAAACTGTAAAGTGCTCTACGACTTGTTACTCAAGGAGGATCATCCACAGGAAGAAGACTCCTTCCAGGGATTCAGTCTGGAAAAACAGGGTGGGCTTGCTCGGATCTCCCAAAGCCATGTGCAGCAGCAAGCGAGAACCCTGGCTTTCAGAGAGGCCCGTTTACTTCCCATCACCCCTGCCCACAGGCTCTGGTGCCGTAATAAGATATGAGCTCAAGGCCATGCCAAAAGGAAGGCAAAAACATCCGGTCGCTCTAATCAATACAATCAAGGCATCATTTCAGATGGACCCAAAAGATTTGGAGTGCAGATCTCTACGTGAGTGACTGGCTGAATTTTCTGATTCAACAGATAAGACAGCGTGGGGTTGTGCTCACTACTTAAGAGGCCAAAGGCCAAACAGCACAGGAAGAATCTAAGGTGGCTGAAGACTTGGATTCCCTGTCATGGGTGAGCCTGGGTCTTGTAAGGGCCTCCTGAGACAGTTGGTAGAAGCAGGGAGAGAGAGAGAGAGAGAGAGAGAGAGAGAGAGAGAGAGAGGACATGAGAAGCTCACCCAGTCATTTTGCTGGGCATTCGCCAGGAAGCTCTGCTGTCCCTGTCCTCCAACTCTTCCGGCTCCATTTTAATGTCATGGGTGATGGATCACTTCCTAAGGGATGCTCCTTCCTTAATGCATCCGCCCTCCCTCCTCCAGGGAACTGGTCCTCTCTGTACTTTCCCCTGGATGGCTCCATCTGGGTCAAGGTACTGGACCCACACCACCCTGGGGGCTCTTGGTATAGCAAGAGTTCCACCAAGCACTCCTCCTTCCCAGAATCACTTTATGACTTGAGCCCCAAGACAGGCTTAGAGGCTCCACATGGCAGTGGGTGTGGGTGGGGAGAAGAAATTCAGGAACTAGAAGCCAGGATGATTAGGGGAAGAGCAAGAAATGGGGTGAGGGGGGAGAAGAAGAGACCTATCCATCACACTTTATCGGAAGGACATAATACATGTAAAATGCTGAGAATAGTGTTTCATACCCAGCAAGCACTCAAGATGTGTTGCTGTGTGATTGTGATCTTCTTATCATAACTTACTACCTTTCACTCTGTGACAGTGACTTCCGACCTCTAAGGAGGTAACATGCTCAAGCTCACAACTTTGGCATTGACGTGAAATTGGTGCTCAGAAGTTTCCTTTTACGTAGGTCTCCTGGGGGTCTTGGGATGTAGCGCAGAGGTAGAGCATTGACTTAGCATATGTGAGGCCCTGGGTTCAATCCTCAGTATTGCAAAAAAAAAATATATATATTTTAGTGGGGAAAAAAATTAGACATGGGCTGGGTGTGGTGGCACACACCTTTAATCCCAGCACTCGGGAGGCAGAAGTAGGTGGATCGCCGTGAGTTCAAGGCCACCCTGAAACTCCATAGGGAATTCCAGGTCAGCCTGGGCTAGAGTGAGACCCTACCTTGAAAAACCAAAAAAAAAAAAAAAAAAAAAAAAAATTAGACATGGGTCTCCTGGGTTTCTCTGTTTCTCCCATGCCTAGCTTCAAGTTGATGTAGTCAATGTTCCTGGAGTAAGGAAAGACCGTTCTTCCGGGCATTGAAGGGAGCAGGTTGCTTACATGTGGTTCTCAAGGGGCTGGGACATGGCTCAGGGGTTAAAGGTGCTTGATTACAAGCCTGCTAGACTGGGTTCAATTTCTCAGCACCCATGTAAAGCTAGATGCAAAGTGATACATGTGTCTGTAGTCCTGACATGCCCATGGTAAGGGGAGGCATAGCTAGGAGAATCCAGGAGCTTGTAAACAGTGGGGGTGAGAACAGTGATGGAGACCCTGTCTCAAAAAAAAAAAAAAAAAAAGGTGGAGGGCTGGAAAGATGGCTTTGTGGTTAAGGCATTTGCCTGCAAAGCCAAAAGACCTAGGTTCAATTCCCCAGGACCCACGTAAGCCAGATGCACAAGGTCGCATATGTATCTGGAGTTTGTTTGCAGCAGCTAGAGGCCCTGGTATTCCCATTCTCTCTTTATCTCTCTGCTTCTTTCTTTCTTTCTCTCTCTCTCTCAAACAAATAAATGAAAAAAATAAAATGTTAAAAAAGAAAGTTTAAAATAAAAGAATGTGGAATACAATGGGAATAGGACCAATTACAGAATGTTCATATATTAAATTCCTCCACAAAAATGTAAAAAAAAAAAGGGCTGGAGAGATGGCTTAGCAGTTAAGGCATTTGCCTGCAAAGCCAAAGGACCCAGTTTCAATTCCCCAGGACCCACATTAGCCAGATGCACAAGGGGGCGCACGTGTCTGGAGTTCATCTGCAGTGGCTAGAGGTCCTGGCAAGCCCATTTTTTCTCTTTCTCTCTTTCTCTGTCAAATAAATAAATAATAACAAAATATTTAAAAAATGTTTTAAAAAAGTAAAAAGAAGAAGAAGGTGGAAGGAGAGGGGAAACAACCTGAGGTTGTCCTCTAAGCTTCCTATGTGTGCCATGGCGTAGGCTTGACCATGTATACATCACACGCACACATACGGATGATAAATGGTTCTCATGTAAGAGGACTTTTGCCTAGAGAAGGGCACTGTGGGTACTTGGGTCGTCACATAGAAGGGCAATTTGGGGCTCCGTATCTGCAAGGGTGACTGTTGTTTTCTCTGCACTGGAAAATCTGCACTGAACAGCCCCTTTGTGGGTTCCATAATGTGTTGATAACTGTTGCTATGGCCTGCTATGAAATGTCCCTCAAAGGCTCACGTGTTGCAGCCTTGGCTCCTACTTGGTGCAGAAATGTTCAGAGGTGGGCTTTGGGGAAGCTAATGGGCCATAGGGGCTCTGACTTCTGAATGGATTAATTCCCTGGTGGGTTCATAATTTGAAGGCATTATTGCTGGTGTGTGCAAACATTAGGAGAGGGGCCCTGTGTGGAGGAAATGGATCACTGGGGGGCATGTTTTCAATGATGTATCTCGTTGTCCACCTCTTGTCCCTCACTCAGCTTCCTGGCTGCCACGAGGGAGCAGCTCTGCTCATCTGCACCTCCACCGTGAGCCTCTGCCCACTGTAGGCCCACAGGGTCCAGGCAAGTGACCACGGCTATGGACCGTAAGCTCTGAAACTGTGCATCAAAATAAATCTTGTTTCCTTTAAAGTTTCTCTTCCAGGTATTTGTCATAGTGACAAAAAAGCCTGGCTTACATTTACAGCTGCCAGTCTCCTCCTCTAAGTGACGTTTCATATTGGTCCTATATTCTTAGAGACACACATATAATTTATATATACATATAATTTGTATATATATTATTTTATTCACTTATGAAAGGGGGGGAGAGAGAAAATGAGAAAGCATCACACTGTGCATGTAGCATGTGAGCACTGGGGTGTAGAACATGGGCTAGCAGGCTTTGTAAGCAAGCACTTTTAGCCACTGAAACATCCCCCCAGCCCCTGTCCTGGGACATTTCTTACTACATAGTGGATCAACAAAATCCCAGCACCTTTGTAATAAAGGTTCTTTCTTCAGACCTGCTTCCTGCCAGAAGACTCAAGCTTCCCTGACTTTATGTTGAGGTGCACCTTTCTAGCCTGGAGAGCCCTTGATGGACACTAGCACCACATCATCACCAGTGTTATGTTGGTTTATCCTCTGAAATCTGACGTGTTTCCATGTCTGGTGGGTATCATTACACACAGCTTCACATCACCCTTATGAAACAGGTGTTCGAATGACTGAACCTTATAGAAGCAGAGGTAGCTCTACAGTCCTTTTGGTTTTGTTTATAATGGACACTTTGGGTAGTTACATTAACTCCTGTCTGTTCCCTTCAATGAAAAAGGCTGGAAAAATTAAATAGTCACTTCTCCAGCCTCCTTTGTAGCTAGCATGCATCCGATAGCACGAACCAGTGAGATCTAATTATGAGCCTCAAGGAAGGCTCTTGTTTTCCTAATATAATGAGTAGATGTTACTACAGTGAGTTCTGTCTTACCTTGAATATGGAAGTGGTATCTGAGGCAGGGGCAGCCATCCTGAGTCCATTAGATGACAAACTCCACCACTGAGGTCTAAACCAGTAAAAATAGCCACATCGTCCCAGGTGCCTACCTCTCTAAAATGAAGTGACATGACCCGTCCTCAGGGAAAGTGGGGTGTGAGAGCCGCCTTCAGCCAAGTGCCCAGGGAAGGGACAGCAGAGCCTATCTTTAGGACGGGTCTGCTATGAGCTGTCCGCGGAGGTGGTGCTGATCTTCAGACACCACCAGTGACTGAGGCACCTGGGAGCTGTCCTTGCAACTACCAATGCCAGATTCCACAGCATTAGCTAGGAGTGGTCAAGGGGTGTGTGTGTGTGTGCGCGCGCGCGTGTGCGTGTTCAGTGTGACTACCATTCCAGGGATTCATCTTTCAGTGCAGGAGCTCCTTGTTCACGGCCTTCCAGAACATTCTTCACTAAGAGCAAGTAGAATATGGTGGGGGAGTAAGGCTGGGGTTCTTTTGGGGTTCTGGAGTCAGGTCAAAGAGCCCGAGTTATGTTATTTCCCATTCCCTTTCTTCCTGAGGGAACACTGGACCCAAACATGTGAGGTACCTTGGTCTGCTGCTCATTGTGAAGTAGAAGAGTCATAGAGCCTGCACTTCTCTTTTCCTGAAGTATTCTAAGCAGGTGGCCCTGCCCACCAGGGGCCTCTTATCTGACACTCTCTCCAGACCATTTCTGAATCCAAGGGACAACCACTGAATCTTGATTTGTTTTTTGAGGATCCAAAGAATTGGACCTTTTTTTCTGACCTTTTTTTTTTTGTTGTTGTTGTTGTTGCTGTTGTCCCACCTTGTCCTGTACCTTGACAGAGAGGACACAACACACGTCTACTCCTAGCTTCACCTATCTCAGTAAATTGTCCTAAGTAATTTTTTTCCTGATAGTAACTACTGAGAAACTAACATGGGGGAAAAAAAAAACAAAAACAAAAACCAAACATAGGCCAGTTGCTAAGTTACATGAACTCTTAAAAGCTTTTGAGAAATAGCTGGTACTGATCTTGGTTGAAATCTAAATAGAGCTCCCTTGGACTCTACTTAACCCCTTTCTGACCCTCTTGTTTCCCCATCTATTGGATTCTTTCTCAGCCCCTGGTTTCTCTTCTGATTCACTGGTCTGGTGCTTTTCTGCCCTCTGCCCTTGTATGAGTTCCCAGCTCCTCTCTTCCAGGGGACCTGATTGGGGAAAGGACTTGGGCATATCAGGCAAAGGAGGAACTTACCTGTGAGGAAGCTGCTGCTTGCCCATCCCCCAAAGCTCACCCTACTCAGGAACAATGCTGTGGAAATGCCTCTCTCTGTAACCTTAGATAAAGACCAGAGCAATAGTTAATAGCCCCCGAGACTTCAGTATTTTTAGTAATCTTTAACTTGTTCAAATTGAGACCTACTTCTGCACATTTAGATTTTCTTTAACCTGCTGAAGTATCTCATAGCATTTTTTCCATTAGACTAGGTGTTGCTCTATAGCCCAGGATGGCCCCAAGCTCACGATCCTACTGCCTCTGCCTTCTAGGTGCTGGGATTTTAGGTGTGCACCAAGATCCTTCTCTCAATCTTCCCACCCCATGCAAACTTTTTATAAAGACAATGGGGAAATTCTGAAGCTCCCCATCTCAATAGAACTAGGAACTCAGTAGTTTTTTTTTTTTTTTTAATGAATGAACAATTTCTTAGCCCTTCAGCCTTGATGTATAGGAGGAGTGTGTTTCAGTCTGTGGAATTGTTGAGAAGGGCATGATAACCCTAGATGACTATGGCGATGGGGAATTTCCTTGGTCCAAAGCTGCCCGCCCTTGACCTTTTCTTAGGGTGCCCATGACTGGATGGATCTTTTTCATTTTGAGACCATGTCTTAGGTTTGTTACTTAAACACAGTCCCAAGTTGCTCTGTCTCTGTGTTTATCTCTTTTCTACCCCCTTTCCAAATTACCTCTCTTTCTCCATTTTCCATTATAGACTCCATCTTTTCTGTGAATGTATTCCAAGCAATGTAGCACAGAGGCTGTCTGATTTTGGCAGTGAGCATCAAGATATGCAAGATCACTCAATTAACACTAAACTGCTTGTATTTTCCATTGCTCCCCAGTAGTATGTCTCTCTAGCTAGTTAAGAACTCACAGATGCCCTACAGGTCATTGAATTAACAGCATTTTGAAACGCCCTGGATATGAGCACCAGAAGTCTCAAGACTAGATGAGAGAAGAAGCTTTAACACAATTCAAATACTACCTGCTCATTCTTTTGGACTCTCACTCTCACTTCTGTGCATCTCCTAGGTGCTGTCCACTGAGACACCTACTCTTTCCTTTTTCATTACCAGCCATATTTGTTTCACTTGCTCCCTGGGTCTTACATACTCTTCTAGTCATGGCTTCTCCCTGTCTACCTACCCATTTTCCCCAAGGGCAGGCTCTATCTACTTCCTTTGCGGTATGGGTTCCTTAGCCATGGGCTTCAGTTCTTTGGCACACAGTCAAGCTGTACTCTGCCAGATATCTTCAGGGTGATCTTTCCAAAATAGCCAGTTTGGGAACTTCAGCTTTGTAAAACTCTAGATTTAACAAAAGCTTCATTAGTGGGTGATTAACCACTCTACAAAGGATTCTTTTAAATAGAAAATTCCCAGAATGGGCTTAAAATAGGTTTAATTTAACCCAGGTCCAATTTGTACACCCTGTTCAATAACACGTTGATTGTTAAAGATGAGGTACACTTGTGGTTATTTATAGACTAATTGCTTGTTTATCCCTTTAAACCCCCCACTTCTTACCTAGTAGACCATGCTCTCTCTTTCACTTTCCTCCAGATTCTCTTGTGGGGTTGTGGGAGAAGGATGTAGGTTTTCTGAGGAAAAGGAGGGCCTAAAGTTCTGATTAAGAGCCATCTCGTTTGGTCTCATTTCACATGATCAAAGGGGATTTTCCCCACTAGAACATCCCCAAACACCCAGCAACTTCCAATTCTCTTTTCAAATCTCATTCTCTCTCTCTCTTTCTCTTCCTTTCCCTACCTCCCTCTCTCAGACCATACACCTAACAACATCCCCACCTGATTTTGGCAGAACAGTTCCCATTTAACTCTAACAGAGAAAGACTACAATCTCATGGCTTTTAATTGTCATCAAAAAACAGACAAACGGGGCTGGAGAGATGGCTTAGTGGTTAAGGCGCTTGCCTGTGAAGCCTAAGGAACCATGTTCAACTGTCCAGATCCCACATTAGCCAGACACAGAGGCAAGCACAAGGTCACACATGCCCATTAGGTGGTGCAAGCATCTGGAGTTCGATTGCAATGGCTGAGGCCCTGGTGTGCCAATTCTCTCTCTCTCTCTCCTCTCTCTCTCTCTCTCTCTAAAATAAATAAAAATAATAAACTTCTGCTTAAATTCTGTCATGGAGATTGTATTCATCTGTTTTATTTTCTGTCTTATAAAGGAGGTTTATTTAGCTCAGTTTAGGAGGGGGAAAGTCCAAACAGCTCTTTACTGATTCTAATGAGTCTCCCCTGACTGTAGTATATCATAATGAATAGCATCATGGCTGTAACACATGTGAGAGGAAGTGATCACATGGTGGGATAGGAAGAGAGAGAGAGAAACAGAGAGAGAGACTAGGGAAGGGACAGGCTTGCTCTTTTGTAACAAGACTAGTCAGTGTCCTCAGAGAATTACATTGATTTCTTTGGAAGGCAGTGTCCCCAATGGCCTAATTACTTCCACTAAATTCACCTCTGAGAGGTCCCATCACCTCTCACATCCTCACACTGGGGACCAAACTTCCAATACATATATCCGTGGAGGACACATTCAGAGAATATACAAATGACAGTAGACATTGCATACTTTAATGCAGTGACCCATGGTTCTCATAGGACTGGCAAGACAAGGAGACAACCTGGCTTATCTTTGTAAGAATTACCTGAATGTTTCACGCATTACCTGAAAACTTGTGAGGACAGTCTACATATGGAATCAGTTCTCCATAGTGAGCTGTAAAGAGCTGTTTAAAGAGGTGGTTTAGGGTCAGGGAGCTGGCTCAGTGGGTAAAGTGTTTGCTGTACAAACATGAGGACCTAAGTACAGACCCCTGGTACCTATATAAAACCCAGGTGTGTCTTGTCACCCAGCATTAGGGGAAGGAAGCAGACAGGTGGATCCTGAGGGCTGACTGGCCAACTAGTCTAGCTGAAATTGATGAACTCCAGGTTCTGTGAGAGACCCTGTCTCAAAACATTAGGTGGTAGCAGAGTGTGGTGGCTCATGCCTTTAATCCTAGCACTTGGGAGGCTTAGGTGGGAAGATCACCATGAGTTAGAGGCCAGCATATGCTATAGAGTGAGTTCCAGCTCAACCTGGTCTACAGTGAGACCCTGCCTCAAATAAACGAACAAACATACAAATTAGAAAATTAGGTGGTGATTGAAGCAGATACCTGACATTGACCTCTATATATGGGCAAACACACCCAAACACATACAGGCACATACCATGTTTGACAGTTTGTTACTATAGTTTCCTAAATGATCTTTTTTTTTTTTTTTTTGAGGCAAGCTCAACAGACTGACCTTTTATCATTATTATTATTGTTATTATTATTATTATTATTGTTTGAGAGAGAGAGAGAGAGAGAGACAAAGAGAGAAAATTGGCATGCCAGGGCCTCCAGGCACTATAATTGAACTCCAGATGTGTGTGCCACATTGTGTGCATGTGTGACCTTGCGTGCTTATGTCACCTTGTGTGTCTGGCTTACATGGGACCTAGAGAGTTGAACCTGGGTCCTTAGGCTTCGCAGGCAAGTGCCTTAGCCACTAAGCCATCTCTCCAGCCTAAATGCTCTTCTTAAAGTGCCACCTCTTTCTTCCTCATGAAACTCCTCTTTGGTGATGTGTCTCAAACTTCAGTGTGCACAGGAATCAACTGTAGAACTTGTTAATGTACCTGCGTGCATGCACACACTGATGGTTTGACAATTTATTTCTATAGTTTCCTAAATGATCTTCTTTCTTCCTCATGAAACCTTTTCTTTGGTGATGGGTCTAACTTCAGTGTGCAGAGGAATCGTCTGGAGAACTCCTCAGCTATGTAGATTCTGCATTAGTGCATTTGGGATGGGGCCTAAGATCCGTATTTTCAGTAAGCTCCAGGAAGATGCTGGTGATGCTGGGCACTATGCCTAGAGTCCAAGCTCTATGTGCCGCTGGACTGAGCATTCTAAATGTGCTTATGTCCATGCCGATTCCCTCCCTCCAGTCCATTACTGACCCTCATCCCCTTCAAGGTTAGGTCCAGTGTCCTCAGGTGATATACACGTGTCTTTGGAATCAGTTAAGACTCCCTCCCATTACTCATGTAAAATCCTGGCTTGGAGAGGTGTGCCTTCAATCCTAGTGCTGGGGATATGGATATAGGAGGATCCCCAGGATTTGCTGGCCAGCTAGTCTAGTGGAAACAGTGAGCTCCAGGCTCAGTGAGAGTCCCTATAAAAAAATGGGGCTGGAAAGATGGCTTACCAGTCAAGGCACTTGCCTGCAAAACCTAAGGACCCAGGTTTGATTCTCTGGCACCCACAGAAGCTGGATGCAGAAGGTGGCGCATGCACCTGGAGTATGTTTGCAGTAGCTAGAGGCCCAGGAGCACCCAATCTCTCTCTAAATGCCTCTCTCTCTTAAAATGTAAATGAATAAAATATTTAAAAATATGAAGGACAGTGATTGAGGAAGACACTCAATGTCAACCTCCTCTGGCCTCCACCTGCACACCTGTGTGTGGACACACACATACAAAATTCCACATGTAGACTACACACACATACACACATCCCCCCCCCAAACAAGTCATATCATTATGTGGATGCGGAAATGAGCGTGTGCAGTTTTCTTTCTGCTCCCTGCAGCATCGCTTGCTCAGCTGAAGTCAGCCTATCTCTGACTGTTGTTTGCCAAGCCCTTGTTTTCAGAAATCCATGTTCAAGTTTCTGTCTGGGGAGAAGAATGTGATGTACAGGAGGAGTCGTGTCTAATTCCGTGGCCTGAACATTAGCAGCAGTTAATCCACTGCTGCTGTTTGGAAAATGTTAATTAATCAACATGCTTCTTCTGGTGCTCAAGGGAAAAAGTCAAATTGCTTTAAAAACAGTATTTCCCTCTTCAGGTAACTAAGCTCTGTTAACTAAGACAGCAGTTTTTCAACCCGAGCCACCCATTAGAATCACTTGGGGATCTTTGAAAAGATCCTTGATGTTTAGTCCCAACCTGCAAGAATTCTCCTTTAATTGGTCTGAGGCTGGGGTCTACCATCAATATCTTAAAGAATGACCTGGAGATTTGCTGAGATTAACAGCACCAAGCTGAACATCAAAACTGGCATCCACAATTCTTCCTAATAATCAGTCGCTAATAATCTTTCCTAATAATCAATTGCTATTTATCAGTTGACGGTTTATCCAAGTATTGTTTCTTCCTGGAAGGCCTTGATTTAAACTCCCTTCTTGACACAATTAATTTTATTTATTTATTTATTTGAGAGAGAGAGGGAGAGAGGAGAGAAACGGAGAGAGAGGGGGAGAGACAGAGAATGGGTGTGCCAGGGCGTCCAAGTACTGCAAACAAACTCCAGACACATGTGCCACCTTGTGTATCTGACTTACATGGTTCCTGGGGAATCAAACCTGGACCCTTTGGCTTTGCAGGCAAGTGCCTTAACCACTAGGTGATCTCCCCAGCCCCAATTAATGTAATTGTTGACAACATCCTTACTTTAGGGTGTTCAGTTACTCCAATTTATAGTTGTGTTTCTATGAGTTGTGTTACTCACACAATTTATAGTTGTGTTTCTATGAGTCTATAATTTTACTAAGAGGTGTGTGTGTGTGTGTGTGTGTGTGTGTGTGTGAGTGCACATGCATGTGCCACAGCATACGTGTGGAGGTCAGAAGACAACCTTGGATGTTGGTCCTCATCTTCCACCTTATCTGAGGCAAGGTCTCTCTCTCATTCTCATACTTCACCACTGCATTCACCAGGCTAGCTGGTCCACAAGTTTCTGGGAGGTTCTTTTATTTCCACCTCCCTTCTCTTCCAAGGTGCACTGGGATATAGACACTAATGCTGCAGTGCCTGCCTTTATATGGGTTCTGAGGAAGTGAACTCTGGTACTCACACTTGCGTGTAAGGTCTTTGGAATTAAAACCCATGCATATCGACCCCATGAGTTCAAGTCAGGAGCAAAATCTCTCAATCACTTTCCATCAACCCCAGAGGTGCTGCTGCTTAATTCTGCTGTGGACATGGTGTGGTAAGAGGGTAGAGGAGGGTGAGGGGACAATTGTTTAGCTCTCTCTGGGTCAATCTTACCAGAGTATTGGTTTTTTTTTTTTTTTTTTTGGAAGCACTGTAGAGTTTTTGTAACCCTGGATGTGACTTTAGGATCCATGATCATCTTGGAAGAAAGCTACTGCTGACATTCTGTGCTTGGCATAGTGGATGGATATGAGTGCTTACAGAACCTTACCTTGCTTGGCACACAGTGCTTACAGAACCTTACCCCACAGAGCCAGGAAGAACCAAAGGAGCCACTGCCTCTTTGGAGGTGGTGGTAAGCTGTGAAGGGCCTAGTCCAGCTGTTCAGGGGAATCTGGGCACTTCTTAGCTCATTTCCCCCCTGTGCTGATAATGGTCTACTGGATCCTGGGACCCAGAATTCCATGAAGGAACATGAAGGACCTGTGAACAGTGGCCAACAGCACTGTTACATATTCATTAAGGCAGTATCATTTCCTGGCATCAAATGCATTGTCCAAAGGGCTAGTTGATGGAATGGAGCACAGGCTGGTCAACTTTTGGTCAATCGATAGTTTATTTTAACTACTTAATTATCAATCAATTTTTAGTTTTAGGGGTAGGCCCCATATTACCCATACCAGGACTAGTGCATAAATCACATGCAGCAAAAACTTTTGGGATAAGTCACAGCATTCCTTAAAGAGACATCACTGTGCACGGCACTTGTGCGTTTTCTTGAGTGTGGCATTTCTGTTGGCCTTAAATGTCAATTCTAAACTGCTTTATAGAAGTGTTGGTTCAGAATCTCAGGTTGTGTGGGTTTCTTTCTGTCTGTGAATTCTAGAAGAATCTAGAAGAATTCTAGGAAGAATCTCAGCCTCTGGGCAACAGAATGAAACATAAAGTCTTGTCCTTCCATTAAGGGGCAGGCTTGAGGAGAATGGTTGCTCTTGTCTACTCCATTAGGGGACACTCAGTTTTTCTAAGACCCTGGGTAACATTGGTTTGACAACACAAACTACTCCTCCTTCAAAACACATTTTTTTTTGAGGTAGGGTTTCACTCTAGCCCAGGCTGACCTGGAATTCACTATGTAGTCTCAGGGTGGCCTTGAACTTACGGCGATTCTCCCACCTCTCCCTCCTGAGTGCTGAGATTAAAGGTGTGTTCCACTAAGCTCAGTCAGAAAAACTTTTTTTTTTAAATTGTGAAATGTGGCTGGCGAGAAGGTTCAGCAGTTAAGGCGCTTGCTTGCAAAGCCTGACGACCTGGGTTCGGTTTCCCCAGTATCCATGTAAGCCAGATGCACAAAGTGGCACATACATCTGGAGTTCATTTGCAGTGGCTGGAGGCTCTGGCATGCCCATACTTTCTCTGTCTGTCTGTATCTTTCTGATTGCAAATAAGTAAATGAAATTTTTAAAAAAATTATTACATTGTGAAATGCACTTACTAGCAGAGTGAACACCTACATGTACTGCTCACTAGGTTTTAGATATGCCCAGACTTTGAAGGCTAGCACGTTCACCTCCCATGCACATTCCTTGACCGACCCTCCACAGGAGCTTCCTTCTCCAGTTTTGGTGTTAATTATGTTGTAATTTTTTAAAACATCTCATCACTGATATTAGTGACATATATATATGTATATAAGAATTGAGTTGTTTCATATTTTATTGTAGAGTATCACACTGGTGGTTGCTGCCATGGACTGGAGCCAAGCTGCCTGGATTCCCATCTCAGCCTTGTGACCAGCTCATTACACAGTACTGGGAAAGTAATTATCTTTCTCTTGCCTCAGTTTCCTCATCTGTGAAATCAGAGCAATGATAGTTCCTACCTTATGGGGTTGTCTTAAAAAGTAAATGAGTTTGTGTTATAAGCCTTAATAGGAGGAGCTGTGTCTCAATAAACATGGATGGTAATTATCATTGTCAACATTAAGCTGACACTGACTCTTCTTGCACAACAGTTTTCAAACATCTGGTGAAGTACTGTAAAAAAATAAAATAAAATAAAATTTCCAGTCTATTGTAGGCTGATACTTTTGTAAAATAGTCTCTTTGAATAATTAGAAACTTTGGAAAGAAACAAGACCAGCTATACAGAATTCAAACCTCAAGTTTTTATTGTCAGAGTCAACAGAAATGAAACTTCCATGTCAGACTGCTGTGTTTTCAAGTGATTACTCTCAATTTCTCTACTTGCTTGTCGTGAACAGGTAGCCAACAGCTTGTGGCTTACAGCAGCTCACAGACACACCCGAGCTGCTCTGTCCCAGATTCGTGCGCATGGATTTTTGCAGTCTTGCAAGAGGCCCATTCCTTCTGCACGAAGTAAGCTTTTGCAGGCCTTTGCTGAGTGGTACCCAGGGAGCTGTTTTTCTTATAAGCATTTTGCATTCGCTAGAAACACAAATGATTGAAAAATAAACAAACATACTTAACAAGTGCTAGGGATCAAGAGAGAACACAGTTTTCAGTTTGTTTCTTTTTAAGTAAAAAACTTTCTGGGATCAAGGAATTTCCCCTATAAAGACAAGTAGCTACAGTTGGCGGAGTGTATGTGTAGCCTGCACAAGGCCATGGGGTTAGACCAGGCATGGTGGCACATACCTGAAATGCTAGCGCTTGGAAGGCGGAGGCAGGAGGATGAGATGTTCAAGGTTATCTTTGGCTGTGGAGTGAGTTTGAGGCCAGCTTGAGATACAGAGAAGCTATAGGAGAAATGCATTTTGAATTTTCAAAATTCAAAAATTCAAAAGAGAAGCTATAGGAGAAATGCATTTTGAATTTTCAAATTTAGAAGACAAAAGCAAGTATTTTGAGTGTTGAATCACATTGCGAATGATTAAAGCTTTGTGTCTCCAGCACTTCTACGGACCGGACCGGACCAAGGGTATGTTTTCAAAACAGCCTGGGGAGACCCATGACTGCTGTGAGTTTACTCACATGAACTTGGTGGCTTTTAACCCTTAGGGACTGTGACAAAGGCAACTTCAGAAGATCCAGTCTACAGCAGGCTTTAGGTTTGACATGTTTCATCTGAGGGGCTGCACTGTCCTCTTCTGCAGAGTGTTGAGTGGGGAAAGAAGGCCTGGGGATCTTCTCTTGCCGCTGCATTCCAGCTTTTCAGAGTTGCTGCCAGAACCCAGGGTCAAGGAGTGGCCTCCGCAATCCCCCAGATCTCTGTCAAGTGTATTCTTTTCCATACTCCTTTGTGAATTGGCAGCAGGGTCCATTCTTCTTCCATGCATTTGTTTCTATAGTGGCACAAGGACCTCCACACTTGACTGAGATGAGCATTTAAATCAGATGCTAGTTCAGAGCTTCTTCCCAGATAGAAAGTTGGTTCGTTTTACTATTGATTATGTATATCTTATTTATTTATTTATTATTTATTTATTTGAGAGAGAGAGGCAGACACACACACACACACAGAAAGAGAGAGAAAGAAAGATAGAGAGAGAAGGAAAGAGAGAAAGAGAGAAAGAGAGAGAGAGAGAGAGAGAGAGAGGATGGGTGCACCCGGACCTCCAGCCAGTGCAAACAAACTCCAGACACATGCACCACTTTGTACATCTGGCTTATGTGGGTACTGGGGAATCAAACATGGGTCCTTAGGCTTCACAGGCAAGTGCCTTAACCACTAACCAATATCTCCAGCCACTACGATTTATTTTATTAATTATTTTAAAAATATTTTTATTTCTGAGGGGAGAGAGAAAGAGAGATCATATGGGTACACCAGGGCCTGGTGCTGCTGCAAATGAATTCCAGATGCATGCACCACTTTGTGCATCTGGATTTCTGTGGGTACTGAGGAATTGAACCCCACTGGCAGGCTTTGCAAGCCACCGAGCCATCCTCCTAGCTTCTACTAGTTATTTTTTTAACTATGAATGTTCGTACAATACCAGGGATGATGTGAAAATTACTGTCTATAATTCCTAACAACTGTGGGGCTGCTTAAATTTTAGTCAAAAAATAGTCACCTATTTTCTGCAGGAGATTGAGTCCATCAACATTCCACCCTGGATGGGGAGGGACTCATGAGACACTACTCCTCCCACAGGAGCTGTTGGCAATTAGTGGTTGCTGGGGGAGGGGGAGTCATGTTCTTCAGTGGAGCGACCATGGCACATACCCCAGTAAATAACCTTTACCCATGCTCATGCAAGCAACCTAAATTTAACTTGTTGGATCACACACACACACACACACACACACACACATACACACACATGATAAAAGTAGGAAGAGGATTAGTTGGGAAAAAGAAGAGGTCTAGGGAAAATGTGAAGGGGATAAGAGAGGGAGGTGTAGGGCGAATATGATTGCAATGTCTTTTTACGTGTATGAAATTGTTAAAAATGAAAGTTAAACCCTGTTTGAACATGTGTGTTCTCTGGAAAGCATCAAGAGATGAATTTTTACAGTCATCCTCTCTGAAAGGAGGGACGTGTCAGTTTCTGCTTCATAAGATCTATGCGTGCCATGGGCCCTCCTATAAAGGGACAGGCTGCCAGTAGCTATCACAGGTTACAGAGCTGTGGGCCCAGAAGCACGAGTGGCAAAATCTCTTTCTCTATCTTTTGTGTCCCCTCCATATGCACAGCGATTGGCTAACTTGTGTCCCCCCTCATATGTATGAAGCCCCAGCTCCCAATATGTCAGAATGTAAATATATTTGGAGATAATCTCTGTAGAGAGGCAATTAAATTAAACTGAAGCCTTCGGCTAGGTCTTAATCCAGTGTGATTGGTGACCTTATAAGGAGAGGAAGAGACCTTAGGGGTGCCCTTGCAAAGACTCTGAGAAGAGGGCTGGAGAGATAGCTTAACAGTTAAGGAACTTGCCTGTGAAGCCTAGGGACCCAGGTTTGATTCCCCAGCACCCACATAGACCAGATGCACAGGGTGGCACATGCGTCTGGAGTTTGCAGTGGCTAGAGGCCCTAGTGTGCCCATTCTCTCTATATATCTGCTTCTTCCTCTCTCTCTCTCTTTCCTCAAGTAAATAAGTAAAACTATTTAAAAAGGCTATGAAAAGAGACATCAAGAAGTCTATTTTTTTTTAAAAAAGAAGGTCTGTTATTTATTTATTTATTATTTTTTATTTTATTTATTTTTTATTTTCTCATGTAGCTTAGGCTGGCCTTGAAATTGCTATGTAGCAGAGGATGACCTTGAACTTCTGACCCTTCCTGCCTCTACTTCCTCAGTACTGGGATCTCATTCATGTGTCACCATGCATGGTCTGATGGAGTGCTGGGAACTGAACACAGGGCGTCATGCATGCTAGACCAACTAAGCTACTGAAAGCTAGGAGAGGATTCAGAGGAAGCCATGAGATAATGCATTCCTGCTGTTTAGGCCACACAGTCTGTGGATGATTTTCTTTGGGGAGATGAACAGACTAATATGTATGAACTGAAGTTCCCTAGAATAGCCATACCTGGGTTGAAGACTCTACAGACTTATTGATGACACCTCTGTGTTGTGGGGCATGAAAATGTTATGGAAAGCCGACATCACCTTGAACTGTCTGTGATGCCTATAATAGACATTTATCACTCATCTCTGTGCCTGACCTAATATCCCTGTGATTATCACATTAAAACCTTTGGACTATATTCTTGGCAGACTACTAGCTCCAGTCACCCTGGAGACTAAAAATACCATCAGATTTTATCTGAGACTTTCAGTGAAGATTTTTCTGGTTTGCAGTAACCTACCTATCTTAATTCTCCAATGATGTCTCTGGTAAATGTATTAATTTGTGACTTTCTTTTGTTCTGTGGCCATAACAGTTCATGTAATAGCTTTCATCATGTCGTTTGAGGCAACCAGAATCTATGTCCCTGGGCCATGACCATTTGTATTTGGCACAGAATAAAAGATCTCTTATTCCATCTGTAGGAAGAGCTGTGTTTTGTACCAGCATCCAGTGCTAAGATGTATGCATGTAGGCACAATTATATATACTTACGTAGGTATAAACACAGAGACCATTTGCAAATCCCCCACACAGACTCTCACACCATATACATCCCACTGCTCTGTAGAGGAACTTAAGAACAGATCATTAACCTTAGTCTCAGCCTAGCTAGTGGACAGTATCTCAAAAGGGAAAAATATGGGCTGGAGAGATGGCTTAGTGGTTAAGGCATTTGCCTGTGATGCTTAAGGCACTAGGTTCAATTCCTTAGTACCCACATAAACCAGATGCACAAGGTGGCACATGTCTGGAGTTTGTTTGCTGTGGCTAGGGCCCCAGGCACACCCATTCTCTCTCTATCTGCCTCTTCCTCTCTGTCTCTCTCAAATAAATAAATAAAATTTTAAAAAATGTTAGGAAAATAGCACAGACAGTTCAATTCAGACAAGTACTAAGACAGATGAGTTAGGGAGGGAGTGAAAACTGCAGACTGAAGACTGATACCTGGACCTTCCCTAGAGTGATGAACAAGACAGGTACGTTCTCTGGCCTAGGTCTCCAAGCAGCTGTGTGACTTTGGGGCAATCATTTTATTTTTTCTAGATCTTGGTTTCTCTATTTGTAAAAACCAAAAAAGGGAGTATTAGAATTAGCAGGTGGTTCTGGACATTTAGTTTGCATCAGAATCACCTAGAAGACTTCTTGAACCTGACGTGTCTGCCTTAATTGGGGCTGGGCAATCGCATTCCTAAGAAGTTTCCACCGTGATGATGATGCTGGCCTGGGGAACCGCACTTGGAGGACCACAGGTCTAGAGGAACTCTCTGTTCTTAGGAAGCACACTTGGAGGACCACAGGTCTAGAGGAACTCTCTGTCCTTAGGAACCACGCTTGGAGGACCACAGGTCTAGAGGACCTCTCTGTCCTTAGGAACCACGCTTGGAGGACCACAGGTCTAGAGGAACTCTCTGTCCTTAGAAAGCACACTTGGACGACCACAGGTCTAGAGGACCTCTCTGTCCTTAGGAAGCACACTTGGACGACCACAGGTCTAGAGGACCTCTCTGTCCTTAGGAACCACGCTTGGAGGACCACAGGTCTAGAGGACCTCTCTGTCCTTAGGAACCGCACTTGGAGGACCACAGGTCTAGAGGAACTCTCTGTTCTTAGGAAGCACACTTGGAGGACCACAGGTCTAGAGGACCTCTCTGTCCTTAGGAACCACACTTGGAGGACCACAGGTCTAGAGGACCTCTCTATCCTTAGGAACCACGCTTGGAGGACCACAGGTCTAGAGGACCTCTCTGTCCTTAGGAACCATGCTTGGAGGACCACAGGTCTAGAGGAACTCTCTGTTCTTATTGAGCATGAAATCCTGTACCTATGTGCTGATAAGACAAGAAGATGGGGTGTCTTTGAGAATGATGGAGCCTTTGTGGGCTCTTGGGTGGGCAATAACTCAGGAGCTAGGGTGCCGACACTCACAGTTGCACAAAGCTTCCAGAGACTGGCCTCTGGGTTCTTGTGTTATGAATTTCGATGAATGAAGCCCATAGACCAGAGGACAAAGTTGAGAAAGATGTTATTATAGAGAGTATGGAGCTTAAGGGAAAGGAAAACTTCAGAGATCCTGCCAAAGAGAAGCCAGGAGCAGGATTCCCAGACACAGAAAAGCTCACCTAGGAACCCAGATTGGAGTCTTTTTCGGGAATTTACTGGATGGGGTGAGCCGGTCTAGATGCCACCAGGCTTTCCTTTCTCTTCTAAGAAAGAAAGAGACAAGGCCAGAGGCACCTATTCACATCCTCTGGTGAGGATTTAGGGGAAAAGAGATAAGGAGAAAAACCAGATGTTCCCTTCCAGGCTCAAGGCATTCCTTTGCTTCGACTTTCGGGGAAGCCCTGTTACCCCTTTAACTGGTTCATTGACGTCAAGACTGAATAAAACTGTGACTGAAGGTTTCTACCAGGGCCATTTTTTTCCTCTGAGGGGGCCATTCCGTAGTGTCTGGAGAGAGCCGGAGGGGAGAGATGCTCCTGGTCCTTAGTGGGTGGAGGCCAGGGATGCCTACAACAACAGAGTTATCTGGTGAGAACGCCAGCAGTGCCAAGGGCGGGAAGTGCTGCTCCGAGTGGTCCAGTGACTAGGCAGTGAGAGGCCTGGGGAGTCTCCATTCCCGTCAGCTGGATTCCTGGTTCCTTGCTCCAGGTCTGCACACAAGCCCTGGATGATGACAATTTTGCAAAGCTTGAAGATCTCAGCTCCCAGAGAAGGCTTTTTGACAAGGCACCAGGGACAACTCCCAGCAAAGTGCACCCCCAAAAGCCATTTCCATCCAGGACCCCAGCAGGCCAGGCTGCAGATTAGGCAGTACTACATTCCTAGTGCCTTATGTTTCCTTCCTCAGCATCAGCCCCATGGACCAGAAAATGTGTATGGGCCCTTGTGAATTCTGACCCAAACCCTCACATGTCAAGCCCTTAAATCTACACAGAATATTGTAAACTAAAACGTGAAATGTATGTGTAACTGTGTGTGTGTGTGAGAGAGAGAGAGAGAGAGAGAGAGAGAGAAAGAGAGAGATTACGTGAGTGTGTTAAAAAACCACACACTCAAACCATTGCCCATTTCTGCACCTCATCCTGCCAATTACAATCTGCTTGGTGGTGTGAAACTGACAGCCGGCAGCAGTGATGGAGGCAGGAGGACTGGTGAACAAGGGCTTTGTGCATTCTCAGCTTCAGAGAGAATGTTCAGTGGGGCGGACAGGCATGTAACTGGCAGGTTTAGGAATCAGTAAAAACCAAGAACTGGAAGTCCTAATTTATCGTCTATTTCAATACAAGGCTAGACACAGGCTATTTAATATAATGCATTGTTTACCAGTGGAGGAGAGTGGAAGTTAGTGATGCATTACAAATGCAGGCAAATGCATCTCATAAGCCGAGGGGTAGGTAATAACAATTGCAGAAGACTAAATTTGACTTTAATCCCCTAAAGAATGGCATGCATACA
This sequence comes from Dipus sagitta, assembly GCA_036346955.1. Lineage (NCBI taxonomy): Eukaryota > Metazoa > Chordata > Mammalia > Rodentia > Dipodidae > Dipus > Dipus sagitta. The sequence continues at coordinate 11,798,189 of CM070783.1, read as the reverse complement.
GCTTAAAATGATAAAAGCTAGAGGGGGGTGGGGAGTAAAGGGGAAGAAGAGAGAGAAAGAAGGAGGCTGAGAGAGACAGGGAGAGATAGAAAGAGATGGAGAGAGAAATGAGTGCTCATTCCCCTATGGGATTCTACATTTCTTGATTAGGAAATAGAGTGGAAATGAAAAGAAAAGAGTTTTTTTTTCTTTTTTTACATCTTGCTTTGATAAATGGAATTCTGCTTAGCAGGGTGTTTTCTGGGGCAGGTCTGGTGTTGTGCGTGGTCAAGCAGTTGGATCAATTTAAAGACCTGCCAATCCCTTAGATAATCCCAAAGGCAGAAATAGAAAACAAGCCCTGGATGGGAAGAGTGCCTGTTTTGTGTCCTCCTCCTGGGGTCTCTGGGGCCCTGGTCACAGTGGTTGGGTATTCTGTCTGTAGAATCCTCATCACCATCATGAGGAGGTTAGAGTTCAGGAAAGTCTTTGAACCCTAAACCCTAGGTTTGTGTCTAATTTTAATCAAAGAATTGAATAAAATAAGGCTGAGAAGGATAATTATTAAATTATTATATTTATTGAGGGAAGTACGGAGCCAAGGAAAGGCACCCACGTGGCCAGAGATCCCATGTGGAGGAGAGAAAACCTTGGAGAAAAAAAGAAAGAAAAGAACGTTCAAAGCGCTCCTACAGTGTGGGGAGCTGAAGGGGGTAAAGAGCTCAGGTGGAGAGTGAGGGCTGGGAGGGCTCTCTGCGCTTAGCCTGGCTGGGCTTGGGCTGACCAGGCCCAGAGGAGTTGGAAGTTCCCAAGTGGTCAGGTAGCTCAGAGCACATGCCTTCCCCTTGCAAACGTATTTATAACCTTATAGTGGTGGGCTGTTTTCCAGTTCAGGTGAACCAGAGAGACAGCTGGTTGGTTAGGGCTAGGGGCTGTCTCAGAAAGAGGCTATCTCTGACACCAAGTGTTGAACTTGACCAACCACAATGTGTAAATCCTAAGAAGGACCTCCCTTCCAGGAGGGGCCCAGGTTGTTTGTGGAAAAATAGATCTGGGTAAGAGATAATTCTAGCAAGTGCAGACCATCCTGCCTGCCTAGTTCAAGAAACTAACTGCCTACTGTGGAGCCCCCACAGCTCCACATTAATATCCAGTTCAGGAGGGATTGATCATAGTCTCACTTGAACAATGTGGAAACCGAGGCCCAGAGCCGCTTCTTGGCTGATGATGGCTGAAGTAGAGACCCAGATCCAGGCTGACAGAAGCTGTACGGTTTGCTCAGCTGCTCAGGATGCTCCTCCTGGGCTGACTGAAAGTTGTCTCCCTTTCCCCGTGGTCCACTGAGCGGTCCCAGATGATACTGTGCCCAATGCTGGATTTCCATTATCAACACGATTCACATTTGCCTGGTTTATGAATGTGTTTGCAGGGGACCATCTGGTTTCTCCGGTGATCCAGTGGCAAACAGAGGGAGAAGGAAGATTGGCGCTGGAAGAACTTTCTATGGCAGCGTTGTAACTGTGACAGCCAAGTGTATCTAGCCTGGGTCACGGAGCTCACAGTCCCTGGTCATAACTGCATGAAGTCACCGTCTGTGGGCAGTTGGAGATAAACAAATGAACTCACTCTGGAGAGTGGGGTGGTCTGCATGACCTCCATCTGTGTGCTTCTGCTGGCTTGAATGTTAAGTAATTTCAGATCTCCAGGCTCACCCCAACATAGTAGACCCTCAGTAAATATCTGCTAACTATCTAATCTGACAGCTCTCAGCCTGACAGCAATGCTGCCAGCCCGTGTCCCCAGAAGGGCTGAGCCTGCAGACAGAAAGCATTTTTTTTTAAAAAAAATTAATTTGGAAGAATGAACTTGACTTTGGGGTAAGTAGATCTCGGAGCCTGGAGTCTCAATCCCTTGCAACTGATGTATATTTTTGTGCTTTATGTCTTCTGGGTAGGTATTTGCCTGTGAGGCATGACGGGGTCATTGGTTCTGGTTTCCTTTGTGAACCTCTGGGAGGTCACTTCCTCTCTCTGGGATAGGCAAGCGCTTGCAGAATGCTTCAAAGAGAAGCTAAACTAGATAGACAAATTATACAGCATGCCCTGAAGCAGACAGACTGTTTTCTTCCCTTTCTGAGAGCTCTTTCTACCAGTAGCAACTTAATTTTTTTCTATCACACAAGCTTAAAGAATCAGAGGTATCTTTGTCCTTTCTTGTGACTCCCACATCCAATCTGTCCTAGTGACTTGATTCCCAAAGTGTCTGCTAATTTCTTATTTAATGTATTTTTAGAGGTCCAACAAACAAATGAACAAACAAATGACTTAAAAAGCAATATAGAGGGGGTGGGAGAGATGGCTTAGAGGTTAAGGTGCTTGCCTGTGAAGCCTAAGGACCCAAGTTCAATTCCTCAGTACCCACCTAAGCCAGATGCACAAGGTGGCACATGCGTCTGAGTTCATTTACAGTAGCCAGAGGGGTCCCTCTCTATCTGTCTCTTCCTCTGCCTCTTACCTCTCTGTCTCTCTCAAATCAATAATAAAAATTTTTAAAAAATGTAAGGAAAATAGCACAGACAGTTTCAAGTTCCAGACAAAGTCTAAGACAGATGAGTTAGGGAGGGAGTGAAACCTGGCAGACTGAAGACAGATAACTCTGTAACTTCCCTAGAGTGATGAACAAGACTAGGTCCGTTCTCTGGCCTAGGTCTCCAAGCAGCTGTGTGACTTTGGGGCAATCATTTTATTTTTTCTAGAATCTTGGTTTCTCTATTTGTAAAAACCAAAAAAGGGAGAATTTAGAATTGCAGGTGGTTCTGGACATTTAGTTTTTGCCATCAGAATCCACCTAGAAGACATCTTGAACCTGAACGGTGTCTGCCTAATTGGTGCGGGCAATCGCAATCCTAAGAAGTTTTCCACCGTGATGATGATGCAGGCCTGGGAACCGCACTTGGAGGCCCACAGTCTAGGAACTCTCTGTATTCTTAGGAAGCACACTTGGAGGCACACAGGTCCAAGAGGAAACTCCTGTCCCTTAGGTAACCACGCTTGGAGACCACGAGGTCGAAGGACCTCTCTGTCCTTAGGAACCCCCGCTTGGAGGATCCCACAGGACTAGAGGAACTCTCTGTCCTTAAAAGCCACACTTGGAACGAACCACAGGTCTAGAGGACCTCTCTGTCCTTAGTAAGCACACTTGACCACCAAGGGGAGTGGTTGGGATGGGAAACAGGTCTGAGAGGACCTCTCTTCCTGTAGGAACCACGCTTGGAGGATCCACAGGTCTAGAGGACCTCTCTGTCCCTTAGGGCACCGCACTTGGAGGACCCCTAGATCTAGAGGAACTCTCTGTTCTTAGGAAGCGCCACGCTTGGAGGACACAGGTCTAGAGGACCTCTCTGTCCTTAGGAATCCACCCTTGGAGGACTCACAGGTCCTAGAGGCCCTCCTCTATCCCTTAGGAACCACGCTTGGAGGACCACAGGTCCTAGAGGACCTCTCTGTCCTTAGGAACCATGCTTGGAGGACCACAGGTCTAGAGGAACTCTCTGTTCTTATTGAGCATGAAATCCTGTACCTATGTGCTGATAAGACAAGAAGATGGGGGTGTCTTTGAGAATGATGGAGCCTTTGTGGGCTCTTGGGTGGGCAATAACTCAGGAGCTAGGGTGCCGACACTCACAGTTGCACAAAGCTTCCAGAGACTGGCCTCTGGGTTCTTGTGTTATGAATTTCGATGAATGAAGCCATAGACCAGAGACAAAGTTGAGAAAGATGTTATTATAGAGAGTATGGAGCTTAAGGGAAAGGAAAACTTCAGAGATCCTGCCAAAGAGAAGCCAGGAGCAGGATTCCCAGACACAGAAAAGCTCACCTAGGAACCCAGATTGGAGTCTTTTTCGGGAATTTACTGGATGGGGGTGAGCCGGTCTAGATGCCACCAGGCTTTCCTTTCTCTTCTAAGAAAGAAAGAGGACAAGGCCAGAGGCACCTATTCACATCCTCTGGTGAGGACTTTAGGGGAAAAGAGGATAAGGAGAAAAACAGATGTTCCCTTCCAGGCTCAAGGCATTCCTTTGCTTCGGACTTTCGGGGAAGCCACTGTTACCCCTTTAATGGTTCATTGACGTCAAGACTGAATAAAACTGTGACTGAAGGTTTCTACCAGGGCCATTTTTTTCCTCTGAGGGGGCCATTCCGTAGTGTCTGGAGAGAGCGGAGGGGAGAGATGCTCCTGGTCCTTAGTGGGTGGAGGCCCCAGGGGATGCCTACAACAACAGAGTTATCTGGTGAGAACGCCCCAGCAGTGCCATGGGCGGGAAGTGCTGCTCCGAGAGGTCCAGTGACTAGGCAGTGAGAGGCCTGGGGGAGTCTCCATTCCCGTCTGCTGGATTCCTGGTTCCCTTGCTCCAGGTCTGCACACAAGCCCTGGATGATGTACAATTTTTGCAAAGCATGAAGATCTCAGACATCCTCCCAGCGTCGCCAAAGAGAAGGGCTTTTTTTTTTTTGAAAATGGGGGGGGGGGAACGCGCAAAAGAAAGGCACAAAAACCGTCAGGGGAGGGGGGGTGGGAAGAATCAAAACAAAGGAAAAAAAACTCTTATCTATCTTTGTTAAACATTCCCACAAAACGCCCAGCAATAAAAAGGGGGAGACAACAAACTGCCCCGACGATCACCCAGTCACCCAAAGAGCCATTTTTCTTTTTTTCCATCCGCGAGGACCCAGCCTCACTGCCCACGCGAGTCCAAAGGGCTGCATAGAAGGATTAGGCCAGGAGGATTAACAAATAAACAAACATTTTTTTTTCCTAAAAGTGCCCTTTATGGTTTCCTTCCCCCCTCATAATTTAGGCATCAGTCCCCATGGACCAGGAAAATGTGTAAGGCCCTATGTGAATTCTGAACCCACAACCACTCACAGTCACAGCCCCTTAACTTCTACACAGAATATTTGTAAACTAAAACGTGAAATGTATTTGTAACTGTGTGTGTGTGTGTGTGTGTGTGAAGGAGAAGAGAGAGAGAAGGAGAGAGAAAACGAGGGAGAGATAAGGATTATTTGATTGAGTGTGAAAGATTTAGGTTGTGTGTAAAAATTACGCAAACCCCCCCCCCCCCGCTCCCCTTCCCCCGACCGCGATAGCCCGCCCCGGCCCACCACCGCCCCCCCTCCCCAGATCCCCAAAAAGAAAAAAAAAAAATAAAAAAAATTAGGGGGGGGATGGGGGGCTTTCCTCCTTTTTTTTTACATTTTCTTTCTCTGCACACTCATCTCTTGCCAATTACAAAAATCTTGCTAGTTGGTGTAGTGAACCTGGCCAGCCGCAGCAGATAATTGAGGCAGGAGGCCATACGACCCCGGGCTATAAGTTCCAATACCCCCACTCCAAAAAACCCCCCCAATAAACCCCCCCAGCAGCTACCTGCTAGCGGCCAGAACCGTGGGTCGGACCCAGGTCCGGCCTGACACCTGGCATTAAACGTTTGCAACCGATACACCCACCCCCACGTTGTGGGGCCCATGCCTTATCCTCCAAACACCCATACCTCAATCCTCACCCCCCCCCCAGACCCCGAACATTACAAATAATAATAATTAAACAAATACATCATATATATTATATTTACAAATCATAACCAGGCAAGACCACACAAACCCCGGCTATTTAAACCTTCACATGCATAAAAGTTTTAGATTGAAACCCCCCTTTGGGTATCGTGTGGAGGCCCCGCCCGTTACGCTAGCATCATTCACAAATGCAGGCCAATGTAGCAACTCATAAGCCGCGCGGGGGGGTAAGGGCCTTAACAAATAAGCCCAGAAGAACTAAAAATATTGCCGTTTATCTACAAAAAAAAATTAAAAATAAAAAACCCCAAAAGGAAACAAGGCAACAAAAACGGGCCAATAAACCCCAAAAAGAATGGCATGCATACAGCTTAAAATGATAAAAGCTAGAGGGGGGGGTGGGGAGTAAAGGGGAAGAAGAGAGAGAAAGAAGGAGGCTGAGAGAGACAGGGAGAGATAGAAAGAGATGGAGAGAGAAATGAGTGCTCATTCCCCTATGGGATTCTACATTTCTTGATTAGGAAATAGAGTGGAAATGAAAAGAAAAGAGTTTTTTTTTCTTTTTTTACATCTTGCTTTGATAAATGGAATTCTGCTTAGCAGGGGTGTTTTCTGGGGCAGGTCTGGTGTTGTGCGTGGTCAAGCAGTTGGATCAATTTAAAGACCTGCCAATCCCTTAGATAATCCCAAAGGCAGAAATAGAAAACAAGCCCTGGATGGAAGAGTGCTGTTTTGTGTCCTCCTCCTGGGGTCTCTGGGGCCCTGGTCACAGTGGTTGGGTATTCTGTCTGTAGAATCCTCATCACCATCATGAGGAGGTTAGAGTTCAGGAAAGTCTTTGAACCCTAAACCCTAGGTTTGTGTCTAATTTTAATCAAAGAATTGAATAAAATAAGGCTGAGAAGGATAATTATTAAATTATTATATTTATTGAGGGAAGTACGGAGCCAAGGAAAGGCACCCACGTGGCCAGAGATCCCATGTGGAGGAGAGAAAACCTTGGAGAAAAAAAGAAAGAAAAGAACGTTCAAAGCGCTCCTACAGTGTGGGGAGCTGAAGGGGGTAAAGAGCTCAGGTGGAGAGTGAGGGCTGGGAGGGCTCTCTGCGCTTAGCCTGGCTGGGCTTGGGCTGACCAGGCCCAGAGGAGTTGGAAGTTCCCAAGTGGTCAGGTAGCTCAGAGCACATGCCTTCCCCTTGCAAACGTATTTATAACCTTATAGTGGTGGGCTGTTTTCCAGTTCAGGTGAACCAGAGAGACAGCTGGTTGGTTAGGGCTAGGGGCTGTCTCAGAAAGAGGCTATCTCTGACACCAAGTGTTGAACTTGACCAACCACAATGTGTAAATCCTAAGAAGGACCTCCCTTCCAGGAGGGGCCCAGGTTGTTTGTGGAAAAATAGATCTGGGTAAGAGATAATTCTAGCAAGTGCAGACCATCCTGCCTGCCTAGTTCAAGAAACTAACTGCCTACTGTGGAGCCCCCACAGCTCCACCACATTAATATCCAGTTCAGGAGGGATTGATCATAGTCTCACTTGAACAATGTGGAAACCGAGGCCCAGAGCCGCTTCTTGGCTGATGATGGCTGAAGTAGAGACCCAGATCCAGGCTGACAGAAGCTGTACGGTTTGCTCAGCTGCTCAGGATGCTCCTCCTGGGCTGACTGAAAGTTGTCTCCCTTTCCCCGTGGTCCACTGAGCGGTCCCAGATGATACTGTGCCCAATGCTGGATTTCCATTATCAACACGATTCACATTTGCCTGGTTTATGAATGTGTTTGCAGGGGACCATCTGGTTTCTCCGGTGATCCAGTGGCAAACAGAGGGAGAAGGAAGATTGGCGCTGGAAGAACTTTCTATGGCAGCGTTGTAACTGTGACAGCCAAGTGTATCTAGCCTGGGTCACGGAGCTCACAGTCCCTGGTCATAACTGCATGAAGTCACCGTCTGTGGGCAGTTGGAGATAAACAAATGAACTCACTCTGGAGAGTGGGGTGGTCTGCATGACCTCCATCTGTGTGCTTCTGCTGGCTTGAATGTTAAGTAATTTCAGATCTCCAGGCTCACCCCAACATAGTAGACCCTCAGTAAATATCTGCTAACTATCTAATCTGACAGCTCTCAGCCTGACAGCAATGCTGCCAGCCCGTGTCCCCAGAAGGGCTGAGCCTGCAGACAGAAAGCATTTTTTTTAAAAAAAATTAATTTGGAAGAATGAACTTGACTTTGGGGTAAGTAGATCTCGGAGCCTGGAGTCTCAGTCCCTTGCAACTGATGTATATTTTTGTGCTTTATGTCTTCTGGGTAGGTATTTGCCTGTGAGGCATGACGGGGTCATTGGTTCTGGTTTCCTTTGTGAACCTCTGGGAGGTCACTTCCTCTCTCTGGGATAGGCAAGCGCTTGCAGAATGCTTCAAAGAGAAGCTAAACTAGATAGACAAATTATACAGCACTGCCCCTGAAGCAGACAGACTGTTTTCTTCCCTTTCTGAGAGCTCTTTCTACCAGTAGCAACTTAATTTTTTTCTATCACACAAGCTTAAAGAATCAGAGGTATCTTTGTCCTTTCTTGTGACTCCCACATCCAATCTGTCCTAGTGACTTGATTCCCAAAGTGTCTGCTAATTTCTTATTTAATGTATTTTTAGAGGTCCAACAAACAAATGAACAAACAAATGACTTAAAAAGCAATATAGAGGGGGTGGGAGAGATGGCTTAGAGGTTAAGGTGCTTGCCTGTGAAGCCTAAGGACCCAAGTTCAATTCCTCAGTACCCACCTAAGCCAGATGCACAAGGTGGCACATGCGTCTGGAGTTCATTTACAGTAGCCAGAGGGTCCCTCTCTATCTGTCTCTTCCTCTCCATCTGTCTCTCAAATAAACAAATAATATAAAATTTAAACAAACAATAGAGGATTAAAATATATTTTTAGGCTGGATGTGGTGGCTGCACACCTTTAATCCCAGCACTCAGGAGGCAGAGGTAGGAGGATCACTGTGAATTCGAGGCCACCCTGAGACCACATAGTGAATTCTAGGTCATCCTGGGCTAGAGTGAGACCCTACCTTGAAAAACCAATATATATATATTTACTTATTTGTAAACAGAGAGAAAGAGAGTGAACTGGGTGCACCAGGGCCTCTTAAGCTGCAAAAGAACTCCAGACACATGCACAACTTTATTTATTTATAAGAGAGAGAAAGAAGCAGAGAGAGAGGCAGATATATAGAGAGAATGGACGCGCCAGGGCATCTAGCCACTGTAAACAAACACCAGACGCATGCCTCCCCTTGTACAACTGGCTTATGTGGGTCCTGGGGAATCAAACCAGGGTCCTTTGGCTTTGCAGGAAAACAGCTTAACCACTAAGCCTTCTCTCCAGCCCCACATGCACAACTTTGTACATCTGACTTTATGTAAGTACTGGGGAATCAAACCCAGGCTGGCTGACTATGCAAGCAAGCACCTTTACCCACTGAGTCATCGCCCCATCCCCAATAGAGAATTTTTTTTTGGAGGCAAGCCTAACCTTTGGCTTTTTTTTTTTTTTTTTATGTGAGAGATCAAGAGAGCAAGAGTGAGACTGAGAGAGAAAGAGAGAGAGAGAATTGGTGCACTTGGGTCTGCCAGCCACTGTACTTGAACTCCAGATGCATGCACCACCTTGTGCACATGTGTGACCTTGTGCACTTGTGCCACCTTTTGAGTCTGGCTTATATGGGATCTGAAGAGTCAAACATGGGTCCTTAGGCTTCACAGGTAAGCGCCTTAAACACTAAGCCATCTCTCTAGCCCACCAATAAAGAATTTTTGTGGGAGATGATGTCACTTAAAAAAAATTGTTGTTCGCATTTCTGAAGGACCTTATGTTAAGTGAAACAAGCCAAGCTCAGAAAGAAATAACACATGTTCTCACTTACATACGGAAGCTCAAGAAGTTTATCTCCTAGAAGTACAAAATAGAATAGTGGTTATCAGAGGCTGGGAAGGGGTAGAGGACGGTTAATGGGGAGGAAAGGGGTGCAATTGGACAGGAGAAATAGCTGTGCTAAAATGCTAATGCTCTGTGGTATAGTAAGGTAACTATGTTTGAATAAACAGGACTTTGAGGGCGCCAGAGAGACAGCTTAGCAGTTAAGGCGCTTGCCTGCGAAGCCTAAGGACCAAGGTTTGATTCCCCAGTACCCATGTGAGCTAGATGCACAAGGTGGCACATGTGAGTGGAGTTCGTTTTGCAGTGGCTGGAGGCCTTGGCGTGCCCACGTTCTCTCTCATATAAATAAATAAATAAGTAGGTTTTCAAAAAGGGGACTTTGAGTGTTCTCAACACCAAGAAATGATAAATGTTTGAGATGATGGCTGTGCCAATTATCCTGATCTTATCATTATTGCACATTGTATTCTTATACTGAAATTTCACACAGTACCCTATAAAGATGCACAATTATGTCAATTAGAAAATAAAAATAATGTGCTTATTATTCAGCAATATCCCTCAAAGGCTCATGTTTTGAACACTTTGTTCTCAGCTGGAAGAGCTATTTTGGGAAGGTGGTAGAAACTTCCAGAGGCTGGGACTAGCTCAGGGTCACTGAGGGCACCCTGTCCACTTCCTGTGTTTCCTCTCTGCGCTGATGAACACCGCTCCTCTCTGCTTCGAGTCTGCAGTGAGATGAAGAAATTGCCCCTAGCGCGGGTTCCTGCTGCCAGGACGCTCTGCCCAAGTTCATGGGGCCAAGTGACGAGGTGCTGAGCCCTCTCAAGCCATAAGCCAAGAGAAATCCTTCCTCCCTTAAGTTGTTTTGCTTAGGTAGTTTGACACCATATGTGACAGAAATCTGTTGCTATGGTTAAAAAAAAAACAAAATCTTCTCTAAGCCGGGTGTGATGGTGCACGTCTTTAATCCCAGCATTCGGGAGGCAGAGGTAGGAGGATCACCCTGAGTTCGAGGCCAGCCTGAGACTACAAAGTGAATTCCAGGTCAGCGTGGGCTAGAGTGGGACCCTACCGCGAAAAACCAAAAAAAGAAAAAAGAAAAAAAGAAGGCTTCTCTAAAACATAAGACCCCACTGCGGAGGTTGAGGAGCAAGCTCCGTCTAGACTTGGACACTCTCCTAGCAGGCTGGGAAGGGCACTTATTCATGCTAGTGCCACTTAATTAAGTCCCACAGGCTAGTGGGGCCTAGGACATTGGGTTTCTTAAAACGGTGGGTGCGAGTGGGGGTGAGGGATAGTGGGAATGAGATGAGGAAAGGGAAAGACTGGGGAGGGTGATTCCACTGCTTTAAGCTTATCAAATCACCAAAAAGGTATGGTTTATCTTGAAGCTGAGATGGAATGGAGAATCATTTAGACACCCCCGCTGTATTTCACAGAATGTTTTCCTCTGCTGTTGGCAGCTTGAAATGCGTCATGGAAGTCCGCAGAGGGACATGATTTTGGAAGAATTCTCAACCCATTTGTGTTTTATAAGCAACACCAAAAATGACAGATACTATGTTCAAATTAGATCCAAGAGCTGAGGATCTGTTGTCCAGCTGCCTGGTTCCTGGTGTGGAGATGGTCGAGGGCACCCAAAGCTGGACTTAGGTGGGCACTGCCTCCAGTCTCAGCTTGGCCGGCATCTGTATCTTTCAGGAAGGGAAAACAGCACAGGAAAGCTGAGAGCTCTGTATGGAAGGCTTTACTGATTTTGGTTGTCACATATGTGACCAACACTGAGTCTGGATGCTGGGAGCAAATGCCTCAGAATGTGTGGGAGGCAATCTAAGATACACCGCACGCATCCTGTCTGTAGGAATCCATAGTAACTCAGACTGATGGCAAAACTCATGTTCTTGCCACAACAGCCTGACATTGAGGAAATTTAGACACTATGAATTGGTATACATGTAGGAGCTATTATTTTCTCTTGGTGTTTGAGAGAGCATGAAACTACAGGTCTCAGAGAGGCATAAGGTTGTATTTATTTTTGCGTGTGTATGTGTGCTTGGTTTGTGTGTATTCTCACATACGTGTGGGCATGTGTGTATAACCTTTGGGTGTGTATGCAAGTGTATATGTATGTAAAGGCCAGAGGTCAATGCTGGATGTCTTCCTCAATTGATCTTCACCTTATCTTTTGAGACCAGTTCCCCCTCCGAACCTGGAGCTCACTGATTTGGCTAGACATGAATTAGCTAGACAGTGAGCCACAGAGAGCTGCCTGTCTCCACCTCCCCAGGGCTGGGATCAGAGGCGCACACCACCATCTGTGGCATTTACTTGGGTGCTGGATATCGGAACTCAGGTTCTCATGCTTCCCCAGCAAGCACTTTATCAACTGAGCCATCTCCTCAGCCCGAGATTGTATTTTAAAAACAGTTTGGGGCTGGAGTGATGGCTTAGCAGTTAAGGCACTTGCCTATGAAGCCAAGGACCCAGGTTTGATTCCCCAGTACCCATGTAAGCCAGATGCACAAAGTGGAGCAGGCATGAGTCTGGAGTTCATTTGCAGCAGCTAGAGGCCCTGGTGTGCCCATTCTCTCTCTCTCTCTCTTAAATAAATAAATAAATAATAAAGTATTTAAAAATTCATTTTAAAGCTAGGAGTGGTGGCTCACGCCTTTAATCCCAGCACTTGGGGAGGCAGAGGTAGGAAGATTGCCATGAGTTCGAGACTGCATAGTTAATTCCAGGTCAGCCTGAGCCAGAGTGAGACCCTACCTCGAAAAACAAAAAAACAAACAAAAAATTTAATTTAAAAATAATTTTATTATGCCTCCTCCAAAGAGATTTAAACTGGTTCCAAATAAAAGACAGAACTAACACTCCAAACCATTAACCAAAAAATAAGATAATAAGAATGAAGTAATAAAAGTGAGCCAGGAGGTACTTCTAAGTGAGAAAAATGTAGGCAGGCTAGCTGTTGTCCTGACTCCTACAATCCAGTTGTATCTTTTCTAAATCCCATTTGCAGGATTGTATGGAAAGCAACAAATGGGGGAAACTATTTACACCACAGAGGTTGGCAAGTGTGGGGCTGGAGTGATGGTTCAGTGGTTAAAGGCACTTGTTTGCAAACCCTGATGGCCCAGGTTCTATTCCCCAGTGCCTACGTACAGATGCACAAAGTGGGGCATGTATCTGGAGATCGTTTACAGTGGCAGGAGGCCCTGGTGTGCCCATGATCTCATAGCCCCTCCCCACTGCTCTCTCTGCCTCTTTCTCTGTGTCATTCTCTATCCAAATTAAGAAAAGAAGAGGAAGAAATTGTCAAGTGCTTCCAACTGGGAAATGTTCTTTTCCTCAGGGGGAGTGGTTGTTAGACATTCACCAGCACACCACTGGGTAACCCACACACTACACGGGAGTATGGGATGTTTTGGGGTTTGGATCTGCTCTTCATGGAGTACTGGCTCCCAGCTCCCTATTTCCATAGGAAGTGGTTTCCACTGTGACCACTGGTGGCAGTGGTGAAAGGGTCATCCCTGTGGGTTTCATTGCTTTCCTTGTCTGGTGATGAAATACCTGATGGAAGCAACTGAAGGGAGGGAAGGTTTATTCCAGCTTGCCATTTCAGAGATTTACTCCACTGTGGTGCGGAAGGCATGGCGGCAGGACCGTGGACCTGTGGTTGTTCACATGCTGTGGACCAGGAAGCAAAGAACACAAGTAGGAACCAGAGATAGCTATAACCTTCAAGCCCATCTCTAGGGACCTGCTACTGCCAGTCAGGTTCCACCTCCTAAAGACTCCACAGCCTTCAAAACAGCTCCACAAGTTGGGGACCAAACATTCAAAACCTGAGTCTATGAGGAGCATTTCATATTCAAATAAATTTAATAGTGGCTAAGTGCCTAAGGTAAGAAGCAATGTTTGAGACTCTGCTTTTAAGGAGCAAAATCTATTTGTCTTAGTCTGCTTTGTGCTGCTGTAACAGAATACCAGAGGCTAGGAAATTGATAAAGAAGAGAGGTTTATTTCTTGTAGTTCTGGAGGGTGAGAGGTCTTAACATCAGGAGTCTGCATCTGGTGAGGATCCTCTCACTGTGTTTGCTATGGTGGGAGGCAGAAGGGCAAGAGAGGCTGCATGTGAGGGAGAGGGAAGACAACTATTGCATCCTTTTATAAGGGACCTGCTTCTGTGATGACTAGCACATTCCTGTGACAACAGCACTAAACCACTGGTGAAGTCAGAGTCCTCATGGTGAGTCACCTCTCAGAGGTTCCATGTCTCAGCACTGCTCTAATGGGAATTGGCTTTCCAACAGGTGAACTTTGGGGTCTGCATTCAAGCCATGGCACCATTCAGGTTGGCTTAAGTAGAGAAGAGAGACCTCAGAAGGACACAGATGTCATTGGATGAAGACTAGGGCAGAGTGTACTCCAGGTTAAAGGACCAACTGCAACAGCTTTGAGTAGGAAAGCTTTCTTTCTCCCCTCCCTCCATTTCTCTCCGCCCTCCCTTCCTCTCTTCTCCATCATTTTATGAATATTCCTTTGTTGTTTTTGTTTTTTAGATAGGATCAGGATATATGGCTCAGGCCTCAAGTTTGCAATCCTCCTGCTTCTGCCTCCAGAATTCTATGATTGCAGGTGTGCATACCATGTCCATCTGCTTATGCATATTCTGTTTTGAAATTATTTATGTGCAAACAGAAGTGAGAGAGAGAGAGAGAGAGAGAGAGAGAGAGAGAGAGAGAGAGAAAATGGGCACACCAGGGCTTTCAGCCACTGCAAATGAACTCCAGATGCATGTTCCACTTTTTGTGCATCTGGGTTTATGTGGGGTCCTAGGGAATCAAACCTGGGTTGTCAAGCTTTGCAAGCAAGCACCTTTAACCACTGAGCCATCTTTCCAGCCCCGCTCTTATGCATATTCTAATTCCACTTCTGTCTGAGATTCTGCATTAGCATTTCTCTCTAGCCAACATTTCTGAGTCCTGAGTCCTTTTGGACCCAACATAATCTATGCAGTCTTGGCCAGGCTTCAGTTTAAATACTGAAAGGAGACTAGCTAGAAGTTCTATGTATCAATGATCTCTTTTTAGGAGAGACCATTTGATTAGTCCAGTTTGGATTAAGTAGTCATCTTTGGCCCAATCACCTGCAAAGGGGATGAAGTCATTTGTCATTGATAATCAGCAGGAGCATTGGAACAAGGTCTTCTGGGAAAAGGCATGGAAAGACAGGAAGATAAATTCACCAAGAGTGTCTTTTGGGTCTTTACCAATACTGATGGATGAAAGCACCAGATAGGGACAGTGGGCCACACTATCTGTGTCAAATTCCCTCTGCACACATGAAGTCATCTTCTATGTCAAACAACGATGCATATTTTTTAAAAGAAGCTTAATTTTTTTTTGTTTGAAGAATAGTTTTTATCGAGTACTACAAGAGGGCAGTGGGCTGGACAGCCTGTTTGCTCCAATCTTTACTGTTCCTCTGTCAGGTATTATGAAAAGAAAGAGTAGTGGAAAATGAGTAGGAAAAGGGATCATATCCAGCCGTCCTCTGTTTTAGGCAAGAACAAATATTGCTTGTTGGCTCATACAGGACGACTTTTAGGTTGGCACGGAGGACTGTCCTATATTTTTGTAACAATGCTGTGTTATAGATTCAGGACCCAGACATTCCATTTAAGGTTGTTCACATCTAGATATCATGCCTAGATCGAAGCCATGTCGTGACAGAGTGTTCTGTTGGCACAGATCCTCCAGCAGCCCCTAGAAAGGAAAGGGTGCATTTAAGGCTAAATATATTTATATATTTATATATTTATGATCTCCAACCATGTGTCCTTGAGATGCTCCTAGTCTTAATTTAGTCTTTGATGCAATTACATTGCTTTATCAGAGTCAGAGTGCAAGGGGAACGTGTTAGGGTCAGAGGTAAATTTGATGAGTTTGTTTTAACACAACGGAGGATGTGAAATGGTCAAGTCATCAGATGCAGGGCCGCCCTGGGCAGGCAGGATGTGTCAGAAGGAGCAAGTCATCCGTCCGTGTTTGTGCAGGGTGGGGAGGGAAGCAAGCTCCGTGTGGATTTGCAGATCACTCTTCCTGTCAGCAGGGGCACATTTATAAGTTCCCAATCCTCTTTTAGCATTCTGAGGAACACAGACATTGCAGGCAGAGGAGAGAGAGGGAGGGAGGAAGAGAAGGAGAGAGAGAGAGTGGAGAAATGACCACTCCTGAGGCGATATATGACGAACAACAAGGCGTTCAGTACAGAGTTGGCAGAAAAGCAAGTGTTCTCCTTTGGTGACACGAGACACAGACTCTTTTGTTTTTTTAACCTTGGAGGCCACGAGACAGTTATTTTCTTAAATTAATAATAATGACAGGAAGAAACCATTCCAGCACAGAATGGCATGGAACAAGAACAGCTTAGGACGCAGAAATTGGTGAGCCAATTGGCAAAGCCAGGATAGCGTGAGAAGAAAATGAACCCTCCAGGACCAGACAAAGGACCAGATAAAGTCAGAAGCTTTTTCACATCTGTCACTATAAGAAGTCACTATAAGAATCCTGCTGTGTATCTTTGTATGTGTGTATGGTGTGTTCATGTGTGTCTGCTGGTATATGCATACAGGAAGGCCAGAGCACAGCGTTGGGTGTTGTTCCTCAGTAATGTATCTACCTTTTTTTGGGGCAGGGGGGTAGTATCAAGGTAGGGTCTCACTCTAGCCCAGGTGGACCTGGAATTCACTATGTAGTCTCAGGGTGGTCTCAAACTCATGGCAATCCTCCTACCTCTGCCTCCTGATAGCTGGGATTAAAGGTGTGCACCACCATGCATGGCCAGTCCACCTTTAAAAAAAATATTTTATTTGACAGAGAAAGAGGGAGGGAGGGAGGGAGGGAGAGAAAGAGAGAAAAAGAGAGAGAGATAGAATTGCAAATGAACTCTAGAAACGTGCACCCCCTTGTGCATCTGGCTAACGTGGGTCCTGGAGAACTGAACCTGGCTTTGCAGGCAAACGCTAAGCCATCTCTCCAGCCCCAGTCCACCTTTTTTGAGACAGGGTCTCTCATTGGCCTGGAGCTGGCCAGTGAGCTCTAGAGATCATGCTGTCCCTGCCTCTTTGGGGCTGAGATTATAAGTGCTCTCAGGCCTCCATGTTTGCAAGGCAAGCACTTTACTGACTAAATTATCTCCCCAGGTTCCCCCCATGTGTTTTTATTGTTTGTATAATTATGCTTAAGCTAACTGTGTATGGCAGTCTCCTCTTGTCTATGTCCCGAGACCCCCAGTGGGTGCACAAAACCATGGCTCGTACCACACCATGTAGAGAGTCTGCTTGTTTTTATGCACATGTATCTAGGATCAAAGTTAATTCGTAAATTAAGCACAGTAACAGATTGGCAACAATTAAAACTAAAACAGAATAATTATAACAATAGTATACTTTGTTGTTCTTGCACCTTGGAGCCATTCTTGAGTGAAGTAAGGACCACTTGAGCTCAAGCACAGAGATTCTCAGGCAGTTGATCTGGTAAGCAAGATGGTACTAAGTGAGACACGAGAGGGCAGTGTACACAGAGTGGATTCGCTGGACACAGGGGTGATTCGTGTCCAAGCCATGACAGAGTGGAATGGCAGGAGATTTCATCACGCTACTCTGAATTTTAAATTCTTAAAATTTAGGGGATTTTGTTGTTGTTGTTTCTACAATACGCCATCATTCCATTTACTATTTTTCCCTCAGGACTGATCACGAGTAGCTGAAAATGTGGAAAGAGAAGCTGTGGATGAGGGGAGGGAACTACTGCACAAGGAATATGTAGTTCTCATTCCACAGTGCAGTATCATCGATTGAAAACCAGTTTCTGCTGTCTTCATGAGGCCCTTAGTTGGAGACCCTCTTTGGGGCTTCTTGAAGACTGCTCTCTGAGTCTGCTGGAATTTTCTGACCTCTCCAGGGAACATCAGGGTCCCAAGCATTGTCCTGATGGAAGATGGACTGAGCCTGGTGTCTTCATCTGTTTGTGTCTTTTTTTTTCTTTGTTTTTTGAGTCAAGCTCAACGAACTGGCCTTTTTCTTTTCTTTTTTTAATAGTAAGAGTGGGCGAGTGAGAGAGTGAGAGAGTGAGAGTGAGAGTGAGAGAGAGAGAGAGAGAGAGAGAGGGAGAATGGGTGCACCAGGGCCTCCAGCCACTGAAATCTAACTCCAGATGCATGTGTCACCTTGTGTGCCTGTGTCACCTCGTGTGTCTGGCTTATGTGGGATCTGAAGAGTCAAACATGGGTTCTTAGGCTTCACAGGCAAGCGCTTAACTGCTATGCCATCTCTCTAGGCCCCTGGCTCTTTCTTGATACTCCTGAAAACTTCAGGAGATACAACACAGGAATGGGGGGGGGTGCATAAGACTGTATCAAGAATTGAGTCCCAGGCTGGAAAGATGGCTTAGCGGTTAAGGCATTTGCCTGCAAAGTCAAAGGATCTCGGTTCGATTCTCCAGGACCCACGTAAGCCAGATGCACAAGAGGGCACATGCACCTGGAATTCGTTCACAGTGGCTGGAGGCCCTGGTGCACCCATTCTTTCTCTCTCTCTCTGCCTCTTTCTCTCTAAATAAATAAATAAAATATTAAAAAAAAAAGAACTGAGTCTCTCAAGCAGCTTTGCTATGCATAGAAACAGACGGAAAGGAGAAAGAAAGGAAAACAGGAAGAGAGGGGGCAGACAAACACGTGTTTGCAAAGAGAACCAGTACCACCACACTAGTGTTGGGAGCAAGGTAGAGGCTGGGTGTGAGGCTCCGCAGAGCATCCTGGATGCAGGACTTAAGAAAGTGCACAATTGGCTGTCGGTTGTCAAATTCCTCTTGAGGCACGTTCCTTAAAGCTTATAGAAGTATCCGTCTTTGGTCTTTTGAGTTATCTAAACCTTTCCTCCCACCATTTGTTTACAGACCGAGTGGGGTTGCTCAGCTAAGCTAATGTGCCCTTGACAGGGACTCTTTGTGACAGACGCGCTCCTAGCTCCTGTGCATAACCAGTCCTGGAAGCTGACGTGTGTACTGGGCTTCCACGTGTGCAGAGTTGACACTTTTCCCCTCATGGCATTCTTCTTCTTTTTTTTTGTGGGGGGGTGGTGGTGGTGGGGAGACAATGGGGAGAGACGGGAGAGGGAAACCAGATGAGAGTATGCAAATTTTCCATGGACTTTGAGCTCACTGCCTTTATTTTTAGCTAATTGCTCCGATGCTTGGGACACAACAGGGCTGCTGGCTTTTTGGATCACTGTAGATGGGGCCTTTCCCTTGGTTCTGTTTTGACATCCATGAATTGGGGAAAAAAAAAAAAAAAGAAAATTCCAAGTCATTCCCCCAGGTATACTTCGCAGGGTGTTTTCATTTAGAAGAATCCTCCTAAGGCTTGTATGCTAAAAGTCTGTATTGGGCCGGTGGCACTGGTAGCAGTTGGTGGACCCTGTGGGAAGAGGTGGGGCCTGAAGGGAGGAAGTTAGGTCACTGGGGTGTGGCCTTGAAGGGGACATTGGGCCTCTCCCCTGCCATTTCCTGTCCTATCTCTTTGCTGCATGGTGACCAGCTTTGCCCTTCCACACGCTCCCTTCCATAGTGTTTCAAGTCATCATAGGCCCCAAGCAGGGGAGCCAACTAACAAACTTGTGAATCCACGAGCCCCAATAATCCTTTCCTCCTTTATTTTTATTTTATTTATTTAATTAATTTACTTTTTGAGGTAGGGTCTCACTCTAGTCCAGGCTGACCTGGAATTCGCTATGTAGTCTCAGGCTGGCCTCAAAGTCACGTGATCCTCCTACCTCTGCCTCCCTGTGCTGGCATTAACGGTGTGCACCACCACGACCAACTTCTTTCCTCCTTTTAGGTGTTTTGTCACAGTGAGACACACATAGCCACTGAAGTTGTGTTCTAGACAATGAGTACATATGGGAAAATAATTTAGACTCAGTTTTCTGTGACAGAGGCCGGGCGTGGTGGCGCACGCCTTTAATCCCAGCACTCGGGAGGCAGAGGTATGAGGATCGCCGAGAGTTCAAGGCCACCCTGAGACTACATAGTGAATTCCAGGTCAGCCTGAGCCAGAGTAAGACTCTACCTCGAAAAACAAAAACAAAAACAAAAAAGACAGTTTGAGAATATTTCCTCTTTGGTGCTCTCTGTTGCATGTGAAAGAACCATAGTCCAAAATCATCATTTCTCCCACTGCTTTGCCACTGTACGATCTTTCTTCCCTGGTTGTCTGTGTGAGTATCTTGTCAAGTCTGAGATCTTAGACCTGTAGGCTCCCGTGTGCACCACTCAAAAATGATGCTATGCAGATTTGGATGTAACGAAACTTGCTTTTCCTTAACAATGTGGTAAGATTGACATTTTAGCAGCATAAGTCCTTTTCCCCCCCTTCTGACAGATTATTTTCCTTATTCAGATAAAGCCTGTGCTGTATTTTTTTTTCCCCCTGTGCTGTATTTTAAATGCTGGGAGAATGGAGTTTTTTTTTTTCTTTTCTTTTCATTTGGAGCTGGAGGCAGTGAGAGCCACAGATTAATTTCTTGCACTAAGAAGAATGTTTTATTTCTGATCTGCACCTGCTCAGCCCCATTTCCAGTCACCCGGAGGCCGCTGTCCTAAAGAGGAACAGGAAATACATATGCAGGGACGGAGGGAATCACTAATGGCTAATCAATAACTGTGCAGCCTTTCAGAGCTCTGAAGGGAGGTGGCGCAGTGTGGAAAACCAGGGGACCACTTAGTTGTGGTTTCCCTTGTGTGGGGTTACCGGAAAGGTCCAGGACTGATCACCAGCCATCTCCACTTAAATGTCTTCTAGTCACTTCAAACCCAAGATCACATTCACCGTGTCCTCCTCCGCTCTCTGCCCTACCACCTAAATCTGCTTTTTTTCTTGTCGTCCAGTCTCTGTGTGGGGGTCAAGATCTTTAGAGTCACTGGAACTGGAAGTTTGGGGGCTATCCTGGTCTTTCCTTTCTTCCCTTATCCTGTGGTAGGGACAAGGATTGGCTTCCTACCTGGTATCCATGCTTCCTTTATCTATTGCTCATGGTACCCTGAGTTTAGCTTGTGGTTAGGGCAGAATTTGCTCTGGACAATTAAGAAAATTAAAATAAAAACAAACATTTAATTTTGATTATTATTATTATTATTATTATTGCTTTTCGAGGTAGGGTCTCACTCTAGCCCAGGCTGATCTGGAATTTACTATGGAGTCTCAGGGTGGCCTCGAACACACGGCAATCCTCCTACCTCTTCCTCCCGAGTGCTAGGATTAAAAGCGTGTGCCACCACGCCCGGCTTAATTTTGATTATTTTTAATTAGGGTTCAGTAGTTAAAAGCACTTACTTGTAAAGCCTACTGGCCCAGGTTCAATTCCCGAGCACCCACATAAAGCCAGATGCCATGTGGCACAGGAAACTGTGGGAGATGGAGTCAGGAGACTCCCAAGCCCACAGGCCAGCTAGTCTGATATGTGTTTGTGTTTTGGCAGTTTGTTCGCAAGAACAAGTGACCCTAAGGAGGTGGAGCACAGACAAGCTGAAGTGGTGGTCTGACCTCCACGTTCACTCTGTGGCATGTGTGCTCATACCTAAACAAATAAGTAAATAAAAACGTGACAAACTTCATTTATTTAGCTGTGTGTGTGCTTGTGTGTGGGTGTGCACATGCCACGACACACGTACAAGTTTGAGGTCAGTCCTTGCCCTTTCCCCTTCTTTTGAGGCGGGACTCTTATTGAAATTCCTCTTTTCCTCCTTTTTTTATTTTATTTTATTTTTTTGCTGTGAGTGTACTGGGATTATAGTGGCCCATCACAGCTTCTGGGTTTTACATGGGGTCTGGGAATCTGAACTCAGGTACTCAAAGTTAAGCAGCAAGGATTTATCCATTGAGCCATTTCTTCAACCCCTCAACTTGATTTAAAAATTTTTTAAAATAATTAAAAAAATATTTATTTATTTATTTGAGAGAGAGAGAGAAAGAGAGATAGGAGAATTGCTGTGAGTTCAAGGTCAGTTTGAGGCATAGTGAATTCCAGGTCAGCCTGGGCTAGAGTGAGACCCTACCTCAGAAAAAAAAAAATCTCAACAAAAAATGTTTAAAATTTTTTCTTTAATAAGAATGTGTTACATCTATAAAACAAGGGAAAAGGTATTTTTTAAAAAGATATTTAAATTAGGAATCAAGAATTCTAGCCTCTAAGTTTCGCCACTAAAAGAATTGTCAAACTTCAGATCATTTATGTCATCTCTCTGAGCCTGATTTTTCCAGTCTTGAACTGTGAGAGCTTTGTCAGGTATAAGCTTGGCCAGACTGAACTGGCTACTAAAATTCTTTTCCCTGTAAGCACCTAGTTAGTGTGATTAGCTCAGTTATGAAGGGTGCTGGGTTCTCCTATGGGACACTTGCCCCACAAGGTCCTCATGAATATCAGGTCAGTTACATCTTATCCTAACTCTCCAGGGCTTTTCAGTTTTGTACTCTGCTCACCTTAGAATCCAAACACCAAGATCAAACATGAAAATGACACACATGGAAAGATCTTTTAATCATCTCCCACAATTCTGTAAGGTCAAATCCCCACAGTAGTTAAATACATAAACATCCAGTGGCCATGCTTCTCTGAAGCATGACTAATACAAGTAAGAGATGGAATTTATTATTTATTTATCTACAAGCAGAGGGAGAGAGAAAGGGCATGCCAGGGCCTCTAGCCACTGCAAACAACTCCAGACACATGTGCCACTTTGCACATCTGGCTTTATGGGTACTGGACAATCAAACTCAGGGCAGTAGGATTTTCAGGCAAGTGCCTTAACTACTGAGCCATCTCTCCAGCCTTGGAATTTTTTTTTTTTTTTGAGGTAGGGTTTCGCTTTAGCCCAGGCTGACCTGGAATTCACTATGGAGTATCAGGGTGGCCTTGAACTCATGGCGATTTCTCTTACCTCTGCCTTGGGAGTGCTGGGATTAAAGGCGTGTGGCAGGAATTTGTTTTTAAACCCTACATCTCTATCCAGCCTTGAAGTAAGATGTGGAGATTTATTTGTCAAAGTTTAAGGTTCCTTCCAGCCTCAAACTAGAGGATTTAAAAAAAAAAAAAAAACTTGTCTAGAGGATCATCTCTGCCCAGTGTTACCATCTGCGCTGGTTGGACAGTTGAGAGGAAAGTGCCAAGCACACCTGAGTCTCTCTTTGCCTTTCAGAATCCCATGAAAGAGAGAGTAAAAGGAATTTTAAAGGTATAAACATAAAAACCAAGAGGATGGAGGTGAGGGACAGTGCGAACAACAGTGAATCACTAATAACTTGCTAGAAGGCATAATGCAGATGAAAGGGTGGCGTGACGGCTGGAATATGAAATGTTCCTCCCAGGCCCATGCGTTGAACCTAGAGGAGAGTGCTGTCGGGGGAGGTTCTGAAGACTTCAGGAGAGGGGGCCTAGCTGAAGAAAGTGGGTCACCGGGGGACTTTGAAGGGTGTACCGGGCCCCAGTCCCTCCCTTACCCCGCTTCCTGCCTGGCTTTCTCTGTTTCCTGTCACACTGCCATGATGGTCTGCCTCACCATTAATCACCAAACTCTGAGCCAAAATAAGTCTGTCCTCCTTTTAAGTTGTTCCAGGCAAAAGGAACCAACGCAGGTGCTGGCTGACTGGACAATGGAAGGGAACAAAGGAAGGCCAACCTTGACCCCGGGGTGGAGGTTCGCAGGACCTGGAAGTCTCTAGTCTGCACTTTGAGAAGGTAGGTGAGGGCTTGGGGAGCGGTGGTCGAATGACTGAGGAGAGAGACAGGCCCTCCGCGGCCCTCTTCCCTTGTGTGGAGAGCAGACCTGACTAGCCGTGCTCTTCTCTGAGCCAAAGAGCGAGGGGACATTTCCTGTCAGCAATTATTTTTATTTTGGGTAAATGTACACAACAGAATTTTTTTTTTAGCTTCTTTTATTTCTTTGTTTTGTTGTTTTGTTTTGTTTTTGGAGGTAGGGTCTCGCTCTAGCCCAGGCTGACCTGGAATTCACTATGTAGTCTCAGGGTGGCCTTGAACTCATGGTGGTCCTCCTACCTCTGCCTCCCGAGTGCTGGATTAAAGGCGTGTACCACCATGCCTGGAAATTTTTAGCTTCTTAACCGTTTTTTTTTTTTTTTTTGGTTTTTCAAGGTAGGGTCTCACTCTAGCCCAGGCTGACCTGGGATTCACTGTGTAGTCTCAGGGTGGCCTTGAACTCACTGCGATCCTCCTACCTCTGCTTAACCACTTTTAAGTGTACAGTTCAGTGTTTTTAAATACATTCATAATGCTGTTGCAGCCAACATTTCCATCCATCTCCATCCCTCTCTTGGTGTGAGGCTATCACACCTGGTACTGGTCAGTAATCAGGGATCTGTGTATCATCCCACTGGGCTTTGAGCTCTTCAGCCACAGATATTTCTTATTCTTTCAAACCTAATCAATAATACATTATGGGTCTGTGTAAGTGATAGATCATATTAAAAGAGGGGAAAAAAGTCACCCTTGGTGATATACCCTTGCACAATGGTCACCTTCCTTCCTGCTGCCCCTATTTTATATAGCATCCACATGTGCTCATGATTTCACTTGGTCATAATCTTGAATAGTTTACAACCTTAAAGCAATAAAGTTTTAATTACGTATAGATATATAAAGCAAGTGGCTATAAGGCAGGCTTGCGGGTGAAATTCATTTTAGAGGACAGGTATATATTGTGCCATGCATTTGGGATTCATGTTATATTTGGTGTTTACAAAGATTTTAAGAGAATTCTTCTCTTTCCTTTTTTTAAAAAAAATTATTTTGTATGTGTTTCTGTAGTGTGTAGTATGTGTGTGGTATATGAATGTACACAAGTGTGCAGGCCAGCAGAGAGCATCAGGTGTTCTCTTCTGTCACTCTTCTGTGACATTTTCTTGAGACAAAGTCTCTCACTGAGCCTGGAGTTGGCAGTTTTTAGTCACACCATCTGACCAGTGAGCCCTGGTGATCTTGCCTCAGTCCGCTTCAGCACTATGTTTGCAGGTGTGCATAGCCATGCATGGGATTCATCGTAAGTACACAGTCAGCACCCAGCAATAGAACTGAGCTAATCAACTGCTGGTTACAATCAGAACTGGGCACTGGAATAAAGGTCCCTTGAGAGATGTCACACCCCACTCTGCCTCATCTTGTCCTGGTCCAATCAGTGTCTCTTCTGACCCTAGCCTGGGGTCTTGGTCCTCCAGGATGGAGAGCCTGTCCTTGGTGTGATGTCCATGGATAAGCACTTAGGATGCACTGAGGGGTCTCTCATTCCCTCCTGCCTAGAGTCCTGAGGTGCCCTACATGCATGCCCACCAGCCTCTCACTCCATGCCAACCGAGACTCTGGGTTCTGCCTTGACTGAGGCCTTAGAAATACAGCTTTCCCTCTTCACTGCCTCCTCCCCAGCTAGTCATCGTCTCTCAGCCCTCTCACAGACCTGATGCTGGAGGAAATCAACAGCCACTCACAAGGGCAGGCAGGATCCACAAACCGGGACACTGCATATATTTCAAGTTCAGGTGCAATCCAAATCCAGAGCTGGATTCAGAAGTCAGCTCTGGAGACTGTTCCCATGGGCTTTTCAGAGTCTGATTGAGTCTATCCAGCCCTCAGCCCAGTCCTTTCTCAGCCAGGGACGTTTCTGGCCCACCACAGCCAACAAATCCTTATTCCATTCCCTTAGCACTGAGAAATCTTCCTCCTCCTGAGCACAGCCTGTGTCCTCTTCTCTCTGCTACTTCTGCCAACCCGGTCCCTGGTTTCTGTTCTTCCTTTTCAGTAACAAGAGCCTGAGCTTAAGGGCCCCTCTTCAAGGAGAAAAGAGGCTCCTTGATTTATCCGTGGCAAGGAAACAGCAGCTGCCTGTGTTTGAGGACAGCTTCCGATCCACTCACATGTTCAACTCCAAGGGCACAGGAGCCTTAGCTGCCTCCTCAGAGACTGGAGGGAGAGGAGAGAGGTACCTCAATCTGTACCTGTACAGATTGTATTAGGTACTTTTCTGGCTACTGTGACCAAATACTTGAAAGAAGACACTTAAGAAACGAAAGATTTTGTGGAAGTGGGAGGCAGCTGGTCACATTGTGACGACAGTCCAGAAGCAAGGAGAGACAAATTCTAGCGCTCAGCTTGGTTTTCTTGGTTTTATTCAGCCCAGGACTACAGCCCATGCTAGAGTGCTACCCACACTCACAGTGGTTCTTCCCTTCTGGGTTGATCCTCTCTGGAAATACCCTCACAGCCACATCCAGAGGTGTGTCTCCTAGATGACTCTAAATCCTGTCACACTAACCAAGACAATGAACCACCACAATGATATTGGAGCCAAGAATTGCAGAGGACAGAAACTCAACTAATGTAAGTGTCTAAACACTGATATAAGTCAGGTCTGCCTACCACCATTCGGGAGGCTGAGGCAGAAGGATCATCGTGAGTTCATGGTCAGTCGGGGCTACAGAGTGACTCCGTCTCTCAACACACACACACACACACACACACACACACACACACACACCACACATTGATGTGGGTTCCGAGAACCCAGATGATGCTCTGTGTCTCTCTCCTAAAAGACCCTCTGTCTAGTGAGGAGACAGATTTGCATAAGAACCCTGAAAAAAAAATGTCTAATGCAGCACACTGAGGCCATTCTAAGAAAGTAGCCATTGATTCTGTCTGGGAGAAAAACAAGATAATGTTCAAAGGTAAGTAAAATTTGGAATTTTTCAGTTGAATTGAATGGTGGTTAAAAAAATGCCTTACATACTTGTCATGCCTTGCGGTTTGCTGAGTGCTTTCTATATTCCATTTGATTCCATTCATCCGTGTGTGCTCATTAGCAGAGTACTTAGTAATAGGGCCAAGGTGCAGGGGACAGCTACTGCTCCAAAGAAGGACAAACCCAACTGCTGTCTGTCCAAGAGTTCGCCCTCTAATAAAATGGAAAGGCAAGCACATAAAAACCACGGGGAAGTGTGAATCCCGCAGTGGAGCACCAGGGTACTGCGGTGAAAAGGGAGCCTACAACTTAACCCGGGGTTGAGAGTGGAGACAAAGATTAGGGACAAAATTAAGAGTAGAATGTTCCAGTTCAAGGCTAGAGATGACCAGAATGAACTGGAGTGTGGCAAGAAGAAAGTAAGATGCAAAGAACATTCTGTTTATTTTTATTTATTTATTTGAAAGTGATAGACAGAGAGAGAAACAGGCAGATAGAGAGAAAGAGAGAGATTAGGTGTGCCAGGGCCTCCAGCCACTGCAAACAAACTCCAGATGTGTGCGCCCCCTTGTGCATCTGCCTAATGTGGGTCCTGGGTAATTGAGCCTCGAACCGGGGTCCTTAGGCTTCACAGGCAAGCGCTTAACCGCTAAGCCATCTCTCCAGTCCCACAAAGAACATTCTGGTACATTGCAAATGAACACAGCGAGCAGTCAGGGAAGAATGCAGAGAAGACATGAGGGAGAGAAGACCTAAAGATATGATCCAGTACAATCCAGTAACCCTTCAAGGAAATTCCAGGCCACCAAAAGCCAACAGAGTGGACATCAGAAATCACTTGTAGAGCTTCTGCAAAATGCACGCAGTGCTACCTACCCATGTCCCCTCCTCATTCCCAGATCCTCATATTCCCAGGGTCCATGTCTCACAACCTCCTTTCATAAATGAGAAGGAAAACTGAGCAGCTAGAGAGATGACTTAGTGATTAAGGCACTTGCTTTCAAAGCCAAAGGACCCAGGTTTGATTCCCTAGCACCATGTAAGCCAGATGCACAAGATGCCACATGTGTCTGAAGTTCGTTTGCAGTGGCTAGAGGCCCTGGCATGCCCATTCTCTTTCTCCCTCTATTTGCTTCTTTCTGTCTCAAAATACAAATATTTAAAAAAAAATATTGCTGGGCGTGGTGACTCAAGCCTCTAATCCCAGTACTTGGTAGGAGGGGCACTGAGGTAGGAGGATTGCTGAGTTCTAGGCCAGCCTGAGACTCATTTCAGGTCAGCCTGGGCTAGAACAAGATCTTACCTCAGAAAACCAAAATAAAATAAAATAAAATAAGAAAAGGAAACTGAGTACTCTGCTCTTATGCAATTTAGACCTTTTATGCCCTACTTCCTGTTACCTCTCAGGTTAAGATGAGCCCTGTACCCTTCTGGCTTAGGTTGGCCTGATTTTCAGTGTTTCTCTATTCCCCTGTGTCAAGGGTAGATTCTCTTCCTAAATCCTGGCTTCGTCTGGTTAACACTGATGGGCCCATGTTTCACACATGCAGTCTGAAGCTTTGGGGTCTGCCATCTCTTCCCCATCTCCTATTCACTGGGCTTCTGCTAGATGACCTCTCTGCTGGATCTTCTAGCTTTGGTTTCTATCTGTGCTATCCAACAGAGCCCCATTCATCCCCCCACATGTCAGTGCAAACACTGACTCAAGAGCCCAGGGTCCACGTCTCCTCCCTGCTCCAGACCAAGCCTGTGGGTTGCCTCACCTGTCCCAGTACGGCAGACTGGTATCCTGAGGATCCAGTGTTCTTTCCGGTGAGAAATGGAGGGGCTTCTTTGCAAGTATAAGAATATGTCTGGGTAGTGAGGGCATACCAGGTCTCAAGAGTGCATGAAACTTGAACCCGCACAATAGGAGGGGGGAAAATGGTGACATCGGAGTAGAAGACAGCTTAGTTGGGAAGAAGAAAGGATTTAGTGGAGGGAAAGGCAGTGGGAGGGGATTATGATCATGGAATATTGTCTATATGCATGGAGGTTGTCAATAAATTTTTTTTTTTTTTTGAGGTAGCGTCTTACTCTAGCCCAGGCTGACCTGCAATTCACTATGTAGTCTCAGGGTGACCTTGAACTCACGGTGATCCTCCTACCTCTGCCTCCTGAGTTCTGGGATTAAAGGTATGTGCCACCACACCTGGCTAATAAATCTTTTTTTAAAAAAGAGTATATGGAATTTGAGAAAGTGCAAGAAGCATGACATTGTTAGGACATGAGGCACTTGACATGGGTAACAGAGGAAAGGCTGGGAAACCAGAGTGAGGAAACCCTGGAGGACCGTATTCATATGAGATGTTTCTATGAAATATGAACATTCCCATATCTGATAGCTTTGAGAGCCATCAATCAACTTTCTCATCTCTGAATTATTAGGCTTCTTCATTCCTACAAAGTTTCTTCACATTAAAAGTGTCCCTTAAAAATCAAGTTGAGGGGGCTGGAGAGATGGCTTAGTGGTTAAGTTGCTTGCCTGCAAAGTCTAAGAATACCTGTTTAAATCTCCAGGTCTCATGTAAGCCAGGTGCAGTGACACAAGCATGCAGTGCTGCATGTGGGCACAAGGGGCGCATGTGTCTGGAGTTCTTTCATAGTGGCTGAAGACCCTGGCACTCCTATTCTCTCTCTCTCTCCAAAAAAAAAAAAAAAAAAAAAAAAAAAAAAAAAAAATCAAGTTGCAGGGCTGGAGAGACGGGTTAAAGATTAGGGCGCTTGCCCAAAGGACCCAGGTTTGATTCCCCAGTGCCTTCACAAAGCCAGATGCACAAGCATACATACACACTAAATAAATGCAAATTAAAAAAATTATTTACTTATTTGTTTAGGTATGGGCTATTAAGAGTTTTAAGGAAAAGCCGGGCGTGGTGGCGCACGCCTTTAATCCCAGCACTCGGGAGGCAGAGGTAGGAGGATCACCGTGAGTTCGAGGCCACCCTGAGACTCCATAGTGAATTCCAGGTCAGCCTGGGCTAGAGTGAGACCCTACCTCAAAAAACCAAAAAAAAAAAAAAAAAAAAAAAAAAAGAATTTTAAGGAAAAAAAAAAGAATTTTAAGGAGATGAGCCTACTGCAAATTGATCTCACTTTCTTTCTATTATCCTCTTTTGTTCCCTCTTTCCCTCCCCTATTTCTTGAGAGAGAGAGAGAGAGAGAGAGAGAGAGAATGAGAATGAATGAATATGAGCACTCTATGTCCTCTTACTACAAAGGAACTCCAGATGCATGTACTACTTTGTGTATCTGAGTTGATGTGGGCACTGAGGAATCGAACCTGGACTGGCGGGCTTTGCAAGTGTTTAACAGCTGAGCCATCTTCCCATTTCCCCTCCAGTATTTCACTGAGCTCTCTCCCCTTCCAAGTAGTCCTTCTTCTGTTTTATTACCTCATTCTCTTTTCCACCCTCTATGTCAAAATATTGATGGGCTCAGAATTGTGCAAGTCTTGCGGGAGTAACAACAGCCACCATGAGATCATAAATGCACTGGTCAGTTCAAGTTAAAGTAAAAGAGATCACCCATAGTTATGTCATCTAAATTCAATCATTGGTATTATTTCAGTGTTGTCCTCTTGTTCTTTTTCTAGGTGTAACTACTGTTCCATAATTACTCTACACATGCATGTAAATATATTTTATTATGCTTTAAAATCTCTATCAGCACTAGTAAGAATTTATTTAACCGTGCACTTAACCATTTGTTAAAGAAAGTTGACATTAAACCAGGCCTGGTGGCTCAGGCCTATAATCCAGCTACTTGGGAAGTTGAGGCAGGTGGATTACAAATTCTAGGATTTCCTACACTCACTACAAAGTGAGTTCAAGGCCAACTAGGGCAAATTACTGAGACTCTGTCTCAAAAGAAAAAGTAAAAAGAGGATTGGAGTTACAGTTCTGTGGCTGTACACTTGCCTAGCATGCTGGAGGCTCTTGACTCAATTCCTAGTACTGGGAGCGGTGGGGAGAAAAAGAAAAATAAAAACATCTACTTTAAGTGGGAAGCTGACACAGGAGGATGGAGAGTTTGAGGTCAATCTGGGATACATAGTGAGTTCCAGGCCATTCTGAGTTCCATAGTGAGACTCTGTCTCAGAAAATAAAAACCAAACAAGTTAAAAAAAAAAAAAGAAAGACATCAAGGCTACTGCTATTTTTCTTGTATTTGAGTCATATAAATAATGATGAGTATCCTTAGGTATATATTCTAATTCCCATTTTGTCTTTATAATAGAATCCTAAAATTGAAAGCATTTACTCTGAAATTGCTTACATCAAAGATTATACCAATTTACCTGAAGTGCACGAGAATATCTGTCTTCCTAAATCTTGACAGCTTTAGATATTGTCTCTTAAATATCTTTCTTATAACATTTTACTTTATCATTGTTTCAATTTGTATTGCTTTGATTGCTTGAGAGGGTGAAATTTTCACCGAAGTTTGTTAATCATTTATATTTAATTTTAGCGAATGGTGTGTTTATCCACTTAGCAATGGAGTGTCTTAATTTTTTTGTATAATCTTTCACTATATTAAATATACCAGCTCCTTGTCATTTTGTCACATACATTTCTTTTTCAAAGCAATTCAGTGCTCTGAGT
Source organism: Dipus sagitta (assembly GCA_036346955.1). Taxonomy (NCBI): domain Eukaryota; kingdom Metazoa; phylum Chordata; class Mammalia; order Rodentia; family Dipodidae; genus Dipus; species Dipus sagitta. The sequence goes on along the minus strand of CM070783.1, from coordinate 11,767,246 downwards.
CATAACCATGCAGAACAAGGGGCTCCGGGGAACAGAAGCAACGGCCATGTGGAGGGTGAGGACAAGCTGACATTTAGGAACATTCTGGTCAACAGTTCCAATTGGTGTTTGTTTGCTGAGGATACTGGTGTGAAGCCCAGCTGGCTCATGAGGTTCCATAGATAACTCATGAGTAGATGAACAAGGCCAGGTGGGGACGGGGAAGAGACAGAGATGTGTCTTGAGACTCCTTCGAATCTACACAAGTGGTTGGTGAAGTGGACATGATGGAAACGGATAGAGAAAATGACTCTGCTATCTTAGAGTTTGTAGGCTACGACTGTCCTCAGACTTTGGGAAAGCTTATTTGAAAAAAAAAAAAAAGTTCAGATAACAGATGGATACAATTTCATTCCCTAAAATGAGGGAAGCGATACATTTCTGACATACAATGTAAGAGGATCCTTAAAATTTGAATTTGAACGGAACAGCCAAATGTTTTGCTTTTCAATGTATAGGGAGCAGTGCATATGGGGAGATATATTTGGTTATGGATTTTTTTTTAAATTTCCGAGCGACCAACAACTACATATTGGTTAGGGATTTATATTCTTACCTATACCCTGCATATCACATATCACTAAAGTAAGGTAGAGGTTTTCCCTTCCCCTACTGGAAGTAGATTTTATTTTATATTTTGGAAAAGGTTGTTGAAGAGGGGGGTTCTGATCAAATTTGGAGTAGGAGAGAAGTTGGAAACAAGTGGGGATTTCATTAGTTGTTATTGCATACCGCACAACTTTCCTTTAATGTGTAAAGGAACATGATTAAGTCATGAAATCCTCTCTTATGTTCTGTTGTTTATAGAGCTGTACCCCTTCCTTCCCTTCCCCTCCCCTCCCTTCTCCTCCCTTCCTCTTCCCTGTTCTCCCTCCTACCCTCCCTTCCTCTTCCCCTTCTTCCCTCCCTCCCTCCGTTCCTCTCTTCCTTCCTTCTTCCCTCTCTCCCTCACTCCCTCTTTTCTCTCTCTCTCTCTCTCTCTCTCTCTTTCTTTTTGAGATAAGGTCTCACTGTAGCCAAGGATGACCTGGAACTCACTCTGTAGTCCCAGGCTGGCTTCGAACTCACAGTGATCCTCCTACCCTTGCTTCCAGCCTATACTATTTCTTAAAGAGCCCTATGTCTGAGTCTGTAGGTTCATATAGTTTATATCCTTTTCAAGCATTAATAATTGTTTTTAAATGAGAGTAAGAAAAACAGTTTTAAAAAGCTTTCACTATTGTGGCAGAGAATTAGAAAGAAAAACTACTAGATTTTTTTTCTCTTTTTTGATAAAATCTGAACTTGATCTTCAATCTTGTTATAAAGTAAGATATGATATATAGCTTTGCATTCTCCAGTGTTCATTTATATGAATTTCATTTCATTCCTTAAAAGGGTTTGGACTTTTCTGGCTTTGCTCTGCTGTCTCCTTTCCTGAGATTAAATCTCTTCATCTCCATCTGGTGAGCTTCTATGCTTACTATGAGAGCCAACTACATTATCACCCTCTCTTTGGAGCCCTTCTAGCTCACCAAGGTGAAATGAAGTCCATCCTCTCTAATGTTTGCATGGCCATCGTCTTTGGGTTGTTAATAGTTTACCGACGTCCCACTGGTCTCCATACTCCCATCCCACAGCCCAGAGTCTACCAATTATACATAAAGGGACTGCGGTGTGAGGCACAGAGGCCCGCATGGGTGCGGACTTGGTTTCCTCTCTGTTTCTACTAGGAAAGTTCTCAAGGTAGCACTTTCGGCCTGGCTCTACTTCTCACTCAGGCCTTCCGTGACTATTGACTCCTTTGCCAGCCTGTCTCCAGCACAAATGCAATCACCTTGACTGGGTGGATAAGCCTAATTGCAGAGCGAAGCACCGAGGAGTTCACGGTGCCCTGAATCCCAGCCAGCTGTTATCCGCAATAAGTCATACTGTCGCTCTCCGTCTGGCTGGCTCCTGAGTCTCCCTCTCAATTGGTTCCTGACTCAGGAATGGAAGAGATGCATTATCTATGGGTCCCCTGCCAAGCCCCCAGCACCTGACATTTGTACGGTGCTTTTCAGTTTACAAAACACTTCCACATCTATTATTTCAAGGGCTGTAAATAAGGCTGTGGAATATTGGGTGGGAGTGATTAATTTTAGTCGGGAAAGCCATCTCATGCCTCACAGGGCTGCCTGTTGATGGGCCTCATTCAGCCCAAGTGTCTGCTGGAAGGGTTGGATTCCGCTCTTTTTAAGGCTTAACGAAAGGAACAAAAGCAAAAGGGGACATTGTCCACTTTCTGGCATTTTCCTCATCTACCATCCAGTAATTTTCTGATCTGTAAAATCTAGTATGTCTTCTCTGATTTCTGATGCCCATTGATTTGTATGCACCGGTATTCCTAATTCTTAACTTGGGGTTAATGATTTTGTCAGTCTGATTTTGTCAGTCTGCGCATGTCTGTGACATCAACTTACCTTCTTTATGGGTCAGGATCCCATAGTCTCTGCCAGTAATTCTATGCTGTGACCACGGTTTTTCCCAGTCTGCCACGTCAAACTAGTTGGCACTGACTTCAGCATTGACCGCTAATATTGTAGGATCACTGGAAGCACTCACTATCGAGGCAGCTGGGTCTTTCTGCTTACTCCCAGCAAAGGCCTCATGACATTAGAGATATTGTTACCCCTGGGGCTCACGTAGCCAGCCTTTGTAGTCAACATCAGTGTTCCTAGGATGTGGGTCCACCAAGAGGCATTTCATTAATGTAGATGTGCTAAAAGGCATTTTGGAACAAATAGTTTCCACAAAAGTGCCAAATCCTCATTGACATTGTTTTTCAAAGTATTAGCATATACACTGAATTTCAAGGCAAAAGGAAAAAAAAAACATTCCAATTGGAAGTAAAGAAACTGAATTGACAAGCAGAAATGAAACGAGTCGATCTAATTTCAAAGCTTGTCCTGAACCAAGGGTAAAATAACAAACTAGGTTTGTGAAAAAAGGAAATCTAATATTTATAAGGAGTTCAACATCTAAGGGATGATAAATTGCACTTGAGAGGAAATGCTACATTAGATAAATTTTATCTTGACATTGAACCCTTTAAAATGCCTGTAGAGCTTGTCTTGTACATCTGCTGTAGCCCACATACCAGTCTGTCCCTAGTAGTAACTGAAGGGTTATTTTGCTGAGAAAAAATCTGTTTGACTTAGAAGCTGGAAGAAAGGAGAGGAAAGCTCAGAGATTGGAATCTAAATGAGTAATAGAAAAATTTCAAATGCCACCATGGTAGGGAAAAGATGAAGTCAAGTCTGTGATAATTGACACTTCTTTTTACATTCAGTTCTATTCTATATGATCTCCAAACACTCTCAGTGTGGTTTAACATCATTTAATTCTGTTTGGAATCACAATAGAGAAAGTGATGAAGGAAATCAAATCAGTGAAGTGCATTGTTGGGTGAAATTACCTGAGGAGATGGGATATTGGGTGGCCCTCATTTGCCCTGGGCCCTGAGCTCCTATAATCCTGATAACAGGTACTGAAAAGGTGGGAAGGGCAGTGTTCCAAGTCAGGAGTGTGTGGAGAGTAGAGTTTGATGGTTAATTTTGTGTCAACTTTACTGAGCTTGGATTTGTTAGTAAAGCATTATTAGCTGGTAAGGAATAGCTGGATGTGTTAAAGAGGGTTCTTTGGGGGAGAGACAAGCATTTCAATTGGTAGACTGAGGCAAGGAGATGCATTCGCATCAGTGTAGGTGAGTGTCATCTCATCAGTTGAGGGTCCAAATAAACCAAAGAGGCAAAGGAAGGATGAGTTTGCCTTTCCTGGAGCTCGGATGTCTGTCTGTCTCTGACCCTCAGATGCTGGCGCCCTTGAATCTCTGCTCTTTAGATTCTGACTGTGGCCGACACTTTCTTGACTATTAGCTTTAGGAATTATATCATCACCATGTTTATCTATTTATTTAATTTTGTTTTTTGGGGGTAGGCCCCGCTCTAGCCCAGGTGGACCTGGAATTCACTATGTAGTCTCAGGATGGCCTTGAACTCATGGAGATCCTCCTACCTCTGCCTTCCTAGAGATGGGATTAAAGACATGTGCCACCACGCCTGGCTCATTACTTATTTTGAGACAGGGTCTCATGTAGCCCAGGTCACCAACAGGTAAGGATGGTCTTCCGCATCTACCTTCTGGGTGCTGGCATTACAGGCATGTCCCCTCCTACCCCGCCAGCTCTGGACTGGAATTATACCACTGGCTTTCTTGGAATAGCATCTGGACAACAAATCATGGGACTCTGTGGCTTCCATAATTCTGTAAGCTAAGCCCCTTGAAATAAAATAAATCTTTCTACATACCTAGGTGTATTCTATTAGTTTTGTTTTTTTCTGGGGGAGTCTGACTAATTCAAGGACTAAGGGACCAAGTATAATCACATATGAGATATAGGTGCAAATATGTGCATGCACATGTGGATATACATGTATGCATGTGTGTGTAGGGTGCAAATAGGGGCTCACAGGTGGGGTGAACAGTTTGGTTCCTCCTCTTTTGGTTTCATGAATCAGCACCTTAATTTTTTAAAAAAACTTTATATTTATCTATTTGTATTTACTTATTTGTGCGTGCACACGTGTGTGCGCACGCGTGTGCACCAGGGTCTCTTGTCAATGCAAATGAACACCAGATGTATGTAGCACTTAAAAAATTATTTGTGGAACCAGGCATGGTGGCACACACCTTTAATCGCAGTACCCGGGAGGCAGAGGTAGGAAGATTGCCACGAGTTCGAGGCCATCCTGAGACTCCATAGAGTCAGCCTGGGCTAGAGTGAGACCCTACCTCAAAAAATCAAAAAAATCAAAAAAATCAAAAAGAAATTATTTGTGCACATGTGTGTGTGCATATGCCAAGGTCTTTATCACTGCAAATGAGCTCCAGATTCATGTACCATGTTTTGCGTCGGCCTGTGTGAGTGCTGGGGATCTGGACCCACTCCAGCAGGCTTTGCAAGCAAGTACCTTTAACTACTGAGCCATTTCTCCAGCCCCATTTAGTTCTTTAAGTTGGTCACTCAACTCATCCATGAAAGCTTTTGAGAGGATACCTACTGACAGAGAAACCTAAGTGTGATTTTAGAATGATCCAAAAAAGGGTGTTTAATATCAAGTGTTATATATTTTACGTGAATATGTCTTTGTTTTATTTTACATGTAAGTTATGAGGTGGCTATGATTTTCATGCTGAATAAGTATTTAGTAGTGAACATTTGATTTGGCACTATAAATATTAGCCAGAACCAGACTCAATTCAATTTATATCACTTACATTAGGAACTTTGAGTCCAGCCCCATAATCAGAAAATGAAGATTAAGTTTACCTTAACAGTTTCTTTTGAAGATTAATTGAGAAATAAAAGGACCTACAGTGCATTAGGTGCTGATTAAACTTCTTTCTTCCTACAGTCTGGTTTTATTTTATTTTATTTATTTATTTTTGGTTTTTCGAGGTAGGTTCTCACTCTGGTCCAGGCTGACCTGGAATTCACTATGTAGTCTCAGGGTGGCCTAGAACTTGTGGTGATCCTCCTATCTCTGCCTCCCGAGTGCTTGGGTTAAAGGCGTGTGCCACCACGCCCAGCCCATTTGATTTATTTTGTTTATTTTTATTTATTTATTTGAGAGCGACAGACACAGAGAGAGAAAGAGGCAGAGAGAGAGAGAGAGAGAGAGAGAGAGAGAGAGAGAGAAAGAGAATGGGCGCACCAGGGCTTCCAGCCACTGCAAACGAACTCCAGACGTGTGCAACCCCTTGTGCATCTGGCTGACGTGGGTGCTGGGGAATCAAGCCTCAAGCCAGGGTCCTTAGGCTTCACAGTCAAGCGCTTAACCACTAAACCATCTCTCCTGCCCACACATTTTATTTATTTAGTTTTTTAAAAGTGCTATAAGGTGGTAGTATATACGTTTTTATTATATTCTTACCATCTCACTTGCGAAACTGAGGCAGAAGGATAGTGAGTTAGAGGTCAGCCTGAGTTACATAGGGAGACCCTGTCTCAAAAACAAAACAAGAACTGTAGAGATTGCTCAGTGGTTAAAGGTGCTTGCTTGCAAAGCCTACCAGATTCAGTTCAATTCCCTAGTACCCATGTAAAACCAGATGCACAAAGTGGCATGTGTATTTGGAGTTCATTTGTGGCAAGAGACCCTGGTTTGCTCATTGTCTCTCTCTCTTTACAAGTAAATAAATAAGATACTAAAAATAAAAACAGAGCTGGAGAGATGGTTTAGCAGTTAAGGTGCCTGAATGTGAAGCCTAAGGACCCAGGTTTGATTCCCCAGGACCCATGTAAACCAGATGCACCAGGTGGTGCATGCCTCTGGAGTTCATTTGCAGTGGCTGGAGGCCCTGGTGTACCCATTCTCTCTCTCTCTTTCTCTTTCTCTCTCTCTCTCTCTGCCTCTTCCTCTCTGTCTCTCCCTTTTTTCTCAAATAAATAGGTAAAATATGTAAAACAAAACAAAACAATGCAAATTAAAATAAAACCCTCAAGGGGTTGGGGAGATAGACAGCTCAGTGTGTAGTGCTTGCCTCACTCACAAGAACGAGAACCTGACATGGACACCCAGAACCCACATAAAAATGCTGAGTATGGTGAGATACGCCCATGATCGCAGTGTTGGGGAGACACACAAGAGGATCCTTGGGGCTTACTGGTCAGCCAGGCTAGCCTAAGTGTGAGCTCTAGTCTAGTGAGACAACCTGTCTCAAAAAAAAAAAAAAAAGTGGACAGCATTCCTGAGGATGACACCCCAGAGTGTCTGCTGACCTCCACACACACTCACCCATCTGCACACACGTGTACCCACACACACATGAACATGAACACACATCCATGAACAAAGGGAAAACTCAAAACAAAATAAAAATACGGCATCCTAGTTATTTATTTCAAAAAGTAATTGATCTTGGACCAAAAAGATATGACCAAGGCAGTAATTCTCAAATCTTAAAAAGAAAAGTGATAACAAATCTATCATTCAGTTTTACACTTTATTTGGAAATAACTAAAACTTGATTGAAGAGTTGAGAAATAGTATAAAGAAGACCTGGTTCTGTTTTGCCTAGATTTACCTATAGTTAATATTTTACCTCATTATCTCTCTCTCATTCATTCATATATATATATATATATATATATATATATATATATGTAATATATGTAATTTGTCAAAATATTTATTTATTTTTAAAATTTTATTTAATTTATTTGAGAGAGAGAGAGAGAGAGAGTGAGAAAAATATAGAGAATGGGTATGTCAGGACCTTTAGCCACTGCAAACGAACTCCAGATGCATGTGCCACCTTGAGCATCTGGCATACGTGGGTCCTGGGGAATCAAACCTGGGCCCTTTGGCTTTGCAGGCAAGTGCCTTAACTGCTAATCCATCTCTCCAGCCCTGTAAGTTGTGATGTACCAGTTAGGACTAGGGTGATAGCTCACTCAGTAAAGTACTTACAGTGATATACCAATGAACTGTGAGTAGAATACAAGGTGGATCTTATCTGTAAATATCTGTATTTCCTAAGAATATTCCTTTGCTTTAACATCATATGTCCATTGAATTTAGCTTATTTAACATTGATAGGATATTTAACAAAATCTAATCTACCATCTTCATTACAATTTTGTCAATCAATGCATAATGTCTTTTTAGAAAGCACTTCTTTTTCTGCAAACACAGGACCCATTGAAGGACTGGGCATGTTATCTTTTTTATTCTGAACAGAAACTGTACCTTCTCAGTTTTTAAAATTATTGATAAATATATACCTTTACATGGCTAAGTATGCGTTTATAATTCAAGTAAGACGGCGACAGAATAACCAACTGCTATTTGGCTGGATGTCCTGATGGCGTCTCTCTGTTCACATTGAGAATCATAGATTATCTACCTGGCCTTCCAGTACTCCAATCTACTCCATGATAATTAACCTTCTGTGCCAATTTGCCCATGCAAAATGATGCCCAGATTATATATCTCAGAGTGCAAGGGTTTCTAGGAGTGATTCTCACTGGGGATTTGTGGGTTGAATCAAGCAGATTGCTCTCCCTAATATGAGTGGTCTCGTCCATTTTGTGGAAGGCCTGATGAGCACTTAAGGTCACTCTTAACTGAGCTGGAACAGCCATCTTTTCTTGCCTTCAGATCTGTGGGTTCGGACTGGAATGGAGAGCCTTAGCTCCCTGGCTGTCAGGCATCTGAACTGCACACCAACTTCCCTGGGTCTCTAGCTTTTAGAGGGCAGATTATAGGACTTCTTAAGCCAAAAACTTTATAATAACTCTGTCTGAAATATCTATCTTTCTAACCTGCTGGAGTTCCCTGATGGATACATACTCTCACTTTTATCTATTCACTACTCCCTCTAAGGAGCTAGGAACTTATAGCTGGAAAAATAAGTGTGGTACAAAACCCAGGTTGTAGATGTGAGTTCTGGTTCTGCTACTTGTTAGTTAAATGAACTTTAGCATGCTAATTTCATCTATATCCTTGAAAATCACATTGTAGAATGGGCCAGTATATCCCCTTCACAGGTCTATTGGGAGGACTGAATGCAATGAGCAGACTAAATATTTGCACATGTTGCAGTCAGGTTCGCATTGCTGGTAGAAATCACCCAACCAAGAGCAGCTTGTGGGAAAAAGAGGTTTATCTTGGCTTACAGGCTCGAGGGAGAAGCTCCATGATGGCAGGGAAAACGATGGCATGAGCAGAGGGTGGACATCACTCCCTGGCCACCATTAGGTGGACCATAGCAACAGGAGAGTGTGCCAAACACTGGCAAGGGGACACTGGCTATAATAACCCATAAGCCTGCCCCCAACAATACCCTGCCTACAGGAGGCGTTAATTGCCAAATCGCCATCACCTGGGAACCTAGCATTCAGAACACCTGAGTTTATGGGGACACCTAAGTCACACCGCCGCAGCATGCACGTGCTTGGTGCATAAGACATCCTTGCAGCCATTCTCCCTGTGCTTTCTTCCCTGTCAGAGTCAGGTGCTTGGCTTTCGGTGGCCACGCAGTGCTTGCTCCTTCACACCCTTTCAGCTCTGCTTGTGACAGCTCCACTCCACCTTGTCCTTCCCTTTTCTTTTAAAAAATATATTCACTTACTTATTATTGATTTAATTTTATTTAAGGGGAGAAAAAGAGAGTGACTGTGGGCACACCGGGGAGCCTTGTTGCTGCAAATGAACTCCAGACGCATGTACCACCTTGTGCACCTGACTTTATGTGGGTAGTAGGGAATTGAACCCAAACCAGAAGGTTTTGCAAGCAAGTGCCTTTAACCAGTGAGCCATCTGTGTGGTACTGACTTCCTCTTTTCTTTTCTAAATATTTTATTTATTTGATACAGAGAAAGAGGCACAAAGAGGGAGCAAGTGGGCACGCCAGGGCCTTCAGCCACTGTAAACGAACTCCAGATGCATGCGCCCCCTTGTGCAGCTGGCTTACGTGGGTCCTGGAGAATCAAACCGGGATCCTTTGGCTTTGTAGGCAAACGCCTTAACTGCTAAGCCACCTCTCCAGCCCCTGACTTTCTGTTTTCTTGCAGCCTACCTGAAGCTTGCACACTTGCTAAGACTTTGGCTCTAGCGTTTCATATCCTTCATGAAGCCCTCATGGACCTCAGCACTGTGCCTTCTAAATCACAGCACTCTAGTTTTGGATGTAGCAAAGGTCTTGTAAATACTGAATGAATGAAGTCCTGGAACACTGAAGTTTGTGGCTCTCAGTGCAAAACTTGTCACGTATAGAAGGCAGGTCAGTCATGGATGCTAACACTGCTCAGCACCCTCTGCTTTCCATATGCTACTACACTGGCCCCTCGAACAACCTGACTGGGTAGGGTTTTTTTTTTTTTTTAAGCTCCATTTTGCAGACAAGAAACCTGAGGCACATGCTTGCAGAGCTGTAAGTGGTAGAGGGTAGAACTGGGCTTTGAACCCAGGATTGGTTCCATACTTTCTTTCATACTGGATTTCTTCCCATGCTGAATTTTGTTTACAAATACTGACTTTGATTCATGAGTGACAGGTACAAATTAAATGTTAGGTGACCTGGAATGGTCATGGGGCTGGGTGCACCCACCTCTTGCTCACTTCCCCCAACCCCTGTACCAAAGTCGCCTCAGTGAACCTGTGGCTGGCTCAGTGTGACTCAAAATGACAGTTTTACATGCTTCTGAGGGAAAACTGGCTAGACTAATACGTACTTCAAAAACCTTCTGCAACAAAAAGCTCAATGATTTTCTATTTTTTAAAGTGTCAGTTGTGGTGAACAGTTAACTACTGGCAATGGCTGCTCAACAAACAGGCATTTATGATGAGTGCTTTGTGGGGAGAAGTTGATCAAAATGACCTCTCAGGGCCTTCCCAGCAGATTTAATCAGGCTAATCAAACCTTCAGGCTGAATCCGCACTCAGAGAGGAGCACTTATCCCGTGTTTTGAACTGTTCTACTGCTGTTGTGGGCACACACCTCTTTCCTCCTCCAATTGGAAGGTTAGAGACATTCAGTACTTTTCATTAGTCTCCCACAGCTCTGGACACAGTGTTGAGCACATAGTAGGTACTCACTAAACACTAACTGATTGATCAATTCAAGATCTTATAATCCCAGGTATACTACAAGGGCACTTAAATTTGGGTCAGATCCACAGAGGACTCTAACTTACCCACCATTAGGAGATGGATTGCAGGGGCTCCTCAGGGAAGCTCCACAGGGGTCATTCATTGCTTTCCAGTTCTGAAGTCCACTTTGTTACTGCCGTTAAGAATGGACTTAAGTAATAGAATGGATCTCTTATTTATTTTTTTCCAACTCTGATACTATTCTGGTCTCACTCCTGACAATGTGTGACAGAGAAATGTGCTTGAATTTGTCCCTGATGGGGCTCCGTGGGTTAGAAATACAATATTTGTTTGGATGTAAAATACCCCCACAGCCTCATGTGTTTGAAGCTTCGTATTTAGTCTCTAGCTAGTAGAGTCTTTAGGCGGTGGAGCCTTGCTGGAGGAGGTCTGTCACTGAGGTGGCCCTTGGGATTTTGTAGCTTAGCCTGCTTGCCAGTGTCAGCTACTCACTCTTTCTGTTTCCTTCCTGCTGATATGTGACAATGTGAGCCGGCTTCCTGTTCCTGCCATGCTTTCCCTGCCACAGTGAAACACTGTAAACCGAACTAAACCCTTTTCTTCCACCAGTTGCTTTGGGTTGGATGTTTTGTTCCACCACTGAGAAGGTGACTGCTATAAACACTAATCAGTATTAATATGCTTTAGAGATGTGTGATCCAGCACTAAAATTTAAATATTGGGATAATGGGAGGGCAGAGGAAAATTGGATCATGAATTACTCTCCCACAATTATTCAGGAAATGAAAAGCACTCAAAATCCAAACAAAGGCTAGAGAGATGGCTTAGTGGATAAGGCACTTGCTTGCAAAGCCTAAGGACTTGCGTTTGACTCTCCAGGTTCCATGTAAGCCAGACGCACAAGGTGATGCAAGCACACAAGGTCACACATGTACAGAAGGTAGAATATGTGTCTGGAGTTTGATTGCAGTGGATTAAGGCCCTGGAGTTCCAATTCTCTCTCTCTTGTTCTCTGACATTAAAAAAAAAAGCCAGCCTGAGCCAGGTGTGGTGGCGCACTCCTTTAATCCCAGCACTTGGTAGGAGGATCGCTGAGATTTCAAGGCCACCCTGAGACCACATAGTGAATTCCAGGTCAGCCTGGACAAGAGTGAGATCCTACCTCAAAAAAATATAAAAAACAAAACAACAAAAAGCCAGTCTGTTGGGCTTGCCTCAAAACAATCAATCAAACAAACAAACAAAAAACAAAACAAAAAAACAAGAAAAACAACAAGGATGATAAAAATATTAGCACTTAAATAATAAAACTTAAGGTTGTGTACACTGAAGGCCACAGATATCAGAACCCTATAGCCACAGAAAGAGATTCTTAGGACCCACTCCTGGTCCTGTATACAGCCTCTTAAAGATGGTTACAAGTGGAAATGGAGCCAAATCTGAAGACATCTAATTGAGGGGAAGTCTGTATTTTACCCTTATGTTGCTAGGATTAGGGAAATACAGACAGAAAGGAAGTTAGCAAGTAGGACTGGCCCTCTTGGCAATGTAGCCTTCATGGTTCTTTTACACTGGAGTGTGGACAGAGTTAGGAGGATTCACTTTTAATTAGACAAAGGAAAAATACAGTCACTGTTTTCTTGAAAAGACTATGCTGGGAAGTATCCATGCCCTGCCTGTCCACATCTCTCACCCTCTGACTATAGTAGGTAGATCGCAACATACATAATAGCCCATGGGCTGGTGGAGGAAAATAGGAAGATATATAGGTAGAGATATTTGGGATGAAAATAAGAATGGTTTTTGGAGAGGTCTGTGTAGAGCATAAGAAAGATAACAAATGAGATATATAACCATGCAAACTCACCAGAAAAATAATGTAACCTAAGAAAATATGGTCAAAAGAAATATAACCAGCAACTTCTTCCCCATTTCCCCAGGGGAAAAAAAAGTTATCATGCTTCATCTTATGAAAGAATTTAAGGATATGCAGTCAGTAAAAGAAGAATGCAAAAGAAGTTGAAGAGTAAGATATAAAGAGAGGTTACCAGAACAGAAAAAAACCAAACTGATAATGTATCAGAAATATCTGGGAGAAATGATGTAAATGGGGAAAGATTTATCTTGGCTCATGGTTTCAGAGGTTTTAGCCATGGTTTACTTACACCATTGCTATGAACTTGTAGTGAGTGAGAACACCATAGTTGAAGGTGGTGGCATGGAAGAGATTGCTGACCTCATAGCAGCCAGGCAGCAGAGTGAGTGAGACAGGAAGGGGCCAGTGCATGTCCCCAGTAAGTTTCCTTTAGCCAGCTCCACAGTTCCATTATCTCCTAACAGTCTATCCAAGTTTTAAATCTATTAATGGCTTAAATCATGGATTGGTCAGAGCTTTTATAATCTAATAGTCTCTAGAAATACCTTCACAAACAAATCCAGAGGCATGCTTTACTAATCTCTTAAGTGTTTCTTAATCCAATCAAGTTGACAAAACAAAACATCATGATGAGTCAGACATAATCATAATAAAAACAAATAAAGAAACTCTTCCAGCAGAATGAAAAGCTTATAAAAACTGGTCCAGGGGCACCGCTAAGATAATCGCAGTGCACACATAAGAAAAAGTCAGAAATTGAGGCAATTAGAAGATAGTTAAAGGAGAAAGACATTTGCAAGAAGGACAATAGATGAATCCTACAGATACAGTGAATTGAACAGAAAAAATATCAAAGATACGCTACAAGAAAAACTTAAATCTATTGGTTAGTTTTTTTTTTTGTTGTTGTTTGTTTGTTTTGTTTTTGAGGTAGAGTCTCACTCCAGCCAAGGCTGGCCTGGAATTCACTCTGTAGTCTCAGGGTAGCCTTGAACTCACAGTAATCCTTCTACCTCTGCCTCCCGAAGGCTGGGATTAAAGGACTGTGCTGCCACGCCTGGCCTATTGGTTAGTTTTTTTAAATTTAACTTTATTTATTTATGGGAGAGAGAAAGAGAAATAGGCAGAGAGAAAGAGAGAGAGAGGGAGAATGAATGGGCACATGCCAGGGCCTCCAGCCACTGCAGATGAACTCCAGACGCATGCACCTCCTTGTACTTCTGGCTTCTGTAGGTAAGGAGGTTCAATAGAGGCCTGCACACTAGAATGGCCTCACTCTGGGAGACAGATCCACACAATATGGGGAAAGATTAGACCAACCCCTAATGATAGGATAGTATCCTTGCATTGTGCTGGTATCTTCTGCTGTCTTTTTTTTTTTTTTTTATTTTTTATCATTGACAACTTCTATACTAACAGACAATAAACCATGGTATTTCCCTCCTCTTCCCCATTTTCCCCTTTACAACTCTGCTCTCCATCATATCCCCTTCCTCCCTCTGTTAGTCTCTGTTATTTTGATGTCATTGTCTTTTTCTCCTATTAGGAGGCTCTTGTGAAGTTATTGCTAGGCACTGTGAGGTCATGGATATCGAGGTCAATTTATGTCTGGACAGTTGCATTGTAAGGAGTGGTACCCTTCCTTTGGCTCTTACATTCTTTCTGCCACCTCTTCCTCAATGGACCCTGAGCCTTAGAGGGTGTGATAGAAATGTTTCAGTGCTGGACACTCCTCCGTCACTTCTTCTCAACACTATGTTGCCTTTTGGGTAATCCCAGTGGTCACCGCCATCTGAAAAGAGAAGCTTCTCTAACTAAAAGTGAGAGTAGCATTAATATATGAACATTAAGTATAGTGCTTTCAGGTCAGTTTGGTGAGAATAATATATGCATTTAGCCAGACAAAATAAGGTTTTATACCCCCAAGGCTCGTGACCTCCACTGCCATTGGCTTTTGATTAGGTTTTCAGTACCAGGCATGTATTCCCTCCCATACAGTGGGCCTCCAGTCCAATTAGAGAGCAGTTGGTTTCCCCCCAGAGCAGACATGCCACTATTACACTCATTCAGTCATTTGATCTGTCTGCCCACACTTGAGGCTTCCAGTGTTCACTGTTTTTTTTTTTTAGCTGTTGATGAGTTCTGTCTCCCGTAGGGCTGCATGCAGTGTAGCTTTTTCCAGATTTCACTTGGCTGGTCTACAGGGAGAAGGTTTTCAGCTCAGCACCAGCTTGATTTCTCAGTGGCCTTGCTGTCCACACATGTGAAGTCTTCAGCAATAGGGTCTTACCATCTGTTACTTGTGGGGCACCAAGGGCCTTGGCAATAGCCTGTAATGTTTTGGAGGTAAAAGGGACCTCTCTGGCTAACAACTCACTGGAAGGTATCCCAACCCTGGCACTGAAAATTTTCTAGTAGCAATCTATGGCTTCTGGATGTGCCATTATCCAAAGAAGTAGGCTTTCATGTGCCTTATTCAGACTATCTTGAATTTTGATTGACTCTTCCCCTACTCTTCTCTTCCTCAAAGTCTTCCCCTGGCCTCACTTAGGCCATCCCACTCCCTGTAATCTGTTCTTCTGCTTACATATATACAATACTATCCCCTTAAGTCCTTCCTTCTCCTCCCTCCCATATACCTTTTTCTATCTTACTGGCATCTGCTACCGATTTTTGGTTTAAGCTCACACACAAGTCTAAACATTTGTAGCTAGAATCCACACATGAGAGAAAATATGTGATGTTTTGCTTTCTGGGCCTGGGTTACCTCACTTACTATAATCCTTTCCAGATCCATCTATTTCCCTGTAAATTTCATAATTTAATTTTTCTTTACTGCTGAACAGAACTCCATTGTGTAAATGTACCACATCTTTATTATCCATTCATCTATTGAGGGACCTTTCTGGTGGATTTTGGCTTTCCTACTTCCCTGCTGTGGATAATAAAAACCTATACACATTCACTTTTCAGAAGGAGAGTGTATTTTGCTTTGGTTTTGTTTAAATCCCTCACTAGGCTGGTTTGGCAAGGCTCCTATGCTGCCATCTTACCCCGAAGTCACTCCTATCTATCTTTTTTTTTTTTTTTTTTTGTCAAGGTAGGGGGTAGGGTCTCACTCTAGCTCAGGCTGACCTGGAATTCACTATGTAGTCTCAGGTTGGCCTTGAACTCATCATGATCCTCCTACCTCTGCCTCCCAAGTGCTGGGATTAAAGGCGTGCATCACCACACCCAGCCCTGTCTATCTTTTTGATGTAATAGAACTACATTTGACAACTGTGGTGGGCTGTAATATTGTGAAATACATGTAATTGATCTTCCTGTCTCCTGGCATATACTTCCTAAAATCACTTGGATTCTTCAAATTGATGTGTCTTATTGTATGCTGATGAGTTGACTGGTATCTTACAGCCTCTAGGTAACTTCTGGATGAGGGTGGCACACTTGTGGAAGGAAGTCTTCAGAAAAATCCAGAAAAAAGAGAGTTGGGAATGAATGCATGGAGGTCCTGGAAGGTGGAATGTCTGAAGATAACATGGAATCTTTGTGCTCCTTCCTGCATATGGAAGACTGAGTCTCTCACCTTGCCCTCTGCATCTCTTTTTCTGGTGTTCATTTCTATCCTTTGTAATATACTTTACCATACAGTGGGAAAAGTAAAAGAAATGAAAGTCACTTGAGCATATGCCTAAGAAATTATTTCAGGGCTGTCTATTTTGTTCCATTTGTCTACATGCCAGTGTGTGTGTGTGTGTGTGTGTGTGTGTGTGTGTGTGTGTGTTTCGTGTCCTCCTCAGTCATTTTCTCACCTTTTTAAATGAAAAGTTATCACATGAACATGTTGCATATTGCTCATAGTCCCATTGGGTTATACTCTTATGTTGTCTCTCCCTCATTCCCATCCTACTGAGGGCCCTCCTCAGTGGAGTTATCCATATTCACTGTGGGGTCATATGAATATACCGGGCAGTCTCTGTAGGAGGACAATGCCTCAGAACAGACCCTCTCACCCCGTGGCCCCTACATTTTTTTCACACCTACTCTTCAGTGTTTCCTGAGCCTTGGAGGGTGTGTTATAAATCTCTTTTAGTGTTGAGCTCTCAACAGCCTCCCTCTCATTTTCTGCTTTGACGAGTTTTAAATCTTTTTTTTTTTTTTTTGAGGTACGGTCAACACTCTAGCCCAGGCTGATCTGGAACTCTGTAACTCCATGCTGGCCTCGAACTCACAGTGATCCTCCTACCTCTGCTTCCCAAGTGCTGGGATTAAAACTTTGTGCCACCACACCCTGGAGAGTTTTAAATCTTCCCAGTGTCTACTGCCATCTCCCTGGAGGAGCTTTCAGGCTAGCAGTGAGAGTGGCAGTTCCTCTATAATATAATGTTCCTTCTGATATAGTATCCAAGTCATACCAGCCTTCATAAAATAAACTGGCGTTTTGGTTTGACTGTGAAATGCTCCTCATAGGCTCATATGTTTGAACATTTGGTTCCCAGTTGGTGGCACTATTTTGGAAGGTTGTGGAATCTCTGGGACATGGTGCGTGCTTGGGGGATGTAGACGCTAGGGGTAGGAAGTGAGAGTTTTAGCTTGTTCCTGTCTCTAGTCTAGCTCTTTGTTTTCCTGATCTGTCAAGATGTAAACATGTAATGAGATGCTAAGGGGTTCAGGAAAGACCTTGAACCCCAAACCCTAGGTTCATTTCTAATCTTAATCAAAGAATTGAATCGAATTAGACTGAGGTAATTATTAACTTATTATATTTATTTAGAGAAGTACACAGCCAATGAAAGGCACCCACGTGGTTAGAGATCCCACATGGCAGGCCTGGAAAAACCATGGAGAGAAAAGAAAGAAAGGAAAGTTCAAGAGCTCCTGCCATGTGGGGAGCTAGAGGGGATAAAGAGTCCATGTGGAGAGTAAGGGCTAGGGGGGCTCTCCCCTTGGCTCTGCTTGGCTGGCCTAGCTGAGGGGAAACTCACCATCAGCTGGAAGTTTAGGAGAGGTCAGACAGCACAGAGAGAAATCTTGTTCTCCCCTCACAAACCGTATGGTAGTGGGTCCTACCTTGTGCCTTGGGTTAATCAGAGTGATGGGTAGCTGATTGGTTTGGGGTAGGGGCTATCTTAGGAAGAGGTTAGCCAAGTTCTGGGGTCTCAGTTTGACTAACCACGGTGTTAGAATTAGATTTAAGTCCTAGGAAAGACTCCCTCCCAGGAGGGGCCCAGGTTGTTTGTTGAAACACAGGTTAGGGAGCTAGGCAAGAGATAAGAGGTCAGATCATCCTTTGATTTCTAGCAAGTGCAGACTTTCCTGCCTTTTTGCTTTCAGGGGCTGTGATAGTTAAGGTGTTGTCAACTTGATCTGTTTAGTAATCCACAGAAATCCCTTTTGGGTGAGTCTTAGAGGTTGCTTCTAGGAAGGACCAACTAAAGGAGGAAGTCCTTCCCCCAGAGTGGGCAGCCCCTGCTCAGAGGGGGACTTGATATAAGGAAGCTCTGGGTAAAATGAGCCCCTCCCTCCCTCCCTCCCTCCCTCCCTCCCTTCCTTCCTTCCTTCCACTTGGCTGTCGGAGCTGCTCGCTACCTTCCAGCGTGGATTGAAGACCAGTGCGGACTAAAGACCAGCATCAACTGAAGACCCACGTGGATGGAAACCCAGCGGTTCCTCAGGAAGCCTCCAGGCTTTCCAGCATCATCTGCAGTGCCGGGTCGGGACTGCTGAGGCATCTGGCCACATGGAGTGAGCAGCTACCAGGTTCAGTGATTCTCAGGCCTGCAACTGCTATTGGACTACTGTAAGCTGATCCAATAAATCCTCTTTCTAAAATAATTCATTCTAGTAGTTCTGTTCCTCTAGAGAACCCTGACTAATACAGGGCCCCAGTCACCCTAATTGGCTACTCCCTCTCAGACCTCATGTAAGACTCCCACTGTCATGGTCTGAGCTGGTCCAGCCACCAAGCCTTGCTGGCCATGATGGATGGTAGCCACTGGAGCTGTAAGCCAAAATGAGCCTCTCCTTTAGATGTATGCTTCTCTTCATGATGAACTTGAATATAAGGTGAAGACCTCACAACTCTAAGAAGATGACAGAACAGAACATAGCTAGTAGATATCCATCCAACTAAGGAAAATCAACATCAATTACAAGAGCAAGACAGCAAAGGGAAATGAGTGCTTATTTCTTTGTCTTTCATTCTAGATGACATTGCTTCTGTCTAACATTCAAGCACACACAACTCTTAACCTAAATCACTTTAACCTCTTTTTCCTTAACCTTGTAGGAATATTTTATGAAATACTATCTCTAGTCATGAGAAAATATTTATCTGGGCCTTAGCAATCCCTTTAGTTTCCTTTTTATTTTCTATTCCTTCTCTTAAACTAAAATTAAATGTAATGCCTTTTAATAAAAACAGAAGTTATAATATGATCTTATTTTTATAAAAGCATTTTCCTATCTAGTCTGTATATGCATGAGCTGCCTGGAACCACGTGTACTTTCATATTAATAATGATTTATTTCATGTAGTGGTGTTCGGGTTTGATGTTAACTTTATTTTGTATTTTATTTATGGCTTGAGTTCTTTATTACGTATATGTTTTATTAAAAAGTCAATATGCTCTTTGAATGCGGAACCAGCAACTTTGCAGGGCCTTGCAAAGGGGACAGCTTGTTCCTTCTCATGTGCTCCTATGCCCATGGCCTTGGCTTTGGTTTTCAGCTTTACCTCTGATCTTCCTTTAGAGGCCAATCCATCACTATGTGTACACCTTGAGTTACCTGCTGTTTCCTCCACTTTGGTGCTGGGGATTGAATCCAGAGCCCATGCTATGCCATGCAGCTGTTCTAACACTAAGCTGCTTCCCTAGCCCTCACCGTAGAATTTCTTGCCCTATGATGCATAGTTTGTCCTAGCTGATGCACCCCCCCCCCCAAGTCTCCCTTTATCCCTCTTTCCTCCTATGCTTTTGTTTTGAGATAGCACCTCTCTCTCTGTAGCCAGGTTAGCCTAGTGCCCACAGACAGAGCCCTTGTCCCTTGCCTTCCTTATGTTGGCATTAGTAGGCATATGTCACCACCATTACAGCCTGGCTTGCCATTTTCTTCATGCTGGACTTGTACAATGCTGGGGCTGAGGGTGGTGATTTTAACCTAGCATGTGCTAGTGTTCCTCTACGTAACTGTTCACAGCTTTGATTCTGTGTGTGCATATGTGGGTGGGTGCATGGGCCACACGCAGACGTGTAAGTCAAAGGACAACCTGGGACATTGGTCCTCACCTTCTACCTTGTTTGAGGCAGGGTCTCTAGTGGTTCACTGCTGTGTTCACAGGTGAAGCTGGCCCACAAGCTTTCCGCAGATTCTTCTGTCTCTGCCTCTCATCTCACTGAAGGCACTTTGGGATTATATGTGTCAACTACAGTATGTGTGCTCAAACAAATATTTTTGGGCTGGAGAGAAGGCTTAGCAGTTAAGTTGCTTGCCTATGAAGCCTAAGGACCCAGGTTCAATCCCCCAGTACCCATGCAAAGCCAGATACACAAGGTGGCACAAGTGTCTGGAGTTTGTTTGCAGTGTCTAGAGGCCCTGGCATGCCCATTCTTTTGCTCTCTCTCTCTTTTAAATAAATAAATAAATGTTTTTACTTTTTTTGTTTGTTTGTTTTTCGAGGTAGGGTTTCACTCTAGTCCAGGCTGACCTGGAATTCACTATGTAGTCTCAGGGTGGTCTCGAACTCACGGTAATCCTCCTACCTGTGCCTCCCGGGTGCTGGGATTAAAGGCGTGAGCCACCATGCCTGGCATTTTTACTTATTTAATTGAGAGAGAGAATGGGCATGCCACTGCAAACAAACTCCAGACATATGTGCTACTTTGTGCATCTGGCTTTATGTGGGCACTGGGGAATTGAACCCAGGGCAGGCAAGCTTTGCAAGAAAGTGCCTTTAACCTCTGAGCCATCTCTCCTATCCCAGTGTCCTAACCTTTTAGGAAGGTTCTGGAGATCTGAACTCAGGTCCTCACACTTCTGAGGCAAGCGCTTTATCTGCTGGGCCACCTCATCAGTCCAGCTTTTATTAATTTCAAGGATAAATTCTTAGAAGTAGGGTTAATGGGTAGGACTTTAAAAATGCTTGTGATTTTATATGGTCAAATTGATTTTCAAAAAGCTGATTCTAATTGGAGCTTTCACCAGTTGTGTTTATAGAAGCACCTCTTCTACAACTCACTTGCCAGCATTAATCATTTTATTTTGTCTGACATTTGTGTCCATTGGTAAGCAAAAATGATATTTAGTGATGTCTTAGTTAGCATTTTTATTATTAGTGAGATCAAATGTTTTTAACATGAGTATTGAATTTTAAAAATTTCAATGGAGTAGTGCAAGTGGGCCAATGACCCAGAATTATATATATATATATTTATATTTATATATATATGAATATATATATGAATATATATATATTTCAGGTGAGAGTGGCAGGAGGAGCATGATGTGAGCTGCAGGAGAGGAGAACTGGGTGACAGTCTTGGCGAGAGATAATGAAGACCTACCTGGGCCAAGGCAGGAAGCCACATCTGAGCACGTTCTGCCTCTCCCTCTGCCTTTCTTCGTGCTTCTCTATTATAGCTTTCCACTTTGAAAAATTAGCATAGCAAGAACACTTTGCCCCAATTAATTACACAAGGTTCCTAATTTATTTAATTTTGGGGAGTATTTCATAATTCTCCTAAGAGGTCAGTTTCTATATTTCCCTTGCACAGAATCAATAATTCAAAGAATTTGTCTGCAAAGACTATGAATTTTGTTCTCCTGTGACTCCTAGATGGAAGTAGAAATGGATTCTGTGAGTTCAAGGAGGCTGAGAGGCACGTTCACTTGCTACTGGCTTTTGCTAGTATCTGTTAGCCTGTTGGCTTTTATCTTAAAGTCTTTATAGGTCATATTTTAAAAATAGAGACGTGAAACATACACAGGCAGGTTTTAGCCAAAGCAAACCCTGATGAAAAAGCGACCGACCCTGTGTAATTCTGTGTGGAATTGAAGTTCTTTGTTCTCTGCGTCTTTCACATAAAAGGATTCATGTGGGATGGGAGATAGGGCGGTTTTAATTTGGATCAACTGGACTTACCGCTGGATTTTACACCAGCCATGCTGTGAGGCAGGGTCTTTGTTTTCAGCAATTATCAAACTAAGCCTAATTAAACTTGCTTTGATGTACTGTAATGTTTTCCATAATTTTATATTCTGAACCATTTTCCTAAGTCCTTGTTTGAAATCAAGGCAAGACTATAGATTCATTTCACGTCTGTCATGCCATGATTTAGCATGTCTCTAATCAGGTTATGTCTGCTTTGGGTTGATATAACACAATATCATCACCACCACCACAACCATCATCATTGTATTTTGCAGCTTAGACCTGTAAAAATATTTTAAAGATACAACATTCTATAGATTTATGTGAAAGAAAAGTGCACAGACTTCCAATACTACCAATTAATTATGGATCTTAAATTATAGAATGAATTATATTCTGTAACATGTAATTGATTTCCCTTCTGATTGTGCTATTCCTTAAGGAGGATTATTTTATTTTATTTTTTATTTTGTTGAAGCTCATCTGGCACAGCTGTGACTCATGACTATTTTCCCTGGTGGAGAGGGTTAAGCAAGGTGCTTTGTTGTCTTTTTTTTTTTTTTTCTTGTATTTGAAAGTTGTTTGTTTCCCACTTAGGGGTGCATCCATTAGGTCTCTCTGGCTTTATGGGTATTAGAATAGATGTGAGTGATTTATAAAAAGCAAAAGAGCATTTCTCTCCACCATCCAATAAAAATAATTGAAAATACATTTCCATCATTCAGCTATCACTCTACGTGGAGTTCTTGTCAGCCCCATGCCTGTTGCTGCCTTTAAATACGCATGTGACTGTGTTTGTCACATTGACCCAATTTCCTGTGGCTTTTAACTTCCAGTTTGAAATGGGTACATGATAAAACCAAGTCAATTATGTTACAGACTCCAGTTTTAGCCTAGATGCAAAGTGGGCTTAGCTATGGTGACCCTAGCCAACATTTTGAAGGAAGCAATGCCTCCCTTTGTTCTTATTAGTTTTTATGAAAATCAGAAAAACTGGGGGTTCAATTATCATCACTATTAGAAAAGTTTGTATTGTTGGGTACACTTTGGTAGAAAATTTAAAATTATTATGTTATTTATTTATCTGAGAGAGAAAGAAGGAGAGAGAGAGAGAGAGAGAGAGAGAGAATGGGCACACCGGGGCCTTCAGCTGCTGCAAATAAACTCCAGCTGAATGAATGAGCCACCTTATGCATCTTGTTTACATGGGTCCTGGGGAATCCAGGTCCTTTGGCTTTGCAGGCAAGTGTCTTAACCACTAAGCCATCTCTCCAGCCTGGCAGTATTTAAGAAAAAAGTTTTAGTTATTTATTTATTTGAGAGAGAAAGAGAGAGACAGAGGCAGATAGATAGATGAGAGAGAGAGAGAGAGAATGGACATGCCAGGGCCTCCAGTCATTGCAAATGAACTCCAGATGCATGTGCCACCATGTGCATCTAGCGTACATGGGTTCTGGGGAATCAAAACTGGGTCCTTAGGCTTTGCAGGCAAACGCCTTAACCACTAAGCCATCTCTCCAGCCCTTTGATAGTATTTTTCAAACTGTGTTGAAGTGCAATATACATAAAGTGTAGGTTTTATAAGTGTACAGCTCAGTGAATCTTACAGTAAACTGTTTAAACTAGTAGTCAGAGAAAGAGAATGTGGCCAATATCCCAGGACCCCCACCTCAGGTTCCTGACCCTTGCTCCCATCACCTACCCTACATTCACCATGAGGCAAGATTTAAAGAAACAAAGGGAAGAATTAATGAGAGCCCGTCACCTTTGGAATCTGGTTCAAGTCTCTTGCCAGCTGAGATTTTAAGAGTTCCAATACAGGGGCTGGGGACATGGGTTGGTGGATAAAGCAACTGTTGCAGCACCCATGTAAATACCACGTGGGCATGGCAGCACGCCTGTAATCCCAGACCTCAGGAGGCAGAGATAGGGGATCCCGAGGGAGGGCAAGCTAGCTAGCCAGACTAGCCAAGTGGCTGAGTTCTGGGCTCAAGGGAGAGACCCTGTCTCAGCAAATAAAGTGGAGTGCAGTTGAGGAAGACACTCAGGGTCAGCCTCTGGCCTCCACATGAATGTGCACACGAGTCCATATGATATGAACACACATACATATGCAAACATGCAAAACAAAAGAATTCCATCACAATTTGCTATCAAGATTATCCACAGAGACTATATAGTTCTTTCCTTCCCTTCCTCCCTTCTCTCCCCCTTCTCCCTCTACAATAGTCTGACCTGGAGCTCACTATACAGCCATGTCAGCTTTGAACTCCTGATTATTTTGCCTCTACCTCTCAGGTGCTGGGATTAAAGGTGTATGCCATCATGCTTGGCTTTTAAAAATATTTATTGGGCTGGACAGATGGCTTAGTGGTTAAACGCTTGCCTGTGAAGCCTAAGGACCCCGGTTCGAGGCTTGATTCCTCAGGACCCACGTTAGCCAGATGCACAAGGGGGTGCACAAGTCTGGAGTTCGTTTGCAGTGGCTGGAGGCCCTGGTGTGCCCATTCTCTCTCTCTCTCTCTCTCTCTGTCTGTTGCTCTCAAATAAATAAATAAAAAATATTTATTTATTTATTTGAGAGAGAGAGAGAGAATGGCTGCTCAAGTCCTCTTGCCACTGCAAATGAATTCCAGACGCATGCACCATTTTATGCATCTGGTTTTACATGGGTACTGGGGAATCCAACTTGGAATGGCAGGGTTTGCAAACAAGCACCTTTAACTACTGAGCAATCTCTACGTCCTTTTTATTTTGTTTTGTTTTGTTTTTTAAAATGCAGGGCCTCTTTCTAGCCCAGGCTAATCTGGAACTATGTAGCTCAGGCTGGCCTCAAACTCATGGTGATCCTCCGATCTCAGCCTCCTGAGTGCTAGGATTAAAGGCGTGTGCCAAAACTCTTGGCCATGTCTGGCCTTTTTAAAAAACAAACAGCCAAAAATAAACAAAAAAAAACCCCTCTCTTATTTTAAGGTCAAAGTGTATATGACCTCTGATGTTAGCCTTACTTGCTTTTCTGCTATAGAGCCATGGTCTTCTGAGACGTTCATAGAACAAAAAAATAAACTATGTTTACAGTCCAAACATATGTCTTAACTGCCTCCTGTTCTAGTATCGTAAGGATTTCTTCAACCCCTATAACTCATGATAGTTTAACCTTGCCAGCAGGTAGTCTTGTCACCTCAAGAACCATGTTATTAAAAATCCAGTTCTTTAGAAATCTTAAAAAAAATTTTTTTTGTTTATCTTTTATTTATTTATTTGAGAATGACAGAGAGAGAGAGAGAGGAGAGAGAATGGGTGCTCCAGGGCCCCCAGCCACTGCAAACGAACTCCAGACACATGCGCCACCTTGTGCATCTGGCTAACGTGGGTCCTGGGGAGTCGAGCCTTGAACCGGGGTTCTTAGGCTTCACAGGCAAGCGCTTAATCGCTAAGCCATCTCTCCAGCCCTAGAAATCTTTTAAATAATATAACTTTGACAGCCACCGAAATTGTACATATGGCTATTGTTAAGATACAGAAGTTCAACCCTCTCTAGGGGAGTCTGTTTCCATGTCTGCATGCTCGTTCCCTAAGCTTCTCCTTCTGTTATAATGTCTGTGCTGATTAAGACTATCTTGAAACTGTTTCTAATACACTCAACTCTGCTCCATATTGACTGGCTCTGAAGTGCTTTGGGGCAGTGAGTCGTGAATCCTGGATTTGCCTGAGCGGAGGTCTCTGTAAAGAGCTTCTGAGGTGACTCTAGGCTGCAGCATGGAGCTGTCTCCTTGCTCCTGCTCTTGCTGACAACCACTTTCCTGACTTCTGCCTACTTTGGTACAGCATTTGCATTAGACATTATACATGCATTACACAGCCTCACCCTCTCTGTCTGGCTTCTTTCATTCAGTGAGATTTGCCCCTGTGGCTCATTCTGCCTTTACAGGTGAGCACACGGGCACGCTCCTATTCCATTTCGCTGTTGAAAGGCAGCCGTACGTGATGGAGGCATGGGCAGAAAGTCCTGGGAGCAGGGGGTCACGTGACTTTTCATGTGCAGTCCTGTCTCAGACCACTGTTAGCAGGAAGTGTAGACAGGGAAAGAGATGTGGCCCGACCTTCTAAGCACTTGTTCATTCTAGATAGGAAATGCCTAACTTGAGGAAATACTGGCTTTGTCTGTCTTCCTTTTCCCAACAACAAAGGCACTCAAATGGCCAGGGATAGGATTCAGAATACCTTGTCTGAATGGAAAGACAATGAAATGCAATTAAGAGGATGTAAAACAGAAAGCAGGTGACCCTCCAAATGAAGAAGAGAGCCAAACGAGCAGGGAAGGGGAAAAGGAATCCCATGAAACGGCACGGGAGGTGCCCGGCGTGCCAGCGTGTCGGTGAGCCTCATTAAATCGTACTTGTAGGGCAATGCTACGTTCTCTGCTAATGAAAACAGAACAGCGTTCTGGTTTGCTGTTTTCTTGTTCTCTTGGGATGTCCCTCCGTCTCTGATCTTTGATCATTTTACGTATATTTTGTTCAATTTGCATGGTTTTATTCCCCCACTCCCCCAAAGCAGCAACTGAACTCAATAAGTCAATCATTGCGCAGGGAGCACATTCATCACAGCCATGTTTGATATTTCAGCCAATTTTGCTGGTCTGCTTTGCTGTTTTTTTTTTTTTTTTTTTTAAATCAGGCCCCGTGGATTCTACTTGTTCTAGTAAAAAAAAAATCTTTTTTGTAGAACATATTATGACTTCTATTATTTTTTCATTTCTTTTATTGACTTGATGGAAGTTGCTCTGCAATCTCAATAATCAGAGCACTAATCTATTAGTAATTGTTGCTAGGGCCCAGCAAGTGGTGGGAAGATAATTGCAGAGCTGATACCAGTGCAACACATAAATTATTCATTAAAACATATAGTGCCTATTTGAATATGTTGCTGCATTTGACTGGCGAAAACATGCTTTATTGGGGACTCTCATTTTGATTAAAGAAATTAAGAAGACGCATTCATTCTGGTGGATTCAAAGAACTAATAATTTGCTTGCCTTAGGAATTGACCTCGAGGGAATGTCAGCGAAGAACAGGCTTGAAAATAAGGCAAGGTGGGATTCACTTTGGTAGATCTGTACTGCACCTCTGTGTGTTTATGTGCCGGGGCTGCCAAAACAAAGTGCCACAGCCAGGTTGGTTTATTTCTTCACAGGTCGGGGGGGGTGGAAAGGTGAGGTCAAAGTTTCGGCAGACCTGGTTCCTTCTGAGGCCTCGTTCCTTGGCTTACAGTGGCTGTCCCCTCTTGCTGTTCATGTGCTATTCTGCATCCTAATTTCCTTTCCTTAGGAGAGCATGAGTCATAGGAGGGCTTACCCATGTAACCTCACTTTACCTTAATTGCTGATTTAAAGATGTTGTCTCCAAATGAAGTTACAATCTGAGGTACTGCTGTAAACAGGGTCTCTCTTTCTCTCTCTCTCTGACTTTCCCTCAGCTCCTCAGTCTGTGAAAGAAATCAGGCAAGACACATAGGGCATAGCAAAGAAGACAGGCTGAGTTTATTAAGGGACAGTATGAGGCACTCTGAAGGGGAAGACTGGACAAAGGCCAAAGGAGCCATTGTGGTGGAAAACACTCATGGGGTGAGAGTGGACAACAGCCAGAAAGACCATTGTGTTGACCTACATGTTTAGGCAGGCTATATATTATTTTATAAAGTCTCTGGAATAGTCACCTTTCCTGGGGAACACCTTCCTGTCCAGGTGACTGACAGGGCATTTGGATTAACTCTTAGGTGAGGGAACAATGGTATGTGTTTGTTCTTCATCAGGAAGTCCGTACCAGAACCTGGTGGTTCAGAAAGTCATTTCTCCAGCCAAGGCAAGAGATATGACTCAGATCCCATTCTTTTGGCCAAAAGCAATGTAACAAAGCAGATTAAAAATAATTAAAGAAGGGCTGGATAGATGGCTTAGCAGTTAAGGCATTTGCCTGCAAAGCTAAAGGACCCAGGTTTGATTCCCCAGGACCCACATAAGCCAGATGCACAAGGTGGCACATGTGTCTGGAGTTTGTTTACAGTGGCTAGAGGCCCTGGTGCACCCATTCTCTCTCTCTCTCTCTCAAATAAATATCCCCTCTCTTATCAACATCCTATAAAAAAAAAAGGAAGAGAGAATAGAGCCACACGTGGTGGTGCACGCCTTTAATCCCAGCACTCGGAGGCAGAGGTAGGAGGAGTGCCATGAGTTCATCAGCCTGAGATAGAACAAAAAAAAACAAACAAAAAAAGTGAGAGAGAGAATAAAAGTTATTGTAGAGAGAGCTGGGAAGATGGCTCAGTGCTTAAAAGCATTTGTTTACAAAGCCTGTTGGCCCAGGGTTAATTCCCCAGTACCCACATAAACCCAGATGCACAGTGGTGCGTGTGTCTGGAGTTCATAGTGGCAAGAGACCCTGGTGTACTCAAACATACATACATATAAACAAACACACGTGCAAATAAATAAATATAAATAAGTATGTAAAGGGGCTGGGGTGATGGCTCAGTGGGTAAGAGCACATGGCATGCAAGCATGAGGAATTGAATTTGATCCTCAGCACCATCTAAAAAGCTGGGTATGGCTGGGCATGGTGGCACATGCCTTTAATCCCAGCACTGAGGCCACCCTGAGTCTACATAGTAAATTCCAGGTCAGCCTGGACCAGAGTGAGACCCTACCTCGAAAAAACAAAAAAAGGGGGAAAAAAACTGGGTATGGACACATATGTCTGTAACCATAGTTTGAGGGGAGCAGAGACAGAATTACTGGGACTCCCAGATCACTAAGTCTGGCTGACCACAGCAGCTCCAGGTTCAGTGAGACTGTCCCAAGGAAACAGTGGGAGAATGATAGAAGAGGACACCCACATTCTATTCTGGTCTCTGCACATGTGCACACTAGGTACACGCATCTGCACACACGTGTTCACTATATATGCCACACAGCACACACACACGTACACAACATTAGTCAAGAATAATGTGGCCATGTTTTATAGAAAATAGCATTCCTTTAATGGGTCTCAACAAATTCTCACTACCTCCATCTTCCTCCCTTTTGTTTAATCTATAGCTACCCTTTCACATGGAATTTTAAGTTCTTTTTAAAAAGAACTTTTTAAAAATTTTATTTATTTATTTGCAATCAGAGAGAGAGAGAGAGAGAGAGAGAGAGAGAGAGAGAGAGAGAATGGGCACCCCAGGGCCTCCAGCCGCTGCAAATGAACTCCAGATGCATGTGCCACCTTGTGCATCTGGCTTACATGGGTCCTGGGGAATCAAACCTGAGTCCTTTGGCTTCACAGGCAAACGCCTTAACCACGAAGCCATTTCTCCAGCCCAAATTTTAAGTTCTTTATGAAAGGAGAAGTAATTGTGATTTTTCTTTCCCCTTTCTTGAAATAAATGTATTAACAAGGTCACAGAACATGGGGTCTAAAACCCCATCTTGTGAGGGAGGGGCTCATCTTCAGAGGTTCATCCTTCAAGCCTGCTACTATCTGACTAGCTACCTAACATTGGGGGTTAGAACTTTAATTCAGGAATTTAGAGAGTATATTAGTTTTCTCATTGCACTGATGAAATGTCTGACAAAAGCAATTTAAGGAAAGAAAGATTTATTTTTGGCTACAAGTTTGAGGGCACGGTACATCACAGAGAGAAGTCATGCGAGCAGGAGAGTGAGGTGTCTGGTCATATTACATCTGCAGTCAAGGAGCAGAGAGAAATGAATGCTGGCGCTGTTTATTTTCCCTTTTTATTCAGTTTGGAACCCCAGCTCATGTGATGGAGCTACCCACTTTCAGGGTGGGTATTCCCCCCTCAGCTAAACCATTTTGCAAACACCCCCAATACACCTAGACAATTCTGCTCCCCTCAGAACTAGGGTAACAGACATGTATGTATCCTAGGTGATTCTAAGTCCCATCAACTTGACAATGAATATGAACCATGACAGAGGACACGATGTAGCTCATGGCCTCCTATCAAGAGCAGTATTTGCAACTGAGGTAAGATTCTTATGACCAGTCACTGTCAAACCAGTCTCCTGCCCTGGGTTTCTGACCCCTCCCTTCTTTTGGAATTCAGCTAGGATGCTGTAGTGGTGGGCGGCAGTACTCATGTGTAGACCAGCAGCCAAAGCTGGCTGGGTGAGGAAACTCAGAAGTGCAGAGGAGGTCAGTTTTCCATGGGGAAACGCTGCCATCCATGGATGTGAAGAAGCCAGGTAGGCAAACCCTCACTCTTTATTACCTCTCATGGCTGGTCCCAAGCTAGTTTCTCTGTGCAGCCTGACAAGAATCGTGTGGCCCTTGGGTGCATGGGCCAAATGATCAGCTGCGTGACTCTACAGCTTGCGGTGAAGAGTGGCCGGCCCTGCAGCACGCAGTGTCTAGCGTGACTTTGCGTTCCTCCAGGCCTTTCTCGCACTTGGGCCGCCATGGGACTGTGTCTGCCTAGTGAAGCTTCACGACTCAATCCTTGCCTCGGGCTCTGCTTTCTAGGGAATCCGGGCTAAGAGGATGTCTTACTCACTGTGGAAGTTTTGCTCTAATTAGGGAGGTGGCAGTGCATTGGAATAGCACAGAGGCCAAGTATTCTTTTTTTTTCCCTTGGTTTTTCAAGGTAGGGTCTCACTCTAACTCAGGCTGCTCTTAAAGTCATTGTGTAGTCTCAGGGTAGTCTTGAACTCATGGCGATCCTCCTACCTCTGCCTCCCTAGTGCTGGGATTAAAGGACGTGCTCCACCATGCCCGGCTCCAAGTATTCTTTTTATTAATTTCTTTTTAAAGAATGAATAATCTATTTTTTATTTTTATTTAATTAATTTATTTATTTGAGAGCAACAGAGAGAAAGAGGGAGAGAGAGAATGGGCGTGCCAGGGCCTCCAGCCACTGCAAATGAACTCCAGATGCGTGTGCCCGCTTGTGCATCTGGCTAATGTGGGTCCTGGGGAATTGAGCCTTGAACCAGGGTCCTTAGGCTTCACAGGCAAGTGCTTAACCGCTAAGCCATCTCTCCAGGCCTTTTAAAATTAATTTTTAAGGTTAGCGCATAAAGCTGTGGGGTTCAGTGTGGTGTTTTCACATATACTTTGTTCTCAGTCCTCATCCTTCCCTGCTGCCCTACTATGTGCCCTGCTCTTGCTGGTCCTGTTCCTGCCCCCCCCCGTGCCCTCCCTTCTGCTTTCATGTCACATGTATTCTATTACCCTCTCTTTTTCCCCTTCCCTTCTTCCTTAAGCTCTCTCTTTCCCATTCATGGTCTACTTTTGAGTTTCATGACCTACATACACATACACATAAACATATATACAAATTTAGATTCAGGTTTGGCACATGAGAGGAAATGTGTAGTATTTGTCTTTCTGAGTGTGGCTTAATTTGTTTAAGAAAATGGTTTCTAATTCAACCCATTTTCCTGCAAATGTCATTTTATTTTTCTTTAAGGATGAATAAATTCTATTATATATATATATATATATATATATATATATATATATATATATTTTTTTTTTTGCTTGTTTGTTTGTTTTTCAAGGTAAGGTCTCACTTTAGCCCAGGCTGACCTGGAATTCACTAAGTAGTGTCAGGCTGGCCTCGGACACAAGGTGATCCTCCTACCTCAGCCTCCTGAGTGCTGAGGTTAAAGGTGTAAAATTCTATCCCACATATTCTTTATCCAGTCATCTGTTGATGGACAGTTAGGTTGGTTCCATTTCCTAGCTCTTGTGAATAGAGCAGCAATAAACATGGCTATGCAGATATGTCTGTGATAGACCTAGAGTCCTTAGAATACAGATACTGAAGTGGTATTGCAGGGTCCTGTGGTAGTTCCATTTTTAGTGCTTTGAGAAAACTCCACACTGATGTCCATAGTGGCTGCAGTGGTTTTTTAAAATCATTTTATTTATTTATTAGATACAGAGGGGGAGAGAGAGAGAGAGAAAGAGAGAAAGAGAGAATGGGCATGCCAGGGCCTCTAGCCACTGCAAATGAACTCCAGATGCATGTGCCACAATGTGCATCTGGCAAATGTGGGACTTGGAGAACTGAACCTGGGTCCTTAGGCTTCGCAGGCAAGTGCCTTAATCACTAAGCCATCTCTCCAGCCTGTCCTTTGTTTTCTTGATACTAACTTCTCTGAATGGGGTCAGGTGGAATCTCAAAGCAGTTTGAATTTACATCTCCCTGATCACTAAGGATGTTGAACACTTTTTGAAATATTTATTGGCCACAGAAAGGCACTTGCTTGCACATCATGACAGCCTGGCGTTCAGTTCTCCATTACCCACATGAAACCAGAGGCACAAGAACGTGCGTGGGTCTGTAGTCCCTCTCTCTCTCTCTCTCTCTCTCTCGCTCTCTCTGCTTGTGAGTAAATAATAAATAAAATGCTTTTTTTTTTAAAAAGAAATTGCCATTCTCAAATGGACACATTAAAGTACATTTAGTTTACTGCCCCGTCCAGTAATTTTTATCTCTGTTTCATGACAAACATTTTGGATATAGGAAAAGAATCTCTCACTTTGTGTTGACATTGGGAATTGTTAAGGGTGGGTGCATCTAGAATTATCTTCAAGTTGAATATGAAGGCTCATGATGTCACATTCTAGCTTTTTTTTTCTCATTTTTGAGTATGTTATGCAAGTACTGTACCAGTAAGCCACACCCCCAGTCCCTCATGGATTTATTTTTTTCTTAAATTTTTATTTATTTATTTGCAAGGAGAGGTAGAAAGAGAGAAAGAGAGAGGAAGGGAATGGGTACTCTAGGACCTGTAGCCACTGCAAACAAACAGTAGATGCATGTGCCACTTTGTGCATCTGGCTTTACGTGGGTACTGGGGAATGGAACCCAGGTAGTCAGGCTTTGTAGGCAAGCTGCTCAACCTCTAAGCCATCTCTCTAGCCATTCATTTATTATTTTTTTGTTTATTTATTTGAGAACGACAGACAGAGAAAGAGGCAGAGAGAGAGAGAGAGAGAGAATGGGTGCGCCAGGGCCTCCAGCCACTGCAAATGAACTCCAGATGCGTGCACCCCCTTGTGCATCTGGCTTATGTGGGTCCTGGGGAATCAAGCCTCGAACCGGAGTCCTTAGGCTTCACAGGCAAGTGCTTAACTGCTAAGCCATTTTCTCCGGCCCTCTAGCCATTCATTTATTTACTTATTTATTTATTTTTGTTACTAGGTATGGACATATCTTGTATGTAAACATCACATGTTGGTCCTTCTTTTTTATTTTTATTTTGTTTTTTTTTTCGAGGTAGGGTCTCACTCTAGCTCAGGCTCACCTGGAATTCACTATGTAGCCTCAGGGTGGCCTCGAACTCATGGTGATCTCCTACCTCTGCCTCCCAAGTGCTGGGATTAAAGGCGTGTGCCACCACTCCCGGCTTCCTTCATTTATTTTTTAATGATAAAAATATTTCATTTGCTTTTCTCAACTTTTGGTTTTTCTACTAAAGTTAATTATGCTTTTGTGGACAGATTTTTAAAAAACAATTTCTAGTTTCACTTTGAAGCATTTCATGATGACATTTCACATCTCACTCTCTTTATATCTTTTTTTTCTGATAAAATATTTATAAGAAACTATAGTCCACAGAGAGTGTGAATATATTAGAAAACACTGGTGTTGATGTACATTTGGGTCTCATTGCTAGAAAGTTTAACAAGACTGCATATAATCAACTTGAGGACTTACTAAAGTTCCAAAACTTGTTCTTTCTTGATTAACAACCGCAGGATTTATACTATACTTCGTGTGTGTGTGTGTGTGTGTGTGTGTGTGTGCGTGCGTGCGTGCCCGCCACGGTATTCACGTGGTCAGAGGACAACCTTGGGTTTTCAGTCTTCCCTCCTTCCACTTTGTTTGAAACGGGGTCTCTCTTGTGTTGTCACTGCGAATGCCAGACTAGCTGTCCCACAAATTTCAGCCTTCTCTTGACTCTATTTCCCAGTGCAATAGTCACATGGATGTGTTACTTGCTTCTGACTTACTTGGTTCCGGGAGCCTGAGCTCCAGTTGTCAGGGTTTGTGCAGCAAGCATTTTAAGTCACTGAGCCATCTCTTCAGCCCTATATCATCTTGTATGTGCACAAACTTGGTAACTGTTTCTTGCACCTGTAAGCAATTCTGGGGATGCTGTGTTCACCTCCCTCCTGTGTGCATCTGGTTACGGACTCTCTCGCTTGTAACTTGGTGTCAATGGACCCTTCAAACCAGTGTTATCTGCCTGATGATTAAACATGAATTCTCATAAGAGATTTATTAAATGTTTTTTCCCCATTTCTTAACTTCTTACTATTTTTTTTTTTTTTGTATTGAGGTGATTCATAAAAATGTACATTTTCCAGGAAGGTCTGGGAAAGAACTCCTATATGGAAACACTGGTAAGACACAGTGGAATTTCAAGAAACTGGTTTTTATCTAATTGTAACTACATATATTAGAGAGAGAGAGAGAGAGAGAGAGAGAGAGAGAATGGGCTCACTAGGGCCTCTAGCCACTGCAAATGAACTCCAGATGCATGTGCCACCATGTGCATCTGACTTGCATGGGTTCTGGGGAATTGAATCTGGGTCCTTGGGCTTTGCAGGCAAGCACCTTAACCACCAAGCCATCTCTCCATCCCCCAAGAAACTGGTTCTTTCTTGGTACAGTGGTGGCATCTGACCTTGGGTTTAGGTGCTATTAGAGACCTAACTTGAATCATACACTGAAAAACACATTGTGACAGCTAATCTTCATTGGCATCTTGATTAGATTTAGAATCACCCAGGAGACACACATCTGGGTATGTCTGTGAGCAATTTCCAGAGAGGTTTAACTAAGGAGGGAAGACCCACTATTAATTTAGGCAGCACTACCCCATGGGCTAGGGTCCTGGACTAAATAAAAAGGGGAAATGAAAAAGCCAGTGGAGGGCTGGAGGGAATGCTTAGTGGTTAAGGCATTTACCTGCAAAGCCAAAGGACCCAGGTTTGATTCCCCAGGACCCATGTTAGCCAGATGCACAAGGGGCGCACACATCTGGAGTTCGTTTGCAGTGGCTGGAGGCCTTGGCATGCCCGTTTTTTTTCTCTCTCTCTCTCTCTCTATTTCTCTGTCAAATAAATAAATAAATAATAAAGTATATTTTTAAAAAATGACCTCAACTTAACTAATGAAATCTACTTATTAAAAAAGAAAAGAAAAGAAAAAGCCAGTGGGGCCCACACAACCCCTTTCCTCTGTTTCTTGATCCACTCAGATGTGAGCATACTCCCTCCACTACTGCTGTAGCTGCTGCTGCCGCCACCAAGATGGACTTTACACTCAAACTGAGAGCCGATTTTTTTCTTCTTTTCATAAGTTACTTTTGTCAGGTATTTTATCACAGTAATGGGAAAAGTAACTTGAACACGTAGTATTTAGTGCCGTGGAGTACTGCTTGAGAAGCAAATGCACACCAATCTATAGGCCTGGTAAGGTGTCCTTCCAGAGGCCAATTTCTTAGTTTAATGGTCTCATTTTTGTTTCATGCATTTTCTTTAAAATTCTAACACACGCACACGCATGTCATAAAATTAACCCTGTTAGTCCTTTGAAAGTTCAACTGCAACTTCCATTACCTTCTATCTCCAGAACTCTTCCCCGTGTAGGACTGGAACCACATCTAGTTCCCCATTCACTTCTCCTCTCAGCTGCTGGCAGCTCACATTCTTCTTTATGTTTCTAAATTTGACTCCTCTGGGTACCTCATAGAAATGGGAACACACAGTATTGTTCTTTTGTGACTGGCTTAACTCAGCATTGTGTCTTCAAGGGTCATCTCTGTTGGAGTGTGTATAGGCTGATAGGGCAATTTCTTAAGGAGCCTAATATACTCATTGGAAGGAGCTATTTTTAAAGGAAGGCAGACACCCTCTTGGCCTCAGAAGCACACCTTGGCATTCAGAGCATTAAATGCTTTCTGCTCTCCGTGGTGCTCCTCCACCTTGGCTCCTCTTGACTACATGTCCTGTAGAGAGAAAGGGCCGAAGGAAGAGCCCAGAGGAGTGCTTGTGTTGAAGGCTCTATGGCATAGGAAGCTCTATCAATTGTGTGACGCAAAGGAGAGATCAGGCTGGCATTTTGTGAGTCCAGATACAGTGCATGTGGCCTTGACCTCCATGTGTTCTCAGAGGGACCCAGCAGTAGGGAGATGTTGCCTTCCTGTGGCTTGTGAGCAGCGAGATGTGGGTAGCAGAGATCTCTCTGGGTCAGAAGAGCATGCCAGTGGTAGATGGGTACCCCAATTGCAATCTGTTTACTATAGCAAACTGTCATAGTCTGGGTGGCTTATAGAGAATGGAAACTTCCCACAAATTCTGGAGGCTGAGAAGTCCAAGATCAAGGTGCTGCAGAGCTGGTGTCTGGTGAGGCCTGAGTCCTCATGCATGGCTGCTGTCTCACCATGACTTGCATGGCAGAATGGCCAAGGGATTTCTTTGGTTTTTCTTTTTTCTTATCAAGGCACTGTACTTATGACTTAAACCTCCCCAAGGCCATCATATGCACTTTAAGGGACACAAAACATTCAGATCATAACAGGGGACAGTATCTCATTGGCATACATGAGACGTCTTTTAGAAATTTCTAGAAACAGGGCTGGAGAGATGGCGTAGTGGTTAAGGCACTTGCTTGCAAAGCCAAAGGACCTAGGTTCATTTTCCTAGGACCCACCTAAGCCATATGCACAAGGTGGCGTATGCGTCTGGAGTTTGTTTGCAGTGGCTGAAGGCCCTGCCACCCCCATTCTCTCTCTCTCTCTCTCTCTCTATCCCTCTCAAATAAATAAATAAATAAAATAAATTTCTCAAAACAATTGAGCAAATTTTAAGAGGAATTTAATGTAACAGAGGATAAAAGAAAGAGGCAAAAAATATTGACTGTGACTATGAACACTGATCACGTCTAATCTGATTTGGTTTGACCAAGTATTATTTTAGCAATGTGCAACTCAGGATATGGAAAGGAACAACATCACACATGAATAGTGGTGGCACCAAGCTCTCATTTCCAATACTCATGGAAGACTTTAGTCAGAAATGGGTTGTCACTTTTGGAGACCATCTCTGTGCTATCACAGGTACCAGATATAGAAATACTAGAAGATTTCACTTACATTTCTTCTGTAAAGAGGATTTTACACTTCCTTCAAAGGTTTGAAATGAGAGCCTAATACTTTGAGTCACTAGAAGAAATCTATAATAAATTTGAAAAGACTATAAAATCTATGGTGACCCTTGACTAATGTTTTGATATAACATTTCACAAGAGGTGATGCCCATCAAGGATTATAACAAACAATTTCCTGGGGTCTTCTTTTATGCCTGGACTTGGTTATATGAGTCAGATCTAGAGCACATGGAATGGCTTCTGGACTTTGACTTCATTAGAACTGTTATGAGACGCTGTGAGTGGTTGTATAATCTGGTAATCCCAGCGCCTAAGGAGGCAAAGGCAGGAGGATCATGAATTTCAGGCCACCAGGGGTATATAGCCAGATCCTGTCTTAAAAATAAAAGTGTTTCTAGGTAGGCTATGTAGCAGGCACCTTCTCCTTGCTGGGACAAAACACCTGGCCAGGAGCAGCTTATGGAAGGAAAGGGTTTATTTCACCTTGCAGTCTTGAGGGCTTATTTCACCATGGCAAGGAAAGCATGGTGGAGCAGAAAGTCAGCTCACATCTTCACATCGACACCAGGGAGGAAGTAGCATGAGTGAGCTTGCTGGCTGGCACAGGCAGGGTTGGACTATGAAATCCAGGGACACTCCTCCTCTGGCAAAGCTCCACCTTCCAAATGTGCCAGCAGCTGGAGACTAAGGAGGAGGCTTAATCACAAAACACTTGATGCTAGGATGGGCATTCTGCATTTAAACCTCTGCCTGCTGTCTATGGTATAAGGCAGGTTATGGTGATTGACTTCCAGGGCACATGGTGTGATAACTCATACAGTGGCTGAGAAACCACATGGAAAGCTTACATGTGGTTTAATTTCCTTAAGAAGTTTCATAAGACATCCATCAATATGGTATCCCTTTCTGTTATTCCTGAAGGCTCCATCCCACCAAAGAGCAAAATGACCTGTGAAGGTGACACATTAAAAGCCAGGGTTGGGATAGAGGGATGGCTTAGTGGTTAAGGCATTTGCCTGCAAAGCCAAAGGACCCAGGTTCAATTCCCCAAGACCCACGTTAGCCAGATGCACAAGGGGGTGCATGCATCTGGCGTTCGTTTGCAGTGGCTGGAGGTCCTGGCACACCCATTCTCTCTCTCTCTCCCTCTTTCTCTCTGTCAAATAAATAAATAAAAATAAAAAAATCAAAGCCAGGGTTTTCAGGCATGGGTTGCTCAAGCAACCATACTTGCATTACTGTTTGCAAGATGGACCTGAGTACTGAGCAAATGCACTCTTACTGCATATGAAACCCACACGTGCAAGAAGGCATGAAAGGGAAATGGTTAAGCCCATGAGGCAGCAGGTGGCTGCTTTTAACTCAGGGAAGGGGGCGGGAGTGGGGAGTGATGGAAGTTTCATAGTGGGAGACAGGACATAATCATAGGAAAAATGACTTCTGTGTGATGAGAGAGTGTTGCAGGCTGCACTTGGAACTAAAGGTCAGAGGATACTCAGGGCTGTGCAAAATGTGGGCTGGAAACTGTCCTTTGACACTGGAGGGGAATTACCTCCACAGTGTTTTGTGAAAGGCAGAAAGAGAGAGAGAGAGAGATCACTAGAGCAATAACCATGTTTGAGGCACAGAGTAGGCAGAGTGAATTCTGAGCAATTCAGGGTACTTTGAAAACAGGAAATAGATGGACCATGTGGGACACACAGGGAGAACAGGCAGCAGGGTTACTTCTGTCCACCCAGCTGTCCAAGCTGGACCTGGAGAGACCCCTCTCCACCTTCTTCTTCTCCCTTCTATTCCCTCCAAGTGGGTCTCTTCAGATCTATGTTGCTCATGGACATTTTGTAGGTGTGATCTGATACGTGTGGACAAGAATTTCTATAATATCAAATTGTTTACAAAAGTGCTGGAGCCAACATAATGGTCAGATGCAGTGCATGAATCCTGGATTAGGAACAAAGAAATACTGAAAGACCTATTTGAGAAAATAAGGGGGGATTTGAATATGGTGTAATTATCATTCACTTAAAAATGTGAATAATATTAGAGATGTGTATGAAAATATCCTTTTATCAGTCTTAGGAGTATTTAAGGAAGAGGTGCCAAGACATCTTTTATAGTTTCTTTTCAAATAGCTTAGGAAAACACATGGAGAGAGAAGAGAGGGAAGAAAGAGAGAGAAGGAGGGAAAAGAGAAAAAGAAGGAGTAGGAGGAAGAAGAGGAGGAGGAGGAGGAAGAAAAGAGAGGGAGAAGGTAAATGTGGCAAAATGTTGGTGGGTTATGTAGGCATGTCTGAAAATTTTCAACCCAATGAATTGCAAAAAGAGTGATCAAGCCAGCCAGGATCTAGTTAGGAAAACTGAAACCATGTTAGTATTTCAAACAGAAGATCTTTAAGGGCTGGAGAGATGGCTTAGCGGTTAAGGCACCTGCCTGCAAAGCCCACGGACTCAGGTTTGGTTCCCCAGGACCCACATAAGCCAGATGCACAAGGGGGCGCATGCATCTGGAGTTCATTTGCAGTGGCTACAGGCCCTGGAACACCCATTCTCTCTTTCTCTCTTAAAATAAATAAATAAATATTTTAAACAGAGGATCTTTAATACAAGGAATTGGCTTCAAAGACAATGGGCAAAGGTGGAAGAGCGAAAGGACGGTGGTGGGAGTGGAGGGCCAAAAGGAGGAGCCGTGATCCCCAGAGAGCAGAAGCCAGTAGTACTCTTGTGCTCAGCCCACAGGCCAAAGCCTGCTGACCAGACACACTGCTGCAGCTGGCTCCGGAGGTGGGGAAGAGGTGCCACCATCCCCAGCAGCCCCTTGAGAGACACTGTCTCAGCCCAGCTGTGATCACCAGCTCCCCGGCTGTCCACTGCCAACTTCAGTGGCACCTTCCACACAGCATCAAAGCCAGAAGCAGAAGGACCCCCTTTCCCTCCTTCCTAATCTCCACCAGTGTCTTTCATGGAAGAACCTAATGGCAACTCCTTGGCATGGGGTCCTGAGAGATGCAGCTTGTGGGCTCCAAGCTCTCATCATTCAGAGAAGAGTATGAGAAGAGAAATGGGCACGCAGAGATATCAGCAATAGGTAAGGTCTCTCTGTACTCTGTCTTTGCCAGCACTTGCTATGGCCAACTTTGTAGCTTTCGAATCTGGCGGGACTTAAGTGCTACTATAGTGTAGTTTTACTTTGTATTTTAGCTTATCTTTTATGGTTCGTTTAAAGGTTTCCTCCTTGGAGAACGCTGTCTCTGATCATATGAAATGAGCTTTTTCTGCTCTATCTTGTTCTCTGGACTTCTGCATTGTGTCACAATTAGTAATTATGTAGCATGTTGTGAGATTATTTAGTATCAGACTATTCCACCATTGTGGAAATTTTGGTATGTGTTTACTGTTTATGTTTCTCTCTCTCTCTCTCTCTCTCTCTCTCTGTGTGTGTGTGTGTGCGTGCTTGTGCCATGGAGCATGTGTGGAGGTCAGAGAACAACCATGGATGTCAGTCCTTGCCTTCCACCTTGTTTGAGGCAGGGTCTCACATTGCTCACCACTGACTGCGTTCAACAGGCTAGCTGGCCCCCAAGACATGAGAGCCTCTACCTCCCCTCTTGCCATAGGCACACTGGGATTCCAGATGCCTGTTACAGCATCTGGCTGTTTGTGGGTTCTGGGGATCCAAACTCAGGTCCTCATGCCTGCACGGCAAGCGCTTTATCTGCTGGGTCACCTCCCCAGCTCCTATGGTAGAGAGCTGACAGAGGTAGGCTCTGCCTCTTATTTTCTGCTGCATTCCTCGTGTCCAGGAGCGTAGTAGGCATTTAGTTTTATATGTTCAATGAAAGAACCTAGAGGGGTTCATAATGACATCAACCCTGTGACTAAGAAAGCTGAGTGGACTGAGAAGAGAGACATCCCCCAGTCCCTCCTACTCAAGTGCTACATCAACCGGGCATGGTGGTGCATGTCTTTAATCCCAGCACTTGGTAAGCCCAGGTAGGAGGATCACCATGAGTTCGAGGCCACCCTTTGACTACACAGTGAATTCCAGGTCAACTTGGGCTGGAGTGAAACCCTACTTCAAAAAAAAATTAATAATAACAAAAATAAAGTGCTACATCAGTTACTGAGGGGGATGGGAGTTAACACAAGAACACCAAGGAGTGATGCCCCCCCCTGTTTTTTTTTTTACAATTTGTTTTATAGTCTATGTATT
This sequence comes from Dipus sagitta, assembly GCA_036346955.1. NCBI lineage: Eukaryota > Metazoa > Chordata > Mammalia > Rodentia > Dipodidae > Dipus > Dipus sagitta. Next base: position 11,726,138 of record CM070783.1, on the reverse strand, counting down.
TGTCATGTATACCCACACCTATATAACTGATGAAAATATTAACTATTAAAATATTTTGTTTTTATTTATTTATTTATTTGACAGAGAAAGAGGGAGGGAGAGAGAGAGAGAGAGAGATAGAGAGAGAGAGAGAATGGGCACATCAGGACCTCCAGTCACTGCAAACTAACTCCCAGAGGCATGCGCCCCCTTGTGCATCTGGCTAATGCGGGTCCTGGGGAATCGAACCTGGGTCCTTTGGCTTTGCAGGCAAACGCCTTAACCGCAAAGCCAACCCTCCGGCCCAGTATTAACTATTAATAAATTGTTTTAGTCAGCTTTTCTACTATAACAAATGCACAATATAACTCAGCTTGAAAAGAGGAAAAGTTTATTTTGGCTTAGTCCATGGTTATTGGGGCCCTTTGCTTCCACACCTGTGGGAGGCAGCATATTACAGCCAAACTGTATAGTAGAGCAAGCTGCTTACTTCATGGTGCTGGGAGGCAAAGAAAAGAGACCAGCATCCCATAACCCCCTCTGAGGCCCACTCTTTGTCAACTAAGTGCTACTAGGCCCCACCTCTTTTTTCCTGTGTGTGTGTGTGTAGATGCATGTGCACAAACATGGATATCAGTCTAGGGACCTCTAATATCACACAAGGAAGCTCTTGCTTGTGAGGTACAGTATCTTTGCTCAAGTGTGCTTTGCTGACATAGGTACAAGCTTCCAAAAGCAGCTTCAGGCTGTTGGGCCAGCTTTGTAAATGCAAACTCTACTGGATGATGAGGTGACTCAGTGATGGTTGTGTTTGGTGAGTGTGTGGGGTCAGGACATCCAAGGGCTGTGAGAGATGATTTTGTGAGGTTTAATTTATGGGTTAAAAATTACTTATTATTGGGCTGGAGAGATGGCTTAGCAGTTAAGGTACTTTCCTGTGAAGCCTAAGGACTCATGTTCAGCTTTTCACATCCAATGTAAGCCAGATGCACAAGCTCATGCAAGCATGCAAGGTTGCACATGTGCACAAGGTGGTGCATACGTCTGGAGTTCGATTACAGTGGCTGGAGGCCCTGGTGCACCAATTCTCTCTCTCTCTCTCTCTTGCTCACGCTCACTCTCTCACATAAAAAAGACCAGTCTGTTGGGCTTGCCTCAAAAAGAAATTACTTATAATTTGTGTTTGTGTGTGTGTGTGTGCGCAGGTGCACCCACATGTGCAAGAGTGTGCCATGGTCTCTTGCCACTGCAAATGAACTACAGACACATGCACCAGTTTAATATAATACTTTACTTATTTGACAGAGGAAGAGGGAGAGAAAGAGAGAGAGAATAGGCATACCAGGTCCTCCAGCCACTGAAAATGAACTCCAGACACATGCGCCTCCTTGTGCATCTGGCTAACATGGGTTCTGGGGAATTGAACCTGGGTCCTTTGGCTTTGCAGTCAAATGCCTTAACTGCTAAGCCATCCCTCCAGCCCACATGCACCACTGTAAACCTGGCTTTACATGGGTGCTGGGGAATTGAACCTGGCCCAGTTGGCCTTGCGAGTAAGTGCCTTTAGCCACTGAACCATCTCCCCAGGCCCCTCATGGATTATTGAAGAACATCTAGCTGACTGTTGGCAGGGGAAGCTATTGCACAGGTGAGGAATTCCTCCCTCATGAACAACTTCTGTTAACACTTTCCTTCCTGGTTTTAATTCTACTTCTCTGGTTGCTGGTTTTACATGACATAATTTATCATGGCTGAAAAAACACACAATGAGATCTACCTTCTTTAAATTTTTTAAGTGTACTATATGATATTGTCCATTTTAAGCATCCAGCTATAAACATCTAGAGTTTTTCAGCTTACACAAAAACTGTACACCCATTATGCAGTATTTTTCCCCTTCCTCTGGCCCTTTGCCCTTGGCTTCTGTCCTTTCTGCTTTGTAGTTGTGCTTTCTTGTCCTTTGGTCTCCATTTCATCTCAAGGGATGTGTCCTTGTCCATTGGACCATGATGTCCTTTCTTGCGCTCTTTTTGTTTGTTTTCAATTTTTCAAGGTAGGGTCTCACTCTAGCCCAGGCTGACCTGGAATGTACTATGTAGTCTCAGGGTGGCCTTGAACTCACAGTGATCCTCCTATCTCTGCCTCCCAAATGCTGGGATTAAAGGTGTGCGCCACCACGCCCAGCTTCTTGCGCTCTTCTTCCTAAGAGCGTTCCTCCTGGGTGACCTCATCATATAATACTGTTTGTAATAGAAAAAAAAAAAGGTGTTGAAACAACTTAAGGGTTCAACAGTTCAGGATTGTTTAAATATGAACTATTTTTAAAATAGGCATCATTTGATGAAAATGGCACAGCACAGGTCCATTTATTGACATAGAGAGATGTTTGTGGTATTGCTCAGTCAATAAACCATGCTATAGCGCTGCATGTATAATGTGATCCTTTTTGTGTAAAACAGATAAATATACAATGACGTTTAAATGAATGTTCACCAAATTATTAACAGTATTTATCTCTGGGTGGTGGAATTATGCGTGTGATTTAAGTATTATTTGTGCTTGTCAGCAATTTCTAGTTTTGCTACAAGGAACATATATTGCTGGTATAATGAAAAAGAAATATTGACTGCGAGGGGAAATAAAATCTCTTAGGAGATGAATCCCAGTCAGCCAGCTGCCTGTGTAAAACTCTGCAGTAACTATCCAGCCAGTCCTCTCTGGTGCAGTGTTAGCTCTGTGTGTGCGATGGGTCCGTGTTCCACTGATGGCATGTCCTCCTTGAAGATAGACTTTCAAAAAAAGTTTTTTAATACTAGCCCACCTTCCCTTTTCCAGGAATTCATGCTATGGAACAGTAATCAACAGACCAGTAACAATAAGGCCTTCACTATGTCACTTCATTGCTCCAACTATCATAAGAGCCAACTCCACCAGACTCTACTGAGATGCATTTAGCCAGTGGAGAATGCAAGGGTGCCACAGTTGACTCTAAACCACTTGCCCGTCCCTGAACTTGTACACACAATAGCTACCAAAGCTTGGGAATTCCAGAAAATGTCCTTGAAGCTCTGCGATCAATGGTTGTTGGTATGATTATTCAAAATGTTCTGGGGAAGCCTGGCTTGATTGATAGTGTGATTTGTTAAGCACTGACCATATGCAATTGACCTATATACATTATTCATTTTAATGCCCATAGCCCCCAGCATTACTTACTTTTCTCCTTGCTATGACCAAATACTCAATAAGGACCAATTTAAGCAAGAAAGAATTATTTTGGCTCACGGTTTGAGGGTATGTATGATCTTTATGGCAACAGGAGTGTGAGGTTGTTTACTCACATTGGGATGAATTAGAAGTAGAAAGTGGACAGAAAATAATGTCCAGCTACAAAACTCTAAGGTTCTCTCCAGTGACCCACTTCCTCCCATGAGGCTCTATTTCCTAATGGCTCCACAATCTCTCAAAAAAGCACTACCAACTGGACACTAAGTGTTCAATCTTGTGAGCCTGAAGAGGACATTTTATATTCAAAGCACATCACCACCCTATAAGACAGATGATGGTCTGGCTTGATAGAGCAGAGAAGATCAGAGAGCTTACTCCCGAATACCTGGCAAGGGGCTAAACAACGTTCAGATCCAGCATAGGAAGTTCCCTTGCTGGCTGTAGACCCATGCAGAAAAATCTATCCTGTGTCTTCACAGACAAATGTCTTTTTGTCCTAAAACATCAACACCCATTTTAATCACCTGCTTCTCTTGCCACACTTACCCAGAAAGACTTCAGATTTGAAGATTTGCCACTAGAAGTAGTGCTTAAAAGACTGATCAAAGATCAGGTTCAGATGACCTGCATCTTCAGAACAGCATTTCCAGAGTGAACTGAGCAGCATTAGGACATGAGGGCAACTCTTTTGCCTTCCATAGGGTGTCTGTAAAGAACATCACCCATTTGAACAAATAATTCTAAGTCTTTTGTGGAAAAAAAAGTTATTTTCAAGCAAGTACCTCTAACCACTGAGCATCTCCCCAGACCAAAAATGTTTTCTTTAAAAGCCTATTGGTTGAGAGTCTGAAATGGAGTTCTTTAAAAAAAAAATCCTTGAGTTTTTCAATTTTGAGCAACAAAAATAAGGCTGGTGATTATCACCGTACCAGATTTTAACCTATATTACAGAACCATAGTAACAAAAACAGCATGATTACTGGCACAAAAACAGACGTGTAGATCAGTGGAACAGAACAGAGTACCCAGATGTAAGTCTGGGCAGCTACAGCCACCTGATCTTTGATAAAAATGCCAAAAATACTCATTGGAGAAAAGACAGCCTCTTCAGCAAATGGGGCTGGGAAAGCTGGATATGTATCTGTAGAAGGATGAAAATAGATCCTTATCTCTCTCCATGCACAAGAATTAAGTCCAAATGTATCAAAGACCTTGATATCAGACCTGAAACTCTGAAACTGCTAGAGGAAAAAGTAGGGGAAACCCTTCAACATATTGAACTTGGCAAAGACTTTCTGAATATAACCCGAGTTTCTCAGGAAATAAAACCACAGATCAACTGCTGGGACCTCATGAAATTACAAAGCTTTTGTATGGCAAAGGACACTGTGAATAGAGCAAAGAGGCAACCTACAGAATGGGAAAAAAATCTTTGCCAGCTATACAGCTGACATAGGATTAATATCTAGGATATACAAAGAACTCAAAAAACTAAATAATAAGAAATCAAACAACCCAATTAAAAATGGGCTATGGAACTAAATAGAGAGTTCTCAAAAGAAGAAATACAGATGCCCTCTAAACATCTAAAACAATGATCTACATCCCTAGCCATCAGGGAAATGCAGATTAAAACTACGCTGAGATTCCATCTCAGTCCTGTCAGATTGGCTACCATCATGAAAACAAAGGATCATAAATGTTGGTGAGGATGTAGAAAAAGAGGAACCTTTCTACACTGTTGGTGGGAATGAAATCTGGTCTAGTCATTGTGGAAATCAGTGTGGAGGTTCCTGAGACAGCTAAAAACAGATTTACTATGTGACCCAGCCATAGCACTCCTAGGAATATATCCTAAGGACTTGTTTCAGTACCTTAGAGATAATTGCTCAACCATGTTTATTGCTGCTCTATTCACAATAGCTGGGAAATGGAACCAGCCTAGATGTCCCTCAACTGATGAGTGGATAATGAAGATGTGTCACATTTATATAATGGAGTTCTACTCAGTGGCAAAGAAAAATGAAATTATAAAATTTTCAGGAAAATGGATGGATCTGGAAAGGATTATACTTAGTGAGGTAACTCAGGCCAAGAAAGCCAAATGTCACATGTTCTGTCTCATATGTTGATCCTAGCTACAAATGATTGGACTTCTATGTGAGTAGGAATAAAACTCAGTAGCAGAGGCCAGTAAGCTAGAAAGGGGATATGAAGGGAATAGAAAGGGAGGAAGGAGGACTTAATAGGATGGTATTATATATATGTAAGTAGAAGAACAGATTAATGGGGGTGAAAAGGCCTAAGTGAGGTCAGGGAAAGAGACTGAGTAAAGGAAAGGTGGAGGGAGGGCTAATCAAAATCTAAGAGGATATACATAAGTCATATGGAAACCTACTTTTTGGACAATGGAATATTCAGAAGCCAGAGATTGTTACTAGAAAATTTTCAGTGCCAGGGATGGATCACCTTCTAGTGAGTTGTTGGTCAGGGAGGTCACTGATACTCTAAAACATTACAGGCTGAGGCTCTTGGTTTCCCACAAGGAATAGATGGTAAGACCCTATTGCTGAAGACTCCACATACTTGGGCTGCAAAGCCACTGAGAAATCCTGCCGGAACTGAGCTGATAACCTCCTCCATGTAGACCAGCTGACAGAAAGCTAGAAGAAGCCATTCTATATGTAGTTCAATGGGAGAAAGAGATACCACCAGTGAAGATACTCAACAGTGAACACTGCAAGCCTTATAATTGGCCAGCCAGGCCAAATGAGCCAACAGGTGCAATAGTGGCACATCTATCATGGTGGAAACCAACTGCCCTCCAATTGGACTGGAGGCCCGCTCCATGGGAGGGAATACATCCCTGATACTAAAAACTTAAAACAGGGTAGTCATGAACCCTAGGGGTGTAACATCTGCTGATGTCTGGATAAATGTATATACTAGACTTATCAAACTGCCCAGTAAGCACTTCTCTTAATATTCATACCCTTATATTAATGCTACTCTCACTTTTGGTTGAGAACCTTCTCTTCAGATGGCAGTGACCTTGGGACAACTCAGAAGGTATCATAGTGCTGGAAAGAAGTGACTGGAGTACTGAGTAACATCTCGATCACACCTTCCAAGGCTCAGGGTCTAATGCGGAAGAGGTGGCGGAAAGGATGTAAGAGCCAAAGGAAGGGTAGGACTTCTTACAATGTGCTCCCTCCAGACATAAAATGGCCTGGATATCCATGACCTCATAGTGCCTACACAAGACCATCATAAGAGGAGGAAAAGATGATGACATCAAAATAAAAGAGAGACTGATTGAGATAGGAAGGGGGTATGTTGGAGAATGGAATTTCAAAGGGGAAAGTGGGGGAAGGGAGGGTATTACCATGGGATATTTTTTATAATCATGGAAAATGTTAATAAAAGTTGAGGAAAAAATAAATGAATTATAACCATAAAAAAGGAACTCATTATGCAACTTCTCGCTGTCATTTAAAAGAGCCAGGCACTGTGGGACACACCTTTAATCCCAGCTACTTGGGAAACGGAGACAGGAGGATTACAAGTTTGAGGCCTGACTGGCTACATAGTTAATTCTAGGCTAGACGGGGCAATCTAGCAAGATGCTGTCTCAACCTTTAAAAAATAAAGGGGGGCTGGAGAGATGGCTTAGTGGCTAAGCGTTCACCTGTGAAGCCTAAGGACCCCGGTTCGAGGCTCGATTCCCTAGGATCCATGTTAGCCAGATGCACAAGGGGGCGCACGCACCTGGAGTTCGTTTGCAGTGGCTAGAAGCCCTGGCATGCCTATTCTCTCTCTCTCTCTCTCTCTCTCTCTCTCACTCTTTCTCTCTCTGTCGCTCTCAAATAAATAAAAATAAACAAAAAAATTAAAAAAATAAAGGGATGCAGACTTTTTAAAAATATATATTTTTCACGCCTTTAATCCCAGCACTTGGGAGGCAGAGGTAGGAGGATTGCCATGAGTTCGAGGCCACCCTGAGATTCCATAGTAAATTCCAGATCAGCCTGGGTTAGAGTGAGACCCTACCTTGAAAAAAACAAAAAAATATATTTTTTAAAATTTATTTGAGAGATGGGGGGGGGGGTAGAAAACAGGCATGCCAGGGCCTCTAGCCACTGCAAGCAGACTCCAGATGCATGTGCCTTCTTGTGCATCTAGCTTACTTGGGTCCTGGGGAATCGAACCTGGTTCCTTTGGTTTTACAGGCAAGTGCCTTAACCACGAAGCAATCTCTCTAGTCCTGAGCCCCCTTTTTGTAGTTGGTCCTGCTCACTTTCCTAGAAATGGGGCTTGTTGAATTGCTAAGTAAATGAATGCTTAACTTTGTAAGGTACTTGCAAACCATATTGGTCCCAAGGGTTGCATGCTTTGAGTCCCCATCACCAACGTACCAGGATACAATAGTTCTGCGTCCTCATCAGCTTCTTTTACTCTCTTCAGATGTTTAAAACTAGAGGAGTGGTTAGCATGCTGTGAGGTGTGAATGCTTACCCATAAACCACCCTCCATACCCTCTTCCCCTTCTTCTCTGGATTTTGGTTTCTATGATTAATAAGAGACTACATAAACTGTTGCAACTTGGAATATCAGAGTGCATGGAATCATGAAGTTATGGAATAATGGCTTTCTCTTTGTTCTCAATCATGTTGAATGGTCTCTCCAGTTGTAAGTTGAGAATTTAGCTTTCTCAGCTAATAGACTGAGAATTAAGGTACTTTCTGTCCATGACCAAGAGTAATTCTGGTTTTCTATTTACAATTTTGTCTATGCATATAGTGTATTTTTATTAATTGGGAACTTTAGTGAATAAACATATTGTAAATTGGTCATATCCCCATTAGGTTACACTCTTACCTTCCCTCTCCCCTGCCCCCATTCCATTGGGGGCCCTCCTCCATAGAATTATCAGTATTCACTGTGGGGTCACGGATGCACCAGTCAGTCTCTATAAAAATGCCATTTGAGTTCTTCTATAAGATGCACATTTACCTTAAAGGCTGCTTTCCTTTTAATTTATTTTTTTAAGAAGTGTGTGAAAGTGCTTAGGAGGTGGAAACAGGCAGATCTCTAGGGAAAACTGGCTAGCTAGACCAGCTAAATTGGTGAGCTCTGGGTTCAGTGAGGGAACCTGTCTCAACAAATTAGGAACAATTGAGGAAGACACCTGATGTCAACCTCTGGCTTCCACATGCATGTGTACCCACACACATGCATACTGCACACACGTGTGCCCACACACATACGAACACACACACACACACACACACATTTATATACACACCGAGAATTCAACACGGGATTGAAAAAGACATCCTTTTTTTCAAGCACAGCTTCTCCAACAATGTAGTGAGCCCTGCACTGTGTTCTCTGTTCTTTGTGACAGGATTGTATTCACTGGAATAAAGACTGTGAAATCCACATATTTCACATATGATTCCTTGCCCTTATCTAGCAGTCAGTGTTTTGCTTTGGAAGGAAGTTAGATTGATCCGATAGGCTGTCCTTTTCAAAAACCCACATCTGCTGTGGTCACATTATGATTTTGTAGGTGTTTCTATAAAGCAACCAAAATGTAATTTCTAAGAGGATCTTTCTTTATAAAAAGATCATGAGTACATTTCCTGTGAATTTTTTTAAAAAAATAACATAATAGAAATATTTCCATTTCTTAAGTGTCCTGGTAAGTGTGGCACCTTGACTTGTGATTTTGGATACAAAAAAAGTGCAGCAAGCCGCTGTAAGATAGCTGTGCATGAATGACATTGAAATATGTGGAACGGCATAAAGAAAATGCTAAAATTCACAGAGGCGGGCGGGGGGGGGGAGAAAAGAGCAAGTGAGGAGACGCAGCACACTGACGGGTGGAATATACAGATGTCTGTTTCCTCCAGTCTAGACATGGGTAGAAAATAATTCCAACCAAAGCCCCAAAGGATTTTCAGGAAAACCAGCAAACTCATTCCAACTCTACCAGCAACAACAGGGAAGGACACCAAAACAATGTAAAAAATCTTTTTTGGCGTGTGTGTGTGTGTGTGTGTGTGTGTGCTGTGTAGGCATGCATATTCCATAGCACATGTGTGGAGGTTAGGGGACAACTTCCAGTTATTGCTCCTTGCTTTCCACCTCATTTAAGGCAGGGTCTTTCATTGTTCACCTCCCTGTTCACCAGGCTGCCAGACTTTTATCTCCACTTCTCTCCTTGCCTGTAGGCATGCTGGGATTACGGATGCCGGCTACAACATCCAGCTTTACGTGGGTACTTGGGATCTGAACTCATGTGCTCGTGGCTGTGTGGCAAGTGCTTTATCCGCTGAGCTACCTCCCTAGTCTCAGAAAAGGAACGTCAACAAAGGAACGCAGACCTCTTTTGTTGCGAAACGTTTTATTATAAGGACTTGCTCTTATTTGGGAAATTTCTGTTTTTTGTTTACCCTACCACCCAAAGTTAGATAATAACAGTGATAATGTTTGAGTACCAAGTGGGAAAACAAAGAATATATGTGTATGTACAGACACACCAGGAAATACACACACATGCACGCACGCACACACACACACACACACAGGGTCTCAACCAGGAAAAATGAACTTCCTAGTAGGCTGAGATTTTTCTCCCCACAAAGGTGAGGTTCACTTCAATATTATTCTTGCATGGACAGCATTCCACCCTTTAGGATAGTCCCTACTGATTCCCTGAAAGTGACATGGAGCTTTTAATATTAATAGAGGGCTCAGTATCTATCCTTCCATTAGTGCATTCTGTCTAATGCTAGGATGTTCAGATTGGTTCCAGGAGCAGATGGATAGCGAGAACATTTAAATGACAGAAAAAATAAGTGTATTATGGACAGCTCGGGTAACAGACAGATTCGGCGAATCAGTAGAACTGCTTCCAGAAGCATCCTTCATAATTTCTGGCTTCTCATTTTTCTATTAACAGAAATGAATTTCTTCTAAAATATAATAGGATGGAAGATGAGAGGGGGAAATTGACTTATTGATGAAAGGGAAAATAACCCCCACCCTAAAGAATTAGGTAGCCTTTTAATTTAAAAATCCAGCTGATGAATAATGCTGATATTTCCCCAGGGTGACTTTGATTGGGATTTCCATCCAGTCTGAGAGAATGACAGAGGCAGATTTTTTTACAGCCTCACACCTGCGGGCTCCCTTGTCCCTCCTGGCCTGCCATCCCTGGCGGTGGCCAGTCTCAGGATTCAATGCTCCAGGCAAGGCTGAAGATCAGCCCTGGGCAAGGATGATGAGGGGCTCTGACTTCAGCTATGGGATCCTCGTGCACTCAGATACACACGTAGTGGAAGTATTTATTTTTAGAACTATCCATAACATCTTCGTGACTCCAGATCTGCGTCCTCACTGAGCCTCTCACGTGCCCCACTCCAGCCTCCTTTAAGCCAGGCTCTGTGGAAAATTCTCAGCAGCTTGCCTTCCTGCCCGGTTCTCTGGATGTACTTTGGTGTTTAGAAGGACACGTGGCTTCCTCTGTCTTGTGGTGAGCACATCTCTTCTGAGAGTGGCTGTTGCAAGGGTTTGGTCAGAAATGACCTCATCCTTCTTTCATAGCGATGATTCTGAGCAGTTCCAAATCCACACCCTGTGCCTTGACTCCTGCAGTGTTTCAGACCTGCACAGTCTGTGGCCTGTGGAGGATCAGCTACTGCCCTATGGGGACACTGACATGGCTGCTTCCGGAGCCAGACTCATCGTGCTTGCTGCTCTCTACACGCCTTCCCACTCTGGTGTCTATCTCAGTGAAAGGCGCCTGGTGAATCTCAGTGAAGTCCACAGTCTGGGAATCATCTTAAACTCCCCTCGCTCTTTCTCTGGATGAAACAAAACCCAGGGCATATTTATTAGGCTGGAGCTCTACCACTGAGCTACTAGTTTCTATGACCAATTCCTTGTATCCAACTCACAAAGACCTGGTCGTTGGACTTGCTCAGTATTTCTCAAATCCATTTCTTCTTCTTCATCTTTATTGGTACCCACTTCATCTGGAAACTCTGATAATGTCTCACCTGGAGTATATTAAAAACTTTCTCTCATTCATGTCATGTATCTTTTTTTTTTTGTTGTTGTTTTTTGAGGTAGGGTCTCACTCTGGTCTAGGCTGACCTGGAATTCACTCTGTAGTCTCAGGGTAGCCTTGAACTCATGGCGATCCTCCTACCTCTGCCTCCTGAGTGCTGGGATTAAAGGGGTGTGCCACCACGCCCGGCTCATGCATCTTTTAATATAATAACAACTTTGCTCCAATATGGTCCTCTGAAAATGCAAAACTATACCTCTGTCCTATGTAAAGTCTGTTAGTGGCCCCATCACTAGAAGGGTATGTCATGCACAACCCCTGAGGGGGCTCCTGTCTTCTTTAAAAAAGTGTGACAGGGTCTCACTGTAGACTAGGCTGGCCTCACCCTCCTGCCCCTGCTTCCTGAGTACCAGGATTATGGACCTATGACACCACACCTGACTTCTGCCTGTCTTTCCACTGGTAGCTTTTGGTGCCTGCTACTCACGGTGATCTTTGTGCACCTACTGAGTTACTGGCAGATCGCCTGGTGGGCCTCGCTTGCTAATATTCTGTACTTCCGTGTGTTCCTGTGAAATGAAATGGCCTTGCCCTGTTCTGTCCAGCGAATGCCTATTAGTTCTTCTGCGTTCAGCTCAACTGGCAAGCCTCTCATACCTCCCCTGCCCTTGCAGAGCAAAATGACCTCCCTCTTCTAGGTCCAGTGACACCCCATTCTCTAGGGCAGAAGGTAGAACCAGAGTGAACATGTGAGCAGCCTGGCAAGTAGTTTCCATACTCCTTTCTTGCCTTCCCTCCTCCAAGATCTGGAAGGAGCTGGCATTTAGCTAACTTGGGTCTGCGCATGGGAGATTATTTACCAACCCCGGGGTCCCTGACTCCCTCATTATGATTCAGCTTAGGGTACCATGACCTTCAGGGTTATGCAACATACGAAGATATGAGTATTCTTGGCTTTGTGGAAGGTAGGATATCAACGTACATAATTCATGTACATGGCTCCATGGTCTCATGAGCCAGTTCTAAAAATGAATTTCATTTTGGGGTACGCTGAATATCCTGCTAGGAAATAGAAATCATTCCCAGGTGTTGGGGGCAAAAGAGATACAGTTGGCAGTTTTCCCTGTTTCGTCTTGCTATGTTTATTTTAATACTTACCCTGCTGTTTTCTTATATTTCCTAGGAACACAAGTCCTCTTATACTAGTCTTATAACCCCCCAAATCTAGTCACACCCATGGCACATTAAAGAATGCTCAAAAAGCCTTGCTTTATTATATAAATAGAAGCAGCTTTCTATTTTTTTCACCATTTATAGCATTTATGCTTCATATTATAGTGTTCCTGAGGTTAAAGCTATAAAGATTTCTCTTGGATTTTTAATGCCTATATGTTACTTGGGTATCACTTCATCACAACATACCTAGGAAGGACGGGGTGAGGAGAGGACAGAAACACTGCATTGGACATGCCTAATGATTCTGTGATGGGCCATTAGTGGTTGTTGTAGTTACAAGCAGGAGCCACCAGATGGCTTAAGGAAATGAATTTATTCCCATCAGAGATAGCTTGGAAGTATGGGACTGAAAAAAAAAAGCAATGATTAGAGAGACGCCTAAAGGCGCTCTTGAGTGAACCTCCACCAACAAGAGCCCCTTACTAGGGCCTGACATCAGCAACGGATTTGGACAGGTTTTGTAACGAAAACACTGAACTGTGTGCCATCCTCTTACCTCTCAGTGTCTTCAGGCTTTAAGAAATACAGAATAATTACTGAAACTCAGTTCAATCCCACAAATATTTATTGAGTGCTTAAGTCTCAATTGAACCTTATGAGTGGCTCATGGAAGCATATGCTACTCGAAGCGCAGCTTGCTAGGTGTGGCAAGATGGGCGGTGGACTCAGCAAGGATGGGGATTTCTTCCTCTCTGCATTCATGAGCACCAGTCACCGTCTCAAGGAGAAGCCTTGGTGGGAAAACAATTGTCACCTGGAAAATTTTTGCATATGGTAATCTTCCTAAGTGAAACAAAGCAAAATAAAGTCAAAACCTAAAACACCAAGATTTATAAATCAGGATATATTTTGTATGGTATTTGCATATCAGAACCAGAGTCAGAATTATTAGATGTAAAAAAAATCAATGAGGTTATTTAAAATAAGCTTATGGAAAATCATCTGGGGGCTGGAAAGATGGTTCAACAGTTAAAGGTGCTTGCTTACAAAGGCTGTCAGCCCAAGTTCTATTTCTAAGCCATCCATGTAAGCCAGATGCAAAAAATGGCACAAATGTCTGGTGTTTGTTTGCACCAGTAAGAAACTATGGCAAGCTCATGCACACACACACACACACACACACACACACACGTGCAAATAAATAAAAATAAATCATCTGTGAGGGTACACACCATTGGTATAATATATGCAAGTGGCTGTCTCTACTTTTACTCTGAATACTTGGTGCTGTGTAAAATTTCAGGTACAAATATAGATTTTTCTATCATTTTAGGATGTAAGCAATGAAATACAAGCCTTGTTAAAGGTAATTCAATTTTTTGACATATTATTGGTGAAGAGGGAAAGAGCTCAAAGCTGAGCCTTACATTAGATATCTTAATTTCTAATTTCATTAACATTGAGATAGTAAACCTTATTAACATGTTAATAAGTTGAAAAGTTAGGACAATACCTGCTTTTTAAAGCATACATTAAAAGATACATTAAAGCATACATTAAAGGATACATTAAAGCATACATTAAAGGATTCCTTTAGAAATATTAAGTATCAGATTATTTTTATACTTCTGACTAAAAGTTGGAATAGGCAGGGTATGGTAGTACATGTGTGTAATCCTAGTGCTCAGGATACAAGGGTGGGAGGAGGATTATGAGCTCTGAGCCAGCCTGGCTACATAGAAGACCCATTAAATTTTCCAGTAAATATTCATGTTTATACCCATAGGTCAGTGTTAATCTCACAGTGATTACTGGGGAGGGGACCCAAAACTCACTGAAGTGCTGAGACAGTTGAGTACTCAGTACTTGTGGTGGTTTGATTCAGGTGTTCCCCATAAACTTATGTGTTCTGAGTGCTGGATCCCCAGCTGGTGGCAATTTGGGAATTGGAGCCTCCTGGGGACAGTGTATCGTTGGGGCAGGCTTGTGAGTGTTATAGCCAGCTTCCCCTTGGCAGTGTTTGGCATACTGTCTTGCTGCTGTTGTCGACATGATGTTGGCCAGGAGATGATGTCTATCCTCTGCTCATGCTATCATTTCCCCCTGCCATCATGGAGCTTCCCTTTGAGTCTGTAAGCCAAAATAAACCCTTTTCTCACACAAGGTGCTCTTGGTTGGGTGTTTTCTGCCAGCAATAGTAATTTGGTACCAAGAAATGGGGTCACTGCTCCTAAAAACCTGAATGTGTGGCTTTGGTCAATCAATTGGAACTGATTTGAGAGAGGAATGAGGAAGGATTTAAAATCTTGGCCTATGAGATGACTTTCAGTGCTGTAAGTACAGGTTGGTGGACTATTCTGGCCAGAGCTGAAAGACCTGCATGCAGTAAGAACTATGTATTGTGAGATTTGGCTTATGAGGGTGAGAAAGACTTTTGTTGGGACTGCATTAGAAGCAGTTTGTGTGAGAAACTTGCTGTTAATGCCTGTGTCCTAAGAATTTGTGCAGGAATTTCCGTATTGCACAGAAATGGACTGGTATGAGCAGATGGATATGGCACAGAAAGAAATGAAATCTTTGGGGTGAAACTGATGCTTATTCAGCTGCAATTGTTTGAGAGATTACAAACATTGGGATTGGGCAAACTGATCTGCATTGGGACAGCAGGAAGAATGCAGACTCTTTTGAAGTAATGGGTCTGAATACTGAAGTAGTGTCTTGCCTTCAAAGTCAGTCAAAATCCCCCCCTGGATTAACATATTGGTAGCCCACCTGGTACTATGGAGTATAACAAATCCAGGCAGGAGTGGGTCACTGAATTTGCAACATGGTTTTGTATTTTGGAAGATGCCATGGACAGTGTTAAATAGGCTTGTTGGATTACCTGTGTAGAGGCCCGATGGAGCCATGAGGATGAATGGTGGGTGGCAGTAGAGACCCAATGGAGATGCCAGGAGTATAGGATGGTTGCCAAGGAGAGCTGCTGGCACAAGATGAAGTTTTCTGGGACTGTGGGTAGCCTAGCTGAAGGGGTAGAATTGGAACTCCAGAGACTCATCACTGGTTAGAATTATCGGACTTGGAGACTTGTCACTGGCTAGACTTGTCAGAATTGGAGCTACAGAGTTTGATGTTTTCTCTGTCTGTTCTAAATCTTGTATTGGTTGAATATTTCTTGGCTATACCCAATGCCGTCTTTTGCAGTGTGAATGTTTATTGTGTGCCATTCCTATTATTATTATTATTTGGTATTAAGGTTCAGATAAAAGACCTTAGACTATGAGGATATTCGAACATCACTGGAATTGACAAAAACTATGGTGACTTTTAAAGTTGAGCCAAATGCATTGCATTTTACATCATGGACGGTTATCTGTTTATGGAGACCAGGGGTAGAATGTGGTGGTTTGATTTAGGTATTCCCCATAAACTTATGTATTCTGAATGTTAGGTTCCCCAGCTGGTGAAATTTGGGAATTGGAGCCTCCTGGAGGCAGTGTATAGTTAGGGGTGGTCTTATGGGTGTTATAGCCAGCTTCCCCTTGGTAGTATTTGGTACACTTTCCTGCTACTGTTATCCACCTGATGTTGGCCAGGAGGTGATGTTCACCCTTATCTCATGCCATCACTTTTCCCTGCCACCATGGAGCTTCCCCTTGAGTCTATAAACCAAAATAAACCCTGTCCTCCCACAGCTGCTGTTAGTCAGGTGCTTTCCGCCAGCAGCGAGAAGCTGACTGCAATAGTGCTAAATGACATGTCTCTACCAGGTGCTCCAAGGCTCAAGGAATATTACAGAAGAGGAGGTGAAAAGAATGTAAGAGCCAGAGGATGGGAGGAGTGATATGGAATGCTGTCTTCCAGACATAAAGTGGCTATTGTATTTATGAGCTCACAGTAACTGTCACTATCTGCACAACACTGCACAATATCGGGCCTATCAGCATTCCATCTTGGATAGTGGAGGGCAAACAAAGAAACAAACAAACCCAAAACAACAAAAATGACATCAAAGTGGAAAAGGGATTAGTTGGAAAGAAGAAAGGATTCACTGGAAGGGGACAGCTGAGAAGGTAACAGAAACGGATTGTGATCAAAGTATATTATGAAAATGCATGAAAATTGTCAATGAAAAGGCTTTGAAGAGGACTGGAGAGATAGCTTAGTGATTAAGGTGGTTGCCTGTACAGTCCAAGACATGGGTGCAATTCTCCAATATCTATGTAAGCCACATGCATCTGGAGTTTGTTTCCAGTGGCTGAAGACCCTGTCATGCTCGTTCTCTCTCTCTATCTGCCTTTCTTTCTCAAATGAATGAATGAATGAATGGATGAATAAATAAATAAATAAATAAAATATTTTTTAAAAGCTTTAAAGAAAAGACAATGACTCAAAAAACAAAACAAAGCAAAGCAAAAAGTTGTGAAGCAGATACAAAGGAATTCAGAGAAACCAAAATGCTGAAGGCATAACACAGTTTATAATGATTGAATAGCAACTCCAAATTATTTATTTGATAATCTGAATTGACTCACAGAAACTCCCTCAAACCAGGAAGGTATGGATGGAAATTTCAAGGCATTTGGGAAACTATGAAAAGATGAAATACAAGAACTCAGTATAGTAGAAGAAGAAGAATTTCAGTCCAAAGGCATAGTAGGTATTTCCAACAAAATCATAGAAGAAAATTTCCCCCAAATAGTGAAATAAATGCCAATACAGATACAGGAAACCTTTAGAACACCAAACAGACAAAACAAGGAAAGAATCACTCTCGTCATATTATAACTAAACTGTAAAACACACAAACCAGAGGAAATATATTGAAAGCAGTTAGAGAGAAACATCAAGTCACATACAAATGCAAGCCCAGGGACTGGAGAGATAGCTTAGTGGTTAAGGAAAAAAGCCAAAGGAACTCAGTTTGATTCCCTAGGACCCACATAAGCCAGATGCACAAGGGGGCATATGCATCTGGAGTTCATTTGCAGTGTCTGGAAACCCTGGCATGCCCATTCTCTCTCTCTCATTCTGCCTCTTCCCCTCTCTCAAATAAATAAATAAATAAAAATTACAAAGGCAAGCCCATCAGGATAATAGCCAATTACTCAATACAAACTTTAAAAGCCAGAGGGTGTAGAATGATATATTCCAAGTTCTGAAAGATAACTGTTAACCAAGATTACTTTATCCAGCCAAGGTATCCATCCAAATTGATGAAGAAATAGGACATTCCACAACAAAAACAGGCTAAAGGAATATATGACCACTAAGCCAGCTCTACAGAAAATACTTGAAAGGATCCTTCATGCTGAAGAGAAAGGAAAGCACACACATAAGGAAACAAGGAAAAATAAACCACACTCAAATAATAGTTAATACAAGCGAGTAAAGGAAAAATAGGAAGCACCACAAAAGAAGAATGGCAAGAATAAATACACACCTTTAAATAACTCTTAATATCAGTGGCCTCAATGCCCCCAACCAAAAGACACATACTTGCAGACTGGATTAAAAGGCAGGCTCCTTCTGTTTATTACCTCAGAGAAATTCATCTCTCCATTAAAGATTGAAACTATCTTAGGGTAAAAGGATGGAAAATGGCATTTCAAGCAAATAGACTTAGAAAACAAGCAGGTGTTGCTATCCTAATATCTGACAGGATAGACTTCAATCCAACATTAAGAAAGATAAAGAAGGTCACTTTATATTGATTAAAGGAACACTCCAACAGGAGGACATTACAATTCTAAACATCTATGTACCTAACCTGGGGGCTCCCAATTTCATCAAATAAACACTATTAGACTTAAGGTCACAGATAACACCAAACACAATTGTAGTGGGTGACTTCAATATCCCAGTCTCATCAATTGACAGGTTATCCTGGCAAAAAAATAAACAGAGAAACATCTGGATTAAATGATGTCATAGAACAAATGGACATAACAGATATCTACAGAATGTTCCATTCAAATGGTGTCGAATGCACTTTCTTTTCAGCAGCAAATGGAACATTAACATTCTCTAAAATAGACCATATATTAGGACACAAAGCAAATATCATCAAATACAGGAAAACTCAAATAATTCCTTGTACTCTACCTGATCACAATGGGATTAAGCTACAAATCAACAACAAGAAAAACTATAGAGCATATACAAAATCATGGAAACTAAACAATACACTACTGAATGATGAATGGATCATTGAAGAAATCAAAAAGGAAATCAACTCTCTCTGTCTCTGTCTCTTTCTCTCTCTCAAATAAATAAATAAAATATATTAAAAAGAAAATAAAAAAATCATAGGATTAAATGGTAATGAGAACACAATATACCAAACTTTTGTGACACAATGAAAGCAGTCTTGAGGGAAATTTATAGCTTTAAGTGCCTATATTAAGAAATTAGAAAGGTCATAAGTAAACAACTTAATGCTTCACCTTAAGGCCTTGGAAAAAAAAGAACAAGGCCTAAGTGAAGTCAGGGGAAGAGATTGAGTAAAGGAAGAATTAGGGGAGGGTTAATCAAAATTTAAGATGTTATGAATAAGTCATATGGAAAAAATCAGTAGGTAGGAAGAGATCATAAAGATTAGGCAGAAATTAATGACATAGAAACAACAACAACAACAAAAATCAATGGGGTCTGGAGTGATGGCTTAGCAGTTAAAATGCTTTCTTACAAAACCTGAGGACCCAGGTTTGATTCCCTAGTCCCCACATAAGCCAGATGCAAATGGTGGCACATACATCTGGAGTTCATTTGCAGTGGCTGGAGGCCATGACACACCCATTCTCTCTATCTGCCTCTCTCTTAAATAAATAAATAAAATATTTTATTAAAAAAAGAACCAGAGCTAGGTGTGGTGGTGCACGCCTTTAATCCCAACACTTTGGAGGCAGAGGTAAGAGGATCGCCATGAGTTTGAGGCCACACTGACACTACATAGTGAATTCCAGGTCAGCCTGGGCTAGAGTGAGACCCTACTTTTTCATATGTATAATGAAAATCTACCCACATCCTTGGGGATGACCTCTGATGTGTAGGAGTTTAGTTTGCCCACTAATCTGAGGGCATTCCAAAGACAAAGTAAGAGATGAATTATTTGTATATGTTTGTTTACTTGTTATTGAAGACAAGGACTAGTTGTCCTCTTGCCTCTGCCTCCTGAGGAGTCCTATTTGCATCCAGCCCACTAAGCATCCTGAATGACAAGGCTGACTCAGGGACATGTGCAGGGGTCAGAAGATGCTGTGGCTGGCCAGTGCTGGCTGGATGCTTACTACGTATTTGGAACTAAGTTCTCTTGGGAAGCAGTTATGAACAAACAAGGTCTCAATCCCTACCTGCATGGAGATTACTGTCTAGTAGAGAAAAGACATTTCAAGTGAGCGTATGAATAAATGTCTATTACAATCACAGCTAATATGTTCTCAAATTAACTTATTTCATTTTTGCCTAGAAATAAAACAAATAAAAGCAAGAAGTCAGGTGTGGTGGTACATGCCTGTAATCCCAGCACTCTGAAGGCAGAGGCAGGAGAACCACAACAAGTTCTAGGCTAGCCTGCTCTACACAGTTTTGGCGTGGTTTAAATGAAAACATTCCCTGTAGCATCAGTTATTTTTGATTAAGTTTCTTAATTAGTCTCAGCTGGTGGAATCTTTGGGCATGGATGGAGCCTTGCTGTGGGAGGCATATTGCTGAGTGGACCTTGGAGTTGATTAGTCTTGCCTAATATGTGTTGCGAGCCAGCTCACAATTGCTGTTTTCTCTCTGCTGGGGATGTGTGATAAAATGAGCCAGCTTCCTCTGCCATGATAAAGCTTCCCTTTGAAATTGTGAGCCTGAAATAAAACCCTTTCTTCCTAGAAGCTGTTCTGCTTGGGTGTTTGACCCAGCAATAAGAAGGTAACTACTACAGTAGTGAATGCAACACTGGGAACTGAACCTATAGCCTTGGATATGTTAAGCAAGTACTCTACCACTGTGCTACATCCCCAGCTCTCTTTTCTTTTCTTTTCTTTTTTTTGGTCTGTAATTTTCTTTTTTTATTTCCAAAAAATTTAACTGAACTATATATACATCCAATGAAAACCAGTACAGAGTATTTATGCAAGAGAAGGTATTATGACAAACACATCCTCTGACAAAGTCACAGTCCCTAAGGATGTGTGTTGCCCCACACTCTTAATCCTGTCAACTGAGAGGCTGAGATTTCTGGTCTGTAGAGGGTTCCAAAGTCAGCTTGTAACCGAGTGAGACCCTTCCCCAACAAATGTCAGAAGAGGAGTCAAGGGCATTATAAATCAGGAAGCAACAAATGACAAGCCCAAAATATAGCTTATTTAAGACCCAGCTCTCTTTTGTAACGTTTTATTTTGGTTCGGGGTTTGTACATACAGGAATGGCCATTGCAAGCCTAAAATGACTGATCCTTTTGCCTCAGTCACTATTAGAATCTTCAGTTCTATCTAATAGCAGTTCTGGAGGAAAGGTTCATGGGCATATGAGATCATCGAGGGGACCTAGCCTAGCTTGGGGGTAGAGGGACACTGAGAGGAAGATGACCTCTCTCACAAAGGGGAGGAGGGGTTGTCAAAGGCTGCCCAAATGGCATATGGCAGGGTGTTCACTAGGCAATAGGGCCCAAGGCGATATGTACTGCCTCCTATGTGCCAATGTCTGCAGTGCACCCAAGGCTGCCTTTGAATTGTTCTCTGACCTAACACAGAGGCTCTGACCCTGAGTCTGTTGAAAGGCATTGGGTCATCCACCGGGAGGCTGATTAAAGCCCAGGGAAGCTGGGAGCCCCAGATGTGGCAACAGCATCAGAGGCTCTGAGGATGGCATCCAGAGGTAGCAATGGGGGGGGGGACCATCTGTGACAGCTGAAGCAAGACCCTGATCAGGAGTGAGCTCTTTGGGACCCTGCTTGGGGACGGGGAAGGGCAGAGCTGTTTTTTCTGTGCCAGGCTGTGGGCGGGCAAGTGAGTCACACACATGTAAGTATCCCTGTGCTGACTATGGCACATGCATGTTTTCTGGTGTCTAAAATATACAGCCTGTCACCACCTGTGTCATCTGCCGAGCACCCCTGCCCATCTCACTTCCAAGATTCCCCTCTGCAGTTTTCGTCTTCCGTTCACAGCCCTTTGGCGGTTGCTTTGCGTGGCTCACCCTCTCTGCAGATGTCCCCCTGATTCAATAACGCGCTTGGTTTAGAAAGAGGAACGTCTGCATATGAGCTTAATTGAACACATAATAAACACACAGGTTCCGAACACATGGGACACACAGTGAGAGGTGCAGGTTCTGGGATCTAGCCTTTGAGGCTCCAGGAGATACTGAATATGTAGTTGACGGCCCCTCCCCTCCGCTTCTGCTGCTACTTATCTTTTAGGCTCTGTACCCACGAATCCATCACCACTAACCTTTGGCAAATGAAAAAAGACCCACAGAAATGATGTGTCGGTATTGAACATGAACACACTTTATTTTCCTTCTTGTTGCTATTCCCTAAATAATACAGCGTAGCAACTATTTCCATAATATTTACATTGCATAAAAAAAATTCTAAGTAACTCAGAGATGATTCAGAGTGCATGGAAGGAGGTGTGTAGGTCATATGCTAACACTATGCCATCTTTTTTTTTTTTTAAAGACATAAATTTATTTAGCTTTTAAAGTTTTCATACAAGTAGATATTGTATGTTGAGCACATTCACACACAATATGCCCTTATATAAAGGACTTGAGGGCTGGAGAGATGGCCTAGTAGTTCAGGTGCTTGCCTGCAAAACCAAAGCCCCAGGTTCAATTCCCCAGGTAAGCCAGATATACAAGATGGTTGTATGCATCTGGAGTTCATTTGTAGTGGCTGGAGGCCCTAGCATGCCCATTCTCTGTCTCTTCTCTCTACTTCTCCCCTTCCCTCCCTCCCTTCCTCCCTACCTCCCTTCCTCTCTCAAGTCAATAAAAACATTTTAAAAAGAAAAGGATCCCATGAGCACTCATGGATTTTTGTGTTTGTGGGAGTCCTGGAGCCAATCCCAGAGGTACTGAGGGTTGATACTTCTGTATTTCCAAGCTCTTTATGTGATTTCTAGTATGTTCCAAATCACTTTACATTCAGCAATGATTGTTAGATAAATTCACGTGGTAAACTTGTCTCCAGTATGTAACTGGAATGAGTGGAGGCAGTTGGGAACCTCTAGGGTTCCACTAGGCACCACTAGGGCCTCTAGTGGCCTATTCATGGAGAGATAGGAGTGGATGTGGGGTCTAGAACAGGGCTTCCCAGAGTTTGCTGTCTGGACCAGCAGAAATGCTCTTTCAGCCTCAAACCACGGAGCCAGACATTCCGGGCTGGCGCCCAGCAGTATGGGTTTCAGTGAGGTCTCCACGGCATTCTCATGCCTCCTGGAATTTGTGAACCCCTGAGCTCTTCAAAACCATGGTAGCTTATGCAAAACAGAAACTCATTTCTCATCCATGTTTTAGCCTGTGTAAGAGCATACCATGGACTGAGCAGTTTATAAGCAACAGAAATTTACTTTTCCCAGTTCCAGAGGTTGAGAAGTCTAAGATCAAGGTACTGGTGGGTTTGGGATCTGCTGAAGGCTCTATTCCTGGTCCTTCCTTCATCTGCTGTGTCTTTCCCTGGTGCAAGGGGGCTCAATGGGCCTTTTGGGTGAGGACACTAATCCGAATCGTGAGGGCTCCACCCTTATGAGCTACTTATCTCCTAACAGCTACATCCCTTAAGATCATCCTGTTCTTATCTCCTAACAGCTACATCCATTGAGGGGTAGAATTGGCACATATGAACTTCTGGGGGAACACAAATATTCAGTCTGGGGTGCCCCATGCATAAACAGTGTACAGCGGAAGTTGCAGCTTCCTTATGTTTGGGACCTTAGCGCACTTTATCCAGTCGCTTTGCTCCCTCAAAATGTAGTCCCCATGGGCGGTAGTGGTTACTCAGTTCTGGCTCTGGCAACTATGTGTCAGCCAGTAGGAGAGGAGACAAGTTAGAGGAAATTTGCTCCCTGCTCCTAAGGTCATGACCTTGGAACTGCACGCAGAACTACCGCTCCCATCCACTGACAGTCACCTAGTCACATGGCAACACCTACTCTTCTTCCCTGTGACCATGGTCCCAATTGCAACCAGGTGGTTCTATTATGGTCAGGAAGAGGTGAAAAGACGCTGGGCGACACCTGATGGTCTCTCTGAAGGACCTCAAAGTGGAATTTTACCTTTTGCCAAATCATTCCTTTTTGTTTTCCGTTCAGATCCGTATTTCAAAGTAGGTGCTTCAGAGCAGAGGATTGTATCAATGCGAGATCCAGTCAATTTATTTTTTTCTGTAATGATCTTGAACTTGGAATTAAGAAAGCTCAAATTTGGATCCAGGTACTCTTCAGTAGCTATTTAGAAGGCAACTTTTAGCCAGGCATGGTGGTGCACACCTTTAATCTCAGCACTTGGAAGGCAGAGGTAGGAAGATTGCCATGAGTTTGAGGCCACCCTGAGACTACACAGTGAATTCCAGGTCAGAGTGGGCTAGAGGGAAACCCTACCCCAACAAAACAAAACAAAACAAAACAAAAAGGCAACTTTCTAAGCCCAAGTTTCTTCAGTTATAAAATGTTGAAACTGAGCTGGGCATGGAGGCACATGCCTTTAATCCTAGCACTCAGGAGTCAGAGGTAGGACAATCGCTGTGAGTTGGAGGCAGTCTAAGACTACATAATGAATTCCAGGTCAGCCTGGGTTAGAGTGAGACCCCTACCTTGGAAAACAACAACAACAACAACAACAACAACAACAACAACAACAAAACAGTGAAACTGTTGGGGGTACAGGTTAGAAATAAGGCATGTAAAGAAGCTAATAAGTGTTCAACCCTTAATAGTTTTGGCTCTTCTTACAACCATTTTGCTTTTGAAATTTACCAAAAATACTCCGTGTGCACTGGAGAGATGGATTAGCAGTTAAGGCACTTTGCCCACAAAGTGAAAGGATGCAGGTTTTATTCCCCATTACCCACGTAAAGCCAGATGCACAAGGTGGCTGGAGTTCATTTGCAGTAGTAGCTAGAGGCCCAGGTGTACCAATTGTCTCTCTCTCTCTCTCTGCCTCTTCCTCTCTCTCTCAAATAAATTAGTTAAAAAATTAAATTGTCTACTGATTATATTCTAAAGCTTCTTTTAAAAAAATCCATGCAATTAATTAAATGCTTCAGACAGCTTTGTATCATCTAGACAGGCCTCATATACAGGCACTTAATTTTAAGTATGCAAGTGTAATGTCACGTAAGCTTTTTATCTATTCATTTATAAGGGTGTCTGTCTTCCTCGTTAAGTGAACCCTCATCTCTGTTGGAGTGTGCCAGGGTATCTCAGCAATATTCCTGGTTTTATAAAGAATAGAGATAAGAGCTACATGCCTGCCATACAGTTGGTTCCTGAGTCTCTCCTCTCTCTGATATTCTCTTCAGTTCTGATGCATGGTCCCCCATGTCCCAACCTGTAATCCCCATGGTCGTGGACTTGGGTTTTCATTTTCAGCCCCCAGTGGCTCCTTGTGCTAAGGGCTAGGATTGCACTATGGAGAATGCACAGCCCCTGGCTGCCTTGTGTGGTGCTGGCTAGATGTGGGATGTGTCCCGTCTGTACTGTGGCCCTTGGAGAAGACTTAATTCTTCCATGTACATGATCCCATTGGTGCTCAGCCTGTGGTATGTGTGGTAACTACCTCATATGCAAAGGCAGTTCTAGCAAAATGTATGATTAGGAGCAATACCAAAAGCATATGAGAGCAACATGGCAGAACACTTAACATTTGTGACCAAAAAGCAAGTGTGCTCTCATTTGATAAGTGTTGTATCTCTACATATATAACAGTCCATTTCCTAGTCTCTGCAGCTCAGGAATTTGGGAGTAGCTTAACTTGGGTCGCTCTAGCTCTGAATTTCTTATGAGGATGCAAGTAAGATGTCAACTTTTTGTCTGGGCTGGATTGCTTACCTGCCTAGCTAGTGGCAGACCACAATTCCTCATCTTTATGAACCTTCACAGGGCTGACTGATAAACTCATGATGTGACAACTAGCTTCCTCTAGAGAGAATGACCTAGACGCAAGAGCTGCACTGTTTGTTCTGTGACTTAGCCATGCAGATCACACTTTAGCTAAGTAAGAGGAAGAGAATGTGGCTTCAGCTCTGGGAGTCTCAGGGTATTGGGGGACATATTTTAGCCCTCCACAACTTTTCAGATGGCTAGTAAACACAGCAGTGTAAGCCTTGTGTTGAGTGGTGTCAGTGTCTGAGTCTCGGTCAAAACAACTGCATCTATATCCCCCCCCCCCCATAGAAAGTCAAACTTGTTTATTACAGCATTCAGCATTTTTAGATAAAGAAGCCATTTAACTGGCCTGATATTTGCCATGTGGCCCAGGCTGGCCTCAATCTGGCAGCGATTCTCCTGTTTTATCCTCTTATATGCTGAAATTATAGGTGTGTACCACCACACATAGCTAAGAACCATCTTTTTAAAAAATATATTTAATATATTTAAGTATATCAAATATATTAATATTTATTTATTTGAGAGAGAGAGAGAGAGAGAGAGAGAGAATGGGCACACCTGGGCCTCCAGCCACTGCAAACGAACTCCAGACACATGCGCCCCCTTGTGCATCTGGCTTACGTGGGTCCTGGGGAGTTGAACTGGGATCCTTTGGCTTTGCAGGCAAATGCCTTAACTGTTAGGCCATCTCTCCAGCCCAGAACCATCTTTTTTTTTTAAGTGTATTCAGCCCAACTTTTAAGCATTAAAAAAAATTATTTGCAGGTCATGGTAGCACATGCCTTTAATCCCAGCACTCAGGAGGTAGAAGTGGGTGGATCGCTGTGAGTTCAAAGCCACTCTGAAACGACATAGTGAATTCTAGGTCAGCCAGAGCTACAGTGAAACTCTACCTCGAAAAACTAAAAAAAAGAAAGAAAAAAATGTATTGGCGCATGTGCGCACATGTGTGTGTGTGTGTGTGTGTGTGTGTGCGCGCGCGCATGCGCGTGCATGCCTTCCTGGTTCTCCTGCCACTATAATTGAATGCCTGTCTTGCTTTTATGTGGGTGGCTGGGGAATTGAACCTGGGCCAGCAGACTTTGCAAGCAAGCACCTTTATCAACTGAGCCATCTCACCAGGCCTGATCTTAATTTTTTAAAAATTAATTTGTGTCTGGGTGTACTAGGGTCTCCTGAATGCTTGTTTGGCTTTACATGGGTGGCTGAGGAATTAAACCCAGGCCAGCAGGCTTTGCAAGCAAGCACCTTTAACCACTGAGAAATCTCCATAACCCCCAAGAACCATTCTTTTAAAAAATATTTTATTTATTTATTTACTTATTTGGCGAGGTGGGGGGGAGAGAGAGAGAGAGGAGGGAAAGAATAGGCATGCCAGAGCTTCCAGCCTCTGAAAATGAATACCAGATGCATGTGCCACCTTATGCATCTGGTTTATGTGGGTCCTGGAGAATCAAATCTGGGTCCTTTGGCTTTGCAGGCAAGCACCTTGACTGCTAAACCATCCCTCTAGCCCCACAAGAATTATTCTTCAAGAAATGCAATGTTTTCTAAATCAGGTTTTTGGTACAACTGAACTCAGTATGTAGACACTGAAGATTTAATGTGACCTGATCAGTTATAAGACATGGAAGGAAAGTCATAGTTCTACTCAGTGGGAGACTATCTTATCTACTTCTAGATAGAGCTAAGAGAAATATTCTGCTTACACTCCTGTATTTTATTATACTGAAGAGAATGTGTACATTGCAACCTCAAAGATATAAATCATTCAGAGTTATAGGAAAAACAGACTTATAATTATAAAAATGACAAATCAAATCAGCGTGTACCAGCTGGTGAATATGGGTGGGTGAGGGAATGGATGGACCCCAGAACAGAGCTCAGAAGGAAGTAGGGAAAAGCTTAAATAAAAGCACAGCCTAGTAGTGAAGATGGCATTTTTCTCTTTAAAAAACAAAACTCAACTAATGCAACTATTCTTAAAAGTGGGCCAAGAAACCCATTTTATGAAAAGAAACTTTTTCATAAAGGTACTTTAAGTGTTTGTTTTTAAAATTTTAATTTTTATTATTTATTTATTTAAGAGAGACAGAGTGGGAGGGAAGAAGAGAGGGAGGGAGAGGAGAGAGAATGGGCACGCCAGGGCCTCTAGCCACTGTAAATGAACTCCATATGCACGTGCCCCCTTGTGCATCTAGTTTACATGGGTCCTAGAGAATCGAACCAGGCTCCTTCAGCTTTGCAGGCAAATGCCTTAACCACCAAGCCATCTTTCCAGTCCCAAATTCTTCACTTAAAAAAAAATGTTTTTATTTATATGGGAGGGAGGGAGCAAGAGAGAAAGTATTGGCACACCAGGACCTTATGCTGCTGCAAATGAACTCCAGGTGTATGTGCCAGGCTGTATGTCTGTGCATTTAGCTTTATGTGTGTACTGGGCAAGTGCCTGAACTTCTGAGCCATCTCCCCAGCCCTAAAAGTGTTTACTTCTATAACTATAGATATAACACAGCCATTGAGACACTTGAGAACACTTAACAGTGTTCAAAGAATTATGCATTTTTATACATTCCCACATACTACATATTTACATACAGTGGTTTTCACATAAGTAGTTTCCCTTGACATTACAAATTCTTCCGTTCTTAGCTGCAGAGTATTTCTAGCAAGTAACCCATGTCCGATCAACCACAAAACAGAAAAGGACAGTAAATCAGAAGAAATACAAAATATTTTCTTGGAATATTTTTTCCCTTCAAATGCTCAGCAGTGACCAGCCTCTTACAAACCTAAAGGGGACATTTTGGGCTGTTTTCAACATAGGGTTTGTAAAACCTGCTCTTATAATCTCATAGCAAAAACAAAAGTAAAAGCTGGGACACAATTTGGCCCAGGAGATTCTACATTACAAAGTAGATGTTTTAATCCGTTTAATGCAGCGTGTCTGGCAACATTCTACACAGTAGGTTAATCCTCCTGTCCTTATATTACAGCCTCACATGAAAACAAAGTGGTAACTAAACCCACGAGGGAGTTTAGGTCAAAGCTCCTCATTTCTGTAGGTGCTAATCTGAGATTCCTTCCTTCACATGAGGCTACCGCCCATTCTGGCAGGGTATTTTGTGTAAAACCGAAATTCCACTTGTGAAACGCTGAAGTTCCTCTCCTGGCCCCAGTCACCTTACATTTGGGTTGGAAATGCATCACAGGAACATATGTTCTCTTGTGAGTTCAGAAAGAATAATTCAACAGCTATTTAACTTCACTTCAACTGTGTTAGTACCTGACTTCCTGTTTTATGGCCCGTTAAACGACTGAAAAAAAAAAAAAAAAAAAGGTTCTTGCCAGGCGTGGTGGTGCACGCCTTTAATCCCAGCATTTGGGAGGCAGAGGTAGGAGGATCGCCGTGAGTTAGAGGCCACCCTGAGACTCCATAGTGAATTCCAGGTCAGCCTGGGCTAGAGTGAGACTCCACCTCGAAAAACCAAAAAAAAAAATAGAGAACAAAAAATTCTTACTATGAATATATATTCTTATTTATGTGTATATGCATATGTATGTATGCAGTCATGTTGAATACATCATCTCTGTTGTGCTTTTTGAGAATTGCAGTTGTCTCTTTGGACAGTAGGAATCCCTCTAAAGCTGTCATTACAACGGCACCAATAGAAATGGACATACATTTCATAACTGTCCCGAACACGTGTCCTCCCATAGCTTTCCAGGCCTAAGGAACAACTAAGGAGGTGGTGAAACGAAAGGCACTTTCAAATCAGATGCTCCTGGTAGGTTAGGCAGGACTTTTTTTTTTTTTCTTCCTTTCTTTTTCTGGCCCCTACCGCTTCACGTACACGTACGTTCGCCCCAAGAACTTTGTCCCTCTGCGGGCAGCTGGACACCGCACGACTCGGGGAGGACACGCCCTCGCTCTCGGCGGCGGCTCAGCCTTGGGCAACCTCGGTTCCGGAGGCCGCGGCCCGAGGCAGCGCCCGCCCGGCTCCTCGCTCGGCCTGCTCTCGCCCGGCGCCCGCCCATGCTCTCGGCCACCAGACTGGCTCGCCAGCTCCTTCACGGCCCCATCCCCGTCCCGAGGATGGGCGACACCGCCTCAAAGACCGTCAGCGCCGAGGAGGCCTTGCCCGGCCGGCAGGAGCCGCTCGGAGTAGCAGGTAAGGACCCGCACGCCCAGAGCGCCACCGCGCACGCGCGCCGAGCCTGCGCCGTGAGGCCGCTGTGGCCGGGAGAGAAGCCGCGGGCGCCTCGGGTGGTTCCGAGGTCGGGTCTGCGCAGGCGCAGAGAGGCGCTGGGCCCTTTGAGGACTTGGTTCTCACAGCGCTCCTCTCTTTGTTTAGCTTTTCACGCTTTAAGACAAAACCGAACAATCTGAAAGAACCTAGTGTGGGGTCTACCTCATCTGGGGTGCGGCGCCACCACGTTTTGTGGCGGAAAAGGCGCCGTGGTACCATCTTCCTTTCAAGGACGCTTCGCAGAGGGCGGGGGGGGGGGATCCATAAAGCGTCGTCCCAGGAATCGCCAAATAAAGACAATTATGTGAACTGAGGTTTTGAAATTGGATTTCAGGCCAGAAATCTGGTTGCAAGAATTGTCTCCAAGCTTCAAGTTAACCTCTAGGACTGCCCAGGCTTACCCTGTTCGACAGCTGTGGCCCTTGGCCCTTTGGGCTGTCCTAAAGATAAGTAGGTTGGAGCTGTCATTTTGGACCCCTGTATCTCACACACCTTTGCAAACTTTGCAGTCATTCTGATATTTGTGGGAAATAAGCTAACAAGGAAATACTAGGAAAATAAACGTTCACATGCATAGATGCCCTGGAAAAACCTCTCTAGCTTTCTCTAGGTTTCTGTTGTGGACAACACAGACAGGTCCGCAAGTACCAGAAGCATACTTTTGAATAGTGCAGGTTCAGCATGCGCACACCTGGAATCCAGGATCCAACTTGTTTTGAGTATGGCCTACCACCAACTTAGAAAACCAGACCTCATGCAACCAGCTAGAGTCAAAAGTGCAGCTGTGTTAAAAATAATGTATAAAAAATTGTCTGTGGTTTGTGTATATAATGTATAATTGAGGCAGTTTAGGATGAATGGACCATTCAGAATAAAAGCAGGGAATGTCCTTGGCCCTGCTCTTGCAGTTTTCACTTTGCTAAAAGTTGATGAAGTCTGGCTTCTCCTTATCTCTTGCCTATAGGAGTTCCCTAGGTCTGTTTTTCCATAAACTACCTGAGTCCCTCCCTAGGCTGGAGTTCCCTTTCCTAAAATTAAGACTCCTGGAAGGATTAAAGCTGAACCTGCAATCGTGGTTGGTTAGCTCATCGCCCCAGACTTGGCATCATGACTGGTTAGCTCATCCCCTATCCAGAACCTATAATGACCCCAACTTGGGACTCTAGGTGGGCTTCTGCCTTCTCATGGGTCGAGCTCTCTGTACTTTGGACTTTACCCTCTCCTGCCTTCTCTTCAGCAGGAGCTCTTCATACTCTCTCCTCTAAAGTTTACCCTTTGGTCTGTGGACTTCAATTCCCTGAACTCATAAGACTTTAAGAACCCCCAAATTCCTGTATCATGTCAATGCATTGGCAAGGAACCCTAAAATTTTGGTTTCAGAATAAGTACAAATGAATTTTGTGTTTAGATTGGGCTTCCATGAGGAAGTTATCTCATTCCTATCTCAATCCTAAATCTGTAAAAGTATGAAATCTGAAATACCTCTGAGCTCAAGCATTTCTGATAAGGGCTATTAAACCAAAACCTGTATCACCTTACTTCAGTACTTTGCAAACTGTGTCCCTCTCCCCACAGTACTATCAGTATCATGGGGTGTGGTGGGGGCCGGGGAGGTGCTCCTCACTTTGGCTACTGAATCCGTGACTGAGGTGGAGTTCAACAACCTGACCTCCAAATGGGGCCCCAATGATCCTGATGTAGTTTGCACAGCCCTGACATACAGCTGTTGGAGCATGGAATGATGCTCAGTCTTTTACATATGACTCTATACCAAAGGCATCCTGTCTTTATTAAAGAGTTTCCCAAGAATTCCATTTTTCTTACTGTTAAAGAATGTTGGGCTGGAGAGATGGCTTGGCGGTTAAGCGCTTGCCTGTGAAGCCTAAGGACCGCGGTTCGAGGCTTGATTCCCCAGGACCCACGTTAGCCAGATGCACAAGGGGCCGCACGCATCTGGAGTTCCGTTTGCAGTGGCTGGAAGCCCTGGCGCACCCATTCCCTCTCTCTCTCTAGCTGCCTCTTTCTCTGTGTCTGTCGCTTTCAAATAAATAAATAAAAACTGAAGAAAAAAAAATTCAAAAGAATGTTAAATGTAGGAGGAGGTAATTTTGAGCATTTATCGTCTCATAGAACACTCAACATGAATTTTTAAAAGCTAGAGATTTTTAGGGTCAGAGGCAAGTTGGGAATGGTGTGACCTTTTCCTCTCATTTAGTTAATTAATAGTTTTTGTTCCTCGCGTCCCTCCTATCATTTCATCCAATCATCCTCAGACTTAGAAGTTTATTAGTTTATTTTTGACTCAAATTCAAAGATTTGAGTGTTGTAAAAAAATCCAGATTACTTAAAATTGTTTTTTCAAAGCTAAGATTCATAAAATGTTCATTTAAAGGCAACACATTCTAAATGCTGAACTTCCTCAGAGTCTTCCTCCTGCGACACTAACAAATGTCTTTCCTGTGTCCTTCAGATGCCGAAGAAACAAAGAACTCACAAAGTAGTCTCTGGCTGGCCTCAGACTCACAGAGAGCCACCTACCTGGGCCTCCTGAATGCTAGGATTAAAGACATGTGCCATCATGCTCGCTTAACTCTTGATAGTTTAGTATAGTTTTATCTTAGCCAAAGCCTTCACATGCAAGTTTCTCAGTATATAAATGATACTTTTTGTGACAGATTTAACACACATTGTAGGGGAGAGCCAGTAATTTTTTTTTATTATTCACATGGTAACTAACTGTAAAACTTCAGGACCTGGCTCTCTCTTCCGGGTTCTTCTGTCTTTATTTATTTGAGACAGGGTTTCACATAGCCTAGGCTGGACTTGAACTCTCAGTATAGTTCAGGCTGTCCATGATGCCCTTGTAAGTATTGAAATATTTTATTAATTCTTACCTTGATGTCATCAGAATTCAAAGGGGGGCAGATTAGTAGTTTTGTCTAAATCAAGCTTGCTGCTAATTTTAGACAAACATTTATTAAGTGATAAGCCAAGGCTGCATGCATGGGAGACATAGCAGGAAAGGAGTGTGGTTAAATGGAACATGGAGGGTGTGGGTTTGAATTTTCTTTGATCCATAAACATACCTGCTTTTATAACCTACACCTCAGAGGGGTTATCTGTAACAACTGAGTGGCCTCCAAAAGTAGTGTGTGTGTGTGTGTGTGTGTGTGTGTATGTGTGTGTGTGCGTGCGTGCGCATGCATATGCCATGGCACTTAGGTGGCGGTCAGAGGACAATTCCAAGTGTGATCCTTGCCTTCCACCTAGCTTGCGGCTCACTGGTGCCTTTGTCAGGTAGCTGGGCTCTCCACCTTCAGGATTTGCCTGTGTCTGCCTCCTTTCTTGCCATGTGTATGCTATCACCACACGTCTGGCTTTAGGTGGGTCCTGAGGATTTGAACTCAGGTGGTCAGACTTTGCAGAGCAAGCACTTTCACCCTGTGAGTCATCTCTTCAGCCTAATTCATGAGCGTTAAGTTCAATTAAAAGCGAGGGAAGCTAGAGTGTTTAGTTTTACTCTGTTTCAGGAACAATATCCATTGAAATCATTAGTGGGTTTTGGCAACTGTGCCCTTTAAAGTCGTGGGCTTCACATTACTATTTTTTAACATATTTATTTATTTATGTGTGTATGTGTGTGTGGGGGGGGGGCAGCAAGCACGTGGAAGTCAGGCAACTTTAAGGTGGTGTCTGCTGTGCTCCACATTGTTGGAGACAGGGCCTCATGTTTCTGCAAATGAATGCCAGACTGCAAAGGAACCTCAGGCTAGCTGGGCCTGTGAGCTTCAGATTCTCCTGGCTCTGCCTCTCTTTGTCATAGGAAATTGGGATCACAGATGATTGTGCCACTTTGCATTTGACTTTACTATTTTTATTTTTTATTTTTGCATTTGACTTTATGAGGGTGCTGGGCTATCTACTCAGCCCTCATTTTTGAAAGTTAATTATTTTTTACTCCAATTTCCAGCCTCCTCACTTCTCTGTATTATCTATCTATATGTGTTGTTATTTACCTGTTTCTCTCAAGAATTCTGCACCCAAAGTGTCACTTTCTGGCTGACAAGGTCTATCTGTTTAGCAATATTGCTTAGCCTAGTATCGGGAGCATTCTGTTACCCAGTGCTTTTGGTGTTGGTGGTTATCATCTTAGCTTTAATCCTTCATTGCAGTCTTAGAGCAGCTTCCTCTCTTTTATCAACAGCAGCCTACTAGTAGATCTCTGTCTTGCAAGAAGGTAAGATTCAAACCTTTTTAATGCTTCATTTCTCCCAGGCCACCTATAATGGATCAAAATTTGTAGGCTGCAAGCTGGGCACAGTGGCTGACACCTTTATTCCCAGCACTTGGGAGGTCATGATAGGATTACTGTGAGTTCAAGGCCAGCCTGAGACTACATAGTGAATTCCAGGTCAGCCTGGGCTAGAGCAAGACCCTACCTCGAACAACAAAATAGGACAAAAGAAAGAAAAAGGTAGGCTAGCTTTGGGAATTGGTCATTACTTACACTGTATTGTAGGTACTGGCCAGTGTGTTAGACTAGATAAGACAATTAGAAATGCATAAATGAAAGAAAAAAACCCCAGAAGTTCTTATATGCATATAGGAATATAACATATAATACAGGTAGTATCTCAAATCATTGGGAAAAAGATGGCATATACAGGAAATGATGTTGGTACAACTAGGGACAAAAAAATGTTGGCTCTGTGCTTTATACCCTAAACCAAGTAAAATTCCAAGCAGACATATAATGATAATAGCTCACACTTTTGGGTGTACTATACACTAGGCACTGTAGTAACATTTACTAACACATTTAATCCTCACAATAATCTGATGAAACCATAACCATTATTATCCCCATTATGCATATAGAAACAGAGGCCTGGGGAGGTTGGATGACTTATTCAAGGTTATAGAGATAAGGAGTGGGGATGAGATATGCATTCAGGTGGCCGGACTCCAGAGTTTCTGATAGCACTACTCTACTGTTTGTTTACTTAATTGAAACAGGGTTTTGCTGTGTATTCTAGGTTGGCCTTGAACTCCCTATGTAGCCCATGCTGGCCTGGAATACTTGGCAATCCTCCTGGAGTTCTGGGATTGCCAATGTGTACTATCATGTTAGTTCCCTTTAGTTAAGCACAGCAACTGAAACAGCATAAGTATGGGAAAATGAGTTTTTCTCCCCTCCCCCCCAGGTAGGGTCTCACTTTAGCCCAGGCTCATCTGAAACTCACTCTACTCACTGTATAGTTCCAGGTTGGCCTTGAACTCACAGTGATCCTCTTACCTCTGACTCTGGTATTCTGGGATTAAAGGATTGAACTGCCATGCCCAGCTGAGGATTCTTTTATTATCTTAGTGTGAAGAAGACTCCTTGTATTTTATTATTTAAAAATTAGAAGAGGCCGGGCGTGGTGGCACATGCCTTTAATCCCAGCACTTAGGAGAGAGAAGTAGGAGGATCACCCCATGAGGTTGAGGCCACCCTGAGACTACATATTGAATTCCAGGTCCGCCTGGGCTAGAGTGAAACCCTACCTCCAAAACAAAACAAAACAAAACAAAAATCAGAAGATATTAAAGGCTGATAAATTAAATTACATCCATATAAATCTTCTCTGTTTTGTTGTGCAGGCATATGTGGTGTGCACATGCACGTGGTGCCCCATGTGATGACCTGCAGTGGCAGATAGAACATCAGGTGTCCCGCACCATCACTCTTCTTCCCGTTCTTTTTCAGTTTTGTTCATATTTATTTATTTATTTCCAAGGAGAGAGAGAGAGAGAGAGAGAATGAGAATGGGCACTCCAGGGCTTCCAGCTGCTGCAAACAAACTCCAGATGCATCTGGCTTTCTGTGGGTACTGGGGAATTGAATCTGGCTCATTAGACTTTGCAAGCAAGCACCTTAACCACTGAGTTATCTCGCCAGCCTCTTCTTCCCATTCTCATTTGTGCTAAATACTTTTGCTGATCCCAGAGATTGCTGTTTTTTTTTTATGCTTTTCTGCAATTTTGGGGTGTCTGCTCCTCCATGGGACAGGGAGTTAGAGATGCATGTGGCTACACCCAGCTGTTTATGTGGGCAATGAGGACTGAGCTCAAGTGGTCTCTCAGGCCTCCTCAGACCCTAATGTTAACTACTGAGCCCTCTTTCCAGATCTCAGGATAAGTCTTCAGTGTGCAAACATCACATAGGCAGAGCCAAAAGACAGCTCTGGATACCTGTGTGCAGCATGTTCCACAGAGGAAGGACCAATCTCTCCAATACAAAAGGGGCTTCTAGCAAGGAAAACACCAACAGCCATTACAAATACAGGCAGAGGTTCTGAACAGACAGTTTACCAAAAAGAAGTCAGATTGGCTGTGAAATATACAAGAAGATGCTCAAGTTCCCTCAAGTTTCCAATGAGGAAAATGCAAATACGAGTTTTCATTTTCAGATTGGCAAAAATCCAGAACCTTGATGATCCATTCTGTCGGTAAATTCTTAGGGAAGCGAGCACTCTTGTACGTTGTTGGCAAGGGTGTCAGCAGCTCCACTCTTATGGAAGGCAACTTGGCAGTGCCTATCAAACATTTCAATGCTTATACCTTTGGACTCAGGATTTCAGTTTCTGAGAATTTGCCTTCCAGATTCACTTGCACGCGTGCCAAAGGCCTACTGTACCAGGTTGTTCATGCGGCACTGTGTGCAGTAGCCAGAGACTGGAAACAACCCACCTGCCCGTCAATAAGGGCTAGTCAGATGAATGATGGGTCAGCCTGGCGATGGAGTATGCAGCTGTAGCAGAAAGGCGGGGCATCTAGAGGAGTGGTTGTGGAGAGGCTGCCAGGGTACAAAGCTGCATAGCAGTATGCTAACTTGTGTGGGAACCAGGAGGAAGAAAATGATGTGCATGCACAAAGAAACTTTGAAAGGATCACTGGGAAGACGTGTAGCTGGGGTGAGGTGCACAATGCCATGAGGTTGGTTGGAGTAGATAGACTTTTCACTTCAGCCTTTTAAAAATAACTTAATTCATCTAATGTGACTGCATTACTGAATTAAATAACTCTGCTCTAAAGGTGATCTCTCTGCTGATTTTAGACTAATTGACCATCGTTCTGCTGTCATCTTTTGTCATACTTATTTCAAGTTAAAAAAAGTTGCTCTCTTTTCCTTGTCAAGTACATCTTTTTTTCCCTCTCAACTTGCTTTTGTAATCAAAATCTACATTTTGGCGTGATTTAAAAATCTAAATTTAGAGGGTGAAATTGGAATAAGTTAATCCAAGTCATTTTACATTTCATAAATATTCATTTTTATTGAAGTACCAATTGTGGTGGCATCATTTATACAGAGAAAAGATCTTTGGGGACAAATTCCTTCCACTATTATGTAGAAGGCATTATGTGTATTTCTTTTATGGTGAGTGATGTACACAGATTTTTTAAAAAAGAAAATGATAGGAAAGTTTTTCTTTTAGAAAAAAATTCCCCTAGTGTGTGATTAATTTCTAAATTGTAGGACACAGAACTGCTATTTTTCCTCCTGCATCCTGCCCAAAGCTCTTAGATTGTTTTATTCTCTCTTCCAGAACCTTCTGTTTCCCTTCTGCCCTTGGGAGAAGGCATTCCCTATGGTACTCGGAGTCTTCCCTCCCTCCTTAGCCTTGTTTCCTTCCATGCCTGACCTGATTCAGTGTTCCGTTGCTGCTGCTGCTCATGTGATTGCGCCTGGGTGGATTGCACACTCTCATCTTTTTTTTTTTTTGTTTAATATTTTATTTATTTATTTAGATGGAGAGAGATGAGAGAGAGAGAGAGAGAGAGAGAGAGAGAGAGAGAGAGAAAGAGGGAAAATGGACATGCCAGGGCCCCTAGCCACTGCAAACTAACTGGACACATGTGTCACCTTGTGCATCTGGCTTTATGTGGGTACTGGGGAATGGAACCAGGGTCCTTTGGCTTTTCAGGCAAACACCTTAACCACTAAACCATCTTACCAGCCCTCTGATTTATTTATTTATTTATTTATTTATTTATTTATTTTTGGGTTTTTTGAGGTAGGGTCTCGCTCTAGCTCACACTGATCTGAAATTCACTATGTAGTCTCGGGTGGCCTCGAACTCGTGGTGATCTTCCTACCTCTGCCTCCAAAATGCTGGGATGAAAGGCATGTGCCACCATGCCTGGCTGAGTTTTCGATTTATTTCTTCACTGTCTATTAAATGCATGCCCAGATAAAATATTGTGTTTTCCATTGGTCCTTATTTTATTCTTTCTTCAAAATTTGCCTGGTTTGAATTCCATTTCTCTCATAAACCTGTTCTCTCTAGCTAGATGAGACAGCTTTCTTATCAGCTGGACAGATGGTTGTGTTTTGCTTCCACCTCCTTTTCCTTGACTCTTGTGTTGTGTTTTGCTGTCTGGTTTTCAAATCTTCCTCCATATCTCCCTATTGATAACAAGCTCCTGGAGGGAGAAGTCAGAGCCTTGCATTTGCTACTTGTTTCATCTTCAGACCTATAGCATTTCATAAAGGACACTATTGGGGGTATAGCTCAGTGGCAGAGCATTTGACTGCATAAAGGATACTGTTCACACTGGGGACCTAATAATGGCTTATGGATCCTGGGTAGAGTGTGGTTAGTTCCGGAAAACAAAGACAGAAAAGATAACCTTTCTGTGTGAACACTGTGACAGAGGAGCTAGTTCCTTGCCCCTTTGTCCATGGTGTACATATATTGCTACTCCAGTACTGAGGAGGCCTTTGTATTGATTTCTTCAACCTTTCCTAGGTCACTCTTATGACCGGGGGAAGCATTGCCTCTGGCTAGGATGAAGGGTGGGTCCTCCATCTCTGAACCTTGACAAGAAGCTTGCTAGGTATCTGCAAGAAGCATGGGGAAAGGACACTGAGCTCAGCACCACAGGTGGGTCTGGTCCTGCAGCCTTCCCTGGGTGGGGTAAGGAGGGAGGAAGGAGAATGAGGATGGTGTTGCAGTCCGGTTCACATTGCTGGTAGAAATCACCCAACCAAGAGCAGCTTCTGGGAAAAAGAGATTTATTTTGGCTTACAGGCTTGAGGGGAAGCTCCACGATGGCAGGGAAAAACGATGACATGAGGAGAGGGTGGACATCACCCCTGGCCAACATAAGGTGGACAATAGCAACAGGAGAGTGTGCCAAACAGTGGCATGGGGAAACTGGCTATAACACCCATAAGCCCACCCCCAACAATACACTCCCTCCAGGAGGCATTAATTCCCAAATATCCATCAGCTGGGAACCTAGCATTCAGAACACCTAAGTTTATGGGGGACACTTGAATCAAACCACCACAGATGGCTATGGAGATTTTTGGGAGTATGGGTGGATAAGGAGACACTAGGCTGGGCATATGATTTTGAGAGCGAATGGGTGCCAGACATCAGTAAGGGTAGAGTGGAGGCCTCTTTGCTGAACTGACCTGGTCTTTTCATAAGTTTCAGCAGCTTTCAGTTGCCACT
Organism: Dipus sagitta; assembly: GCA_036346955.1. Taxonomy (NCBI): domain Eukaryota; kingdom Metazoa; phylum Chordata; class Mammalia; order Rodentia; family Dipodidae; genus Dipus; species Dipus sagitta. Next base: position 11,686,825 of record CM070783.1, on the reverse strand, counting down.
TCTACTGTCTTGGCCCTCTCCTACAAATAACACTGTGTTGGCCCTCACGTTCTGTGATGACCAAAGCCTAGAACCTTTGTTGCTATCCAAAAGATTGAGTTCTATAGGAGGTGGTCTTGGGGTGTCAGTGTGTGATGATGACAGTCACAGATGTTCTATAAACTCTTCTTTCATCTTTCTCCCATGATCAGTTCCCAGATTGTCTGAGAGCCTCCAGTACTCACTTCTGTGAATACACGGTTCTAGTTGCAAACTACTCAATGACAGGGATTGCCCTATTTGGAACACAGGAAGACAGTGCATACTTGTGAATGACTTCAGCACCTTGCCTTGCTGGGAGGGACTCCTGGGAGCCGAGTGGTACATGATAAACATACATGTGATATATTATGGCACCTAGTAGATAGCCAAGAAACATCAGAATGAGTAACGTGAAGAAGAGCACACTGAAGAATGCTGGATGGACAAGGATCTGGGGGACTGAGCCCATCGTTGTTTGCTGGTTCCCATCTTACTGATTTCTCTCTTCATATGCAAGAGCCTTCAAGCTAAGTAGAATTTCTGAGTTACATAGAAAGGTGCATGATAAGAGTGCCACTTGTCCAGTGACACAATGACAGTCCACTGGCCTTTTGTATCCCCTGCCCTGCCCTGCCTCAGAGATTCTGCCCAGGGTTTGCTGAGTGGGCCTGGTATTTGCCAAACTGCCTGAGCTTTGACTACATCCAGTTTCCAGTGAGCACAGGGCTGAATCACACAGCAGGTCGTCATTTCAACTTGTTTCCATTTCCTTGCCATGTTGTCAGCCAAAAGATGGTAAGAGGCTGGGAGTGTGGCCATGACTCTGTTTCTGGCACTTGCAGGCATTACTCCCTCTGTGTTTTCTCCATTCTCCCCTTCTCCTGGGTGACTGGCTTCCTTCAGACTCCAGCCACTTACAACTGCACATGACTCTTGAACTCTATACCACACCTTGTGAAAGTTCTGCCTTGCCATTTCCAGATACCAACAGGATATGTAGGTCCTGTTGTAACCCTAAACCTAGTTCTAAAACCCAACATACCATTTCCCCTTTCCGTGAGTGGCTGTGTTTAACTTCCTCATCTCTGTGTGGGGAGTCATTGCTTCCAGTGGTCTTTCTTTATGAACCGTCAGGTAGATTTCCTCCTCTATTTGGAATTTAGCTATACTTTTTGTGTTTTATGAACTCCCAGCCTGGTTACAGCACCTGATGGCATGACTAGACCCTTGGATTTGATGCTGACTTCCTCCTTATCTTCTGTCCATGCATCCCACCTGAGGAGATCCTTAGCTACACTGACTTATGGTGCCAAATGCTTGATTTTGGATCAAATAGATCCCTTCTGTAAGCTGGGTGTGTCATGAAAGATAACATAAAGTTATTATCCAGTGTGAGAAACACATGGTTTCTTTACATGGTTTCACTCTCCTCCCTGTTTCTCCTCTATTCTCCTCCTTCCCTGCTTTTCCCTCCCTCTCTCATTCCCTTCCCTCCCCCTCTCTTTATCTCTTTCCTCCTTGCTTTCTTCTTTGTCCTCTCTCTCTCTCTCTCTTTCTGAGACAGGACTTTGTTGGCCAGGTTAGCATCAAACTCACTACACATCTTAGGCAGGGCTGTAACTCACAATAGTCATCCTGCTTCAAGCTCCTCAGTGCTGGAATTACAGGCATGAGCCACCAAGCCTGGCTTAGTTCCTTATGTTTATGTAGGACTTCTGTGTAGGTTTACTATGGTGTCTCACAGTAGGGTATATTTCTGATCCAATATCTTGTTGAATAAGTTTATTAAATTCACATTGTAATCTAGCAAAGATTGGCTATAGTGAAACTGGAAGCAATGCATTGAAAATACTTTGTGATAAACATATGACCATTACATTTTAGAAAAAGAGGAGTAAAATTTGGGAACATTAACTGTCTTTCCAGCATGAATATAAAAGGAATTCTTTTTTTATTTTTATTTTTGTTTATTTTATTTGTTTATTTGAGAGGGACAGACAGAGAGAGAAAGAGGCAGAGAGAGAGAGAGAGAGAATGGGTGTGCCAGGGTTTCCAGCCACTGCAAATGAACTCCAGATGTGTGCATCCCCTTGTGCATCTGGCTAATGTGGGTCCTGGGGAATTGAGCCTTGAATCGGGGTCCTTAGGCTTCACAGGCAAGCGCTTAACTGCTAAGCCATCTCTCCAGCCCAGGAATTCTTTTAACATTACCATAGCAAAGTAATACAGGTGTTGAACTATACTTTGTAAACTTTGAAAAATATTTGAGACTGGCTCAGCAGTTAAAGGCGCGTGCTTGCAAGTCTGCCAACCCAAGTTGAATCTTCCTTGCTACCCATGTAAAGCCAGACAGCATGCATGTCTGTTATCCCAAGGTACCTGTGGCAATGGGAGGTGGAGCCAGGAGAATGAAGAAGCTTACAAGCAGCAGTGGCAAGACAGATCCTGTCCAAAATGGAGAGGAGGAACACCCAAGGTTGTCCTCTGACCTCTGCATGCACACTGTGGTACACTCATATGTACCACATATTGTAATCACATGTACATGCATATAGACATATACATACATACAAATATGCAATAAAAATTAAAAATTTGTGTACTGTTAGGTAATTTATAATTTACTTAGGTCAAATGCAATACAGAAAGTTTAAAAAAGCATTGTCGGCTGGGGCCACAAATTATTCTTTGGCCTACTGAAAAAGATTTGATGTTTTGACAGATTGTACCCAAAGGGAAGACTCATGAAAATGAAACACTTTGAAGAAATTCATAGCTTTCCAGCTGGAGAAAATGAAACTTGAAGTGAAGAATCTTAAATGTACTATAGTTAGCGGATGAGAGGAAAACCAGGCTAGGTTTGTGGAATGGAGTAGCTTGCTGTCAAAGAGGACCCCTGGGAAAATACTCTGTGCCTGAAGCCTGCATGGCCCTCTCCCCAAGAACCAGTTCATGCAGAGCTCCGTCATGGAGCAGCAAGCTTGTGCAGGACCTACTGCTGGGTGTGGAGACCCAGTGCACACTTGGCACTGAGATGTGTGCAGTGACCTGGCTCCTTCAGGCACTGATGACAGGGGGAGCAGACACAGGTAGACTGCCCCAACCACCCTGACAGATGGCTGGGAGACTGGACTCCAGAAGTGGAGACTGTCCAGCACCAAGTGGCTACATGCAGGAGTGGTATTGGGGAGTCCATTGCTGATAAGACTTTGCTCCTCCTGGGCAGCTGTGTGGATTTGTTGCAATCTGTGGAGGAAAGGAGACAGTCATTTCCTGGTGAGAATTAGCTGTCATTGCAGGTCCTTGTCAGTTCAGTGCTGGACACTGCGAGTTGGATTGTTATTTTCACCATTTGGTCATGCATTCTAAACATTAGTTCTTTGTCAGGAACGTGGTTTGCGTATGGTTTTCTCCTAGATCGTAGCTTGACTTTTAAATCTTTGCAGTGAGGCCTTTTCCAGAGCAGGTCTTTAGTTTGATGATTTCCCCTCTAGCAGTTCCCTCCTTTATGGCTGAGTTGAAGAACTCTACGTCACCTTGATCTTGAAGAGTTTCTCCTATGCATTTTTTTCTAAATTTTTTTTTTAGTTTGAATTTTACATTTTAATCCACGGAGCATTCTGAGTTAATTTTTGTTTCCAAAAGCTCGAGGTTGGGGCTTATTTTGTCAGGTGGAACACTGTAAATCACTTCCAGGGGATACCCCAACTATCTGAGGGATAGCAAAGATCACCACTATGTCAACCACCAGGAATACATGTCAAAATGTCAGCTTTTGTGTTTTGGAGAACCCAACAGTCAAGCACTGCATAGAATTATGTCCTATTTTATAGAGAAGAGACATAGCAAGACCAGCTTCAACAATGTGCATGGTCCCATGACCAGGAAGTCCCTCCCGGCTGCCACAGGGGCCATTTGTTTATGAAGCCCCCTCTCATGCTGCAGTGGAAGGACCCTGTTCCCTCCTGGCAAGGATAGATAGTGGGGTTGGGCAGGTACCATGGAACACACTCAAGCAAAAAAGACTACATACTCAGCTCACAACAGGGGAAGATATCCCACACAAGGCATAAACCTGGCACAGCCTGTGTGGACTCTATCTATTGGTAAGAAGTGTTTCAGGCTCAAGGTCTGCTCTTAGGCAACACAGTTGGGCCAAAAGATTAGATACACAAGATTGCCTGTCCCAGCAATTGTTTGACCTGTGAATAGTCAACTGCTGTGGTAGTACTTGTTTTTGTACCTTTGTTATAAACCATGTGGCCTCTGGAAGTGGTGCTTCAATGCTGTAATCTCAGCAGTTGGGCGGCAGAGGCAAGAGAATAGCCAATTTAAGGCCAGCCCTGGGCTACATAGTGATTTCAGGTCAGCCTGGGATACAAACCTAGACCCTATCTCAGAAATTGAACAAAAACAAATCATGTGAACCTCTTGTGAGGATATGTTTCTGGGTTCTTACTCTCTTCCACTGACCCATGTGTCTCTCTGTCAGTCCCCTACTGTCTTGGTTACTGTAACTATATAGCAGGTTTTAATACTGGCTCAAAAATTTCCTCCCACTTTATTCTTTCTCGATTATTCTAAGGCAGTGCCTTTCTTTTTGTGTGTGTTCATGTGTATGTTTTATGTGTGAGTGTAAGCACATGTCAGAGAACAACTTTCAGGTCAGTCCTTTTCACTTAAAAATGTTTTTTGTTTATTTTTGTTTATTTATTTGAGAGCAATAGATAGAGAGAAAAAGGCAGAAAGAGAGAGAGAGAGAGAGAGAGAGAGAGAGAGAGAGAGAGAACGGGCACACCAGGGCCTCCAGCACAAGGTGGCACATGCATCTGGAGTTCATTTGCAGTGGCTGGATGCATGCGCCCCCTTGTGCATCTGACTTACGTGGGTCCTGGGGAATCAAGCCTCAAACCGGGGTCCTTAGGCTTCACAGGCAAGCACTTAACAGCTAAGCCATCTCTTCAGCCCAGTCCTTTTCATTTTTAAGGCAGATTTCTCTCTATAGCTCACTGAGCTGCACTCACTACAGTGAGCTTCCTGGGAAATTCTCTTGTCTTTATCTCCTGTCTCACTGTCAGAATGCAGGGTTATAGAAGCCCATCATGGCTTCTCTTCTGATCTGGTAAGGAACCAACTTGGGTACTTACCTCGAGCAGTGTTATGGTTATCTTCGCATTGTTGGGACAAACCCCTGACCAGAAGTAGTTTATGAGAGGAAAGAGTTCATTTCAGGCTTACAGATTCCAGGGGAAGCTCCATCAAGGCATAAGAAGCTGGCACACTTCATCATATATTCATAACAGAGAGGCAACAGCTCTAGCCCAGGCTGACCTGGAATTCATTATGTAGTCTCCAAAAACAATTCTTAATATTTTATTTTTCATGTATTCATTTGAGAGAGAGAGAGAGAGAGAGAGAGAGAGAGAGAGAGAGAGAGAGAGAAAGGCAAATTCATAGAGAGAGAATAGGTGTGTGAAGGCCTTCAGATGTTGCAAACGAACTCCAGATGCATGTGTCACCTTGTACATCTGGCTTTTGAGGGTACTGGGGAATTGAACCTGGGTCCTTTGACCTTGCAGGCAAGTGTCTTAACTGCTAAGCCATCTCTCCAGCCCTGTGTTAGGATATTGATAGGAATTATATTAAAACTGTAGACTAATTTAGGGATAATTGATTTTTTTTTGAGGTAGCATCTTGCTATAGTCCACGCTGTCCTGGAATTCACTATATAGTCTCAGGCTGCCTTCAAACTCACAGGCGATCCTCCTACCTTAGCCTCCCAAGTGCTGGGATTAAAGGTGTGCGCCACCATACCTGGATGGATTTTGTTTTTTCTTGAGGTAGGGTCTTGCTCTAGCCAGACTGACCTGGAATTCACTATGTATCTCAGGGTGGCCTTGAACTCATGGTGATTTTCCTACTTCTGCCTCCCGAGTGCTGGGATTAAAGGCATACACCACCATGCCAGGTTGATGATTTTATTATGTTGAGTCTTTCAGTCTATGAACATAGCATGTCTATATTTATTTAGGTTTTATTTAATTTCTATATTATCTTCAGTTTGCAATTTGTAGTATACAAATCTATACATGTTTGGTAAATTTAAAGTTAAATTGTACTTTTCAGGTAGGGTCTTGCTCTATCCCAGGCTGACCTTGAATTCACTACGTAGTCTCAGGCTGGCCTCAAACTCACAGCAATCCTCCTACCTCTGCCTCCTCAGTGCTGGGATTAAAAGTGTGTGCCACCATGCCCAGCACATATTGTATTTTCTTTGGAGTGATTGTAAATATGATAGTGTGTCTTTGATTTTGGTTTTCACATGCTTATTGTTAGTATATAGAAATACTACAAGTAAGTTTGGATATTGAGTTTTGGCTATTGGTACTATATCTATCAATCTTGCTGACCTTGTTTATTAGTTCTAAAAGTTTTTTTTTTTTTTAAATAGACTTCTTGGTATTTTCTACACAGATACCATATCATATGGAAATAGAGATAATTTTTATCTGTATGGTTTTTATTTATTTTTCTTACTTTATTGTAGTGGCTAAAACTTCCAGTACTATGTTATAGTAGTACTGGAAGAAAAGTGGGAACTGATATCCTTTTCTTTTTTCCAATCTTTTTTTTTTTGGTTTTTCGAGGCAGGGTCTCACTGTAGCCCAGGCTGACCTGGAATTCACCATGGAGCCTCAGGGTGGCCTTGAACTCACGGCGATCCTCCTACCTCTGCCTCCTGAGTGCTGGGATTAAAGGTGTGCGCCACCACGCCCGGCTTCTTTTTTCCAATCTTAAAGGTAAACCAGCCAGTCATTCCCTAAGCTATCATTAAGCATAAAGTCAGCTCTAGGATTCTGCAGGTGCTATGTACTGAATTGAGGTACTTTCTGAGTTGAGGTACTTCTTTTTTATTCCTGATTGTTCTCGTGAGTGCGTTTTTCTTTTCTTTCTTTCTTTCTTTCTTTCTTTCTTTCTTTCTTTCTTTCTTTCTTTTTCTAATTTTGGTTTTTCGAGGTAGGGTCTCACTCTAGCCCAGGCTGACCTGGAATTCACTGTGTAATCTCAGGGTGGCCTTGAACTCATGGCGATCCACCTACCTCTGCCTTCCAAGTGCTGGGATTAAAGGCGTGCGCCACCATGCCTGGCTGGTTTTTCTTTTTTTCAAAAAAGATTTTTTTTTTTTTTTTTTGCAGCAAGCCCAACAGACTGGCCTTTTTAAAAATAATTCCCTCCCCAGCCCTACTTTCCTCCTCACAAATTCACCCTCCATCATATCCCCCTCTCTTCTCAGTCTCTTTTTTATTTTGATGTCATTATCTCTACTCTGAAGGCCTTGTGTAAGTAGTACCAGGCATTGTTTGTTTGAGACAGGATCTTGCTACATATCCCAAGCAGGCTTGAAAAACTTGCAACAGCCAGGCCTGGTGGCATACATCTTGATCACCATGAACTTGAGGCTAGCTGGAGCTACAGAGTGAGCTCTAGGTCAGCCTGGACTAGAGTGAGGCCAAGCCTGGGAGAAAGCAACAACAAAAAAAAATGCAGCAATCCTCCATCCTTAGCCTCCAGAGTGCTAGGATTACAAGCATGCACCACCACACCCAGCTACATTCAACAGAATGCTATACAAGTGTTTTCTTTAAAAAAGTCGGGTGTTATTTTCCCTCATGGTCTTTTTTCTTTATCATTCCTTCCTTTTCTGTGTGTGTCTGCTGTGCTTTCTTTACCCCTCGATATCTGCTTACAACAATGCCTTCTGTCACTCTCCACCCATGTCCATCCTTCTCTCTTGCACCCCTCACACTTATTCTCTTTACTATTCATTTGTCCTGCAGTCGTGTTCTTATATTGTGTCTCCATTGTTCAACTCTATGCTGGCGATTTAACTCTAGTCTGTGTGCATTTTCTCTCTGGTGTATCCATCTGGAAGTTTTTCTAGGGCTGAGTTATTGGGTTTCTCCATGCCTTTGCGTGTTTATGCTATACGGTAACTATTAGTTAAATGAATGCAAGGATGATTACGCCTATACTCCATGTAACAGTATGTTTGGAAGTTGTCTGTTCGATAAAATCCTTTTAGTACAGTACAGGTCAATTGATATTAATATTAATGAATTTCAACAAGTAGAGTGCTGTTTTTAACTTTCCTTCCAGTACAAACAGTCCATCTTTAGAAATCTGATTATGACTGCTGGTGTGTGCCCAGTGGCTGACTTTCCAAATAGTTATTTAGAAGAGATCTGAGCTCTTAGCCTCTGCATTACGATTTGCATTGAATATTTATGGAAGGGCCGTCTTTCTACACATATGTAAAAATATTGGTGAGTGAAGGAAATGGCTCCCAGTATAACAGATGAAAGTATCTTAAAAAGATCTGCAGTTATCTGCAGTTTCCCCAAGGTTGTGTTAACATAAAAAAGACATTGTTTTATGATCTAGAATCAAGAGATGATTTTAAGATTTAACAAGTTCCACATGGAACATCTGTAAGGTTATCAGCACCAGAGTAACTGCTACAGAGACCACATAGCAATATCAGTTTCTGGATTTATTGTGTTCGCCACGTTCCTTCAGTACCATTCATGGTTTTCTCCCGAGGGCGCCACTACCCTTCCTTGACTTAGTACTTATATACTGAAACTCAACAATGCTGTGCTGTGTGATGCTGGCAAAGGAGTGCCCGTTATCACTCTACACAGCTTTCCATCACTACAGGCAGCAGTGGGCTATCTTCACGTAGATACATAGTGCTTATAAGTGGATTCTCTTGCCAGGATCATTTGGTTTGTCAGAAGCACAGTCAAGTCACCTTTGGGAAGTGTTCTGAACTGCACCTCATGTGCCAACTAGTTTCATGACCTTGGGTGAATTGGCCTTAGTTTTATCCTTTCTAAAATGGAGACAGTGGCACCAGCCTCAGGATGTTTCTGGGAACAGGCAAGGTGATGAGGAAAGAGGCTAGCACAGTGCCTGGATCCTGGCAGGTGCTCAGAATGCTTCTGTTTTTTTTGGGAGGGGAGGGGGCACGATGCCCCTAGGGACCTTGGAAAGGTTGTTGAGCAGGTTCTGTGACCATGGATGATGGCTGTGTCATATCCCCACACTCATCAAAAGAGCTTCAGTGTGGGGCAGGAAGGCAACTGAGTCACAGACCCATAGTGACCTTGACCTTAGCTTGGGTTGCAGCATTCCATTCAGGACTGACTCCTGGGTTTGTCTGTGAGCATCAGTACCTAAGTTCAGGCTCCCCTCACTGGGAATCCCTTCAAATGACTCTGGTGGCTGATATGGGTGCTCACGTCAAGTTTCCCCACTTCCCAGAAATAATCTCCTTTCTGATTGTCCCACTCACAGTTCTGAGTGAGCAGCTTACAGGGCCAGTGAGTGCTGTGAGGGAAAGTTCCAGAATAGGCTGTAGACAGTGGGAGCTGCAGTTGCTTCCGCAGGCTTTGCTTAGGTTCTGCTTTCTACCTCGTGCCTTTCCCCACGACTTTCCCCCACTTGGCTCCCGCAAGCAGCACTTTAAGTATGGCTTCAGAGGAAGAGAGAGGGCCTGGGCTGGAGGCTGTGACTCTGCAGCGTTTAAGACCGGAAGATGAGAACCCTGGGATACATGGAGAAAGTACTTAGGAAAGAGAGGAGTACCAGAAAAGCCAAGAGAGGAGGGCATATTGAGAAGAAAGGGACACAGTGTAAGCAGGTGCCACCAGTACAGAGCCACCTTCCCTTTAAGAAGCTTGGATGCAGAGAAAGGGAAGAAGGGCAACAGGTTCAAAAGAAAACTGTTTTTTTTCCTTTTTCTTTTTTCTTTTTTCTTTCTTTCCTTCTCTCTCTCTCTCTCTCTCTCTCTCTCTTTCTTTCTTTCTTTCTTTCTTTCTTCTTTCTTTCTTTCTTTTAAACAGGGTCACACTATGTTGCCATCCTCCTGTCTCAGCCTCCAGACTACTGAGATTACAAGCATGAGCTGCCATGCCCTGTAGGATATCATTTTTAGAGGAATAAGACTTGAGAATGTGTATATTTGGAAGTGGAAATGTGGGAGGCCAAAGAAGAAAACAAAATCATTTGGGTCTGCCTGGTTTTTGACATTTTCCATGCAGACCCTTTCTCACTTCCTTTTCCTGTGTTAACTCAAGGTTATTTTCTGGCTCCTTTCTCTCCAGTCTTCTCTTTCTTGGAGATTCTGACCTCTCCTCTCTTCTCCTTTCTTTCTTCCTTCTCTTCCCTTTCCTCCCTCTCCCCTTCCCCCTCCCCCTTCTCCTTCCCTCCCTTCCTCCCTCCCTCTCTCCCTCCCACCCTCTTTTTTTTTTTCCACTGCCTGTCCTTTGGGGTGCCATCAGTACAGGTGGAATCAGAGTATGGAAACTTCTTATTGTCTGTTTAAAGGACATTCATCCACCCTCAGCCATATGTCAATCCTTCTTAATATCTTTCAGTGAATACTGTGGAATCTATGTGTCAAGGCATCTCAGGCCATTTTATTCACACTGTGTTGCTATTACGTTTTTGACTTTCACACCCAACTCTTTGAAAGTTTTGGGATGTAAGTCCAACCAACTTCTGTAAAGAACAATAGCATAGGAGAGAATAAACATACAAAAGTTTTTTTAAAAAAGTTGAGAGCTGACATAAAGCCAAGTTGAGAAAAGTTGGTGGTTGTTTCCCTGTGAATACCCATAACAGGTTTCTTGGTGGGGAGAGTAAGAACAGTAAACAAGACTCACAGTTTGAAATTTTTAGTTTTGTTCTGTCCTGTTCTCCTCTTCCTCCCTTCTTTTTCTCCTTGGAGCTCCACTGGAGGCAGAAATGGAAGCTGACATCTGAGTGATGTTGTGTATAGCTGGTTTGAATTGTACCTGCACTAGGGCAGACCTGGCCAACGCACACGATGGAGCTGGCTCGACAGCTCCCTGAGGACCCTTTGCCTGTTACCCCATCTAGAAGGGTCCAGCCCCTTTCTCCCATGCCTGCCAGACCCAGAGTGCTCCCTATGACTCTGCCTGGGCTGGGGTTGGGCTGAATCTCCTCCCCAGGCTTGTGTGGGTCTTCTTTAGAAGTTGGGCTGGGTTCTAAGACATGCTGAAGCTTCTAGCCTTATTGGTGAGCTCTCAAGGGATGGTTTCACTAGGGGACGTTGAAGTTCTTTGTAGAAGGAGGTAGAGGTGGACACCAGGCCCAACTTCCTCCAGGCTTGGCTCTCCAGAACCGACTTTCTTCAGGCCCAACTCATGTAGGCCTGGTTTCCTCTAGGCTCTGCTTCCTCCAGATCTGGCCACCTCTAAGCCTAGCTGCCTCTAGGCCCAGCCTCCTCCAGGCCTGGTTTCTGGAGCACACCATATCAGAAACATAGAAGGACATGCTATGTCTTTCCACGATAAATTCACAAGGTGTAATTGTTTCAATGGCAGCACTTTGCAAGACATCCATTTTCCTTGATAGCCCAGACAGAGGCAAACACAGGCTCTTTTATTCTAATCTTTTTTAAAAAATATATTTATATAATTAATTTATTTGAGAGACAGAGAAGGAGAAGTAGATAGAGAGAGTGGGCACACCAGGGCCTCTAGATACTGCAAATGAACTCTAGACACATGTGCCACCTTGTATATCTGTTTTGCACAAGTCCTGGGGAATTGAACCTGGGTCCCAAGGCTTCACAGGCAAGCACCTTAACTGCTAAGCTATTACTCTAGCCTTCTTACTCCAAATCTCAAATCACACATATCACAGTAAATGTATGTCTCTATGTATGCATGCATATAGGCTACAGGGTTAAAAAGGCAACAAATTTCAAAGAGCTTTTGCCAGAGTTGGCAAACGGATGGCAATGTTCCAGGAGTGCAGAGGTGAGGTAGACCAAGCAACAGGAGGTTGCTAGAGAGCAGAGGTCAGCCTGCTGTCAGGTTTCAGCTACAGAAATGAGGTGAAGTGAGGGGCACACCTGGGTCCAGATGAACAAATGCAAGGATGGACAGATGTCAGGTCCACATGGGCTAATGGGTGGATGGGCAGATGAAAATCTGAGCAGGCCACAGCAGCGGGACCAAGTGGAGCTGAGGCCCTTGAACAGTGGGGAGCTGCGTACGCCCGACAAGGTGCTCAGATGACAGGTCGGTGAGGGTCGCTGCTGTTACAGTGACCGAGTCCTATCCATCATTCACATAGTAACAATATGAAGCTTTATTTTAGACACTATTTATTTAAAGACACTAAAGATTACAAATTTTATTTTAACAGCAGCAAATACATTCTAGTCTTAACAATTTATTCTGAATTTAGGAAAATCTTCAACTCAGGGCCGGAGTGGTGGCAATTGCCTTTAATCCCAGCATTGTGAAGGTAGAAGTAGGAGGATCACTGTGACTTCGAGACCACCTTGAGACTACACAGTGAATTCCAGGTCAGCCTGAGCTAGAGTGAGACCCTACCTCAGAAAAAACAGAAAAAACTTTAACTCAGGTGAGTTTTTGGCTAATGTTTCAATGTAGAAACATTTCCAAGTGGATATTACAGTAAAATTTTGTTTTTGGAAGTATGATACATTCCCTTGTATTTTTAAAATCCCATGGGTATTTTAAGGGGAATTTAATCCATCTGATTTTGATCCAAATATAATTTACTCACAATAATGGAGAAATATTTGATATCCAGAGACATCTATGGATGCTTTTTCAGCGTTTCTCGTGGGAAATAAGAAACCACAGTTTTCAAGAGTGAATCACAAACTTACAAAGTCTACTAAGTTAAATATCAAACCAGGCAGTTCCACATGAGTTATTTTTCTTCTCAGTTATTTTTTGAGTATTTCTTTTTAACCATGCAAAGGGTATTTTCTTTGAGATTTTTCTTCTTTTTTATTTCTATCTCTTTTTAAAAATTAAAAAATATATTTATTTGAGAACGACAGAGAGAAAAAGAGGGAGACAGATAGATAGAGAGAGAATGGGTACACCAGGACCTCCAGCCACTGCAAACGAACTCCAAATGCCTGCGCCCCCTTGTGCATCTGGCTAACGTGGGTCCTGGGGAATCAAGCCTCGAACTGGAGTCCTTAGGCTTCACAAGCGCTTAACCGTTGAGCTATCTCTCCAGTCCTCTTCTTTTTTAAAATTTTTCCTGTTAGGATTCTGACACTTTTCTTTACTTAAAAAACCCAATGATTTTGGAAGATTTAATAAAACAACATTGATGTGTGTGCTTCACACCTGCCAGGAGCTCAGAGATCACATTGACATGCATTGCTTAATTTTAACTTTAAAGTACATTCTCTAAGAATTAGATGTAATGCTCCCTGAGCAGTTTGAATTTCAAAGAAAGATTTTAGGGCTAAGGTCTAACCAGATTTTATACTTCTGAAAGACCTGACCCATGAACTTGGGTTGTGTGGGATGGTCCAAGGACCTGGGGTGGCCATCTGGGAATTGTGAGCTGTGGTAGGCTCCCCTGTTCTGGGGTACTGCTCCTGAACTCCTTCCCATTCCCTCTGGGGACTCTTCTAATTTCGACTTTTTTTTTTTTTGTGCATGCACACATGTGTGCTCATGTGTGTAGAGGCCAGAGGTTGATACTGTCTTTCTCAATCTATCTCCATTTTATTTTGTTTATTTTTATTTTTATTTATTTATTTGAGGGCAACCGACAGACAGAGAGAGAAAGAGGCAGGTAGATAGAGAATGGGCATGCTAGGGCCTCCAGCCACTGCAAACGAAGTCCAGATGCATGTGCCACTTGTGCATCTGGCTTATGTCCTGGGGAATCGAGCCTTGAACAGGGATCCTTAGGCTTCACAGGCAAGCACTTAACCACTAAGCCATCTCTCCAGGTCTTGTTTTATTTTATTTTTAAAATATTTATTTATTTGAGGGAGAGATGGAGAGATACAGGCAGATAGAATGAGAGAGAGAGAGTGAGTATGGATGTGCCAGGGCTCTGCCACTACAAACAAACTTCAGACACATTTACCACTTTATGCACCTGGATTTACATGGGTACTGGGGTCTCAAACCTACGACATCAGACTTTGCAAGCAAGTGCCTTCAACCACTGAGCAATCTATCCAGCCCCTTATTTATTTATTTTTGGTTTTTCGAGGTAGGGTCTCACTCTGGTCCAGACTGACCAGGAATTAACTATGTAGTCTCAGGGTGGCCTCGAACTCACGGTGATCCTTCTACCTCTGCCTCCCGAGTACTGGAATTAAAGGTGTGTGCCACCACGTCTGGCTCAGCCCCCTTATTTGTTGAGACAGGGTCTCACATTGAACCTGGGCTCACCAGTTTAGGCAGATGAGCTAGCCAGTGAGCCTCAGGAATCCTCTTGTCTCCACCTCTCCAGTGCTGGGATTACAAGCATTTGTCACCATGCCAGGCTTTTACATGGGTGTTGGGGATCTGAACTCAGGTTCTCATGCTTGCACAGCACTTTACCCACTGGTCATCTCCCATTCCCCGGTTCTGAGTGTTCCGGCTTTCTAAGGATGGTGGTCTTCCCAGCTCTCCTATCCCTCAGAGTAACTCTGTATTGTTTTGCCCTTGTTTCCTAAGTTTCCCCTTCAATCCAAAGCTGGCTGGCAAGAAACCTGAGGGTGGGGGGAGGAGCTCACTCTTGCCCCACAACCCTCTACTGCCCTCTGGTGCCCACAGCACATGGCAGTGAACCCTCTAGGTCCAGCTGATATCTCATACCTGGATCATTACAGTAGTTTTCTGGTCTCTCCTTCTTGTAGTACATCAGATGAATCAGAGGAGGACACATCTTCCTGAAATAGCATTCACCAGAGAAGCCCAGTTGTAGTGTTGAGGTACACATGCTAGAGGTAGACCCAGCCCTGCCTGCCACCTATCAGCTCTGTGACCTTGGACAAGTCATATAACATTGTTCACATTGGTCAGTGCCTTAATTGGCTAGTCTAAAAAGTGAGGCTAGTCACACCTTTGTACTCGAATAGGCACTATTGTTATGAGTGAGAAAGGAGTGCTTCTGCAATAGGGTGTGGGAACCAGTAAGTGCTGGGTGTCAG